>JAUIMM010001409.1:1117500-1722086 GCA_031769625.1 Taudactylus pleione
GCAGTGTCCTGGGCTCGCAAGCCCCCAGCCTGAGTAAGCTGAGGATTACTAGGGATCATCTCTGCAGTGCCCCCATTACACCACCCAGTGCTCCCATTACACCAGCCAGTGCCCCCATTACACCAGCCAGTGCCCCATTACACCAGCCAGTACCCCATTACACCAGCCAGTGCCCCCATTACACCAGCCAGTGCCCCCATTACACCAGCCAGTGCTCCCATTACACCAGCCAGTGCCCCATTACACCAGCCAGTGCCCCCATTACACCAGCCAGTGCTCCCATTACACCAGCCAGCGGTCCCATTACACCAGCCAGTGCTCCCATTACACCAGCCAGTGCCCCATTACACCAGCCAGTGCTCCCATTACACCTTCCAGTGCCCCCATTACACCAGCCAGTGCCCCATTACACCAGCCAGTGCTACCATTACACCAGCCAGTGCCCCCATTACACTATACAGTGCCCCCATTACACCAGCCAGTGCCCCCATTACAACAGCCAGTGTCCCCATTACACTATACAGTGCCCCCATTACACCATTCAGTGCCCATTACACCAGCCAGTGCCCCACCACACCAGCCAGTGCCCCATTACACCAGCCTGTGCCCCCATTACACTAGCCAGCGCTCCCATTACACCAGCCAGTGCCCCATTACACCAGCCAGCGCTCCCGTTACACCAGCCAGTGCCCCCATTACACCAGCCAGTGCTCCCATTACACTAGCCAGTGCCCCCATTACACCAGCCAGCGCTCCCATTACACCAGCCAGTGCTCACACTACAAAAGCCAGTGCTCCCATTACACTATACAGTGCTCCCATTACACCAGACAGGGCTCCCATTACAACAGCCAGTGCCCCATTACACCAGCCAGTGCCCCATTACACCAGCCAGTGCCCCACCACACCAGCCAGTGCCCCATTACACCAGACAGTGCCTCCATTACACCAGCCAGTGCTCCCATTACACCAGCCAGTGCCCCATTACACCAGCCAGTGCTCCCATTACACCAGCCAGTGCCCCATTACACCAGCCAGTGCCCCACCACACCAGCCAGTGCCCCATTACACCAGACAGTGCCTCCATTACACCAGCCAGTGCCCCATTACACCAGCCAGTGCTCCCGTTACACCAGCCTGTACCCCCATTACACTTTACAGTGCCCCCATTACACCAGGAAGTGCCCCCATTACACTATGCAGTGCCCCATTACACCAGTAAGTGCCCCCATTACATTATATAGTGCCCCCATTACACCAGCCAGTGCCCCATTACACCAGCCAGTGCCCCGATTCAACTAGCCAGTACCCCATTACACTAGACCAGTGGATCTCAAACGCGGTCCTCAGGACCCCACACAGGTCACGTTTTCCAGGTCACCCAGCAGGTGCACAGGTATATTCATTACTCACTGACACATTTCCCAGGTCTCCCAGCAGGTGAACAGGTGTAGTCATTACTCACTGACACATTTCCCAGGTCACCCAGCAGGTGCACAGGTGTATTCATTACTCAAATACTCACTGATACATTTCCCAGGGCACCCAGCAGGTGCACAGGTGTATTCATTACTGACTGACACATTTCCCAGGTCACCCAGCATGTACACAGGTGTATTCATTATTCACTGACACATTTCCCAGGTCACCCAGCATGTGCACAGGTGTATTCATTACTCACTGACACATTTCCCAGGTCACCCAGCAGGAGCACAGGTGTAGTCATTACACACTGACACATTTCCCAGGTCACCCATCAGGTGCACAGATGTACTCATTACTCACTGACACATTTCCCAGGTCACCCAGCATGTGCACAGGTGTACTCATTACTCACTGACACATTTCCCAGGTCACCCAGCAGGTGCACAGGTGTAGTCATTACTCACTGACACATATCCCAGGTCACCCAGCAGGAGCACAGGTGTATTCATTACTCACTGACACATTTCCTAGGTCACCCAGCAGGAGCACAGGTGTATTCATTACTCACTGACACATTTCCCAGGTCACCCAGCATGTGCACAGGTGTATTCATTACTCACTGACACATTTCCCAGGTCACCCAGCAGGTGCACAGGTGTATTCATTACTCACTGACACATTTCCCAGGTCACCCAGCAGGTGCACAGGTGTATTCATTACTCAATTACTCACTGATACATTTCCCAGATCACCCAGCAGGTGCACAGGTGTATTCATTACTCACTGACACATTTCCCAGTTCACCCATCAGGTGCACAGGTGTACTCATTACTCACTGACACATTTCCCAGGACACCCAGCAGGAGCACAGGTGTATTCATTACTCACTGACACATTTCCCAGTTCACCCAGCAGGAGCACAGGTGTATTCATTACTCACTGACACATTTCCCAGGTCACCCAGCAGGTGAACAGGTGTACTCATTACTCACTGACACATTTCCCAGCTCACCCAGCAGGAGCACAGGTGTATTCATTACTCACTGACACATTTCCCAGGTCACCCAGCAGGCGCACAGGTGTAGTCATTACTCACTGACACATTTCCCAGTCACTCAGCAGGTGCACAGGTGTACTCATTACTCACTGACACATTTCCCAGGTCACCCAGCAGGTGCGCAGGTGTATTCATTATTCACTGACACATTTCCCAGGTCACCCAGCATGTGCACAGGTGTATTCATTACTCACTGACACATTTCCCAGGTCACCCAGCAGGTGCACAGGTGTATTCATTACTCACTGACACATTTCCCAGGTCACCCAGCAGGTGCACAGGTGTATTCATTACTCACTGACACATTTCTCAGGTCACCCAGCAGGTGCACAGGTGTATTCATTACTCACTGACACATTTCCCAGGTCACCCAGCATGTGCACAGGTGTATTCATTACTCACCGACACATTTCCCAGGTCACCCAGCAGGTGCACAGGTGTACTCATTACTCACTGACACATTTCCCAGGTCACCCAGCAGGTGCACAGGTGTAGTCATTACTCACTGACACATTTCCCAGGTGACGCAGCAGGTGCACAGGTGTAATCATTACTCACTGACACATTTCCCAGGTCACCCAGCAGGTGCACAGGTGTATTCATTACTCACTGACACATTTCCCAGGTCACCCAGCATGTGCACAGATGTAGTCATTACTCACTGACACATTTCCCAGGTCACCCAGCAGGTGCACAGGTGTACTCATTACTCACTGACACATTTCCCATATCACCCAGCAGGTGCACAGGTGTAATCATTACTCACTGACACATTTCCCAGGTCACCCAGCAGGTGCACAGGTGTATTCATTACTCACTGCCACATTTCCCAGGTCACCCAGCAGGTGCACAGGTGTATTCATTACTCACTGCCACAATTCCCAGGTCACCCAGCATGTGCACAGGTGTACTCATTACTCACTGACACATTTCCGAGGTCACCCAGCAGGAGCACAGGTGTACTCATTAATCACTGCCACATTTCCCAGGTTACCCAGCAGGTACACAGGTGTATTCATTACTCACTGACACATTCCCAGGTCACCCAGCAGGTGCACAGGTGTATTCATTACTCACTGACACATTTCCCAGGTCACCTAGCAGGTGCACAGGTGTATTCATTACTCACTGACACATTTCCCAGGTCACCCAGCATGTGCACAGGTGTACTCATTTCTCACTGACACATTTCCCAGGTCACCCAGCAGGTGCACGGGTGTATTCATTACTCACTGACACATTTCCCAGGTTACCCAGCAGGAGCACAGGTGTAATCATTACTCACTGACACATTTCCCAGGTCACCCAGCAGGTGCACAGGTGTATTCATTACTCACTGACACATTTCTCCGGTCACCCAGCAGGTGCACAGGTGTATTCATTACTCACTGACACATTTCCCAGGTCACCCAGCAGGTGCACAGGTGTATTCATTACTCACTGACACATTTCTCAGGTCACCCAGCAGGTGCATAGGTGTAATCATTACTCACTGACACATTTCCCAGGTCACCCACCAGGTACACAGGTGTATTCATTACTCACTGACACATTTCTCAGGTCCCCCAGCAGGTGCACAGGTGTATTCATTACTCACTGACACATTTCCCAGGTCACCCAGCAGGTGCACAGGTGTATTCATTACTGACACATTTCCCAGGTCACCCAGCAGGTGCACAAGTGTATTCATTACTCACTGACACATTTCCCAGGTCACCCAGCAGGTGCACAGGTGTACTCATTAATCACTGACACATTTCCCAGGTCACCCAGCAGGAGCACAGGTGTACTCATTACTCACTGACACATTTCCCAGGTTACCCAGCAGGAGCACAGGTGTATTCATCACTCACTGACACATTTCCCAGGTCACCCAGCATGTGCACAGGTGTAATCATTACTCACTGACACATTTTCCAGGTCACCCAGCAGGTGCACAGGTGTATTCATTACTCACTGACACATTTCCCAGGTCACCCAGCAGGTGCACAGGTGTAGTCATTACTCACTGACACATTTCCCAGGTTACCCAGCAGGAGCACAGGTGTATTCATCACTCACTGACACATTTCCAAGGTCACCCAGCATGTGCACAGGTGTATTCATTACTCACTGACACATTTCCCAGGTCACCCAGCAGGTGCACAGGTGTATTCATTACTCACTGACACATTTCCCAGGTCACCCAGCAGGAGCACAGGTGTACTCATTACTCACTGACACATTTCCCAGGTCACCCAGCAGGTGCACAGGTGTATTCATTACTCACTGACACATTTCCCAGGTCACCCAGCAGGTGCACAGGTGTATTCATCACTCACTGACACATTTCCCAGGTCACCCAGCATGTGCACAGGTGTATTCATCACTCACTGACACATTTCCCAGGTTACCCAGCAGGTGCACAGGTGTATTCATTACTGACACATTTCCAAGGTCACCCAGCAGGAGCACAGGTGTATTCATTACTCACTGACACATTTCCCAGGTCACCCAGCAGGTGCACAGGTGTATTCATTACTCACTGACACATTTCCCAGGTCACCCAGCAGGTGCACAGGTGTATTCATTACTCACTGACACATTTCCCAGGTCACCCAGCAGGTGCACAGGAGTATTCATTACTCACTGACACATTTCCCAGGTCACCCAGCAGGAGCACAGGTGTATTCATTACTCACTGACACATTTCCCAGGTCACCCAGCAGGAGCACAGGTGTATTCATTACTCACTGACACATTTCCCAGGTCACCCAGCAGGTGCACAGGAGTATTCATTACTCACTGACACATTTCCCAGGTCACCCAGCAGGAGCACAGGTGTATTCATTACTCACTGACACATTTCCCAGGTCACCCAGCAGGTGCACAGGTGTATTCATCACTCACTGACACATTTTAAAAGATATTTATTTCACTTTTGATTCTGTTAAGAGACCTGGAAAACATGCACTGTGTGGGGTCCTGAGGACCGAGTTTGAGACAATAGCCAGTGCTCCTATTACGCCCATTACGCCAGCCAGTGCCCCTATCACGCCAGCCAGTGCCCCCACACAATGATTACATAAGCCTGTGCCCTGACTACGCTGGTCCTTGTCCTTACAGTGATATGCCACCAGGGGCGTCGTGAGGGGGGGGGGGGTTGTTTCTGATTAACTGGGCCCGGACTTGCAGGAGGGACCCGGGTCCGGCACCGCTCCCCCTCCCCTCACATCACAGCAGCCCAGCACACGCTGGCCCCGTTTTTTGGACGTAGTGAAGCCATTGGCTGCGTCTTTATTTGCAGATTCACTGTCTTTAGCTGCATGGCGGTTACTCAGATGAGCGATGGTCACACAGAGGGATCTGATGCTGCGTCCATGGAAGGCGTCTATCTACACAAGACGCCCCCTGCGGCTTTAGCAGGATTAAGCATCGCTGCTGCGTCCTAGGAGGCAGCTGCGTGCTAATGGCGTACAACTCTGAATCAGGCCTCTCTACCTATATACGTCATCTCCGCTGCCTAGGTCTCTCTGTGTCCCCCTGTAGCGACTGATGGCATCCTGGGCACGAGGCGTACCCGACACCTTTGCCCTGTCTCCCATGTCGCTGAGTACCTGACAGCAGCTTCTCCTTTATTAGAGGTTTAGCAGATGGATAGTGGGAACCGAGGCCCTAAACAAACCAGCAGGGTGCTAATGAGCAAAGAGTAACCGGAACCTGACACCTAGCCTGTGTTTGCTGTACACAGGGGTGGAGGGGGCAGAGGAGGCGCCGGACTGTTCTCCACCACAAGTACGAGCCAGGGGGGCTTCTCCGAACTCAGCTGGACTCCCAGGAATGAGCCTCCTCTAATTACCGCCTCGCAGCCCTGCCTGGGGATCCGCTTCTCTGGGGAAATATTATATTATTAAATGTGTCAGGAAAACATAATCTATTTTTAATGCCCTCTTACATACTAGATCCATTTCATACGGAGCCACATTTAGCGTCAGCTGCAGATTCCCGCTCTCACACGTGTTTGCTGCCGTCCCCTGACATGACCCCGGCGTTCAGGCCTAGTCACTTCGGGGGCAGGAAAATCCCCTTTATTGGAGATTTATCTGGAATCCTCCTCATTCCACCGCATCCTCTGGACAGAGAGCTGGCACAGAAGGGGCCCCTCCGCCCGGCCACAGATCACTCTGCCCACCTGCCAGGACGCTACTTGGGTCACATACGGAGAATTTCATGGGAACTGATGCAAGTCAGCGGCGTCTGGGGGCTCAGCAACTGGCAGAAATGATTACGCAGTTTAGGGGCCCATTTATTAATAATGACGTACTCTGGGTGCCATATTAGTGCCCATGATCGCATAGCAGTATGTGATAACACTGACCCGAATACTAAATAGCACACGCAGGAATAGGGGCTGCGAGAGGAGACCGTCCCTGCCATGCGCATGGTATGAAGTAACTGTGCCAGCGATCTCTACACTTCTCTATTGGGACTCTTGCGCACTCCCGTTCTAACGACCACGCATGTGCGTTGGCCATTGCTGGGGAGGGGTCCTACAGGCTTCAGATGGCATTAGATGTGGGGGCCAAACTCTGAAATGTTTTGTACTCCGGAGCTGGATAAATCAGACAGCTTCTAACCCCCCACAGAAACCTATGGAGGCTCGGGGGGAAATGGGGGTACTGAGGGCTACGATCCCTCCATACTACATCAGAGGGATACTTAATATTTGTGGATATCCCCCCAAAAGGGGGGATATGCCGTAAATATTTAATGATAAATAGGCCCCTTAGCAAAACCAGATGTAAAAGCCGCCATGGTGATAACAGCACTGAAAATCCGAAAATGACATTTTCCATCCAGGGACCATTGTGATGATTTGCGTTTGGTGCTCAGCTCAATATTTGTTACACCAAACCCCAAATATTGTCATTTCCTCAGAAGATATTGTGACATAAAAAGTCCTTAGTCATGGTCAGTCAGTCAGTCAGTCAGCGGCTGTCAAAGTTTAGTAAATAATACATTATACGCACAATATCAGCAGAGCGAAGCATTTAAACAAAGTGCACCGCAAAAAACTTTTACTAATTGCACGATGGCGGGTGGGTGAGACGCAGCGCGGGGGAAAACGTCGCTATCCGTGATTAAATGAATCGCCCTATGGATTCCTATGGAAATGCTAACTTACAAATAAGATAAGGTAGTGATAGGCCCAGTGCAAGAAAGGGTTAACAGCGTTGTCACCAGCAGTGACCCCTGCGGGCATCACAAGAGGCGACTGCTGACTGCACTGGTATAGTATGTACAATAAGAAGAAAATTACCCCTCATAAAATGCTATATTAGATATGTCTGAATATATATTCAGACTCAGTACATAGTATTACTCCAGGGAACAATGCATATAGCGACTACTGTGTAACTAAACCCATTTTACACTGGCCAAATAACCCAGATTATTGCCGCGTCAACCCAGGTCATGGCTCAGTGTAAACGAGTCGCTGTAAAATAACCCGGGTCTAGTGAGCAGGATAAACGGGCAGGATTAGACCGGTTTCATGAGGCCGGGTACCGTTTACAACCAGGGGCACAGAGAGGGGAGGGGTACTAATTACCCATGCTCGGGCTTACTGGAGGGGCCCGGTGGGGGCCAGGGTCTGATGCCTCCCCCCTCCCTCTCACCTGGAACACTGCTCGCTGCTGAGCAACAAGAGCGGTCTCCTCTGCCTGTGGGAGGGAGCAATCACACTGATCGCCCCCCACCCAAGATTTGCGATGGGCTGAGGGGTTCAGAAGCGCCCCTGCAACCAGGTTTTCTTCTGATTTTTTCTAAGGGGTGTGGCCACGCATCCCACGATTAATCCACACCCCCTTCCCAGGGCCGTATCTTAATGCAGCATAGGAACAGCCAGCTCACCAGCGCTTGGAGATTCTAATACATTGTATTCTACCTTATTACATTGTATTCTACCTTATTACTTTGTATTCTACCTTATTACATTGTATTCTACCTTATTACATTATATTCTACCTTATTACATTGTATTCTACCTTATTACATTGTATTCTACCTTAATACATTATATTCTACCTTATTACATTGTATTCTACCTTATTACATTATATTCTACCTTATTACATTGCATTCTACCATATTACATTATATTCTACCTTATTACATTGTATTCTACCTTATTACATTGTATTCTACCTTATTACATTATATTCTACCTTATTACATTGTATTCTACCTTATTACATTATATTCTACCTTATTACATTGTATTCTACCTTATTACTTTGTATTCTACCTTAATACATTGTATTCTACCTTATTACATTGTATTCTACCTTATTACATTATATTCTACCTTATTACATTGCATTCTACCTTATTACATTATATTCTACCTTATTACATTATATTCTACCTTATTACATTGTATTCTACCTTATTACTTTGTATTCTACCTTAATACATTGTATTCTACTTTATTACATTGTATTCTACCTTATTACATTATATTCTACCTTATTACATTGCATTCTACCTTATTACATTATATTCTACCTTATTACATTATATTCTACCTTATTACATTATATTCTACCTTATTACATTATATTCTACCTTATTACATTGCATTCTACCTTATTACATTGTATTCTACCTTATTACATTATATTCTATCTTATTACATTGTATTCTACCTTACTACATTGTATTCTACCTTATTACATTGTGTGAATACTATGTGAGCACTATGTAAGTACTATGTGAGCACTATGGGGGTCATTCAGACCCGTTCGCGAGCGCAGGACGCTCGCAAGCGGGTCGATGGTGCCGAATTGCGCATGCAATTTGGTCTCGCACCAAAGGGGGCGTGCTGTCGATGTTGATTGACAGCACACCCCCTTTGGTGGGCGAGCTGGGGGCGTGGCTGACAGACGGAGGCGTTCCCATGGGAACGATGGTCTTGACCATCGCGACCATCATCATGGACGCTCGCTATAGCTGTGAGTGGTAACCCACAGCTATGCGAGCGTCCATGAGGCCGCTCCAAGTTGAGGGAGGAGGGCCCTGATTCAGAGCGAGCGCTCTGGTCAGAGCGTCCGGCTCTGAATCAGGCCCAATGTGAATACTATGGGCCTGATTCAGAGCCACTTGTAAGCGGCCGCTCGTTTGCTCCGAGCGATGTTTGCCCAACTGCGCATGCGTACGGATCGTAATACGCATGCGCAAACCAGTCAGTGCGGCCGAAAATCGTTTGTTCGCTAAATAGCGAATGCCTGCTATTTTGAGTGACAGAATGAGGCGTATGTGGGTGTTAACAGGGGAAGGTGCTTGAAAACGGGGAGTGGAGATCCGAACGCAGGCGTGCTTAAAGGTCAAAACGGGCGTTTTAAGGGTGTGCATAAGTAATACAGCAGCGTCATTGACCACGTCACTGGGTTATTTTATAGCCAGAACTGCTCGCAAGATTGTGGTAGCAAAAACCAACCACAAGAATAGCGAGCAGTTCATACGCTGGTCGATGTACTCGATTAATCTAATAAATAGCGGACATGACGTAGGATGCGAGCGGCCAGGGGGCATATTTTTTAAAAAAACGACCGCAAGTTTTGTTCGCTCATTCAGACATAGAGGCGTGAACAGACCGCAAAGAGCGAACGGTTCATTTGAATAGCCACCCCTATTTTGTGGACGAATGACCGCAAATAGCGTCCGGCTCTGAATCAGGCCCTATGTCAGCACTATGTGAGCACTATGTAAATACTATGGGCCTGATTCAGAGCCGTTCGCTATTTGTGGTCGCTCGTTTAAAAACAAGGGGTGGCTATTCAAATGATCCGTACGCACATTGCAGTCTGTTCACACCTCTAAGTCTGAACGAGCGAGCAAAACATACGCTCGTTTATTTGTTAAAAACGCCCCCTGGCCGCTCGCATCCTACGTCATGTCCGCTATTTATTAGATTAATCGAGTACATCGACCAGCGTATGAACTGCTCGCTATTCTTGTGGTTGGTGTTTGCTACCACAAATTTGCGAGCAGTTCTGGCTATAAAATAACCCAGTGACGTGGTCAATGACGCTGCTGTTTTAAATATGCACACCCATAAAACGCCCGTTTTGACCTTTAAGCACGCCTGCGTTCGGATCTCCACTCCCCATTTTCAAGCACCTTCCCCTGTTACCACCCACATACGCCTCATTCTGTCACTCAAAATAGCAGGCCCTCGCTATATTGCATACCAACGATTTTCGGCCGCACTGACTGGTTCGCGCATGCGTACTAAAAACCGTACGCATGCGCAGATGTGCAAACATCGCTCGGAACGAGCGTACTGCCGCTAACGAGCGGCTCTGAATGAGGGCCTATGTCAGCACTATGTAACCCACAGCTATGCGAGCGTCCATGAGGCCGCTCCAAGTTGAGGGAGGAGGGCCCTGATTCAGAGCGAGCGCTCTGGTCAGAGCGTCCGGCTCTGAATCAGGCCCAATGTGAATACTATGGGCCTGATTCAGAGCCGCTCGTAAGTGGCCGCTCGTTCACTCCGAGCGATGTTCGCACATCTGCGCATGCGTATGGGTTGTAATGCGCATGCTCCAACCAGTCAGTGCGGTCGGAAATCGTGTGTTCTCAAAATAGCGAATGCCTGCTAATTTGAGTGACAGAATGAGGCGTTTGTGGGTGGTAACAGGGGAAGGTGCTTGAAAACGGGGAGTGGTGATCCGAACGCAGGCGTGCCAAACGGTCAAAACGGCCATTTTAAGGGTGTGCATAATTAACAAAGCAGCGTCATCGACCACGTCACTTGGTTGTCTTTTAGCCTGAACTGCACGCCTGATTGCGGTAGGAAAATGCTACCACAGGAATAGCGAGCAGTTCATACGCCTTTCGATGTACTCGATTAATCTAATAAATAGCGGAGATGACATATGATGCAAGCGGCCAAGGGGCGTCTTTACAAAATAGCGAGCGCATGTTTCGTTCACTCGCTCAGACATAGAGGCGTCAACAGACCGCAAAGAGCGAGCGCTCAATTTAAATAGCCAGCCCCTTTTTCTGAAAAAGCGTCCGCAAATAGCGTCCGGCTCTGAATCAGGCCCTATGTGAGTACTGTGTGAGCACTATGTGAATACTATGGGGGTCATTCAGCAGTACGCTCGCAAGCGGGTCGATGTTCCCCACTGCGCATGCGCACGACGGAGGGAGCTCCGTCGTGCGCATGCGCGAGACCCGGGAAGCGACGGGCTTTCCATCGCTCCGGGTCCCGCACCAAAGGGGGCGTGCTGTCGATGTTGATTGACAGCACGCCCCCTTTGGTGGGCGTGCCGGGGGCGTGGCGGCCAGAAGGAGGCGTTCCCATGGGAACGCCTACCGTCTGAAGCCGGCCCCACTGACATCACTAGTGATGTCAGTGGGAGTGATTTTGGCTCTGATAGAGCCAAAATCACTCCAGGGCTTGTGGCAGGGAGACCCTACCGCAGGGTCTCCGTCGCAAGTCTTGACCATCGCGACCATCTTTTTGGCCGCTCGCATATGCTGTGGGTGGTCACCCACAGCTATACGAGCGGCCAGGAGGCCGCTCCATTTTCATGGAGGAGGGCCCTGATTCAGAGCGAGCGCTCTGGTCAGAGCGTTCAGCTCTGAATCAGGCCCTATGTGAGTACTGTGTAAGTACTATGTGAGCACTATGTAAGTACTATGTGAGGACTATGGGCCTGATTCAGAGCCGCTCGCTATTTGCGGTCATTCGTTCTAAAACAATGGGTGGCTATTCAAATGAACCGTTCGCTAATTGCGGTCTGTTCACGCCTCTAAGTCTGAACGAGCGAGCAAAACTTGCAGTTGTAATTTTGAAAAATACGCCCCCTGGCCGCTCGCATCCTACGTCATGTCCGCTATTTATTAGATTAATCGAGCACATCGAACAGCGTATGAACTGCTCGCTATTCTTGTGGCTGGTTTTTTCAACCACTATTTTGCGATCAGTTCAGGGTAAAAAAAAACAAGTGACGTGGTCAATGACGCTGCTGTATTAATTATGCACTCCCTTAAAACGCCCGTTTTGACCTTTAAGCACGCCTGCGATCGGATCTCCACTCCCCCATTTTCAAGCTCCTTCCCTTGTTACCACCCACATACGCCTCCTTCTGTCACTCAAAGTAGCAGGCATTCGCTATATAGCGAACAAACGATTTTCGTCCGCACTGACTGGTTCGCGCATGTGTATTACAATCCGTACGCATGCGCAGATGTGTGAACATCGGTCAGAACGAACGAGCGGCCGCTTACGAGCGGCTCTGAATCAGGCCCTATGTGAGTACTATGTGAATACTATGTCAGCACTTGTGAGAAAGCTCTGTCCCTGCGAATCCCCTCTGCACACTAATCACAGTATTTTTCGTAAAAAATACAGTGACAAAGTACCCGCGTATGCACCGACCGGCCGCCGCTGCTACCCTCTCCCCGGCACTTAGCCCTGTACCCGTCATTAAGCCCCACCCCCACGATTGCAGACACCCCGCGACCCCCCCCTCCCTTAATAGCACTTACCTGCAGTCATCGGTGCTTCGGTGATGTCTTCCATGCCTCCGGTCAGCTGATATCCCATACTGCACTGGGGCCCGATCACCTGATGACCGGGCCGCAGTGCACCATGGGAGACCAGCTGACTGGAGGGGAGTCATCATCGGAGCCCCGACCACCGGTCCATGGAGTCAGGTAAGTACTTTTTTTTTTTTTACTTTTTTTTTTTGCAGAGATCAGCTTGTGGTCTGTTTAGACCACGCAGCTGATCACTGGGGCCAGCTCCCGGCTCTGCTCTCCCTGTTACAGCAGGGCAGGAGTCCGGTAACCGGGGGAGACCCTGGATAACGCCACCTCCAGGTGATGTTATTATCACAGGGCTTTCCCCCGGTATTTTATCACAATTTATTTTTAGTAACATTGGTCGGATCACATTTCCCATTACAGTTATGGGAAATGCTATCTGAATACTAAAAATAAGTGATACTTAGGGGTTGGAGTAGAATTTTACGAATTCTACTCCAATTGCCCTGTAATAACTACAGGTGATACTAACATAATGTGAAAAGGGTGTGACAACACAAAACAGCCTTTAGCACTTTATTTTAGTAAAAATAATGTTAATTAATAGAGCCCTATGTGAGATCTGTATGAGTACTATGTGATTACTATATGAGTACTATGTGAGTTCTGAACCAGACCATCGTGACCATCAGGCTTGCAACGAGCCCCTTGTGGTAGGGTCTCGTCTGCCGCAAGCCCCAGTGAGCTTCCGGCTCTAATAGAGCTGTAAGCCCACTACTGACATCACACGTGATGTCAGTAGGGCTGCCCCCAAACGGCAGGCATTCCTTCAGCCACTCCCCCTCCCCGTCTACAAAACGGGGCGAGCTGTCAATCAATATCGGCAGCCGCCCCGTCTTGTAGTGAGCCCAGGAGCGACGGAGCTGCTGTCAATCGCTGGGGCTCGCGCATGCGCAGTGGGGGACAATATACCCGCTTATAAGCACTGTGCGCTCGCGAGCGGGTCTGAATCAGGCCCTATGTGAGATGTATGTGAGCATTATTTTGACTAAAATAAAGTTAAAAAGGGTGGCGTTATCCAGGGTCTCCCCCGGTTACCGGAGTCCTGCTCCGCTCTAACGGGGAGAGCAGAGCCGGGAGTCGGTCCCTGTAATCAGCTGTGTGGTCTAAACAGACCGCAAGCTGATTACTGTAAAAAAAATAAAAAATAAAAAATAGTAAAAAAAACTGTTCTTACCTGTCTCCAGGGACCGGTGATCGGGCCTCCGATGATGTATCCCCTCCGGTCAGCTGGTCTCCCATAGTGCACTGCTGCCCAGTCATCAGGTGATCGGGTCCCAGTGCAGTATGGGATATAACCTGACCGGAGGCATGGAGGACATCACTGGAGGCCCAGATCATGCAGGTAAGCGCTATTAAGGAAGGGGGGGTCGCGGGGGGTCCGCAATCGCAGGGGTGGGGCTTAGCGATGGGGGTGGGGCTTATCGCCAGGGGGCAGCGGCGGCCGGTCGGCGCATGCGCGGGCAGTTTGTCACGCAATTTTTTTAGAAAATACCGTGGCTAGTGTGCAGAGGGGATTCGCAGGAACAGAGCTTTATCGCAAGCTCTGTCCCTGCAAGGGATTTATAGTAAATCCCTGTGATATTGCCTGAATGTGCAATGCGAATTCACTCGTTAATATCACACTACAATGTGCATTCAATATGCGGATTGTAGTAAATAGTGCCCTATGTAAGATATAAGTGAGTACTATATGAGCACTATGTAAGTACTATGGTCCTCATTCAGCGGCCGCACTGCGCGTGCGCAAGAGCCGGAGCGAAAGAGAAACTCTCTCACTCCGGAGCTCACTACAAAAAGGGCGGCTGTCGATGTTGATCGACAGCTCGGCCCGTTTTGTAGGCGGGGCAGGGGGTGGTTTCAGAAACGGAGGAGTTCCTTCAGGAACGCATGCCGTTTTGTGGACGGCCGCACTGACATCAGCAGGAAGCTCCCTGGGGCTTGAGGTTGCCGAGACCCAGCCTTAGGGTCTCGCCGCAAGCCCCGATGGTCGCGATGGTCTTGACCATCGCGACCATCAACCTGGTCGGTCGCTAAAGCTGCTTAGCTAGCGACCAGGAGGCCGTACTTAAAAATAGAACAGGGCCGCCGTCATTCAGAGGCGCTTCTTGCGAGCGCCTTTGAATGAGGGCCTATGTGAGACGTATGTGAGTACTATGGGCCTGATTCAGGGATGGACGCTCTGAATGAGCACTTGCTCTGAATCAGGGCGTTTTGTTTTTTTTTTGTTCGGCCTCCTGGCCGCTCGCATAGCTGTGGGTGACCACCCACAGTTATAGCGAGCAGCCAGGTTGATGGTCGAGATGGTCAAGACCATCGCGACCATCGGGCTTGCGACGAGACCCCTGTGGTAGAGTCTCGTGGCCACAAGCCCCAGAGAGCTTCTGTCTCTAATAGAGCTGGAAGCTCTCTGACTGACATCACTGGTGATGTCAGTGGGGCCGCCCCCAAATGGCAGGCGTTCCTTCGGGAACGCCTCCATTTGGCCAGCCACCCCCCCTGCCCACCTACCAAACGGGGAGAGCTGTCAATCACCATCGACAGCTCGCCCCCTTTGGTGCGAGACCCGGAGTGACGGAGCACCCGTCGCTAGCCGGGTCTCGCACATGTCCACGATGGAGCCGGCTCTGTCGTGCGCATGCCCAGTGGGCAAACATCGACCCGGTTGCGAGCGCTCAGTGCTTGCGACCGGGTCTGAATCAGGCCCTATGTGAGATATAAGTGAGTACTATATGAGCACTATGTAAGTACTATGGGCCTAATTCAGACCCGCTCGTGAGCGCTGAGCGCTCGCAAGCGAGTCGATGTTGGCCAAGTGCACATGCGCACGAGGGAGCCGGCTCTGTGGTGCGCATGCGCGAGACCCACATAGCAACGGCCAAGCCGTCGCTAAGGGTCTCGCTACAAAGGGGGCGTGCTGTCGATGGTGAGTGACAGCACGCCCCCTTTGGTGGGCGTGCCGGGGGCGTGGCTGGCCAGACGGAGGTGTTCCCATGGGAATGTCTACTGTCTGGGGCCGGCCCACTGACATCACAAGTGATGTCAGTGGGAATGCTCTCGGCTCTGATAGAGCCAAAAGCACTCCAGGGCTTGCGGCAACGGGACCCTACCACAAGGGTCTCGTTGCATACCCAATGGTCGCGATGGTCTTGACCATCGCAACCATCTTTTTGTCCGCTCGCTATAGCTGTGGGTGGTCACCCACAGCTATGCGAGCGGCCAAGAGGCCGCTCTAAAAAACCAGAGGGCCGGCCCTGATTCAGAGCGAGCGCTCTGTCAGAGCGTCCGGCTCTGAATGAGGTCCTATGTGAGTACTATGTAAGTATTATGGGCCTGATTCAGACCCACTCGCAAGCGGCTGTCCGCACACAAGTGGGTCGATGGTGTGCACTGCGCATGCGCACGACGGAGGGAGCTCCGTCGTGCGCATGCGCCAGACGCGACGAGCGAAGGACTTTCCTTCGCTCGTTGTGTCTGATCAAAGGGGGCGTGCTGTCGATGTTGATTGACAGCACGCCCCCTTTGGTGGGCGTGCCGGGGGCGTGCCTCCCAGACGGGGGCGTTCCCAAGGGAACGCCTACCGTCAGACGCCGGCCCACTGACATCACTAGTGATGTCAGTGGGAGTGATTTTGGCTCTGATAGAGCCAAAATCACTCCGCGGTTGAGAAACTCAACCGCAGGCTCCGGCTCGCAGTGGCGATGGTCGCGATGGTCAAGACCATCGCGGCCATCAACCTGCACGCTCGCATAGGCTGTGGGTGGTGACCCACAGCTATACGAGCGTCCAGGAGGACGCTCCATAATTATGGAGAACGGCCCTCATTCAGAGCGTGAACTCTGCTCAGAGCGTCCGGCTCTGAATGAGGGCCTATGTTAGAACTATGTAAGTCACTGCAGACCCCTTGTGGTGCCATATAACAGATATTAATAAAACAGAGACTGGCCTGGGAAAGTTAACCCTTGCTGCTCTGTCATTATTATGATAAATGTAAATATAAGCGATTTTGTATCTACCCATCATCCTTTTCACTAGAGAATGGGGGGGGCTGATTGATAAATGTCCGCTGTTAAGGAGAGGTATCTAAGGCAGCCCTGTGTTTGTATGTAGTGAGCAGATTATTACCCCATCATGCTGTCACTCCTCTAGTAATTGGCCCAATATACAGCTGTAGGGGTCAGAGGTGACGTGCCTCAGGCCCATCCGGGTGGTGAAGAGGGAGATAGAGTTTCTATGAATCACAGATAGAAAGTGTGCAGAGAACGGCCTCATGGTGTTGGCCCTCCGCAATCCCCTTTGGCAGCATAAGGGACCCCACCGCCCACCTCTCTGTTACAGTATATCAGCTGCCAGTTCAGGGGGTCAGCGAGATACGACATCCATGGGATACACCTTACATTACTGATGCTGGTATCTGAGGGATCTATTCATCATCACTTCTTTTATAGAAAAATAGAAATTAAGTGTCAGGATTATTAATTGTTCATGTAACGCAGGAGACCTCACTGATATCTCCTGGTTACAATTGTCCCCCGATAATTTCCACAGTCCCATACTATAGTGTTATACAGTCCCCATACTATAGTGTTATACAGTCCCCATACTATAGTACTATACAGTCCCCATACTATAGTGTTATACAGTTCCCATACTATAGTGTTATACAGTCCCCATACTATAGTGTTATACAGTCCCCATACTATAGTGTTATACAGTCCCCATACTATAGTACTATACAGTCCCCATACTATAGTGTTATACAGTTCCCATACTATAGTGTTATACAGTCCCCATACTATAGTGTTATACGGTCCCCATACTATAGTGTTATACAGTCCCCATACTATAGTACTATACAGTCCCCATACTATAGTGTTATACAGTTCCCATACTATAGTGTTATACAGTCCCCATACTATAGTGTTATACAGTTCCCATACTATAGTGTTATACAGTCCCCATACTATAGTGTTATACAGTTCCCATACTATAGTGTTATACAGTCCCCATACTATAGTACTATACAGTCCCCATACTATAGTGTTATACAATCCCCATAGTATAGTGTTATACAGTTCCCATACTATAGTGTTATACAGTCCCCATACTATAGTGTTATACAGTCCCCATACTATAGTGTTATACAGTTCCCATACTATAGTGTTATACAGTCCCCATACTATAGTGTTATACAGTCCCCATACTATAGTGTTATACAGTCCCCATACTATAGTACTATACAGTCCCCATACTATAGTGTTATACAGTTCCCATACTATAGTGTTATACAGTCCCAATACTATAGTGTTATACAGTCCCCATACTATAGTGTTATACAGTCCCCATACTATAGTACTATACAGTCCCCATACTATAGTGTTATACAGTTCCCATACTATAGTGTTATACAGTCCCCATACTATAGTGTTATACAGTTCCCATACTATAGTGTTATACAGTCCCCATACTATAGTGTTATACAGTTCCCATACTATAGTGTTATACAGTCCCCATACTATAGTACTATACAGTCCCCATACTATAGTGTTATACAATCCCCATAGTATAGTGTTATACAGTTCCCATACTATAGTGTTATACAGTCCCCATACTATAGTGTTATACAGTCCCCATACTATAGTGTTATACAGTTCCCATACTATAGTGTTATACAGTCCCCATACTATAGTGTTATACAGTCCCCATACTATAGTGTTATACAGTCCCCATACTATAGTACTATACAGTCCCCATACTATAGTGTTATACAGTTCCCATACTATAGTGTTATACAGTCCCAATACTATAGTGTTATACAGTCCCCATACTATAGTGTTATACAGTCCCCATACTATAGTACTATACAGTCCCCATACTATAGTGTTATACAGTCCCCATACTATAGTGTTATACAGTCCCCATACTATAGTACTATACAGTCCCCATACTGTAGTGTTATACAGTTCCCATACTGTAGTGTTATACAGTTCCCATACTATAGTGTTATACAGTCCCCATACTATAGTGTTATACAGTCCCCATACTATAGTGTTATACAGTCCCCATACTATAGTGTTATACAGCCCCTTACTATAGTACTATACTGTCCCCATACTATAGTGTTATACAGTCCCCATAGTATAGTGTTATACAGTCCCCTTACTATAGTGTTATACAGTCCCCATACTATAGTGTTATACAATCCCCATACTATAGTACTATATAGTCCCCATACTATAGTGTTATACAGTCCCCATACTATAGTGTTATACAATCCCCATACTATAGTGTTATACAGTTCCCATACTATAATATTATACTAGGGGTGAGCGGGTTCGGATTTCTGAATTCCGAACCCCCCGAGCCCCCTGATCCGAGGTAGATCCGAGTCAGGCTCGACTTTTCCCGCCTGACTCGGATCTGAAATCGAGGCAAAACGTCATCATCCCGCCTTCCGAGTCTCGCGGGTTTTGGAACCTATATAAGGTACCCGCGTCGGCGCCATTTTCTCACTCGGCTGTGGACAGTGAAGAGGGAGGGTGGGAGTTAGGGCTGGCTGGGCTGTGTAGTGTAGTGTAGTGCAGAGTAGTGTTGTGCTGTGCTGCGCTGTGCTGCTGTTGTCCACTACTTCAAAGTCCATAGGGGCTGGCTGTGTTGTGCTGTGCTGCTGTTGTTAATAGGGGCTGTGTCCACTACTTCAAAGTCCTTAGGGGCTGGCTGGATTGTGTTGTGCAGTCAGTTCTCCATAGGGGCTGTGTCCACTCCAAAGTCCTGTGCAGTGTCCCAGTCCTAAAGGGGTGCTGTAGTGTTGTCCAGGGGGTGCTCTGTCCATCAGGGGTGCTCCCCCCAAGTGCTAAAAAAATTATATTTTTTGTGTGTTTGTGAATTGTGTGCGCAGTAGCCGCACGTGCATCAACAAAGTAGTGCCAAGCGTGCGCCTGTGTCATAAGTAAAGGGCCGGCTGGCTTGACCGTTAAAGGGTGCTGTAACCCCCAAAGTACACTCCAGTCCAAACCAAAAAAAAAATTATTTTCTGTGTTTGTGAATTGTGTGTGCAGTAGCCGCACGTGCATCAACAAAGTAGTGCCAAGCGTGCGCCTGTGTCATAAGTAAAGGGCTGGCTGGCTTGACCGTTAAAGGGTGCTGTAACCCCCGAAGTACACTCCAGTCCAAACCAAAAAAAAAATTATTTTCTGTGTTTGTGAATTGTGTGCGCAGTAGCCGCACGTGCATCAACAAAGTAGTGCCAAGCGTGCGCCTGTGTCATAAGTAAAGGGCCGGCTGGCTTGACCATTAAAGGGTGCTGTAACCCCCAAAGTACACTCCAGTCCAAACCAAAAAAAAAAATATTTTCTGTGTTTGTGAATTGTGTGCGCAGTAGCCGCACGTGCATCAACAAAGTAGTGCCAAGCGTGCGCCTGTGTCATAAGTAAAGGGCCGGCTGGCTTGAACGTTAAAGGGTGCTGTAACCCCCAAAGTACACTCCAGTCCAAACCAAAAAAAAAATTATTTTCTGTGTTTGTGAATTGTGTGCGCAGTAGCCGCACGTGCATCAACAAAGTAGTGCCAAGCGTGCGCCTGTGTCATAAGTAAAGGGCCGGCTGGCTTGACCGTTAACAGGTGCTGTAACCCCCAAAGTACACTCAAGTCCAAACCAAAAAAAAAATTATTTTCTGTGTTTGTGAATTGTGTGCGCAGTAGCTGCACGTGCATCAACAAAGTAGTGCCAAGCGTGCGCCTGTGTCATAAGTAAAGGGCCGGCTGGCTTGACCGTTAAAGGGTGCTGTAACCCCCGAAGTACACTCCAGTCCAAACCAAAAAAAAAATTATTTTCTGTGTTTGTGAATTGTGTGCGCAGTAGCCGCACGTGCATCAACAAAGTAGTGCCAAGCGTGCGCCTGTGTCATAAGTAAAGGGCCGGCTGGCTTGACCATTAAAGGGTGCTGTAACCCCCAAAGTACACTCCAGTCCAAACCAAAAAAAAAATATTTTCTGTGTTTGTGAATTGTGTGCGCAGTAGCCGCACGTGCATCAACAAAGTAGTGCCAAGCGTGCGCCTGTGTCATAAGTAAAGGGTCGGCTGGCTTGACCGTTAAAGGGTGCTGTAACCCCCAAAGTACACTCCAGTCCAAACCAAAAAATATATATTTTCTGTGTTTGTGAATTGTGTGCGCAGTAGCCGCACGTGCATCAACAAAGTAGTGCCAAGCGTGCGCCTGTGTCATAAGTAAAGGGCCGGCTGGCTTGACCGTTAAAGGGTGCTGTAACCCCCAAAGTACACTCCAGTCCAAACCAAAAAAAAAATTATTTTCTGTGTTTGTGAATTGTGTGCACAGTAGCCGCACGTGCATCAACAAAGTAGTGCCAAGCGTGCGCCTGTGTCATAAGTAAAGGGTCAGCTGGCTTGACCGTTAAAGGGTGCTTTAACCCCCAAAGTACACTCCAGTCCAAACCAAAAAAAAAAAATTTTCTGTGTTTGTGAATTGTGTGCGCAGTAGCCGCACGTGCATCAACAAAGTAGTGCCAAGCGTGCGCCTGTGTCATAAGTAAAGGGCCGGCTGGCTTGACCGTTAACAGGTGCTGTAACCCCCAAAGTACACTCAAGTCCAAACCAAAAATAAAATTATTTTCTGTGTTTGTGAATTGTGTGCGCAGTAGCCGCACGTGCATCAACAAAGTAGTGCCAAGCGTGCGCCTGTGTCATAAGTAAAGGGCCGGCTGGCTTGACCGTTAAAGGGTGCTGTAACCCCCAAAGTACACTCCAGTCCAAACCAAAAAAATAATTATTTTCTATGTTTGTGAATTGTGTGCGCAGTAGCCGCACGTGCATCAACAAAGTAGTGCCAAGCGTGCGCCTGTGTCATAAGTAAAGGGCCAGCTGGCTTGACCATTAAAGGGTGCTGTAACCCCCAAAGTACACTCCAAACCAAAAAAATATATATTTTCTGTGTTTGTGAATTGTGTGCGCAGTAGCCGCACGTGCATCAACAAAGTAGTGCCAAGCGTGCGCCTGTGTCATAAGTAAAGGGCCGGCTGGCTTGACCGTTAAAGGGTGCTGTAACCCCCAAAGTACACTCCAAACCAAAAAAATATATATTTTCTGTGTTTGTGAATTGTGTGCACTGTGGCTGCACGTGCATCAACAAAGGAGCAGCGCCAAGCGTGCGCCTGTGTCCCATAAGTAAAGAGCCGGCTGGCTCATTTCTTAAAGGGTGGTGTAACCCACAAAGTGCACTACTCTCCAGCAAAAATAAAAAATATTTTCTGTGTTTGTGTGCGCCTTAGCCGCACATATATATCAATATAACATAAATGGAGGACCAAACTTTCTCCGATAAAAATAAAATAGGGAAAGATCAAGAACCACTTCCTCCTAGTGCTGTTGCTGCTGCTGGGAGTTGTTCATCATCCCAGAGAGGAAGTAGGAACATCACTACTTTTACTAAACAATTGACCCTCCAACAGTCCTTAGCGAGGAGGATGAAGTACGACAGCAGTCATCCTGAAGCAAAACGTATAACTGAGGCCTTGACTGCTATGTTGGTGTTAGACGTGCGTCCGGTATCCGCCATTAGTGCAGTGGGATTTAGACAATTGATGGAGGTAGTGTGTCCCCGGTTCCAAATCCCGTCTAGATTCCACCTGCATCCTCAAAGCAGCAGCGACAAGCGTGCATCTGTCTGTTAAAGGGTGGTGTAACCCTCAAAGTGCTCCAAAAAATAAAAAACTATTTTTTTAATGTGTTTGTGACTTATGTGCGATGTAGCCTCACGTGCATCAACATAGTAGCAGCGCCAAGCGTGCGCCTGTGTCATAAGTCAAGGGCTGGTTTGGACATCTGGTCCGGACTGAAGGACGTGCCAACAATTTCTGACAAGTCTACTGTCACTGCATATGATACTTTCCTCAAAGCAGCAGCGACAAGCGTGCGTCTGTCTGTTAAAGGGTGGTGACACCCTCAAAGTGTGCTACACAAACAATAAAAATATTGTTCTTTTTTTTCTGTCTTTGTGAATTGTGTGGGCTGTAGCCGCACTTGCATCCTCAAAGCAAGAGCAACAAGCGTGCGTCTGTCTGTTAAAGGGTGGTGTAACTCTCAAAGTGCTCCAAAAAATAAAAAAAAAATTTTTTAATGTGTTTGTGACTTGTGTGCGATGTAGCCGCACTTGCATCTTCAAAGCAGCAGCGACAAGCGTGCGTCTGTCTGTTAAAGGGTGGTGACACCCTCAAAGTGTGCTACACAAACAATAAAAATATTCTTCTTCTTTTTTCTGTCTTTGTGAATTGTGTGGGCTGTAGCCGCACTTGCATTCTCAAAGCAGCAGCGACAAGCGTGCGTCTGTCTGTTAAAGGGTGGTGACACCCTCAAAGTGTGCTACACAAACAATAAAAATATTCTTCTTTTTTTTTCTGTCTTTGTGAATTGTGTGGGCTGTAGCTGCACTTGCATCCTCAAAGCAGCAGCGACAAGCGTGCGTCTGTCTGTTAAAGGATTACATCGGTGATAGCATCCAAGTAGGCATGTCAGACAGTCCGTACCTGTACTGGCAGGAAAAAGAAGCAATTTGGAGGTCCCTGTACAAACTGGCTCTATTTTACCTGAGTTGCCCCCCCTCCAGTGTGTACTCCGAAAGAGTGTTTAGTGCAGCCGGGAACCTTGTCAGCGAAAAAGGTGTAGGAGGTTGCTTCCACAAAATGTGGAGAAGATGATGTTCATAAAATGAATTATCAACTCTTCCAGGGAGACCAGCCTCCAGAACGTACAGAGGGACCTGTGGTTGTGGATTCCACCGGGAACGAATTAATACTCTGTGAGGATGAGGATGTACACACTGAAGAGGGTGAGGAATCGGTGGATGAGGAGGATGAGGATGACATCTTGCCTCCGTAGAGCCAGTTTGTGCAGGGACAGATTAATTGCCAGCTTGTTTTGTGGGGGCCCAAACGAACCAATCATTTCAGCCACAGTTGTGTGGCAGACCCTGGCGCTGAAATGATTGGCTTGTTAAAGTGTGCATGTCCTGTTTATACAACATAAGAGTGGGTGGGAGGGCCCAAGGACAATTCCATCTTGCACCTCTTTTTTTTCTTTGCATTATGTACAGTTTGGGGCCTAGTTTTTCAAACTGCCATCCTGTCTGCCACTGCAGTGTCACTGATAGATGGGCCACGTGTTTGTGCCGCCCACTCGTGTCGCTTAGCATAGTCATCCAGCTACCTCGGTGCAACCTTTTGGACATAAAAACACTATTGTGAGGTGTGAGGTGTTCAGAATAGACTGGAAATGAGTGGAAATTAAGGTTATTGAGGTTAATAATAGCATAGGAGCAGAAAAACCTACAAATTCTGTGATTTTAGCTGTTTTTATGCTTTTTTTCAAAAAAATACAGATCCAAAACACAAAACCCAGAACCCAAAACACGGAAGGGTGGTTTTGGCAAAACCAATCCAGATCCAAAACACAAAGAAAGATCCAGATCCAAAACCAAAACACAAAACACGAAAAGTGGCCGATGCACACCCCTATATTATACAGTCCCCATACTATTGTGTTATACAGTTCCCATACTATAGAGTTATACAATCCCCATAGTATAGTGTTATACAGTTCCCATACTATAGTGTTATACAATCCCCATACTATAGTGTTATACAGTTCCCATACTATAGTGTTATACAGTTCCCATACTATAATATTATACAGTCCCCATACTATAGTGTTATACAGTTCCCATACTATAATATTATACAGTCCCCATACTATTGTTTTATACAGTTCCCATACTATAGAGTTATACAATCCCCATAGTATAGTGTTATACAGTTCCCATACTATAGTGTTATACAATCCCCATACTATAGTGTTATACAGTTCCCATACTATAGTGTTATACAGTTCCCATACTATAGTGTTATACAGTTCCCATACTATAGTGTTATACAGTTCCCATACTATAATATTATACAGTCCCCATACTATAGAGTTATACAGTTCCCATACTATAATATTATACTAGGGGTGAGCGGGTTCGGATTTCTGAAATCCGAGCCCCCTGATCCGAGGCAGATCCGAGTCAGGCTCGACTTTTCCCGCCTGACTCGGATCTGAAATCGAGGCAAAACGTCATCATCCCGCCTTCCGAGTCTCGCGGGTTTTGGAACCTATATAAGGTACCCGCGTCGGCGCCATTTTCTCACTCGGCTGTGGACAGTGAAGAGGGAGGGTGGGAGTTAGGGCTGGCTGGGCTGTGTAGTGTAGTGTAGTGCAGAGTAGTGTTGTGCTGTGCTGCGCTGTGCTGCTGTTGTCCACTACTTCAAAGTCCATAGGGGCTGGCTGTGTTGTGCTGTGCTGCTGTTGTTAATAGGGGCTGTGTCCACTACTTCAAAGTCCTTAGGGGCTGGCTGGATTGTGTTGTGCAGTCAGTTCTCCATAGGGGCTGTGTCCACTCCAAAGTCCTGTGCAGTGTCCTAGTCCTAAAGGGGTGCTGTAGTGTTGTCCAGGGGGTGCTCTGTCCATCAGGGGTGCTCCCCCCAAGTGCTAAAAAAATTATATTTTTTGTGTGTTTGTGAATTGTGTGCGCAGTAGCCGCACGTGCATCAACAAAGTAGTGCCAAGCGTGCGCCTGTGTTATAAGTAAAGGGCCGGCTGGCTTGACCGTTAAAGGGTGCTGTAACCCCCAAAGTACACTCCAGTCCAAACCAAAAAATATATATTTTCTGTGTTTGTGAATTGTGTGCGCAGTAGCCGCACGTGCATCAACAAAGTAGTGCCAAGCGTGCGCCTGTGTCATAAGTAAAGGGCCGGCTGGCTTGACCGTTAAAGGGTGCTGTAACCCCCAAAGTACACTCCAGTCCAAACCAAAAAAAAAATTATTTTCTGTGTCTGTGAATTGTGTGTGCAGTAGCCGCACGTGCATCAACAAAGTAGTGCCAAGCGTGCGCCTGTGTCATAAGTAAAGGGCCGGCTGGCTTGACCGTTAAAGGGTGCTGTAACCCCCAAGTACACTCCAAACCAAAAAAATATATATTTTCTGTGTTTGTGAATTGTGTGCGCAGTAGCCGCACGTGCATCAACAAAGTAGTGCCAAGCGTGCGCCTGTGTCATAAGTAAAGGGCCGGCTGGCTTGACCGTAAAGGGTGCTGTAACCCCCAAAGTACACTCCAGTCCAAACCAAAAAAAAAATTATTTTCTGTGTTTGTGAATTGTGTGCGCAGTAGCCGCACGTGCATCAACAAAGTAGTGCCAAGCGTGCGCCTGTGTCATAAGTAAATGGCTGGCTGGCTTGACCATTAAAGGGTGCTGTAACCCCCAAAGTACACTACAGTCCAAACCAAAAAAAAAATAATTTTCTGTGTTTGTGAATTGTGTGCGCAGTAGCCGCACGTGCATCAACAAAGTAGTGCCAAGCGTGCGCCTGTGTCATAAGTAAAGGGCCGGCTGGCTTGACCGTTAACGGGTGCTGTAACCCCCAAAGTACACTCAAGTCCAAACCAAAAAAAAAATTATTTTCTGTGTTTGTGAATTGTGTGCACAGTAGCCGCACGTGCATCAACAAAGTAGTGCCAAGCGTGCGCCTGTGTCATAAGTAAAGGGCCGGCTGGCTTGACCGTTAAAGGGTGCTGTAACCCCCAAAGTACACTCCAAACAAAAAAATATATATTTTCTGTGTTTGTGAATTGTGTGCGCAGTAGCCGCACGTGCATCAACAAAGTAGTGCCAAGCGTGCGCCTGTGTCATAAGTAAAGGGCCGGCTGGCTTGACCGTTAAAGGGTGCTGTAACCCCCAAAGTACACTCCAAACCAAAAAAATATATATTTTCTGTGTTTGTGAATTGTGTGCACTGTGGCTGCACGTGCATCAACAAAGGAGCAGCGCCAAGCGTGCGCCTGTGTCATAAGTCAAGGGCTGGTTTGGACATCTGGTCCGGACTGAAGGACGTGCCAACAATTTCTGACAAGTCTACTGTCACTGCATATGATACTTTCCTCAAAGCAGCAGCGACAAGCGTGCGTCTGTCTGTTAAAGGGTGGTGACACCCTCAAAGTGTGCTACACAAACAATAAAAATATTCTTCTTCTTTTTTCTGTCTTTGTGAATTGTGTGGGCTGTAGCCGCACTTGCATTCTCAAAGCAGCAGCGACAAGCGTGCGTCTGTCTGTTAAAGGGTGGTGACACCCTCAAAGTGTGCTACACAAACAATAAAAATATTCTTCTTTTTTCTGTCTTTGTGAATTGTGTGGGCTGTAGCTGCACTTGCATCCTCAAAGCAGCAGCGACAAGCGTGCGTCTGTCTGTTAAAGGATTACATCGGTGACAGCATCCAAGTAGGCATGTCAGACAGTCCGTACCTGTACTGGCAGGAAAAAGAAGCAATTTGGAGGTCCCTGTACAAACTGGCTCTATTTTACCTGAGTTGCCCCCCCTCCAGTGTGTACTCCGAAAGAGTGTTTAGTGCAGCCGGGAACCTTGTCAGCGAAAGGTGTAGGAGGTTGCTTCCACAAAATGTGGAGAAGATGATGTTCATAAAATGAATTATCAACTCTTCCAGGGAGACCAGCCTCCAGAACGTACAGAGGGACCTGTGGTTGTGGATTCCAGCGGGGACGAATTAATACTCTGTGAGGATGAGGATGTACACACTGAAGAGGGTGAGGAATCGGTGGATGAGGAGGATGAGGATGACATCTTGCCTCCGTAGAGCCAGTTTGTGCAGGGACACATTAATTGCCAGCTTGTTTTGTGGGGGCCCAAACGAACCAATCATTTCAGCCACAGTTGTGTGGCAGACCCTGGCGCTGAAATGATTGGTTTGTTAAAGTGTGCATGTCCTGTTTATACAACATAAGAGTGGGTGGGAGGGCCCAAGGACAATTCCATCTTGCACCTCTTTTTTTTCTTTGCATTATGTACAGTTTGGGGCCTAGTTTTTCAAACTGCCATCCTGTCTGCCACTGCAGTGTCACTCCTAGATGGGCCACGTGTTTGTGCCGCCCACTCGTGTCGCTTAGCATAGTCATCCAGCTACCTCGGTGCAACCTTTTGGACATAAAAACACTATTGTGAGGTGTGAGGTGTTCAGAATAGACTGGAAATGAGTGGAAATTAAGGTTATTGAGGTTAATAATAGCATAGGAGCAGAAAAACCTACAAATTCTGTGATTTTAGCTGTTTTTATGCTTTTTTTAAAAAAAATAGATCCAAAACACAAAACCCAGAACCCAAAACACGGAAGGGTGGTTTTGGCAAAACCAATCCAGATCCAAAACACAAAGAAAGATCCAGATCCAAAACCAAAACACGAAAAGTGGCCGATGCACACCCCTATATTATACAGTCCCCATACTATTGTGTTATACAGTTCCCATACTATAGAGTTATACAATCCCCATAGTATAGTGTTATACAGTTCCCATACTATAGTGTTATACAATCCCCATACTATAGTGTTATACAGTTCCCATACTATAGTGTTATACAGTTCCCATACTATAATATTATACAGTCCCCATACTATAGTGTTATACAGTTCCCCTACTATAATATTATACAGTCCCCATACTATAGTGTTATACAGTCCCCATACTATAGTGTTATACAGTCCCCATACTATAGTGTTATACAGTTCCCATACTATAATATTATACAGTCCCCATACTATTGTTTTATACAGTTCCCATACTATAGAGTTATACAATCCCCATAGTATAGTGTTATACAATCCCCATACTATAGTGTTATACAGTTCCCATACTATAGTGTTATACAGTTCCCATACTATAATATTATACAGTCCCCATACTATAGAGTTATACAGTCCCCATACTATAGAGTTATACTGTCCCCATACTATAGTGTTATACAGTTCCCATACTATAGTGTTATACAGTTCCCATACTATAATATTATACAGTCCCCATACTATAGTGTTATACAGTCCCCATACTATAGTGTTATACAGTCCCCATACTATAGTGTTATACAGTCCCCATACTATAGTGTTATACAGTCCCCATACTATAGTACTATATAGTCCCCATACTATAGTGTTATACAGTCCCCATACTATAGTGTTATACAGTCCCCATACTATAATATTATACAGTCCCCATACTATAGTGTTATACAGTCCCCATACTATAGTGTTATACGGTCCCCATACTTAAACTTCCCATCGTCTGAGGATTGACCTGCGTGTGAATCAGTGACAATAACATACTTAATTGAAATAAAGACACGGAGACTTGTATTTGGCAGAATTTGTTAGCTATTTATTTAAAAACATATAATGAATTAGTTACTATATTAATTAAATTAATTTAAATATGGTGGCAAAGAAAGAACGGCTAACAACCGCCCAAGCCTAACACTATAAACACTCCAACCACAACACAATACGCTCAAGCCTTCTATCTTGACTACCCACCCGGTAAGGTGATGATGCTGCCCCCGGCAGGGTGGTCCAGCAGACTTTATGAGTCAACGAAGGTGAGCAAAACAATGAGTAAACAAATATTCACAGTGCTAATAGGTAACCTGCCGTTCTTTCCCGCCTAAAATAGCCAACGAAACAATCACCAAACCCAAATCAAAAAGAGCCCATAAAAATAAACTTTAGGGAGGGAGGGTGGGAAGACAGGAACAAAAGAGGCTGACTCCGCCTCCAACAATCTCTAATATCCCTGCTATAACCTACAACCCTAAAAACCCATTGGCCCTAATTATCACATGATTCCTCACACTGGTCTGCCCCCAGCCTAGGAAGTTTAACCCTCTCCACTCCTATACAGTCATTTCGTTTATCTAAACTTCCCATCGTCTGAGGATTGACCTGCGTGTGAATCAGTGACAATAACATACTTAATTGAAATAAAGACACGGAGACTTGTATTTGGCAGAATTTGTTAGCTATTTATTTAAAAACATATAATGAATTAGTTACTATATTAATTAAATTAATTTAAATATGGTGGCAAAGAAAGAACGGCTAACAACCGCCCAAGCCTAACACTATAAACACTCCAACCACAACACAATACGCTCAAGCCTTCTATCTTGACTACCCACCCGGTAAGGTGATGATGCTGCCCCCGGCAGGGTGGTCCAGCAGACTTTATGAGTCAACGAAGGTGAGCAAAACAATGAGTAAACAAATATTCACAGTGCTAATAGGTAACCTGCCGTTCTTTCCCGCCAAAAGCAAGGTTCTGCCAAAAGAAACCTTGCACCGCCACCATAGAACTAACGCACAGAAACCACAACCTCAAACAGATCCTCAAGAAAAATAAACATACCTTCCTCCGCTAAATGAACCCCGTCAGACCGAAAAAGGTAAGTATACCGAAATTTTATCCTAGGATGTCTGACCACTGCCCCACCATTTTCCAACACAAATTTTGAAACCGTAAAGTTCACTTTCTTCCGGGCTTCATCAATGGCTCTGCCGTCAACCACACCACTCCAACACAATCTAGAGACCATGAAAGACCAAACTATTGTGCAAGCTGGCCATGCCATTATAATCTGACCCAAATCCTCCACCACCGCATGCCTTAAATCCAGAGATGTCCTCTTGCCCAAATCATTCCCGCCTAGATGAATAACCACGACTCTCGGTAAGCCATACCGCTGAACCTGCTGCAAGAGTTTAGGCTTAAGGCTCTCCCACAACATACCTCTGACCCCTATCCATCTAACTCCACTAGCCCCCGGAAACAACGGCGCGTCCTGCGCCTGCATGAACCTAGCCGCCCAAAAAACAAATGAATGGCCAATTATCCATACAGTACAATCATCAAAAGCCATTCCTATAATGAGGGAAAAACAAAGAAAACATTAAAGTTATTGTAAAATTTTAGCATATTTAATCATGTATATCTAACGGGGAACATATTACTGAGGATCTGCCAAAAAGAAAAAATTTTGATTTGAATCTTTAAAGATCAACAAGCTTCTGTGCCAATTTGAAGCAACATGAAGACACAAGAGGATAAGTTAAAATAAAAAAGAAGGGGGGGGGGAGAGCGGGGGGGGGGTTTGGGAGAGATATCGGATAACACAAGTGAACTCGACCAGAGAGAAAACATAAAACCTGCTGAGGGACATATAATTGTAATTATAAACCAAATAGCCGAATTAAATCCGTCAGATCAGGTAAAAAAAATCGTCAAAACTCTCCAGACTCCCACTGAAATCAATGGCGAGTAGCTAGTCCCCGAGTAGGAAAGACAGGGGAAAACAAACAAGACCAGGACCAATGACATTTCGTAAAACATAACAAACCATATGTAACGTGCATGCACAACATTAACCTCAATGATTCGGTCGAATGTAACGCTTATAACTGGCTGATTTCCATCGGCCCAGAGCTTGAATCTGTGACTCTGGAAATCCCGCAGCAGCGGCGGAAGTGGCAGCACCAATTCGAAACGAATGCGTGCCGAACTCCCCTGGTGAGAGGCCCACGCTGCAAAGACATCGCCGCAGCATCCAACTAAACTGAAATTTTGTCAGCGGAAGCCCATCGCCATGCATCAGCCATGAGCCCTCCGCTGAGGGTCTGACAGATGCATAACGAGTGGCCAAGCCGACCGGACAAATTCGACAATCCGCCGAGGGGACCAATGTTATCCAGCGACCCCTGCCTAACTGATCGGTCTTAGAACGACGCAATCTGCACAGCAAGGACCTCTCACCCACCTTCACATCCGAACGCAGCATAGTTGAATCCCTCCACTTGGAGGGAGCAACCAATTCCGACACCCGGAAAGCACCATGAAAAGCCATGGAAAAAGCTAACTTAAACAAAAGCGTTTCGAAACCGGAGGCCGCCACGTCCGCAACCGCTCCTAGAATGGACGGTAACAGATAAATGTCTATAGGCCGTCTTTTATCGGGGTTAACCGGCTCAGCGCGCGCCCAACCTTTCAAGGCCTTTGTGATGACAAAACTCCTTGTAAGGTCAGGGATTCCCTTCAATTTGGAGAAAAACGAAATACCTGCCAGGTACCGTGAAACTACCGCTCTCGATTTGCCAGATACATACAGCTGCCAAATAAAAGCAAGCATCAATTGATGCTGACCCTTACCTCCAAGGCCTTGGCTACGGGAAAAAACTTCCCATTCTTCCCAAGACCGACGGTAAGCCTTGAGGGTACTTGGTGCAATGGACAGCTCCGCTAACCCCTCCAGTCCGGCTTGATAACCTGCCAAACATAAGAGGGGCACAGCACACCATCAGTCTCTGCATCAGGAGCCAATGTACGGAACCGACCCCATTGACATCTGGACAGCGCATCGGCAATCCCGTTGTCAACTCCGGGTACGTGTTGAGCTCGAAACAGCACATTATGGCGCAAACAGGCAAGCACCAGCTGCGCTAGCACACGCAAAACCAGCAACGACTTTGCTCGCTGCCCGTTTACCGCATGCACCACGCCCAGATTGTCACATCTGAACAGAATGCTGCGATTGCAGATGCGCTCGCCCCAGACCTCCAAGGCGACCATTATTGGGAACAGTTCTAAGAGCAGCATATCTCTTGTCAAACCTGCACGAATCCACTCCTCTGGCCAAGTTGCGACGCACCAGGATCCCCTCAGGTAGCAACCGAACCCCGAAGATCCTGCTGCATCGGTGAAAAGCTGCAAATCGACATTGCCCACCAGAGGGGATAACCATATCCTGATCCCATTAAAATCTGCCAAAAAGGAAACCCAAACTTCCAGGTCTCTCTTTATTTCTGACGATAAACGGATCAAATGGTGAGGTTTGGAAACCCCCGCTGTGGCCCTCTCTAGCTTTCTGCAAAATACCCTCCCCATCGGTATAACTCTACAGGCAAAGTTCATACAACCCAACAGTGATTGGGCCTGCCTGAGCGAAATTTTGCGCGCAACCAAACACTCTGAAATGGAATCTCGCAATTTGTCAATTTTATCGCGCGGCAGCCGACAGGATCCAGCCAAGGTATCAATCTCGATACCTAAAAATGACAAACACGAGAGGGGTCCCTCTGTCTTTTCGTCTGCCACAGGTACTCCAAAATGAAAAAACAGCGCTCTCATGGAACCAAGTAACTCGTTACAACGCTCTGACCCAGCGGGCCCCACGCAGAGGAAGTCATCGAGATAGTGCGCTATCCCATGACCCCCACAAGAAAACTCTACGCACCAATGAAGGAAAGTGCTAAATTTTTCAAAGTATGCGCAGGAAATCGAACACCCCATAGGCAAGCACTTGTCTATGAAGTATTCCCCCCCAATGCGAAAACCCATGAACCTAAACGATTCGGGGTGCAAAGGAAGCAAACGAAAAGCTGACTCCACATCCATCTTAGCCATGAGGGCCCCGCGTCCATATGCCCTAACGATACTGAGAGCATCATCAAAAGACTGATACCTCACTGAACAGAATTCAGGAGGTATAGCGTCATTAACGGAGGACCCCAATGGATAAGACAGATGCTGGATCAGCCAAAATTTTCCTGGAGTTTTCTTAGGCACCACCCCCACTGGGGAAAGAATCAGATTCCCCATTGGAGGATGCGCAAATGGACCCACCATACGTCCTAACTGAACCTCTTTCTCGACTTTTAACTGAAGAACGTCAGGAAAAAGTGGAGCTGATTGTAAATTTCTCGGGGAACCGACTCGAACTTCCCCTATAACTGGTAAACGAAAACCCAACTTGAACCCGAAAAACAAAAACTTAGCGTCCTGCCTATTAGGGTACCACCCTAGCCACCTGGACATAGCATCCAAACGGATAGGGGTTGGTGCCCTATTTAGCGCCTGCGCTACCTCCCGCTTTGGGAATAGCTCCTCCTCCAGACTTGGATCCCTGTTGGGCTGACAACCTGAAACAATTAGAGGCGGGGTGCGATCCGTTGCAACGCAAGCAAAGGTGTCGAAAACGGCACCGTTGGCCCTGGGAACAGGAGGCATTATTAAAGGCAAAACATTTACCTTTAAAAGGTGTCTGCGCAGAAAGCCGACCGGGGCCCGTCTGTCGACGCCCCGGGGAGGGATCAGAACTCGGGCGCCACGCCCCAGACCCCCCCTTATGAGTATCCCCGCCTACCCGAGAATCCTCCACTCCACCTTTTGGTGGTTGCGTGACGTCAAGCCACACTTCCACGTCCTTGCACCCAAAATCTAAGCGCTTGGATCCGTCCTGCTTGCGCCTAAATTCCTCATCATATGTTCTCCAGGCGCTGCCCCTGGATTTACGCTGCATCCCATGAATCAGGTGGATATACCTTATTACGTTCAGGTGCTCCCCTGGGCGATCTTTCAAGTAGCATGCTGCGAATACGTAAAACCCAGCAAGCCAGTTATCATAGGAACGAAAAGCTTCCAACCCCACCCCGCCTTTAAGCTTAGCTGCCTTGAAATCTTTTTTGGCTTGCTCAGTTAAAATGAACATGTCCACATAATCGCCCTTCCTGATTTTTTTCTTGCAACAATCGCGCAGACCCCGCAATACTGCTGTATTGTCGCAATGCACCACACCTGGTTGATGCTGACGCTTCTTGGACTTCCGCGCGCTACTACTCTGACGCTGCTGCTTAGCCCGCTTATCCCGCCTATCCGCCTCCTTGCGCGCATATTTAGCAGCCCTCTTCCGCGCCTTTTTCGCGCTGCTGACAGAAGAAGCCAGAGAAGAAGAGGTCGATGACAAGTCAGAGACAGAGGAAGAAGAGGAGGCAGAGTCAGCAACATCATCATCTTCTGAGATCTCACCTGACGATCCGGACTGCTCCCTCCCGGACACGACCGATGATGAAGCCTCCTCGACGCTGAAATCCTGTTCCATAGCTTCGCCCTCAGCAGTATCTGAAACAGACGATGAAGCCGCCCCCTGGGCCGAAACCCTGGGCACGGTCGACACAGCAGGAGAAGACACAGCAGCACTAGCCCCAGACGCCTCTGGTCTTGCCAACTGAGCCGCAGCGGAGCCCATAGCCTTGCAAGCCTGCATGAACTGATCTACCGCTGGCCCTAGAGTAGCAGAAATTGAACGCTGCCTCTGATCCACCCTTTCACTATCTGCTTGGCTAGGAGCCAATGCCGCAACCATGGGAGCAAAAGCAGATGTCATTGATGACATCATGGCCGCAAAAGCTGCAGGGTCAAAGGACTGACTTGCACCCCCACTAGGGACCTGAGTATCCACATAGCCAGAAGCTGCTGCCCCAGACATGGCCCTGTCTGCTGATTGCTGACTAGCCTGCCAATCATCCTCCATCAGCTCTCCCTGTCCTAAAATGGCTGCCTCCCTGACTGACAAAGCCCCTAATGTGCTGCCAGGGCTGTCCATCTCCCCCACCTCGACATTCCCCACTTCATTAACTGTGGGGGAGTCCCCCCTGCCCCTCCGGGCACTAACAGGGCTATTAGCAGCCCTCCTTGCGGTGCGCGTGTGCGCCTGTGACCTTTGAACCCGCGGGGGGCGAGCGCTCACCGCCCTAATCGCGGCAGCTCTGCCCTCCCGCGGGCTCACTAACTGCCTCTCGCGGCTGCTCAGAGCAGCCGCGCCTTCCCCCCGCCGGCGGCTGTGTCCAGCCGCCCTGACAGCACCTGCTTGACGGCCGCGGGTAAGCGCGGCCGCGCCCGGCCGCCCATGACGCCGCGGGGCTGCGCGACTCGCGCTAGCCCCTTCAGCTCCCTCTTGAGAGGCAGGAGCCTCCCCAGAACTCCCTGGGCCTTCTTCCTGTGCCCGGTAATGGGCGGGGATCCGCGATGAGCGGTGCGGGCGGGGCATGCTACCAATTTGGGGGGGGTCACAGTCCTTATAAGGGTTAGGAGGATTGTTAGAAAATGCAGAGCGCAAAGGTGGGGGAGGGCAGAGAGAGAGAGGGATAGATGAAGAAGGTGAAGAACAAAGATAAGAAGAGGAAAGAAAAACAGAAGGATGGCTATGAAGAAAATATAACAGAGCTCAGGTAAGAGCACTTACCCACTCCAAGACAGGAACAAAAGAGGCTGACTCCGCCTCCAACAATCTCTAATATCCCTGCTATAACCTACAACCCTAAAAACCCATTGGCCCTAATTATCACATGATTCCTCACACTGGTCTGCCCCCAGCCTAGGAAGTTTAACCCTCTCCACTCCTATACAGTCATTTCGTTTATCATAGTGTTATACAGTCCCCATACTATAGTGTTATACAGTTCCCATACTATAGTGTTATACAGTTCCCATACTATAGTGTTATACAGTTCCCATACTATAATGTTATACAGTCCCCATACTATAGTGTTATACAGTTCCCATACTATAATGTTATACAGTCCCCATACTTTAGTGTTATACAGTTCCCATACTATAATGTTATACAGTCCCCATACTATAGTGTTATACAGTTCCCATACTATAATGTTATACAGTCCCCATACTTTAGTGTTATACAGTTCCCATACTATAGTGTTATACAATCCCCATACTATAGTGTTATACAATCCCCATACTATAGTGTTATACAGTTCCCATACTATAATATTATACAGTCCCCATACTATAGTATTATATAGGGCTCTATTTATTAACATTATTTTTACTAAAATAAAGTGATAAAGGCTGTTTTGTGTTGTCACACCCTTTTCATATTATGTTAGTATCACCTGTAGTTATTACAGGGCAATTGGAGTAGAATTAGTAAAATTCTACTCCAACCCCTAATTATCACTTATTTTTAGTAAAGCAGATCGCATTTCCCATAATTGTGATGGGAAATGTGATCCGACCACAGTTACTAAAAATAAATTGTAAAAAAATACCGGGGGATGCCAAGTCCAAAGAGGTCCTGCACCGCACACCCTGCACCCATATTTTTTAAGACTTACCTGTCCGTGGTCCCGCGTCGGGTGTCAACGCTGCTCAGAACACCGGAAAATGGCTGCCGCGGCCATTTTTTCAGTGTTCTGTGCATTCGCAGTAGACCCCGGGCACACTCTAGTGCCCGGAGTCTACTAAGGCTCCGGGGGCTGGCCAGCTGCATCAGTCAGCTGCCAGCAACCGGGGAGAGAGGAGGGGACCCCGCACGGGGAGTGCACATGGGGCCCCTCCTCTCTTAAGACGCCCCTGGCTTAGGCGAATTCCGTCTGGAATTGAATTTGGAGATAAGTTCCGACCAGGCAAAAAGTGGCAATACGCGAAACTTTTTCACCCATTTCGGCTTTTCTCCTCTAATTGAATACGGCCAATAGATGGCTGGCACTCACTGGCAGTTGGTGTGGCTCCCATATTTGAATTTTGAACTGCGCTGCACCCTCACCCCTGGAGCCGCCACTGATAGGAGGCATGATGAATGCCTCCAATACTTGGATTGAACTCCAAGTAATCCATAATTATTACAGGGGATATTTTTATCTTAATGACTAGACCCCTAAACCTCCCATAGGGGTATATTTATTAATAATTGCATTATGACCCCTAAAATAAAGATTCCCTACTGCCGCAATGTCCAGCAATAGCCTAAATGTAAAATATCTGAGTCGCCGGGATGTTACTTCCTGCTTCAGACCCCAGTGTGATTTTGTGTATGCACCAAACTCCATTGACGTCTGTGAAAACGTACAGTACCGGGAGGGCCTCTCCTGGTAACTAATGCACACCACAAGCAGTAGCCATAGGCTACCATAGGCTAACGCAGCTGCCGGGGCCAAGATCCATAAAGCTTTGCATTCCAGAATTTGCCGGTGTATCTGCATGCCTATATTCTGTGTGTGCGACTGCGGGTGTATATGTGACCTATATTCTGTGTGTGACGGCCGGTGTATCTGCATGTCTATATTCTGTGTGTGTGACTGCGGATGTATCTGCATGCCTATATTCTGTGTGTATGACTGCGGGTGTATCTGCATGCCTATATTCTGTGTATGACTGTGTGTGTATCTGCATGCCTATATTCTGTGTGTGTGACTGCGGGTGTATCTGCATTTCTATATTCTGTGTGTGTGACTGCGGATGTTTCTGCATGCCTATATTCTGTGTGTGTGACTGCGGATAGATCAGCATGCCTATATTCTGTGTGTGTGACTGCGGGTGTATATGCATGCCTATATTCTGTGTGTGACTGCGGGTGTATCTGCATGCCTATATTCTGTGTGGTTGTGACTGCAGCTGTATCTGCATGCCTATATTCTGTGTGTGTGACTGCGGATGTATCTGTATGCCTATAAACCTTCTATCGGATGAGGTGTTGTCATGTGTGCAAACCACTTATCATACTAACATAAAATAAAGACACTAAGACGTGGATTTGGCAGATAACTTGATGGCGATTTATTGGAGCAATAATAATTATTATTTATTTAAGGATGTATGGTGGCAAAGAAAGGACGGCCAGAAATCAGCCAGATCTGCTATGCCCACACACAAACAACAAAAGACATAGCAGGCGTAGATCGCCCAGAGTGCATACACATAACCATGTAACTCATATCATCAACAAAAGGTAACGCTCACCCCCATCTTGACTTCCCACCCGTTTAGGTGGTGATACTGCCCCCCGTTAGGTTGGTACAGCCAACTACCAGTCAACGAAGGGAGCGCCCTTAAATCATAATTGCACCCGGACTGGCGACCTGCCGTTCTTTCCCGCCACCCAAAACCAAACCCACAACATACCAAAATTTATAGGGGAGGGAGGGTGGGGAATCTGGAACAAAGAGGCTTTGGCCCACACTTTTATCCCACTATATAATGTTCCTGTTACAAACCCGCCCCTGCTTGCCATAGGCTAACTCCCACAAGTAATTTGCATACATGCCTGCCCCCATCCTAGAGGTTTAAAACACCTCTTTTCTTATGCAATCTTTCGGTTTCTCTAAACCTTCTATCGGATGAGGTGTTGTCATGTGTGCAAACCACTTATCATACTAACATAAAATAAAGACACTGAGACGTGGATTTGGCAGATAACTTGATGGCGATTTATTGGAGCAATAATAATTATTATTTATTTAAGGATGTATGGTGGCAAAGAAAGGACGGCCAGAAATCAGCCAGATCTGCTATGCCCACACACAAACAACAAAAGGCATAGCAGGCGTAGATCGCCCAGAGTGCATACACATAACCATGTAACTCATATCATCAACAAAAGGTAACGCTCACCCCCATCTTGACTTCCCACCCGTTTAGGTGGTGATACTGCCCCCCGTTAGGTTGGTACAGCCAACTACCAGTCAACGAAGGGAGCGCCCTTAAATCATAATTGCACCCGGACTGGCGACCTGCCGTTCTTTCCCGCCACAGCAAGGTTCTGCTTATAGAACCGCTGCACCGCCACCATACCAAGTACTACCCCAATAACGCCAACTCCTCAAAAAGATCCCCAATAAACAATGACAAACCCTCCTCTGTTAAATGAACTCCATCAGGTCTATACATATAACTAAATCGAAATTGAATGTTCTTATGGTAAATGAAACGGCCATAATTGGCCATCACAAATTTGGCAACTGCGAAATTAAGTTTCTTCCTAGCTTCGTCATTAGCAGGAAAACTCCTAACCCCACGCCAGACCTGTCGAGGTACAATGCAAGACCAAATTAATTTACACAAGGGCCAGGCCGATAGCACCCTCGCCAAATCGTTGACAATATCAACTCGTAATTCTACAGTGGACATCTGCCCTAAGTCGTTGCCTCCTAAATAAGCCACCAAAATACGTGGCCTACCAAAAAGCCTTGCATACTCTAACAGTTTAGGACAAAAGGAATGCCATCTCATACCTCTGGAACCTATCCAACGGACCCTAGCTGAATATTCAAAAATTGGAGCTTGATCTGAACTCAAACCTAGCAGCCCAGAAAATATATGAGTGGCCTATAACCCAAATGTCCTGCGTGTCAAAGAGCAATCCTAAAGGTGGAGGAAAGCAGTAAATAAAAAATTAGTAATTGTCATAAAACAATAAAATTTTATGGTGTATTAGTGGGATCTGATAGAACATAAGTGAGTATCTGCCAAAAAGAAAAATTTTCTATTGGTCGCCGACTTTACTATTTGAAGTGGCTGAGACAAACAGAAGACACAAAGGGGAAGAATGGGTGGGGGGGAATTGGGAAAAAACAGGTGAACTCGGCAAGAGGTAAAATAAAAACCTGCTGAGGGATGGACTATGGCCTAATTAAATGATTGAGAATAGCCGAATTGAATCCGTCAGTTCAGGTAAAAATTTTAAAATCCCTCAAGACTCCCATTGCCAGCAATGGCGAGTAGCTAATCCCGAGTAGGACGGACAGGGGTAACAGACAAGACAGGACAGTACATGAGACAAGACAAAAACCAGGCAAGCATAAACTATAAACGTAACCGGAACAGACTGTGAAATGACTTTAAAACAAAGGGCCTTCACGCCTAGGTCGAATGTAACCTTTATAACTATCCGATTTCCAACGTCCTAGGGCCTTAATTTCTGATGCCGAGAAACCCGCAGCTGCCGCCGAAGTTGCGGCTCCGATCAGAAACGAGTGTGTACCAAAATCTTGAGGCGGGAGGCCTAAAACTGATACACACCTCTTCAAAAACCAACCAAACTGGTATTTGGTAAGCGGAGTCCTGTCCATATGCATGAGTCATGAACCAGGAACATCCGGCCGCAATAACTCATACCGCATAGCTAGTGCCACGGGGCAGATCTGTTCATACCTAGATGGACCCAACGAGATCCACCTACCCCTACCAGTCTGGTCGGTCTTTGACCGCCGAATCCTACAGAGAACAGACCTCTCACTGACCAGGATATCCGAGAGGAGCATGGCGGCATCAACCCATTTGGATGATGCCACCAGCTCCGATACCCTCAAGGTGCCGTGAAAAGCCTCTGAAAACACCACTTGAATCAGGACCGCCTCATACGCAGTAAGAGCCACTCCGAGAACCGCCCCTAATACTGCCGGAAGCAGATGAGCATCCACAGGTCTCCTACGGTCAGCTACTGGCCGGGAGACCCGTGCCCAACCCTTTAAAGCCTTCACAATCAGAAAACTTTTAGTAAAGTCAGGTTGGCCCTTCAATTTACAATAAAATGCAATGCCCCCCAAAGAGCGCGCAACAGAAGCCCTGGATCTGCCAGCCAAATGGAGACTCCAAATAAAAGAAAGCATCGAACGATGCTGACTCTTACCTGCCTGTTTGCTGCTACGGGAATAATCTTCCCATTCATTCCATGCCTGCCGATATGCTCGCAACGTGGAGAGGGCTAAAGACTGTTCTGCTAAGCCCTCCATGCCGGCTCGATCACCTGCCAAACATAAGAGGGGCAAAGCACAACGTCAGCACCAGGGGCCACAGATCGGGACCTAGCCCACTGGAAACGTGATAATGCATCGTCTATCTCATTCTCCACCCCAGGAACGTGTCTTGCCTTAAACATGATGTTACAGCGCAAACATGTGAGCACAGCTGCGCTAGCAAGCGCAAAACCAGCAGGGAAGCCGCATGTTGCTGATTGTATCGCATGGACCACGCCCAGGTTGTCACACCTGATAATGATGCTGCGATTGCGTAACCATTCCCCCCAGATTTCCAAGGAAACCATTATGGGAAAGAGTTTGAGAAGGAGTAAGTCCTTAGTCAAACCCTTTCCCACCCATTCTTCCAGCCAACGGCCAATGCACCAGGAGCCATCAAGGTAACATCCGAACCCTGTGGTGCCTGCTGCGTCGGTGAACAGCTGCAGCTGCAAATTGTCAGCGGCTGGAGACATCCACAACCGAACGCCATTAAAATCCCGAAGAAACGAGACCCAGACAGAGAGGTCCTGCTTAAACTCTGAGGATAAACGTAGCAAATGTCTCGGTTAGTGACACCAGCCGTGGCCCTTTGCCCATTGGAATTACTTTACAGGCCCAGGAGGGATTGCGCCTGCCGCAGGGTAATTCTACTGGAAGCCGTGCATTCCGCTATGGCATTACGCAACTTGACAGGCTTATCGAGAGGAATGCGACAAGAACCCGCCGAGGTACAGATCTCGATACCCAGGAATGACAAGGGGAAGGGCCCTCCGTTTTGTCCGCAGCAACGGGAACTCCAAATGAAAAAACAGCGCTCGTAAAGAAAACAAAAGATAACTGCATCTGCCTGAACCGGAAGGGCCGACACACAGAAAGTCATCGAGATAGTGGGCTATTCCATGACTACCGCAAAAATTAAATAAATTAATTCCGCGCACCAGTGTAGGAAGGTGCTAAAATGCTCGAAAAACGCACAGGACACAGAACACCCCATAGGCAAGCATTTGTCTATGCAATATCCATTGTCCAAGCTAAAAACCCATAAACTGGAATGACTCTGGGTGCAAAGGAAGTAGACGAAAAGCTGACTCAACATCTATCTTAGCCATCAGTGCGCCCGGACCATAACACCTAATGACGTCCAAAGCATCGTCAAAAGACTGGTACACCACCGAGGAAACCTCAACTGGTATGGCATAATTTACTGACGAGCCTGGCGGATAAGACAGATGTTGCATGAGCCTGTATTTTCCTGGAATTTTCTTGGGAACCACTCCCACCGGGGAATTCACAAGATCCCTAATGGGGGTTCTGCAAAAGACCCTGCAATGCGCCTGACGCTAACCTCGCCAGCCACTTTTTCCCTAAGAATGTGAGGCAATTCAAAGGCAGACTTCAAATTTCTAGGCGAATATGTGTCGACATCCCTGCAAATAGGTAAACGAAAACCAAAACTGAAGCCTTTTAACGAAAATTCTGCGTCCTGCAGAACCGGGTACCAACTCAACCATTTTGCTATCGCTGTGACACGGACAGGGGATGGAACTTTACTTAGCACTTGTGCCTTTTGCTGGCTGTGCAGGCTGCTGCTGGGCACCCCCCTTGAAACACTTGGCAACTGGGTGATTGCCACCACATCGCAAGCAGAGGTGACGAAAATGACATTTTCGTCCCTGCGTACAGGTGGAATTATTAAAGGCGAAGCATTTTCCCCAGACGCCTGCTGTTAGCCCTGACGAACTGAACTAGCTGCTTTGCTCGCGTTGTACCCCTCATAGGCAGGACGCGAAGGCTGCGTGACCTCCAGCAATGTATATTTGTCGAAGTAGGAGCATAGCTGAGAATGGAGCTTCCCGGTGATAGCTGCTTGGGGCAGTGATTGCAATAATAAGCTGTGCACACTGTAGAAATTCACTGTAGCACATGTATTCTGTCTATTTTGTAAGTTAAATGCTCAGAATACAGTATATAATACAATCTCCTCTATTGGCTGATAATAATGATTCAAAGGAGATAAAAGCTAGATCTTAGTTGCTATACATAAATAAAGCAGTGTCAAAGCCATTACCCCTTACTGTCATATAACGCATCACTAAAGCATTCTATTCCCCCAATGATACCTCAATGCCCAGCATAATACTGACACTGTTTGCTGCAACTGTTTTCTACCATTAAGAGGCATAATCAGCACTTAGACCATCTATAAAATACATCATACGAATGTACTGAATGATATAATTCTGGCATATACAGGACCAGCAGACACAGTAAGTAATTATATGTAGAAGTAGAGCCATCCTGTCTGAGCTGAATCTTTTTATTTCATGTGCCGGCTCCTTTACAGATCATATGAGCAAGTTGGGGAATCTGGGAGAGGGCAGAAAAAGAAACCATGCACTGTCCTGGACACAGATGCACAGATTGGTCCCCTTATGTACTGGATGGTGTATTATCCAGTATTAATAATTGATCCAATAGGTGATCCATATCAGTGCACCCCGTACAGTGCATGTTTTCCAGATCTAGTTGGTGCACAACAATATTCATTACTGGCTTTTTAACTTTTTCTACTGGCTGACACATTTAAAAGATCAACAGGGACTGTAGTGCTAGTTATTTCATTTGTGACACTGAGGGGATCCTAAAAAACATGCAACTTTAGTATTATATGCTATTTCTATTGTAGTCATCATGGTGTGGGCTGAGGGGGGGTTCAGGCAAGGCACTCATAAACCCCTCCTGCATTTGCCTATGGTGCTGGCCATTGCAGCCACAAAGATAATATTGACCAGGGGCATTAAGGACTAAAGGGAAGCACCCCTCCCCCACACTGGCACAAATTCCACAAAGCTGCTGCAGCCTGAGGGGGGATAGAACTATCAATAGGGGAACCACACCTGCAGCTCCTAATAACATGGGGGCACTGTGGAGCCAGGGACCAGGGTCTGGGGAGGCTCATTACTAGGCAGGACATAGCTACACCCACCCCCAGCAGAACAAGAAATCAGAAAAGACACTGATTGAGGACAGAAAGGAAAAGAAAAAACAATGATATGAAGTAAATGAAAAGAGACTAAATACAATAAGGAAAAGGAGGAGAGAAGAAGAGAAGAAGGAGAAGCACTAAGAGAGTTTTATTAAGGAAAATGACAACTGACAAAATGCACTTCCCTGTCCTGGAGGAATCTGGAACAAAGAGGCTTTGGCCCTCACTTCTAGCCCCTTATATAATGTCTCTATTGAAAACCCGCCCCTGCTAACGATAGGCTAACTCTAAACAGTAATTTGCATACATGCCGGCCCCCATCCTAGAGGTTTAACACACCTCTTTTCTTATGCAATCTTTCGGTTTCACTATTCTGTGTATGACTGCGGCTGTATCTGCATTCCTATATTCTGTGAGTGACTGCGGCTGTATCTGCATGCCTATATTCTGTGTCTGACTGCGGCTGTATCTGCATGCCTACATTCTGTGTGTGACTGTGGGTGTATCTGCATGTCTATATTCTGTGTGTATGATTGCGGCTGTATCTGCATGCCTATATTCTGTGTATGACTGCGGGTGTATCTGCATGCCTATATTCTGTGTGTGACTGCCAGTGTATCTACATGCCTATATTCTGTGTGTGACTGCGGGTGTATCTGCATGCCTATATTCTGTGTGTGACTGCGGGTGTATCTACATGCCTATATTCTGTGTGTATGACTGCGGGTGTATCTGCATGTCTATATTCTGTGTGTGACTGCAGGTGTATCTGCATGTCTATATTCTGTGTGTGACTACGGGTGTATCTGCATGCCTATACTGTGTGTGACTGTGGATGTATCTGCATGTCTGCATTCTGTGTGTGTGTGACTGCGGGTGTATCTGCATGCCTATATGCTGTGTGTGACTGCGGTTGTATCTGCATGCCTATATTCTGTGTGTGACTGCAACTGTATCTGCATGCCTATTTTCTGTGTGTGACTGCGGCTGTATCTGCTTGCCTATATTCTGTGTATGACTGCGTCTGTATCTGCATGCCTATATTCTGTGTATGACAGCGGCTGTATCTGCATGCCTATATTCTGTGTGTGACTGCGGCTGTATCTGCATGCCTATATTCTGTGTATGTCTGCAGCTGTATCTGCATGCCTATATTCTGTGTGTGACTGCGGCTGTATCTGCATGCCTATATTCTGTGTCTGACTGCGGCTGTATCTGCATGCCTACATTCTGTGTGTGACTGTGGGTGTATCTGCATGCCTATATTCTGTGTGGTTGTGACTGCGGCTGTATCTGCATGCCTACATTCTGTGTGTGACTGTGGGTGTATCTGCATGTCTATATTCTGTGTGTATGATTGCGGGTGTATCTACATGCCTATATTCTGTGTGTGACTGCCAGCGTATCTACATGCCTATATTCTGTGTGTGACTGCGGGTGTATCTGTATGACTATATTCTGTGTGTTCCTGCAAGTGTATCTGCATACCTATATTCTGTGTGTATGACTGCTGGTGTATCTGCATGTCTATATTCTGTATGTGACTGCAGGTGTATCTGCATGTCTATATTCTGGGTGTGTGACTGCGGCTGTATCTGCAAGCCTATACTGTGTGTGACTGTGAATGTATCTGCATGTCTGTATTCTGTGTGTGTGACTGCGGGTGTATCTGCATGCCTATATCCTGTGTGTGTGACTGCGGGTGTATCTGCATGCCTCTATTCTGTGTGTATGACTGCGGGTGTATCTGCATGCCTATATTCTGTGTATGACAGCGGGTGTATCTGCATGCCTATATTCTGTGTATGACAGCGGGTGTATCTGCATGTCTATACTCTGTGTATGACTGCGGCTGTATCTCCATGCCTATATTCTGTGTGTATGACTGCGGCTGTATCTGCATGCCTATATTCTGTGTGTGTGACTGCGGGTGTATATGCATGCCTATATTCTGTGTGTGTGACTGTGGGTGTATCTGCATGCCTATATTCTGTGTGCGTGACTGCGGGTGTATCTGCATGCCTATAATCTGTGTGAGTGACTGCGGCTGTATCTGCATGCCTATATTCTGTGTGCGTGACTGCGGGTGTATCTGCATGCCTATATTCTGTGTGTGTGACTGCGGGTGTATCTGCATGTCTATATTCTGTGTGTGACTGCGGTTGTATCTGCATGTCTATATTCTGTGTGTGACTGCGGCTGTATCTGCCGGTCTGTATTCTGTGTGTGACTCCGGGTGTATCTGCATGCCTATATTCTGTGTGTGACTGTGGGTGTATCTGCATGCCTGTATTCTGTGTGTGACTGCGGGTGTATCTGTATGCTTATATTCTGTGTGCGACTGTGGGTGTATCTGCATGCCTATATAATGTGTGTGACTGCGGCTATATCTGCATGTCTATATTCTGTGTGTGTGACTGCCGCTGTATCTGCATGGCTATATTCTGTGTGTGACTGCGAGTGTATCTGCATGCCTATATTCTGTGTGTGTGACTGCGGGTGTATCTGCTTGCCTATATTCTGTGTGTGTGACTGCGGGTGTATCTGCATGCCTATATTCTGTGTGTGTGACTGTGGGTGTATCTGCATGCCTATATTCTGTGTGTGCCTGCGGGTGTATCTGCATGCCTATATTCTGTGTGTGTGACTGCGGGTGTATCTGCATGCCTATATTCTGTATGTGTGAATGCGGGTTTATCTGCATGCCTATATTCTGTGTGTGTGACTGCGGCTGTATCTGCATGTCTATATACTGTAAGTGTGACTGCGGGTGTATCTGCCTGCCTATATTCTGTGTGTGTGACTGTGGGTGTATCTGCATGCCTATATTCTGTGTGTGACTGCGGGTGTATCTGCATGCCTATATTCTGTGTGTGTCACTGTGGTTGTATCTGCATGCCTGTATTCTGTGTGTGACTGCGGGTGTATCTGCATGCCTGTATTCTCTGTGTGTGACGTCGGATGTATCTGCATGTCTGTATTCTCTGTGTGAGACTGCGGGTGTATCTGCATGCCTGTATTCTGTGTGTGACTGCCAGTGTATCTGCATGCCTATATTCTGTGTGTGACTGCGGCTGTATCTGCATGCCTATATTCTGTGTGTGTGACTGCGGCTGTATCTGCATGTCTGTTTTCTGTGTGTGTGACTGCGGGTGTATCTGCATGTCTATACTCTGTGTATGACTGCGGCTGTATCTGCATGCCTATATTCTGTGTGTATGACTGCGGCTGTATCTGCATGCCTATATTCTGTGTGTGTGACTGCGGGTGTATCTGCATGCCTATATTCTGTGTGCGTGACTGTGGGTGTATCTGCATGCCTATATTCTGTGTGTGTGATTGCGGGTGTATCTGCATGCCTATATTCTGTGTGCGTGACTGCGGGTCTATCTGCATGCCTATATCCTGTGTGTGTGACTGCAGTGTATCTGCATGTCTATATTCTGTGTATGACCGCGGCTGTATCTGCATGCCTATATTCTGTGTGTGTGACTGCGGATGTATCTGCATGCCTATATTCTGTGTGTGTGACTGTGTGTTTCTGCATGCCTATATTCTGTGTGCGTGACTGCGAGTGTATCTGCATGCCTATATTCTGTGTGTGTGACTGCGGGTGTATCTGCATGCCTTTATTCTGTGTGTGTGACTGCGGGTGTATCTGCATGTCTATATTCTGTGTGTGACTGTGGATGTATCTGCATGTCTATATTCTGTGTGTGACTGCGGCTGTATCTGGCTGTCTGTATTCTATGTGTGTGACTGCGGGTGTATCTGCATGCCTATATTCTGTTTGTGACTGTGGGTGTATCTGAATGCCTATATTCTGTGTGCGTGACTGCGGGTGTATCTGCATGCCTATATTCTGTGTGTGTGACAGCGGGTGTATCTGCATGCCTATATTCTATGTGTGTGACTGCGGGTGTATCTGCATGCCTATATTCTGTGAGTGTGACTGCGGGTGTATCTGCATGCCTATATAATCTGTGTGACTGCGGCTGTATCTGCATGTCTATATTCTGTATGTGTGACTGCGGCCGTATCTGCATGGCTGTATTCTGTGTGTGACTGCTGGTGTATCTGCATGCCTATATTCTGTATGCGTGACTGCGGGTGTATCTGCATGCCTATATTCTGTGAGAGTGACTGCGGGTGTATCTGCATGCCTATATTCTGTTTGTGTGACTGCAGGTGTATCTGCATGTCTATATTCTGTGTGTGACTGTGGATGTATCTGCATGTCTATATTCTGTGTGTGACTGCGGCTGTATCTGCCTGTCTGTATTCTGTGTGTGTGACTGCGGGTGTATCTGTATGCCTATATTCTGTGTATGACTGTGGGTGTATCTGCATGCCTGTATTCTGTGTGACTGCGTGTGTATCTGCATGCTTATATTCTGTGTGTGACTGCGGGTGTATCTGCATACCTATATTCTGTGTGTGTGACGGCGGGTCTATCTGCATGCCTATATTCTGTGTGTGTGACGGCGGGTGTATCTGCATGCCTATATTCTGTGTGTGTGACTGCGGCTGTATCTGCATGCCTATATTCTGTGTGTGTGACTGCGGGTGTATCTGCATGCCTATATAATGTGTGTGACTGCGGCTGTATCTGCATGTCTATATTCTGTGTGTGTGACTGCGAGTGTATCTGCATGCCTATATAATGTGTGTGACTGCGGCTGTATCTGCATGTCTATATTCTGTGTGTGTGACTGCTGCTGTATCTGCATGCCTATATTCTGTGTGTGACTGGGGGTGTATCTGCATGCCTATATTCTGTGTGTGTGACTGCGGGTGTATCTGCATGCCTATGTTCTGTGTGTGTGACTGCAGGTGTATCTGCTTGCCTATATTCTGTGTGTGACTGCGGGTGTATCTGCATGCCTATATTCTGTGTGTGACTGCGGGTGTATCTGGATGCCTATATTCTGTGTGTGTGACTGCGGGTGTATCTGCATGCCTATATTCTGTGTGTGTGACTGCCAGTGTATATGCATGCCTATATTCTGTGTGTAACTGCCGGTGTATCTGCATGCCTATATTCTGTGTGTGTGACTGCGGCTGTATCTGCATGTCTATATACTGTAAGTGTGACTGCGGTTGTATCTGCATGCCTGTATTCTGTGTGTGTTACTGTGGTTGTATCTGCATGCCTATATTCTGTGTGTGACTGCCGGTGAATCTGTATGTCTATATTCTGTGTGTGTGACTGCGGGTGTATCTGCATGTCTATATTCTGTGTGTGTGACTGCGGGTGTATCTGCATGCCTATATTCTGTGTGCGTGACTGTGGTTGTATCTGCATGCCTGTGTTCTGTGTGTGTGACTGCGGGTGTATCTGCATGCCTGTATTCTCTGTGTGTGACTGCGGGTGTATCTGCATGTCTGTATTTTGTGTGTGTGACTGCAGGTGTATCTGCATGCCTGTATTCTGTGTGTGTGACTGTGGTTATATCTGCATGCCTATATTCTGTGTGTGACTGCCAGTGTATCTGCATGCCTATATTCTATGTGTGACTGCGGCTGTATCTGCATGCCTATATTCTGTGTGTGTGACTGCAGGTGTATCTGCATGTCTGTATTCTGTGTGTGTGACTGAGGGTGTATCTGTATGCCTGTATTCTGTGTGTGTGACTGAGGGTGTATCTGCATGCCTATATTCTGTGTGTGTGACTGCGGGTGTATCTGCATGCCTATATTGTGTGTGTGACTGGGGGTGTATCTGCATGTCTATATTCTGTGTATGACAGCGGCTGTATCTGCATGCCTATATTGTGTGTGTGACTGTGGGTGTATCTGCCTGTCTATATTCTGTGTGTGACTGCGGGTGTATCTGCATGTCTGTATTCTGTGTGTGTGACTGTAGGTGTATCTGCATGTCTATATTCTGTGTATGACTGCGGCTGTATCTGCATGCCTATATAATCTGTGTGACTGCGGCTGTATCTGCATGTCTATATTCTGTGTGTGTGACTGCGGCCGTATCTGCATGGCTGTATTCTGTGTGTGACTGCTAATGTATCTGCATGCCTATATTCTGTGTGTGTGACTGCGGATGTATCTGCATGCCTATACTCTGTGTGTGACTGTGTGTTTCTGCATGCCTATATTCTGTGTGCGTGACTGCGGGTGTATCTGCATGCCTATATTCTGTGAGAGTGACTGCGGGTGTATCTGCATGCCTATATTCTGTTTGTGTGACTGCAGGTGTATCTGCATGTCTATATTCTGTGTGTGACTGTGGATGTATCTGCATGTCTATATTCTGTGTGTGACTGCGGCTGTATCTGCCTGTCTGTATTCTGTGTGTGTGACTGCGGGTGTATCTGCATACCTATATTCTGTGTGTGACTGTGGGTGTATCTGCATGCCTGTATTCTGTGTGACTGCGTGTCTATCTGCATGCTTATATTCTGTGTGTGACTGCGGGTGTATCTGCATGCCTATATTCTGTGTGTGTGACGGCGGGTCTATCTGCATGCCTATATTCTGTGTGTGTGACGGCGGGTGTATCTGCCTTCCTATATTCTGTGTGTGTGACTGCGGCTGTATCTGCATGCCTATATTCTGTGTGTGTGACTGCGGGTGTATCTGCATGCCTATATAATGTGTGTGACTGCGGCTGTATCTGCATGTCTATATTCTGTGTGTGTGACTGCGAGTGTATCTGCATGCCTATATAATGTGTGTGTCTGCGGCTGTATCTGCATGTCTATATTCTGTGTGTGTGACTGCTGCTGTATCTGCATGCCTATATTCTGTGTGTGACTGGGGGTGTATCTGCATGCCTATATTCTGTGTGTTTGACTGCGGGTGTATCTGCATGCCTATGTTCTGTGTGTGTGACTGCGGGTGTATCTGCTTGCCTATATTCTGTGTGTGACTGCGGGTGTATCTGCATGCCTATATTCTGTGTGTGACTGCGGGTGTATCTGGATGCCTATATTCTCTGTGTGTGACTGCGGGTGTATCTGCATGCCTATATTCTGTGTGTGTGACTGCCAGTGTATATGCATGCCTATATTCTGTGTGTGACTGCCGGTGTATCTGCATGCCTATATTCTGTGTGTGTGACTGCGGCTGTATCTGCATGTCTATATACTGTAAGTGTGACTGCGGTTGTATCTGCATGCCTGTATTCTGTGTGTGTTACTGTGGTTGTATCTGCATGTCTATATTCTGTGTGTGACTGCCGGTGAATCTGTATGTCTATATTCTGTGTGTGTGACTGCGGCTGTATCTGCATGCCTATATTCTGTGTGTGTGACTGCAGGTGTATCTGCATGTCTGTATTCTGTGTGTGTGACTGAGGGTGTATCTGTATGCCTGTATTCTGTGTGTGTGACTGAGGGTGTATCTGCATGCCTATATTCTGTGTGTGTGACTGCGGGTGTATCTGCATGCCTATATTGTGTGTGTGACTGGGGGTGTATCTGCATGTCTATATTCTGTGTATGACAGCGGCTGTATCTGCATGCCTATATTGTGTGTGTGACTGTGGGTGTATCTGCCTGTCTATATTCTGTGTGTGACTGCGGGTGTATCTGCATGTCTGTATTCTGTGTGTGTGACTGTAGGTGTATCTGCATGTCTATATTCTGTGTATGACTGCGGCTGTATCTGCATGCCTATATAATCTGTGTGACTGCGGCTGTAACTGCATGTCTATATTCTGTGTGTGTGACTGCGGCCGTATCTGCATGGCTGTATTCTGTATGTGACTGCTGGTGTATCTGCATGCCTATATTCTGTGTGTGTGACTGCGGATGTATCTGCATGCCTATACTCTGTGTGTGACTGTGTGTTTCTGCATGCCTATATTCTGTGTGCGTGACTGCGGGTGTATCTGCATGCCTATATTCTGTGAGAGTGACTGCGGGTGTATCTGCATGCCTATATTCTGTTTGTGTGACTGCAGGTGTATCTGCATGTCTATATTCTGTGTGTGACTGTGGATGTATCTGCATGTCTATATTCTGTGTGTGACTGCGGCTGTATCTGCCTGTCTGTATTCTGTGTGTGTGACTGCGGGTGTATCTGCATGCCAATATACTGTGTGTGACTGTGGGTGTATCTGCATGCCTGTATTCTGTGTGACTGCGTGTGTATCTGCATGCTTATATTCTGTGTCTGACTGCGGGTGTATCTGCATGCCTATATTCTGTGTGTGTGACGGCGGGTCTATCTGCATGCCTATATTCTGTGTGTGTGACGGCGGGTGTATCTGCCTTCCTATATTCTGTGTGTGTGACTGCGGCTGTATCTGCATGCCTATATAATGTGTGTGACTGTGGCTGTATCTGCATGTCTATATTCTGTGTGTGTGACTGCGAGTGTATCTGCATGCCTATATAATGTGTGTGTCTGCGGCTGTATCTGCATGTCTATATTCTGTGTGTGTGACTGCTGCTGTATCTGCATGCCTATATTCTGTGTGTGACTGGGGGTGTATCTGCATGCCTATATTCTGTGTGTTTGACTGCGGGTGTATCTGCATGCCTATGTTCTGTGTGTGTGACTGCGGGTGTATCTGCTTGCCTATATTCTGTGTGTGACTGCGGGTGTATCTGCATGCCTATATTCTGTGTGTGACTGCGGGTGTATCTGGATGCCTATATTCTGTGTTTGTGACTGCGGGTGTATCTGCATGCCTATATTCTGTGTGTGTGACTGCCAGTGTATATGCATGCCTATATTCTGTGTGTGACTGCCGGTGTATCTGCATGCCTATATTCTGTGTGTGTGACTGCGGCTGTATCTGCATGTCTATATACTGTAAGTGTGACTGCGGTTGTATCTGCATGCCTGTATTCTGTGTGTGTTACTGTGGTTGTATCTGCATGCCTATATTCTGTGTGTGACTGCCGGTGAATCTGTATGTCTATATTCTGTGTGTGTGACTGCGGGTGTATCTGCATGTCTATATTCTGTGTGTGTGACTGCGGGTGTATCTGCATGCCTATATTCTGTGTGCGTGACTGTGGTTGTATCTGCATGCCTGTGTTCTGTGTGTGTGACTGCGGGTGTATCTGCATGCCTGTATTCTCTGTGTGTGACTGCGGGTGTATCTGCATGTCTGTATTATGTGTGTGTGACTGCAGGTGTATCTGCATGCCTGTATTCTGTGTGTGTGACTGTGGTTATATCTGCATGCCTATATTCTGTGTGTGATTGCCAGTGTATCTGCATGCCTATATTCTATGTGTGACTGCGGCTGTATCTGCATGCCTATATTCTGTGTGTGTGACTGCAGGTGTATCTGCATGTCTGTATTCTGTGTGTGTGACTGAGGGTGTATCTGTATGCCTGTATTCTGTGTGTGTGACTGCAGGTGTATCTGCATGTCTATATTCTGTGTGTGTGACTGCGGGTGTATCTGCATGCCTATATTCTGTGTGTGTGACTGCGGGTGTATCTGCATGCCTATATTGTGTGTGTGACTGGGGATGTATCTGCATGTCTATATTCTGTGTATGACTGCGGCTGTATCTGCATGCCTATATTGTGTGTGTGACTGTGGGTGTATCTGCCTGTCTATATTCTGTGTGTGACTGCGGGTGTATCTGCATGTCTGTATTCTGTGTGTGTGACTGTGGGTGTATCTACATGTCTATATTCTGTGTGTTGCTGCGGGTGTATCTGCATGTCTGTATTCTGTGTGTGTGACTGCGGGTGTATCTGCATGCCTATATTCTGTGTATGACTGCGGCTGTATCTGCATGCCTATATTGTGTGTGTGACTGGGGGTGTATCTGCATGTCTATATTCTGTGTGTGACTGCTGGTATATCTGCATGTCTGTATTCTGTGTGTGTGACTGTGGGTGTATCTACATGTCTATATTCTGTGTGTTGCTGCGGGTGTATCTGCATGTCTGTATTCTGTGTGTGTGACTGCGGGTGTATCTGCATGCCTATATTCTGTGTGTGTGACATCGGGTGTATCTGCATCTGTATTCTGTGTGTGACTGCGGGTGAATCTGCATACCTGTATTCTGTGTGTGACTGCGGGTGTATCTGCATGTCTATATTCTGTGTGTGTGACTGTGGGTGTATCTGCATGCCTATATTCTGTGTGTGTTAGGGCGGGTGTATCTGCATGCCTATATTCTGTGTGTGTGACGGCGGGTGTATCTGCATGCCTATATTCTGTGTGTGTGACTGCTGGTGTATCTGCATGCCTATATAATGTGTGTGACTGCGGCTGTATCTGCATGTCTATATTCTGTGTGTGTGACAGCGGGTGTATCTGCATGCCTATATAATGTGTGTGACTGCGGCTGTATCTGCATGTCTATATTCTGTGTGTGTGACTGCGGCTGTATCTGCATGCCTTTATTCTGTGTGTGACTGTGGGTGTATCTGCATGCCTATATTCTGTGTGTGTGACTGCGGGTGTATCTGCATGCCTATATTCTCTGTGTGTGACTGCGGGTGTATCTGCATGCCTATATTCTGTGTGTGACTGCGGATGTATCTGCATGCCTTAATTCTGTGTGTGACTGCGGGTGTATCTGCAAGCCTATATTCTGTGTGTGTGACTGCCGGTGTATCTGCATGCCTATATTCTGTGTTTGTGACTGCCGGTGTATCTGCATGCGTATATTCTGTGTGTGTGACTGCGGGTGTATCTGCATGCCTATATTCTGTGTGTGTGACTGCAGCTGTATCTGCATGCCTATATTCTGTGTGTGTGACTGCAGCTGTATCTGCATGTCTATATACTGTAAGTGTGACTGCGGGTGTATCTGCATGCCTATATTCTGTGTGTGTAGCTGTGGTTGTATCTGCATGCCTATATTCTGTGTGTGACTGTGGGTGTATCTGCATGCCTATATTCTGTGTGTGTGACTGCGAGTGTATCTGCATGCCTATATTGTGTGTGTGACTGGGGGTGTATCTGCATGTCTATAATCTGTGTGTGACTGCGGATGTATCTGCATGTCTGTATTCTGTGTGTGTGACTGTGGGTGTATCTACATGTCTATATTCTGTGTGTTGCTGTGGGTGCATCTGCATGTCTGTATTCTGTGTGTGTGACTGCGGGTGTATCTGCATGCCTATATTCTGTGTGTGTGACATCGGGTGTATCTGCATCTGTATTCTGTGTGTGACTGCGGGTGTATTTGCATGCCTTTATTCTGTGTGTGACTGCGGGTGTATCTGCATGTCTATATTCTGTGTGTGTGACTGCGGGTGTATCTGCATGTCTGTATTCTGTGTGTGTGACTGCATGTGTATCTAGATGCCTATATTCTGTGTGTGTGACTGCGGGTGTTTCTGCATGCCTATATTCTGTGTGTGTGACTGTGGGTGTATCTGCATGCCTATATTCTGTGTGTAACTGCGGGTGTATCTGCATGCCTATATTCTGTGTGTGTCACTGTGGTTGTATCTGCATGCCTGTATTCTGTGTGTGACTGCGGGTGTATCTGCATGCCTGTATTCTCTGTGTGTGACTGCGGATGTATCTGCATGTCTGTATTCTCTGTGTGTGACTGCAGGTGTATCTGCATGCCTGTATTCTGTGTGTGACTGCCAGTGTATCTGCATGCCTATATTCTGTGTGTGACTGCGGCTGTATCTGCATGCCTATATTCTGTGTGTGTGACTGCGGCTGTATCTGCATGTCTGTATTCTGTGTGTGTGACTGCGGGTGTATCTGCATGTCTATACTCTGTGTATGACTGCGGCTGTATCTGCATGCCTATATTCTGTGTGTATGACTGCGGCTGTATCTGCATGCCTATATTCTGTGTGTGTGACTGCGGGTGTATCTGCATGCCTATATTCTGTGTGTGTGACTGTGGGTGTATCTGCATGCCTATATTCTGTGTACGTGACTGCGGGTGTATCTGCATGCCTATATTCTGTGTGTGTGACTGCGGGTGTATCTGCATGCCTATATTCTGTGTGCGTGACTGCGGGTGTATCTGCATGCCTATATCCTGTGTGTGTGACTGCGGGTGTATCTGCATGTCTATATTCTGTGTATGACCGCGGCTGTATCTGCATGCCTATATTCTGTGTGTGTGACTGCAGATGTATCTGCATGCCTATATTCTGTGTGTGTGACTGTGTGTTTCTGCATGCCTATATTCTGTGTGCGTGACTGCGAGTGTATCTGCATGCCTATATTCTGTGTGTGTGACTGCGGGTGTATCTGCATGCCTTTATTCTGTGTGTGTGACTGCGGGTGTATCTGCATGTCTATATTCTGTGTGTGACTGTGGATGTATCTGCATGTCTATATTCTGTGTGTGACTGCGGCTGTATCTGGCTGTCTGTCTTCTATGTGTGTGACTGCGGGTGTATCTGCATGCCTATATTCTGTTTGTGACTGTGGGTGTATCTGCATGCCTATATTCTGTGTGCGTCACTGCGGGTGTATCTGCATGCCTATATTCTGTGTGTGTGACAGCGGGTGTATCTGCATGCCTATATTCTATGTGTGTGACTGCGGGTGTATCTGCATGCCTATATTCTGTGTGTGTGACTGCGGGTGTATCTGCATGCCTATATAATCTGTGTGACTGCGGCTGTATCTGCATGTCTATATTCTGTGTGTGTGACTGCGGACAGAATCTGCATGGCTATATTCTATGTGTGTCTGCGGGTGTATCTGCATGCCTATATTCTGTGTGTGTGACTGCGGATGTATCTGCATGCCTATACTCTGTGTGTGTGACTGTGTGTTTCTGCATGCCTATATTCTGTGTGCGTGACTGTGGGTGTATCTGCATGCCTATATTCTGTGTGAGTGACTGCGGGTGTATCTGCATGTCTATATTCTGTTTGTGTGACTGCAGGTGTATCTGCATGTCTATATTCTGTGTGTGACTGTGGATGTATCTGCATGTCTATATTCTGTGTGTGACTGCGGCTGTATCTGCCAGTCTGTATTCTGTGTGTGTGACTGCGGGTGTATCTGCATGTCTATATTCTGTGTGTGACTGTGGGTGTATCTGCATGCCTGTATTCTGTGTGACTGCGGGTGTATCTGCATGCCTATATTCTGTGTGTGTGATGGCGGGTGTATCTGCATGCCTATATTCTGTGTGTGTGACTGCGGCTGTATCTGCATGCCTATATTCTGTGTGTGTGACTGCGGGTGTATCTGCATGCCTATATAATGTGTGTGACTGCGGCTGTATCTGCATGTCTATATTCTGTGTGTGTGACTGCGAGTGTATCTGCATGCCTATATAATGTGTGTGACTGCGGCTGTATCTGCATGTCTATATTCTGTGTGTGTGACTTCGGGTGTATCTGCATGCCTATATTCTGTGTGTGACTGGGGGTGTATCTGCATGCCTATATTCTGTGTGTGTGACTGCGGGTGTATCTGCATGCCTATGTTCTGTGTGTGTGACTGCGGGTGTATCTGCTTGCCTATATTCTGTGTGTGACTGCGGGTGTATCTGCATGCCTATATTCTGTGTGTGTGACTGCGGGTGTATCTGCATGCCTATATTCTCTGTGTGTGACTGCGGGTGTATCTGCATGCCTATATTCTGTGTGTGACTGCGGATGTATCTGCATGCCTTAATTCTGTGTGTGACTGCGGGTGTATCTGCAAGCCTATATTCTGTGTGTGTGACTGCCGGTGTATCTGCATGCCTATATTCTGTGTTTGTGACTGCCGGTGTATCTGCATGCGTATATTCTGTGTGTGTGACTGCGGGTGTATCTGCATGCCTATATTCTGTGTGTGTGACTGCAGCTGTATCTGCATGCCTATATTCTGTGTGTGTGACTGCAGCTGTATCTGCATGTCTATATACTGTAAGTGTGACTGCGGGTGTATCTGCATGCCTATATTCTGTGTGTGTAGCTGTGGTTGTATCTGCATGCCTATATTCTGTGTGTGACTGTGGGTGTATCTGCATGCCTATATTCTGTGTGTGTGACTGCGAGTGTATCTGCATGCCTATATTGTGTGTGTGACTGGGGGTGTATCTGCATGTCTATAATCTGTGTGTGACTGCGGATGTATCTGCATGTCTGTATTCTGTGTGTGTGACTGTGGGTGTATCTACATGTCTATATTCTGTGTGTTGCTGTGGGTGCATCTGCATGTCTGTATTCTGTGTGTGTGACTGCGGGTGTATCTGCATGCCTATATTCTGTGTGTGTGACATCGGGTGTATCTGCATCTGTATTCTGTGTGTGACTGCGGGTGTATTTGCATGCCTTTATTCTGTGTGTGACTGCGGGTGTATCTGCATGTCTATATTCTGTGTGTGTGACTGCGGGTGTATCTGCATGTCTGTATTCTGTGTGTGTGACTGCATGTGTATCTAGATGCCTATATTCTGTGTGTGTGACTGCGGGTGTTTCTGCATGCCTATATTCTGTGTGTGTGACTGTGGGTGTATCTGCATGCCTATATTCTGTGTGTAACTGCGGGTGTATCTGCATGCCTATATTCTGTGTGTGTCACTGTGGTTGTATCTGCATGCCTGTATTCTGTGTGTGACTGCGGGTGTATCTGCATGCCTGTATTCTCTGTGTGTGACTGCGGATGTATCTGCATGTCTGTATTCTCTGTGTGTGACTGCAGGTGTATCTGCATGCCTGTATTCTGTGTGTGACTGCCAGTGTATCTGCATGCCTATATTCTGTGTGTGACTGCGGCTGTATCTGCATGCCTATATTCTGTGTGTGTGACTGCGGCTGTATCTGCATGTCTGTATTCTGTGTGTGTGACTGCGGGTGTATCTGCATGTCTATACTCTGTGTATGACTGCGGCTGTATCTGCATGCCTATATTCTGTGTGTATGACTGCGGCTGTATCTGCATGCCTATATTCTGTGTGTGTGACTGCGGGTGTATCTGCATGCCTATATTCTGTGTGTGTGACTGTGGGTGTATCTGCATGCCTATATTCTGTGTACGTGACTGCGGGTGTATCTGCATGCCTATATTCTGTGTGTGTGACTGCGGGTGTATCTGCATGCCTATATTCTGTGTGCGTGACTGCGGGTGTATCTGCATGCCTATATCCTGTGTGTGTGACTGCGGGTGTATCTGCATGTCTATATTCTGTGTATGACCGCGGCTGTATCTGCATGCCTATATTCTGTGTGTGTGACTGCAGATGTATCTGCATGCCTATATTCTGTGTGTGTGACTGTGTGTTTCTGCATGCCTATATTCTGTGTGCGTGACTGCGAGTGTATCTGCATGCCTATATTCTGTGTGTGTGACTGCGGGTGTATCTGCATGCCTTTATTCTGTGTGTGTGACTGCGGGTGTATCTGCATGTCTATATTCTGTGTGTGACTGTGGATGTATCTGCATGTCTATATTCTGTGTGTGACTGCGGCTGTATCTGGCTGTCTGTCTTCTATGTGTGTGACTGCGGGTGTATCTGCATGCCTATATTCTGTTTGTGACTGTGGGTGTATCTGCATGCCTATATTCTGTGTGCGTCACTGCGGGTGTATCTGCATGCCTATATTCTGTGTGTGTGACAGCGGGTGTATCTGCATGCCTATATTCTATGTGTGTGACTGCGGGTGTATCTGCATGCCTATATTCTGTGTGTGTGACTGCGGGTGTATCTGCATGCCTATATAATCTGTGTGACTGCGGCTGTATCTGCATGTCTATATTCTGTGTGTGTGACTGCGGACAGAATCTGCATGGCTATATTCTATGTGTGTCTGCGGGTGTATCTGCATGCCTATATTCTGTGTGTGTGACTGCGGATGTATCTGCATGCCTATACTCTGTGTGTGTGACTGTGTGTTTCTGCATGCCTATATTCTGTGTGCGTGACTGTGGGTGTATCTGCATGCCTATATTCTGTGTGAGTGACTGCGGGTGTATCTGCATGTCTATATTCTGTTTGTGTGACTGCAGGTGTATCTGCATGTCTATATTCTGTGTGTGACTGTGGATGTATCTGCATGTCTATATTCTGTGTGTGACTGCGGCTGTATCTGCCAGTCTGTATTCTGTGTGTGTGACTGCGGGTGTATCTGCATGTCTATATTCTGTGTGTGACTGTGGGTGTATCTGCATGCCTGTATTCTGTGTGACTGCGGGTGTATCTGCATGCCTATATTCTGTGTGTGTGATGGCGGGTGTATCTGCATGCCTATATTCTGTGTGTGTGACTGCGGCTGTATCTGCATGCCTATATTCTGTGTGTGTGACTGCGGGTGTATCTGCATGCCTATATAATGTGTGTGACTGCGGCTGTATCTGCATGTCTATATTCTGTGTGTGTGACTGCGAGTGTATCTGCATGCCTATATAATGTGTGTGACTGCGGCTGTATCTGCATGTCTATATTCTGTGTGTGTGACTTCGGGTGTATCTGCATGCCTATATTCTGTGTGTGACTGGGGGTGTATCTGCATGCCTATATTCTGTGTGTGTGACTGCGGGTGTATCTGCATGCCTATGTTCTGTGTGTGTGACTGCGGGTGTATCTGCTTGCCTATATTCTGTGTGTGACTGCGGGTGTATCTGCATGCCTATATTCTGTGTGTGACTGCGGGTGTATCTGGATGCCTATATTCTGTGTGTGTGACTGCGGATGTATCTGCATGCCTATACTCTGTGTGTGTGACTGTGTGTTTCTGCATGCCTATATTCTGTGTGCGTGACTGTGGGTGTATCTGCATGCCTATATTCTGTGTGAGTGACTGCGGGTGTATCTGCATGCCTATATTCTGTTTGTGTGACTGCAGGTGTATCTGCATGTCTATATTCTGTGTGTGACTGTGGATGTATCTGCATGTCTATATTCTGTGTGTGACTGCGGCTGTATCTGCCAGTCTGTATTCTGTGTGTGTGACTGCGGGTGTATCTGCATGCCTATATTCTGTGTGTGACTGTGGGTGTATCTGCATGCCTGTATTCTGTGTGACTGCGGGTGTATCTGCATGCCTATATTCTGTGTGTGTGACGGCGGGTGTATCTGCATGCCTATATTCTGTGTGTGTGACTGCGGGTGTATCTGCATGCCTATATAATGTGTGTGACTGCGGCTGTATCTGCATGTCTATATTCTGTGTGTGTGACTGCGAGTGTATCTGCATGCCTATATAATGTGTGTGACTGCGGCTGTATCTGCATGTCTATATTCTGTGTGTGTGACTGCGGGTGTATCTGCATGCCTATATTCTGTGTGTGACTGGGGGTGTATCTGCATGCCTATATTCTGTGTGTGTGACTGCGGGTGTATCTGCATGCCTATGTTCTGTGTGTGTGACTGCGGGTGTATCTGCTTGCCTATATTCTGTGTGTGACTGCGGGTGTATCTGCATGCCTATATTCTGTGTGTGACTGCGGGTGTAACTGGATGCCTATATTCTGTGTGTGTGACTGCGGGTGTATCTGCATGCCTATATTCTGTGTGTGTGACTGCCGGTGTATGTGCATGCCTATATTCTGTGTGTGACTGCCGGTGTATCTGCATGCCTATATTCTGTGTGTGTGACTGCGGGTGTATCTGCATGCCTATATTCTGTGTGTGTGACTGCAGCTGTATCTGCATGCCTATATTCTGTGTGTGTGACTGCGGCTGTATCTGCATGTCTATATACTGTAAGTGTGACTGCGGTTTTATCTGCATGCCTGTATTCTGTGTGTGTGACTGTGGTTGTATCTGCATTAGGGGTGAGCGGGTTCGGATTTCTGAAATCCGAACCCCCCCGAGCCCCCCCGATCCGAGTCCGATCCGAATCAGGCTCGACTTTTCCCGCCTGACTCGGATCTGAAATCGAGGCAAAACGTCATCATCCCGCCTTCCGAGTCTCGCGGGTTTTGGATCCTATATAAGGTACCCACGTCGGCGCCATTTTCTCACTCGGCTGTGGACAGTGAAGAGGGAGGGTGGGAGTTAGGGCTGTGTAGTGTAGTGTAGTGTAGTGCTGCTGTTGTCCACTACTTCAAAGTCCATAGGGGCTGGCTGTGTTGTGCTGTGCTGCTGTTGTTAATAGGGGCTGTGTCCACTACTTCAAAGTCCATAGGGGCTGGCTGGACTGTGTTGTGCAGTCAGTTCTCCATAGGGGCTGTGTCCACTCCAAAGTCCTGTGCAGTGTCCCAGTCCTAAAGAGGTGCTGTAGTGTTGTCCAGGGGGTGCTCTGTCCATCAGGGGTGCTCCCCCCAAGTGCTAAAAAAATAATATATTTTCTGTGTTTGTGAATTGTGTGCGCAGTAGCCGCACGTGCATCAACAAAGTAGTGCCAAGCGTGCGCCTGTGTCATAAGTAAAGGGCCGGCTGGCTTGACCGTTAAAGGGTGCTGTAACCCCCGAAAGTACACTCCAGTCCAAACCAAAAAAAAATTATTTTCTGTGTTTGTGAATTGTGTGCGCAGTAGCCGCACGTGCATCAACAAAGTAGTGCCAAGTGTGCGCCTGTGTCATAAGTAAAGGGCCGGCTGGCTTGACCGTTAAGGGTGCTGTAACCCCCGAAAGTACACTCCAGTCCAAACCAAAAAAAAAATTATTTTCTGTGTTTGTGAATTGTGTGCGCAGTAGCCGCACGTGCATCAACAAAGTAGTGCCAAGCGTGCGCCTGTGTCATAAGTAAAGGGCCGGCTGGCTTGACCGTTAAGGGTGCTGTAACCCCCGAAAGTACACTCCAGTCCAAACCAAAAAAAAAATTATTTTCTGTGTTTGTAAATTGTGTGCGCAGTAGCCGCACGTGCATCAACAAAGTAGTGCCAAGCGTGCGCCTGTGTCATAAGTAAAGGGCCGGCTGGCTTGACCGTTAAGGGTGCTGTAACCCCCGAAAGTACACTCCAGTCCAAACCAAAAAAATAATTATTTTCTGTGTTTGTGAATTGTGTGCGCAGTAGCCGCACGTGCATCAACAAAGTAGTGCCAAGCGTGCGCCTGTGTCATAAGTAAAGGGCCGGCTGGCTTGACCGTTAAAGGGTGCTGTAACCCCCAAAGTACACTCCAGTCCAAACCAAAAAAAAAATTATTTTCTGTGTTTGTGAATTGTGTGCGCAGTAGCCGCATGTGCATCAACAAAGTAGTGCCAAGCGTGCGCCTGTGTCATAAGTAAAGGGCCAGCTGGCTTGACCGTTAAAGGGTGCTGTAACCCCCAAAGTACACTCCAGTCCAAACCAAAAAAAAATTTATTTTCTGTGTTTGTGAATTGTGTGCGCAGTAGCCGCACGTGCATCAACAAAGTAGTGCCAAGCGTGCGCCTGTGTCATAAGTAAAGGGCCGGCTGGCTTGACCGTTAAAGGGTGCTGTAACCCCCGAAAGTACACTCCAGTCCAAACCAAAAAAAAAATTATTTTCTGTGTTTGTGAATTGTGTGCGCAGTAGCCGCACGTGCATCAACAAAGTAGTGCCAAGCGTGCGCCTGTGTCATAAGTAAAGGGCCGGCTGGCTTGACCGTTAAGGGTGCTGTAACCCCCGAAAGTACACTCCAGTCCAAACCAAAAAAAAAATTATTTTCTGTGTTTGTGAATTGTGTGCGCAGTAGCCGCACGTGCATCAACAAAGTAGTGCCAAGCGTGCGCCTGTGTCATAAGTAAAGGGCCGGCTGGCTTGACCGTTAAGGGTGCTGTAACCCCCAAAGTACACTCCAGTCCAAACCAAAAAAAAATTTATTTTCTGTGTTTGTGAATTGTGTGCGCAGTAGCCGCACGTGCATCAACAAAGTAGTGCCAAGCGTGCGCCTGTGTCATAAGTAAAGGGCCGGCTGGCTTGACCGTTAAAGGGTGCTGTAACCCCCAAAGTACACTCCAGTCCAAACCGAAAAAAAATTATTTTCTGTGTTTGTGAATTGTGTGCGCAGTAGCCGCACGTGCATCAACAAAGTAGTGCCAAGCGTGCGCCTGTGTCATAAGTAAAGGGCCGGCTGGCTTGACCGTTAAAGGGTTCTGTAACCCCCAAAGTACACTCCAAACCAAAAAAATATATATTTTCTGTGTTTGTGACTTGTGTGCACTGTGGCTGCACGTGCATCAACAAAGGAGCAGCGCCAAGCGTGCGCCTGTGTCCCATAAGTAAAGAGCCGGCTGGCTCATTTCTTAAAGGGTGGTGTAACCCACAAAGTGCACTACTCTCCAGCAAAAATAAAAAAATATTTTCTGTGTTTGTGTGCGCTTTAGCCGCACGTATATATATCAATATAACATAAATGGAGGACCAAACTTTCTCTGATCAAAATAAAATATGGAAAGATCAAGAACCACTTCCTACTAGTGCTGTTGCTGCTGCTGGGAGTTGTTCATCATCCCAGAGAGGAAGTAGGAACATCACTACTTTTACTAAACAATTGACCCTCCAACAGTCCCTAGCGATGAGGATGAAGTACGACAGCAGTCATCCTGAAGCAAAACGTATAACTGAGGCCTTGACTGCTATGTTGGTGTTAGACGTGCGTCCGGTATCCGACATTAGTGCAGTGGGATTTAGACAATTGATGGAGGTAGTGTGTCCTCGGTTCCAAATCCCGTCTAGATTCCACCTGCATCCTCAAAGCAGCAGCGACAAGCGTGCGTCTGTCTGTTAAAGGGTAGTGACACCCTCAAAGTGTGCTACACAAACAATTAAAATTTTGTTCTTTTTTTTTCTGTCTTTGTGAAATGTGTGGGCTGTAGCCGCACCTGCATCCTTAAAGCAGCAGCGACAAGCGTGCGTCTGTCTGTTAAAGGGTGGTGACACCCTCAAAGTGTGCTACACAAACAATAAAAATATTCTTCTTTTTTTTTCGGTCTTTGTGAAATGTGTGGGCTGTAGCCGCACCTGCATCCTTAAAGCAGCAGCGACAAGCGTGCGTCTGTCTGTTAAAGGGTGGTGTAACTCTCAAAGTGCTCCAAAAAATAAAAAACTATTTTTTTAATGTGTTTGTGACTTGTGTGCGATGTAGCCACACTTGCATCCTCAAAGCAGCAGCGACAAGCGTGCGTCTGTCTGTTAAAGGGTGGTGACACCCTCAAAGTGTGCTCCACAAACAATAAAAATATTCTTCTTCTTTTTTCTGTCTTTGTGAATTGTGTGGGCTGTAGCCGCACCTGCATCCTTAAAGCAGCAGCGACAAGCGTGCGTCTGTCTGTTAAAGGGTGGTGACACCCTCAAAGTGTTCTACACAAACAATTAAAATATTGTTCTTTTTTTTCGGTCTTTGTGAAATGTGTGGGCTGTAGCCGCACCTGCATCCTTAAAGCAGCAGCGACAAGCGTGCGTCTGTCTGTTAAAGGGTGGTGTAACTCTCAAAGTGCTCCAAAAAATAAAATCTATTTTTTTATGTGTTTGTGACTTGTGCGCGATGTAGCCGCACTTGCATCCTCAAAGCAGCAGCGACAAGCGTGCGTCTGTCTGTTAAAGGGTGGTGACACCCTCAAAGTGTGCTACACAAACAATAAAAATATTCTTCTTTTTTCTGTCTTTGTGAATTGTGTGGGCTGTAGCCGCACCTGCATCCTTAAAGCAGCAGCGACAAGCGTGCGTCTGTCTGTTAAAGGGTGGTGACACCCTCAAAGTGTGCTACACAAACAATTAAAATATTGTTCTTTTTTTTTCGGTCTTTGTGAAATGTGTGGGCTGTAGCCGCACCTGCATCCTTAAAGCAGCAGCGACAAGCGTGCGTCTGTCTGTTAAAGGGTGGTGACACCCTCAAAGTGTGCTACACAAAGAATAAAAATATTCTTCTTCTTTTTTCTGTCTTTGTGAATTGTGTGGGCTGTAGCCGCACTTGCATCCTCAAAGCAGCAGCGACAAGCGTGCGTCTGTCTGTTAGAGGGTGGTGTAACCCTCAAAGTGTGCTCCACAAACAATAAAAATATTCTTTTTTTTTTTCTGTCTTTGTGAATTGTGTGGGCTGTAGCCGCACTTGAATCCTCAAAGCAGCAGCGACAAGCGTGCGTCTGTCTGTTAAAGGATTACATCGGTGACAGCATCCAAGTAGGCATGTCAGACAGTCCGTACCTGTACTGGCAGGAAAAAGAAGCAATTTGGAGGTCCCTGTACAAACTGGCTCTATTTTACCTGAGTTGCCCCCCCTCCAGTGTGTACTCCGAAAGAGTGTTTAGTGCAGCCGGGAACCTTGTTAGCGAAAGGCGTAGGAGGTTGCTTCCACAAAATGTGGAGAAGATGATGTTCATAAAATGAATGATCAACTCTTCCAGGGAGACCAGCCTCCAGAACGTACAGAGGGACCTGTGGTTCCAGCAGGGACGAATTAATACTCTGTGAGGATGAGGATGTACATAACACTGAAGAGGGTGAGGAATCTGTGGATGAGGAGGATGAGGACGACTTCTTGCCTCCGTAGAGCCAGTTTGTGCAGGGACAGATTAATTGCCAGCTTGTTTTGTGGGGGCCCAAACGAACCAATCATTTCAGCCACAGTTGTGTGGCAGACCCTGGCGCTGAAATGATTGGTTTGTTAAAGTGTGCATGTCCTGTTTATACAACATAAGGGTGGGTGGGAGGGCCCAAGGACAATTCCATCTTGCACCTCTTTTTTTTCTTTGCATTATGTACAGTTTGGGGCCTAGTTTTTCAATGCCATCCTGTCTGCCACTGCAGTTTCACGCCTAGATGGGTCATGTGTTTGTGCCGCCCACTCGTGTCGCTTAGCATAGTCATCCAGCTACCTCGGTGCAACCTTTTGGACATAAAAACACTATTGTGAGGTGTGAGGTATTCAGAATAGACTGGAAATGAGTGGAAATTAAGGTTATTGAGGTTAATAATAGCATAGGAGCAGAAAAACCTACAAATTCTGTGATTTTAGCTGTTTTTATGCTTTTTTTCAAAAAAATACAGATCCAAAACACAAAACCCAGAACCCAAAACACGGAAGGGTGGTTTTGGCAAAACCAATCCAGATCCAAAACACGAAGAAAGATCCAGATCCAAAACCAAACCACAAAACACGAAAAGTGGCCGGTGCACACCCCTAATCTGCATGCCTATATTCTGTGTGTGACTGCCGGTGAATCTGCATGTCTATATTCTCTGTGTGGCTGCGGGTGTATCTGCATGTCTATATTCTGTGTGTGTGACTGCGGGTGTATCTGCATGCCTATATTCTGTGTGCGTGACTGTGGTTGTATCTGCATGCCTGTGTTCTGTGTGTGACTGCGGGTGTATCTGCATGCCTGTATTCTCTGTGTGTGACTGCGGGTGTATCTGCATGTCTGTATTCTGTGTGTGTGACTGCAGGTGTATCTGCATGCCTGTATTCTGTGTGTGTGACTGTGGTTATATCTGCATGCCTATATTCTGTGTGTGACTGCCAGTGTATCTGCATGCCTATATTCTATGTGTGACTGCGGCTGTATCTGCATGCCTATATTCTGTGTGTGTGACTGCGGGTGTATCTGCATGTCTGTTTTCTGTGTGTGTGACTGAGGGTGTATCTGTATGCCTGTATTCTGTGTGTGTGACTGCGGGTGTATCTGCATGTCTATATTCTGTGTGTGTGACTGCGGGTGTATCTGCATGCCTATATTCTGTGTGTGTGACTGCGGGTGTATCTGCATGCCTATATTGTGTGTGTGACTGGGGGTGTATCTGCATGTCTATATTCTGTGTATGACTGCGGCTGTATCTGCATGCCTATATTGTGTGTGTGACTGTGGGTGTATCTGCCTGTCTATATTCTGTGTGTGACTGCGGATGTATCTGCATGTCTGTATTCTGTGTGTGTGACTGTGGGTGTATCTACATGTCTATATTCTGTGTGTTGCTGCGGGTGTATCTGCATGTCTGTATTCTGTGTGTGTGACTGCGGGTGTATCTGCATGCCTATATTCTGTGTATGACTGCGGCTGTATCTGCATGCATATATTGTGTGTGTGACTGGGGGTGTATCTGCATGTCTATATTCTGTGTGTGACTGCTGGTATATCTGCATGTCTGTATTCTGTGTGTGTGACTGCGGGTGTATCTACATGTCTATATTCTGTGTGTTGCTGCGGGTGTATCTGCATGTCTGTATTCTGTGTGTGTGACTGCGGGTGTATCTGCATGCCTATATTCTGTGTGTGTGACATCGGGTGTATCTGCATCTGTATCTGTATTCTGTGTGTGACTGCGGGTGTATCTGCATGCCTGTATTCTGTGTGTGACTGCGGGTGTATCTGCATGTCTATATTCTGTGTGTGTGACTGCGGGTGTATCTGCATGCTTATATTCTGTGTGTGACTGTGGGTGTATCTGCATGCCTATATTCTGTGTGTGTGAGGGCGGGTGTATCTGCATGCCTATATTCTGTGTGTGTTACGGCGGGTGTATCTGCATGCCTATATAATGTGTGTGACTGCGGCTGTATCTGCATGTCTATATTCTGTGTGTGTGACAGCGGGTGTATCTGCATGCCTATATAATGTGTGTGACTGCGGCTGTATCTTCATTTCTATATTCTGTGTGTGTGACTGCGGGTGTATCTGCATGCCTATATTCTGTGTGTGACTGCGGATGTATCTGCATGCCTTAATTCTGTGTGTGACTGCGGGTGTATCTGCATGCCTATATTCTGTGTGTGTGACAGCGGGTGTATCTGCATGCCTATATTCTGTGTGTGTGACTGCCGGTGTATCTGCATGCCTATATTCTGTGTGTGTCTCTGCAGCTGTATCTGCATGTCTATATACTGTAAGTGTGACTGCGGGTGTATCTGCATGCCTATATTCTGTGTGTGTGACTGCGAGTGTATCTGCCTGCCTATATTGTGTGTGTGACTGGGTGTGTATCTGCATGTCTATATTCTGTGTATGACTGCGGCTGTATCTGCATGCCTATATTGTGTGTGTGACTGGGGGTGTATCTGCCTGTCTATATTCTGTGTGTGACTGCGGGTGTATCTGCATGTCTGTATTCTGTGTGTGTGACTGTGGGTGTATCTACATGTCTATATTCTGTGTGTTGCTGTGGGTGTATCTGCATGTCTGTATTCTGTGTGTGTGACTGCGGGTGTATCTGCATGCCTATATTCTGTGTATGACTGCGGCTGTATCTGCATGCCTATATTCTGTGTGTGACTGGGGGTGTATCTGCATGTCTATATTCTGTGTGTGACTGCGGGTGTATCTGCATGTCTGTATTCTGTGTGTGTGACTGCGGGTGTATCTACATGTCTATATTCTGTGTGTTGCTGCGGGTGTATCTGCATGTCTGTATTCTGTGTGTGTGACTGCGGGTGTATCTGCATCTGCATGCCTATATTCTGTGTGTGTGACATCGGGTGTATCTGCATCTGTATTCTGTGTGTGACTGCGGGTGTATTTGCATGCCTGTATTCTGTGTGTGACTGCGGGTGTATCTGCATGTCTGTATTCTGTGTGTGACTGCGGGTGTATCTGCATGTCTGTATTCTGTGTGTGTGACTGCGTGTGTATCTAGATGCCTTTATTCTGTGTGTGTGACTGCGGGTGTTTCTGCATGCCTATATACTGTGTGTGTGACTCCGGGTGTATCTGCATGCCTATATACTGTGTGTGTGACTGCGGGTGTATCTGCATGCCTATATTCTGTGTGTGACTGCCTGTGTATCTGCATGCCTATATTCTGTGTGTGTGACTGCCGGTGTATCTGCATGCCTGTATTCTGTGTGTGTGACGGCCGGTGTATCTGCATGCCTATATTCTGTGTGTGTGACTGCGGGTGTATCTGCATGCCTATATTCTGTGTATGACTTCGGCTGTATCTGCATGCCTATATTCTGTGTGTGACTGGGGGTGTATCTACATGTCTATATTCTGGGTGTTGCTGCGGGTGTATCTGCATGTCTGTATTCTGTGTGTGTGACTGCGGGTGTATCTGCATGCCTATATTCTGTGTGTGTGACATCGGGTGTATCTGCATCTGTATTCTGTGTGTGACTGCGGGTGTATCTGCATGCCTATATTCTGTGTATGTGACTGTGGGTGTATCTACATGCCTGTATTCCGTGTTTGTGACTGCAGCTGTATCTGCATGCCTATATTCTGTGTGTGACTGCGGGTGTATCTGCATGCCTATATTCTGTGTGTGACTACGGGTGTATCTGCATGCCTACATTCTGTATGTGACTGCGGGTGTATCTGCATGTCTATAATCTGTGTGTGACTGCGGGTGTATCTGCATGCCTATATTCTGTGTGTGTGACTGCGGGTGTATCTGCATGCCTATGTTCTGTGTGTGTGACTGCCGGTGTATCTGCATGCCTATATTCTGTGTGTGTGACTGCCGGTGTATCTGCATGCCTATATTTTGTGTGTGTGACTGCCGGTGTATCTGCATGCCTATATTCTGTGTGTGTGACTGCAGCTGTATCTGCATGCCTAAATTCTGTGTGTGTGACTACTGGTGTATCTGCATGCCTATATAATGTGTGTGACTGCGGCTGTATCTGCATGTCTATATACTGTAAGTGTGACTGCAGGTGTATCTGCATGCCTATATTCTGTGTGTGTGACTGTGGGTTTATCTGCATGCCTATAATCTGTGTGTGACTGCCAGTGTATCTGCATGTCTATAATCTGTGTGTGGCTGCGGGTGTATCTGCATGTCTATATTCTGTGTGTGTGACTGTGGGTGTATCTGCATGCCTATATTCTGTGTGTGAGACTGTGTTTGTATCTGCATGCCTGTATTCTGTGTGTGTGACTGCGGGTGTATCTGCATGCCTGTATTCTCTGTGTGTGACTGCGGGTGTATCTGCATGTCTGTATTCTGTGTGTGTTACTGCGGGTGTATCTTCATGCCTGTATTCTGTGTGTGTGATTGCGGGTGTATCTGCATGTCTATATTCTGTGTGTGTGATTGCGGGTGTATCTGCATGCCTATATTCTGTGTGTGTGACTGTGGTTATATCTGCATGCCTATATTCTGTGTGTGACTGCGAGTTTATCTGCATGCCTATATTCTGTGTGTAACTGCGGCTGTATCTGCTGCCTATATTCTCTGTGTGTGACTGCGGCTGTATCTGCATGTCTGTATTCTGTGTGTGTGACTGCCGGTGTATCTGCATGCCTGTATTCTGTGTGTGTGACTGCGAGTGTATCTGCATGCCTATATTCTGTGTATGACTGCGGCTGTATCTGCATGCCTATATTCTGTGTGTGTGACTGTGGGTGTATCTGCATGCCTGTATTCTGTGTGTGTGACTGCAGGTGTATCTGCATGCCTGTATTCTGTGTATGACTGCGGCTGTATCTGCATGCCAATATTCTGTGTATGACTGCGGCTGTATCTGCAAGCCAATATTCTGTGTGTGTGACTGCAGGTGTATCTGCATGCCTATATTCTGTGTGTGTGACTGCGGGCGTATCTGCATGCCTATATTCTGTGTGTGTGACTGCGGGTGTATCTGCATGTCTATATTCTGTGTGTGTGACTGCGGGTGTATCTGCATGCCTATATTCTGTGTGTGTGACTGCGGGTGTATCTGCATGCCTATATTCTGTGTGTGTGACTGCGGGTGTATCTGCATGCCTATATTCTGAGTGTGACTGCGGGTGTATCTGCATGCCTATATTCTGTGTGTGTGACTGCGGGTGTATCTGAATGCCTATATTGTGTGTGTGACTGGGGGTGTATCTGCATGCCTATATTCTGTGTGTGTGACTGCGGGTGTATCTGCATGCCTATATTGTGTGTGTGACTGGGGGTGTATCTGCATGTCTATATTCTGTGTATGACTGCAGCTGTATCTGCATGCCTATATTCTGTGTGTGACTGCGGGTGTATCTGCATGCCTATATTCTGTGTGTGACTGCGGGTGTATCTGCATGCCTATATTCTGTGTGTGTGACTGCGGGTGTATCTGTCTGTATGCCTATATTGTGTGTGTGACTGGGAGTGTATCTGCATGTCTATATTCTGTGTGTGACTGCGGGTGTATCTGCATGTCTGGATTCTGTGTGTATGACTGCGGGTGTATCTACATTTCTATATTCTGTGTGTTGCTGCGGGTGTATCTGCATGTCTATATTCTGTGTATGTGACTGCTGGTGTATCTGCTTGTCTGGATTCTGTGTGTGTGACTGCGGGTGTATCTGCATGCCTATATTCTGTGTATGACTGCGGCTGTATCTGCATGTCTATATTCTGTGTATGACTGCGGCTGTATCTGCATGCCTATATTGTGTGTGTGACTGGGGGTGTATCTGCATGTCTATATTCTGTGTGTGACTGCGGGTGTATCTACATGTCTGTATTCTGTGTGTTGCTGTGGGTGTATCTGCATGCCTGTATTCTGTGAGTGTGACTGCGGGTGTATCTGCATGCCTATATTGTGTGTGTGACTGGGGGTGTATCTGCATGTCTATATTCTGTGTGTGACTGCGGGTGTATCTACATGTCTATATTCTGTGTGTGACTGCGGGTGTATCTACAAGTCTGTATTCTGTGTGTGACTGCGGGTGTATCTGAATGCCTGTATTCTGTGTGTCTGCGGGTGTATCTGCATGTCTATATTCTGTGTGTGTGACTGAGGGTGTATCTGCATGCCTATATTCTGTGTGTGACTGCGGGTGTATCTACATGTCTGTATTCTGTGTGTTGCTGCGGGTGTATCTGCATGCCTGTATTCTGTGTGTGTGACTGCGGGTGTATCTGCATGCCTATATTGTGTGTGTGACTGGGGGTGTATCTACATGTCTGTATTCTGTGTGTGACTTCGGGTGTATCTGCACACCTATATTCTGTGTGTGACTGCGGAGGTACCAGTATATGCGGGGACCTGGTGCATTGTGGAGCTGAGGTACTGTGCCAGCATGTGCGGGGACACGGTGCATTGTGGAGCTGAGGTACTGTACCAGTATGTGCGGGGGCCCGGTGCATTGCCGAGCTGAGGTACTGTACCAGCATTTGCGGGGACCCGGTGCATTGCGGAGCTGAGATACTGTACTAGTATATGCGGGGGCTAGGTGCATTGCGGAGCTGAGATACTGTACCAGTATGTGCGGGGGCCCGGTGCATTGCGGAGCTGAGGTACTGTACCAGTTTATGCGGGGGCCCGGTGCATTGCGGAGCTGAGGTACTGTACCAGTATATGCGGGGGCCCGGTGCATTGCGGAGCTGAGGTACTGTACCAGTATATGCGGGGACACGGTGCATTGCAGAGCTGAGGCACTGTACCAGTATATGCGGGGGCCCGGTGCATTTCAAAGCTGAGGCACTGTTCCAGTATATGCGGGGGCCCGATGCATTGCGGAGCTGAGGTACTGTACCAGTATATGCGGGGGCCCGGTGCATTTCAAAGCTGAGGCACTGTTCCAGTATATGTGTGGACCTGGTGCATTGTGGAGCTGAGGTATTGTACCAGTATATGTGTGGACCCGGTGCATTGCGGAGCTCAGGTACTGCACCAATATATGTGCGGAGACCTGGTGCATTGTGGAGCTGAGGTACTGTACCAGTATGTGCGGGGACCTTGTGCATTGTGGAGCTGAGGTACTGTACCAGTATGTGCGGGGACCTGGTGCACTGCCGAGCTGAGGTACTGTACCAGTATATGCGGGGGCCCGGTGCGTTGCTGAGCTGAGGTACTGTACCAGTATATGCGGGGGCCCGGTGCATTGCGGAGCTGAGGTACTCTACCAGTATATGCGGGGGCCCGGTGCGTTGCGGAGCTGAGGTACTGTACCAGTATATGCGGGGGCCCGGTGCGTTGCGGAGCTGTGGTACTGTTCCAGTATATGCTGGGGCCCGGTGCATTGCGGAGCTGAGGTACTGTACCAGTATATGCGGGGGCCCGGTGCGTTGCGGAGCTGAGGTACTGTACCAGTATATGCGGGGGCCCGGTGCGTTGCGGAGCTGAGGTACTGTACCAGTATATGCGGGGGCCCGGTGCATTGCGGAGCTGAGGTACTGTACCAGCATGTGTGGACCCGGTGCATTGTGGAGCTGAGGTATTGTACCAGTATATGTGTGGACCCGGTGCATTGTGGAGCTGAGGTACTGTACCAGTATGTGCGGGGACCTGGTGCATTGTGGAGCTGAGGTACTGTACCAGTATGTGCGGGGACCTGGTGCATTGTGGAGCTGAGGTACTGTACCAGTATATGCGGGGGCCCGGTGCGTTGCGGAGCTGAGGTACTGTACCAGTATATGCGGGGGCCCGGTGCATTGCGGAGCTGAGGTACTGTACCAGTATATGCGGGGGCCCGGTGCGTTGCGGAGCTGAGGTACTGTACCAGTATATGCGGGGGCCCGGTGCGTTGCGGAGCTGTGGTACTGTTCCAGTATATGCAGGGGCCCGGTGCATTTCGGAGCTGAGGTACTGTACCAGTATATGCGGGGGCCCGGTGCGTTGCGGAGCTGAGGTACTGTACCAGTATATGCGGGAGCCCGGTGCGTTGCAGAGCTGAGGTTCTGTACCAGTATATGCGGGGGCCCGGTGCGTTGCGGAGCTGAGGTACTGTACCAGTGTATGCGGGGCCCGGTGCGTTGCGGAGGTACCACACTGTAAAACACAGTGGCCCTCATTCAGAGCCGTACGCTCTGAGCAGAGCGCACGCTCTGAATGAGGGCCGGGCTCCATTTTCATGGAGCGTCCTCCTGGACGCTCGTATAGCTGTGGGTCACCACCCACAGGCTATACGAGCGTGCTTTGTGATGGCCGCGATGGTCGAGACCATCGCGACCATCGAATTTGCGAGCCGGAGCCTGCGGTTGAGGTTTTCAACCGCAAGCTCCGGAGTGATTTTGGCTCTATCAGAGCCAAAATCACTCCCACTGACATCACTAGTGATGTCAGTGGGCCGGCTTCTGACGGGAGGCGTTCCCGTGGGAACGCCCCTGTCTGGGAGGCACGCCCCCGGCACGCCCACCAAAGGGGGCGTGCTGTCAATCAACATTGACAGCACGCCCCCTTTGATCGGACACAACGAGCTAAGGACTTTCCTTCGCTCGTCGCGTCTGGCGCATGCGCACGACGGAGCTCCCTCCGTCGTGCGCATGCTCAGTGCATAACATCGACCCACTTGCGAGCGGACAGCCGCTCGCGAGTGGGTCTGAATCAGGCCCCGTGTCAATATGAGAATAAAATATATGAGATACATCTCCAGTCCCTTATACTGTAACTCTGTGTATTAGTGACACATGGACTCTGCACTAATGCTGAACACTTGCAGTGTTACACAATCGGGGGATGTGTGATGAGGGTTACTGACAGGAAATATCCCCCTGTGTGATTTATTACACAGCATTTACCGTTCATTAATATTCATGCAGTCTGTGCTATAATAGGGCTGTTCTGTAGCGCGACTTCCCAGGGAGCGGACGCTCAGACTGTGGGCCCCAGCAGCTCGGACGGTCGGCCAGAGATGTGCCAGCTCCTCTCTCTGAGGATCACCCGTCTGCTGGAGTTACAGCCTGAGATACACAGGTCGCTGATTCAGCTCTATACCAGAGGGGTCATAAATATAATCCCCAACCACCTGAGCTGACAGTAATCGCGGCGCGGGCACCTGGCTCCTGCCATCACCAGATATAAACGAGCTGGCCGGTGGCTTTGATGTGATCTTAGAGAGACCCGTCCACAGCCACAGTGGGGTCTACAGGGGAATAGGTCTCTGAAAGTGCTGGAAGAGGACTGGGGGCGCCTGAATACGCTGTCCCGGAACGCTATCCCGAGATGCAGGGAACCGGGCTTAAGTAACTAAACTTATTATCATTTATTTATATGGTGTCACAAAGTGGGCCTGATTCAGAGCCGGACGCTATTTGCAGACGGTCGTTCCAAAAAAGGGGCAGGCTATTTAAATTGAGCGCTCACTCATTGCGGTTTGTTGACGCCTCTATGTCTGAGCGAGCGAACGAAAAATGCGCTCGCTATTTTGTAAAGACGCCCCTTTGCCGTTCGCATCACACGTCATCTCCGGTATTTATTAGATTAATCGGGAACATCGAAAGGAATCTGAACTGCTCGGTAGGTTTTTCTTACCGCTATCACTGCGAGTAGTTCAAGCTAAAAGACAACCAAGTGTCGTGGTTGATTACGCTCCTTTACTAATTATGCACACCCATTAAACGCCCGTTTTGACCGTTTGGCACGCCTGCGTTCGGATCTCCACTCCCCCGTTTTCAAGCACCTTCCCCTGTTACCACCCACATACGCCTCATTCTGTCAATCAAATTAGCAGGCACTCGTTGTTTTACGAGCGCAAGATTTCCGACCGCAATGACTGTTTTGCGCATGCGCATTACGACCCATACGCATGCGCAGTTGAGCGAACATCGCTCATAGCGAACGAGCGGCCGCTTACGAGCGGCTCTGAATCAGGCCCAGTGTCCGCAGCAACGTACAAGAGCATTACAGACTTACAGAGCGTCAGCTAAACCGCAGGGGTGTATTTACTAAAGTGAGAGTGTTTACAATTGGAGATGTTGCCCATAGCAACCAATCAGGTTCTAGCTATTATCTTCTAGAAGGTGCTAGTTAAATGATAAGTAGAATCTGACTGGTTGCTATGAGCAACATCTCCACTTCTAAAAACTCTCACTTTTAGTAAATTTACGATTTGGACACGATATTAGCGCCCATAATCGCGTTGCAGTGTACGATATTACCGCCATAGTGTATTATATTGCACATGCAGGGACAGCGGTCTCCTCGCTCCTCTTTCGGGACTCCTGTACATGTGTGATCTACAGACCACACATGTGCCGCAGTCATTTCTGGAAGAAGGGTAAATTCTGCGCAGTGTAGCCTAAAGGCACCAGCAGCCATCTTCAGATGGTGTAAGCTGCGGGGACCAAGGGCCTGATTCAGAGCCGGACGCTCTGACCAGAGCGCTCGCTCTGAATCAGGGCCCTCCTCCCTGAAAATGGAGCGGCCTCTTGGACGCTCGCATAGCTGTGGGTGACCACCCACAACATATGCGAGCGTCCATGATGATGGTCGCGATGGTCTTGACCATCGCGACCATCGGGCTTGCGACGCAGACCCTGCGGTAGGGTCTCGCTGCCACAAGCCCAGGAGTGATTTTGGCTCTATCAGAGCCAAAATCACTCCCACTGACATCAGTAGTGATGTCAGTGGGGCCGGCTTCAGACAGTAGGCGTTCCCAAGGGAAGGCCTCCGCCTGGCAGCCACGCCCCCGGCACGCCCACCAAAGGGGGCGAGCTGTCAATCAACATCGACAGCATGCCCCCTTTGGTGCGAGACCCGGAGCGATGGAGAGCCCGTCGCTCGCCGGGTCTCGTGCATGCGCAGTGGGGGAACATCGACCCGCTTGCGAGCGTACTGCCACTCACGAGCGGGTCTGAATGACCCCCCAAGCTCCGGGATGCTTTGTATTGGAGGTATCTGCTGCCATCCCTACATAGTGCATCTGGGGGATACTTAAGGGTTGTGGATATCCCCCAAAATTGGGTGTTTTCACAGGGAATATTCCGCAAACATCTAATGATAAATGGGCCCCTTTGTCTTTAACGCTGTTACTCATTTGATTTTTTGGGATTGGAAATAAGCTTAAAAAAAAGCCCTTAAACATAGCGGACAGCAATATTTTATAAATCTCAGTTACCTACAGACGAGTCCTTATAACCTAGCGTTAGACAGAGCCAAAATCACTCCTGGCCTTGCGGCTGGGACACCCGACCGCAGGGTTTCCCTCGCAAGTCCGATGGTCGCGATGGTCAAGACCATCGCGACCATCTTTTTGCACGCTCGTATATGCTGTGGGTGGTGAGCCACAGCTATACGAGCGTCCAGGAGGACGCTCCATTTTAATGGAGGAGGGCCCTGATTCAGAGCCATTATTTTTTATAACAGTTAGCATGCTCAATTAGCCAGTTAACCTACCAGTATGTTTTTTGAAATATGGAGAAAACATACAAACTCCACACAGATGGTCCAAGACCAGGAATTGAACTCATGATCTCAGTGCTGGAAGGCAGTAACCTGAACTAGTACGCCATCAGTGCTGACCATTGACTGTAAACTCCATTGGGGCAGGGACTGTTGTGAATGACTGAAAGTCGTAAAGGCTTTTCTTCATTCCCGGCGGGTCAAACGAGAGTGCGGGTGGAAACAGTGGCAACTCGCCGGCAGCCATGTTGGTGACGCTGAGAAGGGCCCGCGCAGAGTTTCAGAAGGAGCTCCAGGATTGCTAAAGAGCGGCGCTGCTAAAACCGTATTGCCGTGAAAAGCACTTAGCGCACGGTCTACATAAATAGAATCCATAATCCGCAGATACTGCTCAATCCCAGACATGTACAATTGATGTTAATGGATGAATGTAGTAAAAGACCAATGAAGGTCGGCAATCATAATGTTGACAGTTATACAAAGATAATTGGCTGCGCGCTCAAAAACAATCACCGGTGCAAATAGTCTGCGCCTTGTAACCAGCGGAAAAGATTCGCCTGGGAATGGAGGCGGAAAAAAGTGCAGAATTGGGGGTTGGGGGTGCAAAGTTGCGGGAACACCCCTGCAGCCTTGGAACAGTCCCCCAAAGGTAAACTGCGTAAAAAAAAAGTTTAAAAAATACTTTGGAACACCCCCAAAAAGTACTTTCGTTTTGGGGGCAAAAAAAAACTAAGTAGGGGGGACAAAATTGAAAACCTAGCGAAATCGACTCCAGGGGGTCCCCCAAGTATGCCCCAGGTGTTTTTTTGTTTGCAGGTGCTTGCGGAAGATGCGTTTTTTATGTTTTTAAAAAAATGCACTTTAGCGATTTTTAACCATGCTACCCCCCATTTTCATGTACCCCAAATTAGTTGGGACTACTTATTTTAGCAAAAAACCCGCTAAATGCTAATCTTTACCACTTGTACAAAGACGCTAAATAGCAGCTAATGAGGGCATTTGTGCACCCCAAATACCTTCAGCAGGGCTATTCGGGGGTATCCATAGTGATCGCCCATGTCAGTGCATCTTTTGGGGGGTGTCAGGGTGATTTGCCCAAATCTGACAGCACTTTTCACCAATTTCAGTTTTGCCGGGATGCGTTCTCGCGTCCTTTGCAATTGAATAGGGCGAATCGCAGTGACGAGCGCAATACTTTTCCGGACCCTAAACTAGCAATAACGGCGAAAACTCCGGCATGCGAATAGTCCAGGACTTTTTGCTGGCAATTGAATACGGTCCTTAGAGTGAAAAACAGTCCAATATGTTGCAAAGAGTCCTCTCACCTAAAGGAACTTAAGTTGTACCGCGGTAATTATAGCTGCAGTTTCCAATTTGATATGTGAGATGTGAGATGTGATTTGTGATATGTGATATGTGTGATGTGATATGTGTGATGTGATATGTGATATGTGAGATGTGATATGTGATATGTGAGATGTGATTTGTGAGATGTGAGATGTGATATGTGAGATGTGAGATGTGATATGTGAGATGTGAGATGTGATTTGTGATTTGTGAGATGTGAGATGTGATATGTGATATGTGAGATGTGATTTGTGAGATGTGAGATGTGATATCTGATATGTGAGATGTGATTTGTGAGATGTGATTTGTGATATGTGATATGTGATATGTGATATGTGATATGTGATATGTGATATGTGATATGTGATTTGTGAGATGTGAGATGTGAGATGTGAGATGTGATTTGTGATTTGTGAGATGTGATTTGTGATTTGTGAGATGTGAGATGTGATATGTGAGATGTGATTTGTGAGATGTGAGATGTGATATGTGATATGTGAGATGTGATTTGTGATATGTGATATGTGATATGTGTGATGTGAGATGTGATTTGTGAGATGTGAGATGTGATATGTGAGATGTGATTTGTGATATGTGATATGTGAGATGTGAGATGTGATTTGTGATATGTGATATGTGTGATGTGATATGTGTGATGTGATATGTGTGATGTGATATGTGATATGTGAGATGTGATATGTGATATGTGAGATGTGATTTGTGAGATGTGAGATGTGATATGTGAGATGTGAGATGTGATATGTGAGATGTGAGATGTGATTTGTGATTTGTGAGATGTGAGATGTGAGATGTGATATGTGAGATGTGATTTGTGAGATGTGAGATGTGATATCTGATATGTGAGATGTGATTTGTGAGATGTGATTTGTGATATGTGATATGTGATATGTGATTTGTGAGATGTGAGATGTGAGATGTGAGATGTGATTTGTGATTTGTGAGATGTGATTTGTGATTTGTGAGATGTGAGATGTGATATGTGAGATGTGAGATGTGATTTGTGATATGTGATATGTGATATGTGTGATGTGAGATGTGATTTGTGAGATGTGAGATGTGAGATGTGATATGTGATATGTGAGATGTGATTTGTGATATGTGATATGTGATATGTGTGATGTGAGATGTGATATGTGATATGTGATATGTGATATGTGAGATGTGATATGTGAGATGTGATATGTGAGATGTGAGATGTGATATGTGAGATGTGAGATGTGATATGTGATATGTGATTTGTGATATGTGAGATGTGATTTGTGAGATGTGATATGTGATATGTGATATGTGAGATGTGAGATGTGATTTGTGATATGTGATATGTGTGATGTGATATGTGATATGTGATATGTGATATGTGATATGTGTGATGTGATATGTGATATGTGTGATGTGATATGTGATATGTGAGATGTGATATGTGAGATGTGATTTGTGATATGTGTGATGTGAGATGTGAGATGTGATATGTGAGATGTGATTTGTGATTTGTGAGATGTGAGATGTGATATGTGAGATGTGAGATGTGATATGTGATATGTGAGATGTGATATGTGAGATGTGAGATGTGATATGCGATATGTGAGATGTGAGATGTGATTTGTGAGATGTGAGATGTGAGATGTGATATGTGATATGTGAGATGTGATTTGTGATATGTGATATGTGAGATGTGATTTGTGAGATGTGAGATGTGAATTGTTAGATGTGATATGTGATATGTGAGATGTGAGATGTGATTTGTGAGATGTGATTTGTGATTTGTGAGATGTGATATGTGAGATGTGATTTGTGAGATGTGAGATGTGAGATGTGATATGTGATATGTGATATGTGAGATGTGATTTGTGATTTGTGATATGTGATATGTGATATGTGTGATGTGAGATGTGATATGTGATATGTGAGATGTGAGATGTGATATGTGAGACGTGAGACGTGATTTGTGAGATGTGAGATGTGATATGTGATATGTGAGATGTGATTTGTGATATGTGATATGTGATATGTGATATGTGATTTGTGAGATGTGATATGTGAGATGTGATATGTGATATGTGAGATGTGAGATGTGATTTGTGAGATGTGATTTGTGAGATGTGAGATGTGATATGTGAGATGTGAGATGTGAGATGTGATATGTGATATGTGAGATGTGATTTGTGAGATGTGATATGTGTGATGTGAGATGTGAGATGTGAGATGTGAGATGTGATATGTGAGATGTGAGATGTGATATGTGTGATGTGAGATGTGAGATGTGAGATGTGAGATGTGATATGTGATATGTGAGATGTGATATGTGTGATGTGAGATGTGATATGTGATATGTGTGATGTGATATGTGATGATATGTGATATGTGAGATGTGATATGTGATATGTGAGATGTGATTTGTGATATGTGTGATGTGAGATGTGAGATGTGATATGTGAGATGTGATTTGTGATTTGTGAGATGTGAGATGTGAGATGTGAGATGTGAGATGTGATTTGTGATTTGTGATATGTGATATGTGTGATGTGATATGTGTGATGTGATATGTGATATGTGAGATGTGAGATGTGATTTGTGAGATGTGATATGTGTGATGTGAGATGTGAGATGTGAGATGTGAGATGTGAGATGTGATATGTGAGATGTGAGATGTGAGATGTGATATGTGTGATGTGAGATGTGAGATGTGATATGTGATATGTGAGATGTGATATGTGTGATGTGAGATGTGATATGTGATATGTGTGATGTGATATGTGATGATATGTGATATGTGAGATGTGATATGTGATATGTGAGATGTGATTTGTGATATGTGTGATGTGAGATGTGAGATGTGAGATGTGATATGTGAGATGTGATATGTGATATGTGAGATGTGAGATGTGAGATGTGATTTGTGATTTGTGAGATGTGATATGTGAGGTGTGATATGTGATATGTGAGATGTGAGATGTGAGATGTGATATGTGAGATGTGAGATGTGATATGTGATATGTGAGATGTGATATGTGATATGTGAGATGTGAGATGTGAGATGTGATATGTGAGATGTGAGATGTGATATGTGATATGTCAATTTGGTAATATTGTGGGAAACGCCTAGAATTTAGGCTACTTACGACTGCTGGATTTGTGTTATTATGCAGAGAACCCCCGGGGGTGGATAAGGTAAAAATTGGTTCAGTGATGTCGCATGGAGGAACGATGTACGTTATAGGTGACCGGCAATAGACGGAATAAATAGCGCTCTGTGTAGGAGCCGTGGGAGACAGGTGAAGGCAGTCTGCGCTGTAGGTGGTATTATCTTGCTGACTGGAAATATCCTACATCAGTGTCCTCAGGCTCATCAGGCAGCAGCTGTGACCGGCAGCCATATGCGATGCACAGAGCGTGTGCGCACCTGGATCTCCGCAGCTTGTGGAGCGGTAGCATGTAGCGATAAGGTGGCTGTGGTGATCACCGAGGTCTCATTAGCTCAAGAGAAATGGTGTGGCATCGCCTACCCCGGCTGCGTGGTGTGGTCAGCACGCTCCTGATGAAAGTGTCGACAGACACAGAAACGCGTTGAGCTAAATGACGTTATACTACATTCTATGGAGGACAAGAGCAATTTACTGACGGCACCAAGTTACTTTCTTGGCTTTCTACACGGCGCAGCCTAATACGGAGTTATACCACAAAACAGCACCACACAGCCGAGGTAGATGTCAATATGTCTTTTGTCCCCTGTATTTTGGCAACCAAGGCTGGTTCTTCTGAATAGCCTGGTGCTGGTTGTGCTTAATACAGGGAACCCCTACGTCTTTTGTCCCCTGTATTTAGCACAACCAGTACTGAGGTCTCCAAAGCCTGTTGCTGGGTGTTCTTTTTGGGAGGGGGCCAAGCCGTTTTTCTTCTAATTTTATACTGGTTTTCATTTTTTTAACACTAAAGCAAAGATGGATCTCCCTGATCCCATCCTTACTTCTGTGTTTATTTACACACAGATGCATGTATCACGGATCTCCCTGATCCGTCCGTGCATCTGTATTTATTTACACACAGGTGCATGTATCACGGATCTCCCTGATCCCATCCTTACTTCTGTATTTATTTACACACAGATGCATGTATCACGGATCTCCCTGATCCCATCCTTACTTCTGTGTTATTTACACACAGATGCATGTATCACGGATCTCCCTGATCCCATCCTTACTTCTGTATTCATTTACACACAGATGCATGTATCACGGATCTCCCTGATCCCATCCTTACTTCTGTATTTATTTACACACAGATGCATGTATCACGGATCTCCCTGATCCCATCCTTACTTCTGTATTTATTTACACACAGATGCATGTATCACGGATCTCCCTGATCCCATCCTTACTTCTGTGTTTATTTACACACAGATGCATGTATCACGGATCTCCCTGACCTGTCCGTGCATCTGTATTTATTTACACACAGATGCATGTATCACGGATCTCCCTGATCCCATCCTTACTTCTGTGTTTATTTACACACAGATGCATGTATCACGGATCTCCCTGATCCCATCCTTACTTCTGTGTTTATTTACACACAGATGCATGTATCACGGATCTCCCTGATCCCATCCTTACTTCTGTGTTTATTTACACACAGATGCATGTATCACGGATCTCCCTGACCTGTCCGTGCATCTGTATTTATTTACACACAGATGCATGTATCACGGATCTCCCTGATCCCATCCTTACTTCTGTGTTTATTTACACACAGATGCATGTATCACGGATCTCCCTGATCCGTCCGTGCATCTGTATTTATTTACACACAGATGCATGTATCACGGATCTCCCTGACCTGTCCGTGCATCTGTATTTATTTACACACAGATGCATGTATCACGGATCTCCCTGACCTGTCCGTGCATCTGTATTTATTTACACACAGATGCATGTATCACGGATCTCCCTGATCCCATCCTTACTTCTGTGTTTATTTACACACAGATGCATGTATCACGGATCTCCCTGATCCCATCCTTACTTCTGTGTTTATTTTAGGGGTGTGCACCGGCCACTTTTCGTGTTTTGTGTTTTGGTTTTGGATCTGGATCTTTCTTCGTGTTTTGGATCTGGATTGGTTTTGCCAAAACCACCCTTCCGTGTTTTGGGTTCTGGGTTTTGTGTTTTGGATCTGTATTTTTTTTTAAAAAAGCATAAAAACAGCTAAAATCACAGAATTTGTAGGTTTTTCTGCTCCTATGCTATTATTAACCTCAATAACCTTAATTTCCACTCATTTCCAGTCTATTCTGAACACCTCACACCTCACAATAGTGTTTTTATGTCCAAAACGTTGCACCGAGGTAGCTGGATGACTATGCTAAGCGACACGAGTGGGCGGCACAAACACGTGACCCATCTAGGCGTGAAACTGCAGTGGCAGACAGGATGGCAGTTTGAAAAACTAGGCCCCAAACTGTACATAATGCAAAGAAAAAAAAGAGGTGCAAGATGGAATTGTCCTTGGGCCCTCCCACCCACCCTTATGTTGTATAAACAGGACATGCACACTTTAACAAACCAATCATTTCAGCGCCAGGGTCTGCCACACAACTGTGGCTGAAATGATTGGTTCGTTTGGGCCCCCACAAAACAAGCTGGCAATTAATGTGTCCCTGCACAAACTGGCTCTATGGAGGCAAGATGTCATCCTCATCCTCCTCATCCACCGATTCCTCACCCTCTTCAGTGTGTACATCCTCATCCTCACAAAGTATTAACTCGTCCCCACTTGAATCCACCACCACAGGTCCCTCTGTACCTTCTGGAGGCTGGTCTCCCTGGAAGAGCTGATAATTCATTTTGATGAACATCATCTTCTCCACATTCTGTGGAAGCAACCTCCTACGCCTTTCGCTGACAAGGTTCCCGGCTGCACTAAACACTCTTTCGGAGTACACACTGGAGGGGGGGCAACTCAGGTAAAATAGAGCCAGTTTGTACAGGGGCCTCCAAATTGCCTCTTTTTCCTGCCAGTACAGGTATGGACTGTCTGCCATGCCTACTTGGATGCTGTCACCGATGTAATCCTCCACCATTCTGTCAATGGTGACAGTATCATATGCAGTGACAGTAGACATGTCAGAAATTGTTGCCAGGTCCTTCAGTCCGGACCAGATGTCCAAACTTGGTCCTGCCTGCCCTGCATCACCGCCAGCGGGTTGCTTAGGATACCTAAGTTTTTTCCTGGCAGCCCCAGTTGCAGGAGAAAATGAAGAAGGAGCCGTTGACGTGTCACGTTCCGCTTCAGCTGACAGTGTGTTCACCAGCAGGTCTTTGCACCTCTGCAGGCTTGTGTCGGCCGGAAAGAGAGACACCACATAGGCTTTAAACCTAAGATCGAGCACGGTGGCCAAAACGTAGTGGTCTGATTTCAACAGATTGACCACCCTGGAATCCTGGCAAAGCGAATGAAGGGCTTCATCCACAAGTCCCACATGCCGAGCGGAATCGCTCCGTCTTAGCTCCTCCTTCACTTTCTCCAGCTGCTTCTGCAAAAGCCTGATGAGGGGAATGACCTGACTCAAGCTGGCAGTGTCTGAACTGACTTCACGTGTGGCAAGTTCGAAGGGCTGGAGAACCTTGCACAACACGGAAATCATTCTCCACTGCGCTTGAGTCAGGTGCATACCCCCTCCTTTGCCTATGTCATAGGTGGATGTATAGGCTTGTATGGCCTTTTGCTGCTCCTCCATCCTCTGAAGCATATAGAGGGTTGAGTTCCACCGCGTCACAACCTCTTGCTTCAGGTGATGGCGGGGCAGGTTCAAGAGTGTTTGCTGGCGCTCCAGTCTTCGGCACGCAGTCGCTGAATGGCGAAAGTGGCCAGAAATTTTTCGGGCCACCCAAAGCGTCTCCTGCACGCCCCTGTCGCTTTTCAGAAAATTCTACACCACCAAGTTTATTGTGTGAGCAAAACATGGGACGTGCTGGAATTTGCCCAGATGTAATGCCCGCACAATATTGGTGGCGTTGTCAGATATCACAAATCCCCAGGAGAGTCTAAGTGGGGTAAGCCACTGGGCGATGATTTCCCTCAGTTTCTCTAAGAGGTTGTCGGCGGTGTGCCTCTTACTGAAACCGGTGATACACAGCGTAGCCTGCCTTGTAATGAGCTGGCATTTCTGAGATGCTGCTACTGGTGACGCTGCTGCTGTTGCTGCGTAAGGTGATACATCTACCCAGTGGGCTGTCACAGTCATATAGTCCTTAGTCTGCCCTGTTCCACTTGTCCACATGTCCGTGGTTAAGTGGACATTGTGTACAACGGCATTTTTCAGGACACTGAGGACACTTTTTCTGACGTTTCTGTACAGTCTCGGTATCGCCTGCCTAGTGAAGTGGAATCTAGACGGGATTTGGAACCGGGGACACACTACCTCCATCAATTGTCTAAATCCCACTGCACTAATGGCGGATACCGGACGCACGTCTAACACCAACATAGCAGTCAAGGCCTCAGTTATACGTTTTGCTTCAGGATGACTGCTGTCGTACTTCATCCTCCTCGCTAAGGACTGTTGGAGGGTCAATTGTTTAGTAAAAGTAGTGGTGTTCCTACTTCCTCTCTGGGATGATGAACGACTCCCAGCAGCAGCAACAGCAGCAGCGGCAGCAGTAGGCGTAGCAATGCAGGATCCTCCGGAGGAATCCCGGATAGGAGAGTCAGTCATGCCAGTGACATGGCCTGCAGGACTACTTCCAATCCTAACTAAGGAGGAAATTGACGAGGAGGGAGTTGACGGTGTGGTTTGCAGGCGCTTGGATACAACAGGACAACGGGATTTAGGTGTCCCTGGACTGCTTACGGTCTTAGCCAAAGTTTCTGAACTTGACAGTAACTTTTTATGAACGCGCTGCAGGTGCCGTATAAGGGAGGATGTTCCTAGGTGGTTGACGTCCCTACCCCTACTTATTTCACCTTTACATATGGTACATATGGCAAGACAGTTGTTGTCCGGATTTGGATAGAAATATTGCCAGACCAAAGAGGTGGAATGTTTGGTCTTCTGCCCAGGCATGACCGTGATGGGCTTTTTCATCCCACGGACAACAACTGTCTCCCCCGGAGCCTGATTTAAACAAACCACATCACCATCAGAATCCTCCTCGCCAACTTCCTCCTCAGCGCCAGCTACACCAGTATCCTCATCCTGTTGTACTTCAACAGTGACATCTTCAATTTGCATATCAGCAAGTGGACTGTGGGTGCTCCTTTCAGCACTTGCAGGGGGCGTGCAAATGGTGGAAAGAGCCACCTCTTCCCGTCCAGTGCTGGGAAGGTCAGGCATCGCAACCACCACCACACTTGGACTCTCCTTGGGGATTTGTGATATCTTCTTAGAAAGCACAGTTCTTCGCTGTGCTTTTGCCAGCTTAACTCTTTTGATTTTTTTAGTGGGAGGAGGGCTTCCATCGTCATGTGAAGCTGAACCACTAGTCATGAACATACTAGGGATCGACCTTAGCCGTTCCTTGCCACTCCGTGTCGTAAATGGCATATTGGCAAGTTTACGTTTCTCTTCAGCTGATTTAAATGTCTTTTTCAAGGTCATTTTCCTGAACTTTGCCATTTGGGATTGTATGTGCCCTCTACTATGACATTGGGCATCGGCCTTGGCAGACGACCTTGATGGCATGTTATCGTCTATGTCATGACTAGTGGCAGCAGCTTCAGCACTAGGAGGAAGTGGTTCTTGATCTTTCTCTATTTTATTTTTATCGGAGAAAGTTTGGTCCTCCATTTATGTTATATCGATTTGATATATACGTGCGGCTAAACACAGAAAATAATTTTTTTTTTGGTTTGGACTGGAGTGTACTTTGGGGGTTACAGCACCCTTTAACGGTCAAGCCAGCCGGCCCTTTACTTATGACACAGGCGCACGCTTGGCACTACTTTGTTGATGCACGTGCGGCTACTGCGCACACAATTCACAAACACAGAAAATAATTTTTTTTTGGTTTGGACTGGAGTGTACTTTCGGGGGTTACAGCACCCTTTAACGGTCAAGCCAGCCGGCCCTTTACTTATGACACAGGCGCACGCTTGGCACTACTTTGTTGATGCACGTGCGGCTACTGCGCACACAATTCACAAACACAGAAAATAATTTTTTTTTTGGTTTGGACTGGAGTGTACTTTCGGGGGTTACAGCACCCTTAACGGTCAAGCCAGCCGGCCCTTTACTTATGACACAGGCGCACGCTTGGCACTACTTTGTTGATGCACGTGCGGCTACTGCGCACACAATTCACAAACACAGAAAATAATTTTTTTTTGGTTTGGACTGGAGTGTACTTTCGGGGGTTACAGCACCCTGTAACGGTCAAGCCAGCCGGCCCTTTACTTATGACACAGGCGCACGCTTGGCACTACTTTGTTGATGCACGTGCGGCTACTGCGCACACAATTCACAAACACAGAAAATAATTTTTTTTTAGGTTTGGACTGGAGTGTACTTTGGGGGTTACAGCACCCTTTAACGGTCAAGCCAGCCGGCCCTTTACTTATGACACAGGCGCACGCTTGGCACTACTTTGTTGATGCACGTGCGGCTACTGCGCACACAATTCACAAACACAGAAAATAATTTTTTTTTTGGTTTGGACTGGAGTGTACTTTCGGGGGTTACAGCACCCTTAACGGTCAAGCCAGCCGGCCCTTTACTTATGACACAGGCGCACGCTTGGCACTACTTTGTTGATGCACGTGCGGCTACTGCGCACACAATTCACAAACACAGAAAATAATTTTTTTTTTGGTTTGGACTGGAGTGTACTTTGGGGGTTACAGCACCCTTTAACGGTCAAGCCAGCTGGCCCTTTACTTATGACACAGGCGCACGCTTGGCACTACTTTGTTGATGCACGTGCGGCTACTGCGCACACAATTCACAAACACAGAAAATAATTTTTTTTTTGGTTTGGACTGGAGTGTACTTTCGGGGGTTACAGCACCCTTAACGGTCAAGCCAGCCGGCCCTTTACTTATGACACAGGCGCACGCTTGGCACTACTTTGTTGATGCACGTGCGGCTACTGCGCACACAATTCACAAACACAGAAAATAATTTTTTTTTGGTTTGGACTGGAGTGTACTTTCGGGGGTTACAGCACTTTTTAACGGTCAAGCCAGCCGGCCCTTTACTTATGACACAGGCGCACGCTTGGCACTACTTTGTTGATGCACGTGCGGCTACTGCGCACACAATTCACAAACACAGAAAATAATTTTTTTTTTGGTTTGGACTGGAGTGTACTTTCGGGGGTTACAGCACCCTTAACGGTCAAGCCAGCCGGCCCTTTACTTATGACACAGGCGCACGCTTGGCACTACTTTGTTGATGCACGTGCGGCTACTGCGCACACAATTCACAAACACAGAAAATAATTTTTTTTTGGTTTGGACTGGAGTGTACTTTCGGGGGTTACAGCACCCTTTAACGGTCAAGCCAGCCGGCCCTTTACTTATGACACAGGCGCACGCTTGGCACTACTTTGTTGATGCACGTGCGGCTACTGCGCACACAATTCACAAACACAGAAAATAATTTTTTTTTTGGTTTGGACTGGAGTGTACTTTGGGGGTTACAGCACCCTTTAACGGTCAAGCCAGCCGGCCCTTTACTTATGACACAGGCGCACGCTTGGCACTACTTTGTTGATGCACGTGCGGCTACTGCGCACACAATTCACAAACACAGAAAATAATTTTTTTTTTGGTTTGGACTGGAGTGTACTTTCGGGGGTTACAGCACCCTTAACGGTCAAGCCAGCCGGCCCTTTACTTATGACACAGGCGCACGCTTGGCACTACTTTGTTGATGCACGTGCGGCTACTGCGCACACAATTCACAAACACAGAAAATAATTTTTTTTTTGGTTTGGACTGGAGTGTACTTTCGGGGGTTACAGCACCCTTAACGGTCAAGCCAGCCGGCCCTTTACTTATGACACAGGCGCACGCTTGGCACTACTTTGTTGATGCACGTGCGGCTACTGCGCACACAATTCACAAACACAGAAAATAATTTTTTTTTGGTTTGGACTGGAGTGTACTTTCGGGGGTTACAGCACCCTTAACGGTCAAGCCAGCCGGCCCTTTACTTATGACACAGGCGCACGCTTGGCACTACTTTGTTGATGCACGTGCGGCTACTGCGCACACAATTCACAAACACAGAAAATAATTTTTTTTTTGGTTTGGACTGGAGTGTACTTTCGGGGGTTACAGCACCCTTAACGGTCAAGCCAGCCGGCCCTTTACTTATGACACAGGTGCACGCTTGGCACTACTTTGTTGATGCACGTGCGGCTACTGCGCACACAATTCACAAACACAGAAAATAATTTTTTTTTTGGTTTGGACTGGAGTGTACTTTCGGGGGTTACAGCACCCTTAACGGTCAAGCCAGTCGGCCCTTTACTTATGACACAGGCGCACGCTTGGCACTACTTTGTTGATGCACGTGCGGCTACTGCGCACACAATTCACAAACACAGAAAATAATTTTTTTTTTGGTTTGGACTGGAGTGTACTTTCGGGGGTTACAGCACCCTTAACGGTCAAGCCAGCCGGCCCTTTACTTATGACACAGGCGCACGCTTGGCACTACTTTGTTGATGCACGTGCGGCTACTGCGCACACAATTCACAAACACAGAAAATAATTTTTTTTTGGTTTGGACTGGAGTGTACTTTCGGGGGTTACAGCACCCTTTAACGGTCAAGCCAGCCGGCCCTTTACTTATGACACAGGCGCACGCTTGGCACTACTTTGTTGATGCACGTGCGGCTACTGCGCACACAATTCACAAACACAGAAAATATATTATTTTTTTAGCACTTGGGGGGAGCACCCCTGATGGACAGAGCACCCCCTGGACAACACTACAGCACTCCTTTAGGACTGGGACACTGCACAGGACTTTGGAGTGGACACAGCCCCTATGGAGAACTGACTGCACAACACAGTCCAGCCAGCCCCTATGGACTTTGAAGTAGTGGACACAGCCCCTATTAACAACAGCAGCACAGCACAACACAGCCAGCCCCTATGGACTTTGAAGTAGTGGACAACAGCAGCACTACACTACACTACACTACACTACACTACACTACACAGCCCTAACTCCCACCCTCCCTCTTCACTGTCCACAGCCGAGTGAGAAAATGGCGCCGACGCGGGTACCTTATATAGGATCCAAAACCCGCGAGACTCGGAAGGCGGGATGATGACGTTTTGCCTCGATTTCAGATCCGAGTCAGGCGGGAAAAGTCGAGCCTGACTCGGATCGGACTCGGATCGGGGGGCTCGGGGGGGTTCGGATTTCAGAAATCCGAACCCGCTCACCCCTAGTTTATTTACACACAGATGCATGTATCACGGATCTCCCTGACCTGTCCGTGCATCTGTATTTATTTACACACAGATGCATGTATCACGGATCTCCCTGATCCCATCCTTACTTCTGTGTTTATTTACACACAGATGCATGTATCACGGATCTCCCTGATCCCATCCTTACTTCTGTGTTTATTTACACACAGATGCATGTATCACGGATCTCCCTGACCTGTCCGTGCATCTGTATTTATTTACACACAGATGCATGTATCACGGATCTCCCTGATCCCATCCTTACTTCTGTGTTTATTTACACACAGATGCATGTATCACGGATCTCCCTGATCCGTCCGTGCATCTGTATTTATTTACACACAGATGCATGTATCACGGATCTCCCTGATCCCATCCTTACTTCTGTGTTTATTTACACACAGATGCATGTATCACGGATCTCCCTGACCTGTCCGTGCATCTGTATTTATTTACACACAGATGCATGTATCACGGATCTCCCTGACCTGTCCGTGCATCTGTATTTATTTACACACAGATGCATGTATCACGGATCTCCCTGACCCGTCCGTGCATCTGTATTTATTTACACACAGATGCATGTATCACAGATCTCCCTGATCCGTCCGTGCATCTGTATTTATTTACACACAGATGCATGTATCACAGATCTCCCTGATCCGTCCATGCATCTGTATTTATTTACACACAGATGCATGTATCACGGATCTTCCTGATCCCATCCTTACTTCTGTGTTTATTTACACACAGATGCATGTATCACGGATCTCCATGATCCGTCCGTGCATCTGTATTTATTTACACACAGATGCATGTATCACGGATCTCCCTGATCCCATCCTTACTTCTGTGTTTATTTACACACAGATGCATGTATCACGGATCTCCCTGACCTGTCCGTGCATCTGTATTTATTTACACACAGATGCATGTATCACGGATCTCCCTGACCTGTCCGTGCATCTGTATTTATTTACACACAGATGCATGTATCACGGATCTCCCTGACCCGTCCGTGCATCTGTATTTATTTACACACAGATGCATGTATCACAGATCTCCCTGATCCGTCCGTGCATCTGTATTTATTTACACACAGATGCATGTATCACAGATCTCCCTGATCCGTCCATGCATCTGTATTTATTTACACACAGATGCATGTATCACGGATCTTCCTGATCCCATCCTTACTTCTGTGTTTATTTACACACAGATGCATGTATCACGGATCTCCATGATCCATACTTACCTACTTTGCTGGGCAGCTTTCCGGGAGCAGCAGGAGGGGGACCTGCTGCTCTCCTCTTCGGGGGGCGGGGCCAGACGATAGACGGCATTAGGCCCCGCCCCCTTTACAGAAAACCCCCGTGATTCGCTGGTCCGTGAGGAGGGGGCGGGGCTAAATGACGCAATTTGCCGAATTTAGCCCCGCCCCTTCCCGACAGACCCGATAATTTCAGGTAAAATCTCCCCATCCTGCCCACTTCACTAGGAAGTGGGCGGGATGCGGGAGATATGCCTGCCCTTCCGGGATCGCGGGGGGTTACCCGAAAAATCGAGAGCCTCCCGCGATTCCCGGGAGAGTAGGCATGTATGCCATGATCCCATCCTTACTTCTGTGTTTATTTACACACAGATGCATGTATCACTGATCTCCCTGACCCGTCCGTGCATCTGTATTTATTTACACACAGGTGCATGTATCACGGATCGCCCTGATCCATCCGTGCATCTGTATTTATTGACACACAGGTGCATGTTTCACGGATCTCCCTGACCTGTGCATGCATCTGTTCGTTTGAGTTAGTGAATACCGAATGGTAAATAGAAATGAATCATACAAATGACAACGAATGATTACACCATCGAACAACACGAATGACAGGAACTCGGCAGCTCAGTAACGTCAGTAACCTGTTCGAAAAATGAAACACATGAATCCGGACGATGTCATCCGAGATTGATCTCGGGTGACATCAAATAGAAATCAGGAGCTTAGTAAATTTACCCCCAGATGTTAGGCAATAGGTCGACAGGGTCAAAAGGTCGACATGTTGAATGTCAACATTAAAGCATGTCGACTGGTACAAATGGTTGACAGGGTCAAAAGGTCGACATTATAATGGTCAACACACAACTGGTTGACACAATTTTTGTTTCTGTTTTTTAACCCGAATCTTTACCCTAACCCTTGGTGCCTAACCATAACCGTGGGGGTAAGTGCCTAACCCTAAAAAAAAAAAAGTAACTCATTTATTGTGTCGACCCTTTGTCCCTGTCAACCTATTGCCTGTCTAACATCTGGTGTCTATCTAGACCCTGTCGACTTTTTAACTCTCTATCTATAGTGTGTAACCCCTTATTTAGAAATACATTACAGCTTGGAGGCTATCGGCTGATAGGGCATTTCAATGGCGCAGTCGGGGTGTATGTCGACATTGTGAATGACATGGGGGCATATTTAGTAAACAAATTTTGCTGGAAATCCCCCAGAAACTTCTGCAAAATGTAAGTACCCCCTGGCTGTATAACAGGGGTTCCGCAGCAGGTATCAGAGTTTCACCCCTCCATTTAGCTAACGCCATCTTAGCCATTAAAGCCTATAGGCTACATATCACATGACTTACAGGAACCCTCTCCAGTAACAGCCGCTCGCGTATGCACTGTCTGATGACCGCATATGCGCAGTAGCCCGCCCGGGGTCCCGCGGCATAATGTAAAGCGATCACTGATGCAATCACTTTACTTTACACAACACAGGGACGGGCTCCTATTGTTCCCCTGTCCCTTGATGTGAACCTGCGCACATCCGGGCGGGACAGAATGTCTTGTTGTCGCAAATAGCGTTGATAAGAATTTCTAATTATCGGCTTTAAATCCAGATAATGAATAAACAAATCCCCATCATTTTTTATTTACCCAATGTGAAGTGACATTTATATCTTATGTAAGTTTTATATGATGTAACCGGTGGTTTTATTTGTCCTTATTTAACGTTTCTCCCAGGAAGAGAATGGGGAGGAATTGTGATAACACGTCCTTGGCTCTATATCCTCCATCTCATCCCATATGTCAGACTCAGTGTAAGTGATGCGCGGCTCTAACGTATTCCATAATGTATAGATAATAGTATTGCGGCTCTCAGGATGATGTATTGCTGTGGCTGCAGGACGCGCTGCGTGCTAATCAGGATAACCAGCCCTTCCTAATAATACAAAACAGAATTATATGGGGCGCGCAATTCACATGACATTAATCTTCTGCGTTAAGCAAGGGATGATGTACGTGTACTTCTCTGAGGGTGATGTCCCCCTTTGTACCCACCCACAGCCTGTCTAGAATGTAAGCTCTTGTGAGCAGGTCTCTCAATCCTTCTGTGGTCTCATTGTGATTCTGAAATTATGTTATTATGTGTATTTGTATATCTGGAATGTCGGCAACGTGTCTGTAACTGTAGTGCCTGATGACCCATGTTCTATGCTGTTTTGCTGTATTAATCACAACGTACTGAACTACAGATGCCATGTGGCAGGGGCACACACAGGAGGGGCTTCCAGATGCATGGTTTAGGAACAAACTGTCACAATAACCCTAAAGCAGGGGCTTTTATGTTGTGCAATTATTTTACTCAAGTACGGTTGAGTTTCAAAGGGTTACTCATTCACACAGTTCTTATCAGTGGGCATATTATTATCACATGCTCTCAGCCCCTGAAAATTAAGATCCTTGGGGGGCGATTCAATTCTAACGTGGAAATTTAGGGCCTGATTCAGAGCTGGACGCTATTTGCGCTCGCTCGTTCAGAAAAAAGGGGTGGCTATTCAAATGAACTGTTCGCTCTTTGCGGTCTGTTCACGCCTCTAGGTCTGAACGAGCGAACAAAACTTGCTGTCATTTTTTGGGAAACTACGCCCCCTGGCCGCTTGCATCCTACGTCATGTCCGCTATTTATTAGATTAATCGAGTACATCGACCAGCGTATGAACTGCTCGCTATTCTTGTGGTTGGTTTTTCCTACCACAATCTTGCGAGCAGTTCTGACTATAAAATAACCCAGTGACGTGGTCAATGACGCTGCTGTATTAATTATGCACACCCATAAAACGCCCGTTTTGACCTTTAAGCACGCCTGCGTTCGGATCTCCACTCCCCGTTTTCAAGCACCTTCCCCTGTTACCACCCACATACGCCTCATTCTGTCACTCAAAATAGCAGGCATTCGCTATTTAGCGAACAAAAGATTTTCGGCCGCACTGACTGGTTCGCGCATGCGTATTACGGTCCGTACGCATGCGCAGTTGTGCAAACATCGCTCGGAACGAACGAGCGGCCGCTTACGAGCGGCTCTGAATCAGGCCCTTAGTTCCCGGATAAAGTGCAATACAATGAATTCCCACGACTAGCCCTGCGGCTGCATTTATCACAGATTTGTGAGTTGTAGTGTTAGAGGTCTATGTACTAAGGGCGTGATTCAGTACAGATTGCAGTTACGATCACACGGAACGCAGCAGCAAAAATATCCTAACGCTGACCACAGCCCAGCCGGCATAAAGACGCCCACTGTTGCTCTCTTACATCGCTCGTCTATGTAAATATCGGTACCACTCGTGCAGCATTTACAGCAGGTCTGACACTGCAAGTCTCCTCGCACACAGTGGGCTCTCAAGCTGCGTATACAATTGCAGTGGCTAATTTATGCACGCCAAAGAAACGGCAATATGCCGACGTTTTTCCGACCACTCCCCCAAAACCACCCCCAAATGCTGTCACTCACTTTGTGATGGATTCCTCTGTGTGTTTGTAGTCGCATTGCAGCTTATACGCAGGCGCGATGGCAAACAATCGCTCGATCTGCGTTTGTAGTTGCACTTGCGATCAGTACTGAATCAGGCCCTAAGGGCAAAATTTACTCAGCGGCGGGTTCTAATCCCTGGCGGTTTGGCGGTGGTTTCTAAATTGCAGCCCTGTTCTATTCTATTCTAAAGTTTGCTTTGCCAGCTGGGTTTTGTAGTGGTTTTGGCCTTAGTAAATCTGCGGATAGCAAAACCGCCGCCAAACCGTTGGGGTTTAGAACAAGCCGCTTAGTAAATTTTGCCCTAAGTCTGGGAGAGATATAAAGTGGAAGGAGATAAAGTACCAACCAATCAACTCCAAACTGTAATTTTTAAAAACAAAAATGACACTCAGGAGCTGTTTGGTTGGTACTGGGGACCTCATTCGGAGGCGGTCGTTAGATGCAAGCGGTCGCACAGAATCAGGGCGGCCTCTTGCATCCTGAACGGCCGCCTCCTTGTTGATCGTTAAGCTATGGGTTACCACCCACAGCTTAACGACCGACCAGGTTGATGGTCACAATGGTAATCACCATCGCGACCATCGGGGCTTATGACCAGACCTTAAGGTTGGGTCTGGGCACTCGTAAGCCCCAGGGAGCTTCCTGCTCTGGTGGAGCAGGAAGCTCCCCACTGACATTACTGATGATGTCAGTGCGGCCGCCCACAAAACGGTAGGCGTTCCTTAAGGAACGCCTCCGTTTTGGAAACCACCACCCCCGGCCTGCCTTCTAAACGGGCGAGCTGTCGATCAACATCGACAGCTGCCCCTTTGGTAGCGAGCTCCGGAGCGACAGAGTTTATCTGTCTCTCCAGGGCTTGCGCATGCGCAGTGCGGCCGCTGCGCATGCGCAGGCCTTACCATCGAGTCGGTTACGAGCGCATCGGCGCTCACGACCGACTCTGAATGAGGTTCTGTATCTCCTTCCACTTTATCTCTTTACAAGGCTTAGTACATAAACCTCTTAGTTGTTACTGTATTGTACTGTTACATCATGTACTGTTTTGTTGTATTGGTCTGATCAGTATGTAGTTACCCATAGTCAGGGTGACGCCCCTGACTATGGGTAACTAAATACTGATCAGACCAATACAACATCCCCCCCAATAAAATACCATTACTTGTTATATTCAAGCAAGTGTAATATAATCATCCGCCCGATGACTTTCTGTGATATTTGCCTTATACTGACTGATGTACTGTATGTGCCTTATACTGACTGGTGTACTGTACGTGCCTTATACTGACTGATGTACTGTACGTGCCTTACACTGACTGATGTACTGTATGTGCCTTACACTGACTGATGTACTGTACGTGCCTTATACTGACTGATGTACTGTACGTGCCTTACACTGACTGATGTACTGTACGTGCCTTACACTGACTGATGTCCTGTACGTGCCTTACACTAAGTCACTGTATGTGCCTTACACTGACTGATGTCCTGTACGTGCCTTACACTGACTGATGTTCTGTACGTGCCTTACACTGACTGATGTCCTGTACGTGCCTTACACTGACTGATGTACTGTACGTGCCTTATAGTGATTGATGTACTGTACATGCTTTATACTGACTGATGTACTGTATGTGCCTTACACTGACTGATGTACTGTATGTGCCTTATACTGACTGATGTACTGTACGTGCCTTACTCTGACTGATGTACTGTACGTGCCTTACACTAAGTCACTATATGTGCCTTACACTGACTGATGTACTGTATGTGCCTTACACTGACTGATGTACTGTATGTGCCTTACACTGACTGATGTGGCTTATACTGACTGATATACTGTATGTGCCTTACACTGACTGATGTCTTGTACGTGCCTTACACTGACTGATGTACTGTACGTGCCTTACACTGACTGATGTACTGTACGTGCCTTACACTGACTGATGTACTGTACGTGCCTTACACTGACTGATGTACTGTATGTGCCTTATACTGTCTGATGTCCTGTATGTGCCTTACACTGACTGATGTACTGTATGTGCCTTACACTGACTGATGTACTGTACGTGCCAAATACTGACTGATGTACTGTATGTGCCTTACACTGACTGATGTCCTGTATGTGCCTTACACTGACTGATGTCCAGTATGTGCCTTACACTGACTGATGTCCTGTACGTGCCTTACACTGACTGATGTACTGTACGTGCCTTATAGTGATTGATGTACTGTACATGCTTTATACTGACTGATGTACTGTATGTGCCTTACACTGACTGATATACTGTATGTGCCTTACACTGACTGATGTCTTGTATGTGCCTTACACTGACTGATATACTGTATGTGCCTTACACTGACTGATGTCTTGTATGTGCCTTACACTGACTGATATACTGTATGTGCCTTACACTGACTGATGTCTTGTACGTGCCTTACACTGACTGATGTACTGTATGTGCCTTACACTGACTGATGTGGCTTATACTGACTGATGTCCTGTATGTGCCTTACACTGACTGATATACTGTATGTGCCTTACACTGACTGATATACTGTATGTGCCTTACACTGACTGATGTACTGTATGTGCCTTACACTGACTGATGTACTGTATGTGCCTTACACTGACTGATGTACTGTACGTGCCAAATACTGACTGATGTACTGTATGTGCCTTACACTGACTGATGTACTGTATGTGCCTTACACTGACTGATGTACTGTACGTGCCTTACACTAAGTCACTGTATGTGCCTTACACTGACTGATGTACTGTATGTGCCTTACACTGACTGATGTACTGTATGTGCATTACACTGACTGATATACTGTATGTGCCTTACACTGACTGATGTCCTGTATGTGCCTTACACTGACTGATGTACTGTACGTGCCTTACACTGACTGATGTCCTGTATGTGCCTTACACTGACTGATGTACTGTACGTGCCTTACACTGACTGATGTCCTGTGTGTGCCTTACACTGACTGATGTACTGTATGTGCCTTACACTGACTGATGTACTGTATGTGCCATACACTGACTGATGTACTGTATGTGCCTTACACTGACTGATGTGGCTTATACTGACTGATGTCCTGTATGTGCCTTACACTGACTGATATACTGTATGTGCCTTACACTGACTGATATACTGTATGTGCCTTACACTGACTGATGTACTGTATGTGCCTTACACTGACTGATGTACTGTATGTGCCTTACACTGACTGATGTACTGTACGTGCCAAATACTGACTGATGTACTGTACGTGCCTTACACTGACTGATGTACTGTATGTGCCTTACACTGACTGATGTACTGTATGTGCCTTACACTGACTGATGTCCAGTATGTGCCTTACACTGACTGATGTCCTGTATGTGCCTTACACTGACTGATGTACTGTACGTGCCTTATAGTGACTGATGTACTGTACGTGCCTTATAGTGATTGATGTACTGTACATGCTTTATACTGACTGATGTACTGTATGTGCCTTACACTGACTGATGTACTGTATGTGCCTTATACTGACTGATGTACTGTACGTGCCTTACACTGACTGATGTACTGTACGTGTCTTACACTAAGTCACTATATGTGCCTTACACTGACTGATGTACTGTATGTGCCTTACACTGACTGATGTACTGTATGTGCCTTACACTGACTGATGTGGCTTATACTGACTGATGTCCTGTATGTGCCTTACACTGACTGATATACTGTATGTGGCTTACACTGACTGATGTCTTGTACGTGCCTTACACTGACTGATGTACTGTACGTGCCTTACACTGACTGATGTACTGTACGTGCCTTACACTGACTGATGTACTGTACGTGCCTTACACTGACTGATGTACTGTATGTGCCTTATACTGTCTGATGTCCTGTATGTGCCTTACACTGACTGATGTACTGTATGTGCCTTACACTGACTGATGTACTGTACGTGCCAAATACTGACTGATGTACTGTACATGCCTTACACTGACTGATGTACTGTACGTGCCTTACACTGACTGATGTACTGTACATGCCTTACACTAAGTCACTGTATGTGCCTTACACTGACTGATGTACTGTATGTGCCTTACACTGACTGATGTACTGTATGTGCCTTACACTGACTGATATACTGTATGTGCCTTACACTGACTGATGTCCTGTATGTGCCTTACACTGACTGATGTCCTGTATGTGCCTTAAACTGACTGATGTACTGTACGTGCCTTACACTGACTGATGTCCTGTATGTGCCTTACACTGACTGATGTACTGTACGTGCCTTACACTGACTGATGTCCTGTATGTGCCTTACACTGACTGATGCACTGTATGTGCCTTACACTGACTGATGTACTGTATGTGCCATACACTGACTGATGTACTGTATGTGCCTTACACTGACTGATGTGGCTTATACTGACTGATGTCCTGTATGTGCCTTACACTGACTGATATACTGTATGTGCCTTACACTGACTGATATACTGTATGTGCCTTACACTGACTGATGTACTGTATGTGCCTTACACTGACTGATGTACTGTATGTGCCTTACACTGACTGATGTGGCTTATACTGACTGATGTCCTGTATGTGCCTTACACTGACTGATATACTGTATGTGCCTTACACTGACTGATGTACTGTACGTGCCTTATAGTGACTGATGTACTGTACGTGCTTTATACTGACTGATGTACTGTATGTGCCTTACACTGACTGATGTACTGTACGTGCCTTACACTGACTGATGTACTGTACGTGTCCTTACACTGACTGATGTACTGTACGTGCCTTACACTAAGTCACTGTATGAGCCTTACACTGACTGATGTACTGTATATGCCTTACACTGACTGATGTCCTGTATGTGCCTTACACTAACTGATGTCCTGTACGTGCCTTACACTGACTGATGTACTGTACGTGCCTTATAGTGACTGATGTACTGTACGTGCTTTATACTGACTGATGTACTGTATGTGCCTTACACTGACTGATGTACTGTATGTGCCTTATACTGACTGATGTACTGTACGTGCCTTACACTGACTGATGTACTGTACGTGCCTTACACTAAGTCACTATATGTGCCTTACACTGACTGATGTACTGTATGTGCCTTACACTGACTGATGTACTGTATGTGCCTTACACTGACTGATGTACTGTATGTGCCTTACACTGACTGATGTGGCTTATACTGACTGATGTCCTGTATGTGCCTTACACTGACTGATATACTGTATGTGCCTTACACTGACTGATGTCTTGTACGTGCCTTACACTGACTGATGTACTGTACGTGCCTTACACTGACTGATGTACTGTACGTGCCTTACACTGACTGATGTACTGTACGTGCCTTACACTAAGTCACTGTATGTGACTTACACTGACTGATGTACTGTATGTGCCTTATACTGACTGATGTCCTGTATGTGCCTTACACTGACTGATGTACTGTATGTGCCTTACACTGACTGATGTACTGTACGTGCCAAATACTGACTGATGTACTGTACGTGCCTTACACTGACTGATGTACTGTACGTGCCTTACACTGACTGATGTACTGTATGTGCCTTATACTGACTGATGTCCTGTATGTGCCTTACACTGACTGATGTACTGTATGTGCCTTACACTGACTGATGTACTGTACGTGCCAAATACTGACTGATGTACTGTACGTGCCTTACACTGACTGATGTACTGTACGTGCCTTACACTGACTGATGTACTGTACGTGCCTTACACTAAGTCACTGTATGTGCCTTACACTGACTGATGTACTGTATGTGCCTTACACTGACTGATATACTGTATGTGCCTTACACTGACTGATGTCCTGTATGTGCCTTACACTGACTGATGTACTGTACGTGCCTTACACTGACTGATGTCCTGTATGTGCCTTATACTGACTGATGTACTGTATGTGCCTTACACTGACTGATGTCCTGAATGTGCCTTACACTGACTGATGTACTGTATGTGCCATACACTGACTGATGTACTGTATGTGCCTTACACTGACTGATGTACTGTACGTGCCTTACACTGACTGATGTACTGTACGTGCCTTACACTGACTGATGTACTGTACGTGCCAAATACTGACTGATGTACTGTACGTGCCTTACACTGACTGATGTACTGTACGTGCCATACACTGACTGATGTACTGTACGTGCCTTACACTGACTGATGTACTGTACGTGCCTTACACTGACTGATGTACTGTACGTGCCTTACACTGACTGATGTCCTGTACGTGCCTTACACTGACTGATGTACTGTACGTGCCTTACACTTACTGATGTCCTGTACGTGCCTTACACTGACTGATGTCCTGTACGTGCCTTACACTGACTGATGTACTGTACGTGCCTTATACTGACTGATGTACTGTACGTGCCTAATACTGACTGATGTCCTGTACGTGCCTTACACTGACTGATGTACTGTACGTGCCTTACACTGACTGATGTCCTGTACGTGCCTTATACTGACTGATGTACTGTACGTGCCTTACACTAAGTCACTGTATGTGCCTTACACTGACTGATGTCCTGTACGTGCCTTACACTGACTGATGTACTGTACGTGCCTTATACTGACTGATGTCCTGTACGTGCCTTACACTGACTGATGTCCTGTACGTGCCTTACACTGACTGATGTACTGTACGTGCCTTATACTTACTGATGTACTGTACGTGCCTAATACTGACTGATGTCCTGTACGTGCCTTACACTGACTGATGTACTGTACGTGCCTTACACTGACTGATGTCCTGTACGTGCCTTATACTGACTGATGTACTGTACGTGCCTTACACTAAGTCACTGTATGTGCCTTACACTGACTGATGTACTGTACGTGCCTTACACTGACTGATGTACTGTATGTGCGTTACACTGACTGATATACTGTATGTGCCTTACACTGACTGATGTACTGTACGTGCCTTACACTGACTGATGTCCTGTACGTGCCATACACTGACTGATGTACTGTACGTGCCTTACACTGACTGATGTACTGTACGTGCCAAATACTGACTGATGTACTGTACGTGCCTTACACTGACTGATGTACTGTACGTGCCTTACACTGACTGATGTACTGTACGTGCCTTACACTAAGTCACTGTATGTGCCTTACACTGACTGATGTACTGTATGTGCCTTACACTGACTGATGTCCTGTATGTGCCTTACACTGACTGATGTACTGTATGTGCCATACACTGACTGATGTACTGTATGTGCCTTACACTGACTGATGTACTGTACGTGCCTTACACTGACTGATGTACTGTACGTGCCTTACACTGACTGATGTACTGTACGTGCCAAATACTGACTGATGTACTGTACGTGCCTTACACTAAGTCACTGTATGTGCCTTACACTGACTGATGTACTGTATGTGCCTTACACTGACTGATGTACTGTACGTGCCTTACACTGACTGATGTACTGTACGTGCCTTACACTGACTGATGTACTGTACGTGCCTTACACTAAGTCACTGTATGTGCCTTACACTGACTGATGTACTGTATGTGCCTTACACTGACTGATGTACTGTATGTGCCTTACACTGACTGATGTACTGTATGTGCCTTACACTGACTGATGTACTGTACGTGCCTTACACTGACTGATGTACTGTACGTGCCTTACACTGACTGATGTACTGTACGTGCCTTACACTAAGTCACTGTATGTGCCTTACACTGACTGATGTACTGTATGTGCCTTACACTGACTGATGTACTGTATGTGCCTTACACTGACTGATATACTGTATGTGCCTTACACTGACTGATGTCCTGTATGTGCCTTACACTGACTGATGTACTGTACGTGCCTTACACTGACTGATGTCCGGTATGTGCCTTACACTGACTGATGTACTGTATGTGCCTTACACTGACTGATGTCCTGTATGTACCTTACACTGACTGATGTACTGTATGTGCCATACACTGACTGATGTACTGTACGTGCCTTACACTGACTGATGTCCTGTACGTGCCTTACACTGACTGATGTACTGTACGTGCCTTACACTGACTGATGTCCTGTATGTGCCTTACACTGACTGATGTACTGTATGTGCCTTACACTGACTGATGTACTGTATGTGCCATACACTGACTGATGTACTGTATGTGCCTTACACTGACTGATGTGGCTTATACTGACTGATGTCCTGTATGTGCCTTACACTGACTGATATACTGTATGTGCCTTACACTGACTGATATACTGTATGTGCCTTACACTGACTGATGTACTGTATGTGCCTTACACTGACTGATGTACTGTACGTGCCTTACACTGACTGATGTACTGTACGTGCCAAATACTGACTGATGTACTGTACGTGCCTTACACTGACTGATGTACTGTATGTGCCTTACACTGACTGATGTACTGTATGTGCCTTACACTGACTGATGTCCAGTATGTGCCTTACACTGACTGATGTCCTGTATGTGCCTTACACTGACTGATGTACTGTACGTGCCTTATAGTGACTGATGTACTGTACGTGCCTTATAGTGATTGATGTACTGTACATGCTTTATACTGACTGATGTACTGTATGTGCCTTACACTGACTGATGTACTGTATGTGCCTTATACTGACTGATGTACTGTACGTGCCTTACACTGACTGATGTACTGTACGTGTCTTACACTACGTCACTATATGTGCCTTACACTGACTGATGTACTGTATGTGCCTTACACTGACTGATGTACTGTATGTGCCTTACACTGACTGATGTGGCTTATACTGACTGATGTCCTGTATGTGCCTTACACTGACTGATATACTGTATGTGGCTTACACTGACTGATGTCTTGTACGTGCCTTACACTGACTGATGTACTGTACGTGCCTTACACTGACTGATGTACTGTACGTGCCTTACACTGACTGATGTACTGTACGTGCCTTACACTGACTGATGCACTGTATGTGCCTTATACTGTCTGATGTCCTGTATGTGCCTTACACTGACTGATGTACTGTATGTGCCTTACACTGACTGATGTACTGTACGTGCCAAATACTGACTGATGTACTGTACGTGCCTTACACTGACTGATGTACTGTACGTGCCTTACACTGACTGATGTACTGTACGTGCCTTAAACTAAGTCACTGTATGTGCCTTACACTGACTGATATACTGTATGTGCCTTACACTGACTGATGTACTGTATGTGCCTTACACTGACTGATATACTGTATGTGCCTTACACTGACTGATGTCCTGTATGTGCCTTACACTGACTGATGTACTGTACGTGCCTTACACTGACTGATGTCCTGTATGTGCCTTACACTGACTGATGTCCTGTACGTGCCTTACACTGACTGATGTCCTGTATGTGCCTTACACTGACTGATGTACTGTATGTGCCTTACACTGACTGATGTACTGTATGTGCCATACACTGACTGATGTACTGTATGTGCCTTACACTGACTGATGTGGCTTATACTGACTGATGTCCTGTATGTGCCTTACACTGACTGATATACTGTATGTGCCTTACACTGACTGATATACTGTATGTGCCTTACACTGACTGATGTACTGTATGTGCCTTACACTGACTGATGTACTGTACGTGCCTTACACTGACTGATGTACTGTACGTGCCAAATACTGACTGATGTACTGTACGTGCCTTACACTGACTGATGTACTGTATGTGCCTTACACTGACTGATGTACTGTATGTGCCTTACACTGACTGATGTACTGTATGTGCCTTACACTGACTGATGTGGCTTATACTGACTGATGTCCTGTATGTGCCTTACACTGACTGATATACTGTATGTGCCTTACACTGACTGATGTACTGTACGTGCCTTATAGTGACTGATGTACTGTACGTGCTTTATACTGAATGATGTACTGTATGTGCCTTACACTGACTGATGTACTGTACGTGCCTTACACTGACTGATGTACTGTACGTGCCTTACACTGACTGATGTACTGTACGTGCCTTACACTAAGTCACTGTATGAGCCTTACACTGACTGATGTACTGTATGTGCCTTATACTGAATGATGTACTGTACGTGCCTTACACTGACTGATGTACTGTACGTGCCTTACACTAAGTCACTATATGTGCCTTACACTGACTGATGTACTGTATGTGCCTTACACTGACTGATGTACTGTATGTGCCTTACACTGACTGATGTACTGTATGTGCCTTACACTGACTGATGTGGCTTATACTGACTGATGTCCTGTATGTGCCTTACACTGACTGATATACTGTATGTGCCTTACACTGACTGATGTCTTGTACGTGCCTTACACTGACTGATGTACTGTACGTGCCTTACACTGACTGATGTACTGTACGTGCCTTACACTAAGTCACTGTATGTGACTTACACTGACTGATGTACTGTATGTGCCTTATACTGACTGATGTCCTGTATGTGCCTTACACTGACTGATGTACTGTATGTGCCTTACACTGACTGATGTACTGTACGTGCCAAATACTGACTGATGTACTGTACGTGCCTTACACTAAGTCACTGTATGTGCCTTACACTGACTGATGTACTGTATGTGCCTTACACTGACTGATGTACTGTATGTGCCTTACACTGACTGATATACTGTATGTGCCTTACACTGACTGATGTCCTGTATGTGCCTTAAACTGACTGATGTACTGTACGTGCCTTACACTGACTGATGTCCTGTATGTGCCTTACACTGACTGATGTACTGTACGTGCCTTACACTGACTGATGTCCTGTATGTGCCTTACACTGACTGATGCACTGTATGTGCCTTACACTGACTGATGTACTGTATGTGCCATACACTGACTGATGTACTGTATGTGCCTTACACTGACTGATGTGGCTTATACTGACTGATGTCCTGTATGTGCCTTACACTGACTGATATACTGTATGTGCCTTACACTGACTGATATACTGTATGTGCCTTACACTGACTGATGTACTGTATGTGCCTTACACTGACTGATGTACTGTATGTGCCTTACACTGACTGATGTGGCTTATACTGACTGATGTCCTGTATGTGCCTTACACTGACTGATATACTGTATGTGCCTTACACTGACTGATGTACTGTACGTGCCTTATAGTGACTGATGTACTGTACGTGCTTTATACTGACTGATGTACTGTATGTGCCTTACACTGACTGATGTACTGTACGTGCCTTACACTGACTGATGTACTGTACGTGTCCTTACACTGACTGATGTACTGTACGTGCCTTACACTAAGTCACTGTATGAGCCTTATACTGACTGATGTACTGTATGTGCCTTACACTGACTGATGTCCTGTATGTGCCTTACACTAACTGATGTCCTGTACGTGCCTTACACTGACTGATGTACTGTACGTGCCTTATAGTGACTGATGTACTGTACGTGCTTTATACTGACTGATGTACTGTATGTGCCTTACACTGACTGATGTACTGTATGTGCCTTATACTGACTGATGTACTGTACGTGCCTTACACTGACTGATGTACTGTACGTGCCTTACACTAAGTCACTATATGTGCCTTACACTGACTGATGTACTGTATGTGCCTTACACTGACTGATGTACTGTATGTGCCTTACACTGACTGATGTACTGTATGTGCCTTACACTGACTGATGTGGCTTATACTGACTGATGTCCTGTATGTGCCTTACACTGACTGATATACTGTATGTGCCTTACACTGACTGATGTCTTGTACGTGCCTTACACTGACTGATGTACTGTACGTGCCTTACACTGACTGATGTACTGTACGTGCCTTACACTGACTGATGTACTGTACGTGCCTTACACTAAGTCACTGTATGTGACTTACACTGACTGATGTACTGTATGTGCCTTATACTGACTGATGTCCTGTATGTGCCTTACACTGACTGATGTACTGTATGTGCCTTACACTGACTGATGTACTGTACGTGCCAAATACTGACTGATGTACTGTACGTGCCTTACACTGACTGATGTACTGTACGTGCCTTACACTGACTGATGTACTGTATGTGCCTTATACTGACTGATGTCCTGTATGTGCCTTACACTGACTGATGTACTGTATGTGCCTTACACTGACTGATGTACTGTACGTGCCAAATACTGACTGATGTACTGTACGTGCCTTACACTGACTGATGTACTGTACGTGCCTTACACTGACTGATGTACTGTACGTGCCTTACACTAAGTCACTGTATGTGCCTTACACTGACTGATGTACTGTATGTGCCTTACACTGACTGATATACTGTATGTGCCTTACACTGACTGATGTCCTGTATGTGCCTTACACTGACTGATGTACTGTACGTGCCTTACACTGACTGATGTCCTGTATGTGCCTTATACTGACTGATGTACTGTATGTGCCTTACACTGACTGATGTCCTGAATGTGCCTTACACTGACTGATGTACTGTATGTGCCATACACTGACTGATGTACTGTATGTGCCTTACACTGACTGATGTACTGTACGTGCCTTACACTGACTGATGTACTGTACGTGCCTTACACTGACTGATGTACTGTACGTGCCAAATACTGACTGATGTACTGTACGTGCCTTACACTGACTGATGTACTGTACGTGCCATACACTGACTGATGTACTGTACGTGCCTTACACTGACTGATGTACTGTACGTGCCTTACACTGACTGATGTACTGTACGTGCCTTACACTGACTGATGTCCTGTACGTGCCTTACACTGACTGATGTACTGTACGTGCCTTACACTTACTGATGTCCTGTACGTGCCTTACACTGACTGATGTCCTGTACGTGCCTTACACTGACTGATGTACTGTACGTGCCTTATACTGACTGATGTACTGTACGTGCCTAATACTGACTGATGTCCTGTACGTGCCTTACACTGACTGATGTACTGTACGTGCCTTACACTGACTGATGTCCTGTACGTGCCTTATACTGACTGATGTACTGTACGTGCCTTACACTAAGTCACTGTATGTGCCTTACACTGACTGATGTACTGTACGTGCCTTACACTGACTGATGTACTGTATGTGCGTTACACTGACTGATATACTGTATGTGCCTTACACTGACTGATGTACTGTACGTGCCTTACACTGACTGATGTCCTGTACGTGCCATACACTGACTGATGTACTGTACGTGCCTTACACTGACTGATGTACTGTACGTGCCAAATACTGACTGATGTACTGTACGTGCCTTACACTGACTGATGTACTGTACGTGCCTTACACTGACTGATGTACTGTACGTGCCTTACACTAAGTCACTGTATGTGCCTTACACTGACTGATGTACTGTATGTGCCTTACACTGACTGATGTCCTGTATGTGCCTTACACTGACTGATGTACTGTATGTGCCATACACTGACTGATGTACTGTATGTGCCTTACACTGACTGATGTACTGTACGTGCCTTACACTGACTGATGTACTGTACGTGCCTTACACTGACTGATGTACTGTACGTGCCAAATACTGACTGATGTACTGTACGTGCCTTACACTAAGTCACTGTATGTGCCTTACACTGACTGATGTACTGTATGTGCCTTACACTGACTGATGTACTGTACGTGCCTTACACTGACTGATGTACTGTACGTGCCTTACACTGACTGATGTACTGTACGTGCCTTACACTAAGTCACTGTATGTGCCTTACACTGACTGATGTACTGTATGTGCCTTACACTGACTGATGTACTGTATGTGCCTTACACTGACTGATGTACTGTATGTGCCTTACACTGACTGATGTACTGTACGTGCCTTACACTGACTGATGTACTGTATGTGCCTTACACTGACTGATGTACTGTACGTGCCTTACACTAAGTCACTGTATGTGCCTTACACTGACTGATGTACTGTATGTGCCTTACACTGACTGATGTACTGTATGTGCCTTACACTGACTGATATACTGTATGTGCCTTACACTGACTGATGTCCTGTATGTGCCTTACACTGACTGATGTACTGTACGTGCCTTACACTGACTGATGTCCGGTATGTGCCTTACACTGACTGATGTACTGTATGTGCCTTACACTGACTGATGTCCTGTATGTACCTTACACTGACTGATGTACTGTATGTGCCATACACTGACTGATGTACTGTACGTGCCTTACACTGACTGATGTCCTGTACGTGCCTTACACTGACTGATGTACTGTACGTGCCTTACACTGACTGATGTCCTGTATGTGCCTTACACTGACTGATGTACTGTATGTGCCTTACACTGACTGATGTACTGTATGTGCCATACACTGACTGATGTACTGTATGTGCCTTACACTGACTGATGTGGCTTATACTGACTGATGTCCTGTATGTGCCTTACACTGACTGATATACTGTATGTGCCTTACACTGACTGATATACTGTATGTGCCTTACACTGACTGATGTACTGTATGTGCCTTACACTGACTGATGTACTGTACGTGCCTTACACTGACTGATGTACTGTACGTGCCAAATACTGACTGATGTACTGTACGTGCCTTACACTGACTGATGTACTGTATGTGCCTTACACTGACTGATGTACTGTATGTGCCTTACACTGACTGATGTCCAGTATGTGCCTTACACTGACTGATGTCCTGTATGTGCCTTACACTGACTGATGTACTGTACGTGCCTTATAGTGACTGATGTACTGTACGTGCCTTATAGTGATTGATGTACTGTACATGCTTTATACTGACTGATGTACTGTATGTGCCTTACACTGACTGATGTACTGTATGTGCCTTATACTGACTGATGTACTGTACGTGCCTTACACTGACTGATGTACTGTACGTGTCTTACACTACGTCACTATATGTGCCTTACACTGACTGATGTACTGTATGTGCCTTACACTGACTGATGTACTGTATGTGCCTTACACTGACTGATGTGGCTTATACTGACTGATGTCCTGTATGTGCCTTACACTGACTGATATACTGTATGTGGCTTACACTGACTGATGTCTTGTACGTGCCTTACACTGACTGATGTACTGTACGTGCCTTACACTGACTGATGTACTGTACGTGCCTTACACTGACTGATGTACTGTACGTGCCTTACACTGACTGATGCACTGTATGTGCCTTATACTGTCTGATGTCCTGTATGTGCCTTACACTGACTGATGTACTGTATGTGCCTTACACTGACTGATGTACTGTACGTGCCAAATACTGACTGATGTACTGTACGTGCCTTACACTGACTGATGTACTGTACGTGCCTTACACTGACTGATGTACTGTACGTGCCTTAAACTAAGTCACTGTATGTGCCTTACACTGACTGATATACTGTATGTGCCTTACACTGACTGATGTACTGTATGTGCCTTACACTGACTGATATACTGTATGTGCCTTACACTGACTGATGTCCTGTATGTGCCTTACACTGACTGATGTACTGTACGTGCCTTACACTGACTGATGTCCTGTATGTGCCTTACACTGACTGATGTCCTGTACGTGCCTTACACTGACTGATGTCCTGTATGTGCCTTACACTGACTGATGTACTGTATGTGCCTTACACTGACTGATGTACTGTATGTGCCATACACTGACTGATGTACTGTATGTGCCTTACACTGACTGATGTGGCTTATACTGACTGATGTCCTGTATGTGCCTTACACTGACTGATATACTGTATGTGCCTTACACTGACTGATATACTGTATGTGCCTTACACTGACTGATGTACTGTATGTGCCTTACACTGACTGATGTACTGTACGTGCCTTACACTGACTGATGTACTGTACGTGCCAAATACTGACTGATGTACTGTACGTGCCTTACACTGACTGATGTACTGTATGTGCCTTACACTGACTGATGTACTGTATGTGCCTTACACTGACTGATGTACTGTATGTGCCTTACACTGACTGATGTGGCTTATACTGACTGATGTCCTGTATGTGCCTTACACTGACTGATATACTGTATGTGCCTTACACTGACTGATGTACTGTACGTGCCTTATAGTGACTGATGTACTGTACGTGCTTTATACTGAATGATGTACTGTATGTGCCTTACACTGACTGATGTACTGTACGTGCCTTACACTGACTGATGTACTGTACGTGCCTTACACTGACTGATGTACTGTACGTGCCTTACACTAAGTCACTGTATGAGCCTTACACTGACTGATGTACTGTATGTGCCTTATACTGAATGATGTACTGTACGTGCCTTACACTGACTGATGTACTGTACGTGCCTTACACTAAGTCACTATATGTGCCTTACACTGACTGATGTACTGTATGTGCCTTACACTGACTGATGTACTGTATGTGCCTTACACTGACTGATGTACTGTATGTGCCTTACACTGACTGATGTGGCTTATACTGACTGATATACTGTATGTGCCTTACACTGACTGATGTCTTGTACGTGCCTTACACTGACTGATGTACTGTACGTGCCTTACACTGACTGATGTACTGTACGTGCCTTACACTAAGTCACTGTATGTGACTTACACTGACTGATGTACTGTATGTGCCTTATACTGACTGATGTCCTGTATGTGCCTTACACTGACTGATGTACTGTATGTGCCTTACACTGACTGATGTACTGTACGTGCCAAATACTGACTGATGTACTGTACGTGCCTTACACTGACTGATGTACTGTACGTGCCTTACACTGACTGATGTACTGTATGTGCCTTATACTGACTGATGTCCTGTATGTGCCTTACACTGACTGATGTACTGTATGTGCCTTACACTGACTGATGTACTGTATGTGCCTTACACTGACTGATGTGGCTTATACTGACTGATGTCCTGTATGTGCCTTACACTGACTGATATACTGTATGTGCCTTACACTGACTGATGTCTTGTACGTGCCTTACACTGACTGATGTACTGTACGTGCCTTACACTGACTGATGTACTGTACGTGCCTTACACTAAGTCACTGTATGTGACTTACACTGACTGATGTACTGTATGTGCCTTATACTGACTGATGTCCTGTATGTGCCTTACACTGACTGATGTACTGTATGTGCCTTACACTGACTGATGTACTGTACGTGCCAAATACTGACTGATGTACTGTACGTGCCTTACACTGACTGATGTACTGTACGTGCCTTACACTGACTGATGTACTGTATGTGCCTTATACTGACTGATGTCCTGTATGTGCCTTACACTGACTGATGTACTGTATGTGCCTTACACTGACTGATGTACTGTACGTGCCAAATACTGACTGATGTACTGTACGTGCCTTACACTGACTGATGTACTGTACGTGCCTTACACTGACTGATGTACTGTACGTGCCTTACACTAAGTCACTGTATGTGCCTTACACTGACTGATGTACTGTATGTGCCTTACACTGACTGATGTACTGTATGTGCCTTACACTGACTGATGTACTGTATGTGCCTTACACTGACTGATGTCCTGTATGTGCCTTACACTGACTGATGTACTGTACGTGCCTTACACTGACTGATGTCCTGTACGTGCCTTACACTGACTGATGTACTGTATGTGCCTTACACTGACTGATGTCCTGTATGTGCCTTACACTGACTGATGTACTGTATGTACCATACACTGACTGATGTACTGTACGTGCCTTACACTGACTGATGTACTGTACGTGCCTTACACTGACTGATGTACTGTACGTGCCTTACACTGACTGATGTACTGTACGTGCCAAATACTGACTGATGTACTGTACGTGCCTTACACTGACTGATGTACTGTACGTGCCTTACACTGACTGATGTACTGTACGTGCCTTACACTGACTGATGTCCTGTACGTGCCTTACACTGACTGATGTACTGTACGTGCCTTACACTGACTGATGTCCTGTACGTGCCTTACACTGACTGATGTCCTGTACGTGCCTTACACTGACTGATGTACTGTACGTGCCTTATACTGACTGATGTACTGTACGTGCCTAATACTGACTGATGTCCTGTACGTGCCTTACACTGACTGATGTACTGTACGTGCCTTACACTGACTGATGTCCTGTACGTGCCTTATACTGACTGATGTACTGTACGTGCCTTACACTAAGTCACTGTATGTGCCTTACACTGACTGATGTACTGTATGTGCCTTACACTGACTGATGTACTGTATGTGCGTTACACTGACTGATATACTGTATGTGCCTTACACTGACTGATGTCCTGTACGTGCCTTACACTGACTGATGTACTGTACGTGCCTTACACTGACTGATGTCCTGTACGTGCCTTTCAGTGACTGATGTACTGTACGTGCCTTACACTGACTGATGTACTGTACGTGCCTTACACTAAGTCACTGTATGTGCCTTACACTGACTGATGTCCTGTACGTGCCTTACACTGACTGATGTACTGTACGTGCCTTATACTGACTGATGTCCTGTACGTGCCTTACACTGACTGATGTCCTGTACGTGCCTTACACTGACTGATGTACTGTACGTGCCTAATACTGACTGATGTCCTGTACGTGCCTTACACTGACTGATGTACTGTACGTGCCTTACACTGACTGATGTCCTGTACGTGCCTTATACTGACTGATGTACTGTACGTGCCTTACACTCTGTATGTGCCTTACACTGACTGATGTACTGTATGTGCGTTACACTGACTGATATACTGTATGTGCCTTACACTGACTGATGTCCTGTATGTGCCTTACACTGACTGATGTACTGTACGTGCCTTACACTGACTGATGTCCTGTACGTGCCTTACACTGACTGATGTACTGTACGTGCCTTACACTGACTGATGTACTGTACGTGCCAAATACTGACTGATGTACTGTACGTGCCTTACACTGACTGATGTACTGTACGTGCCTTACACTAAGTCACTGTATGTGCCTTACACTGACTGATGTACTGTATGTGCCTTACACTGACTGATGTCCTGTATGTGCCTTACACTGACTGATGTACTGTATGTGCCATACACTGACTGATGTACTGTATGTGCCTTACACTGACTGATGTACTGTACGTGCCTTACACTGACTGATGTACTGTACGTGCCTTACACTGACTGATGTACTGTACGTGCCTTACACTAAGTCACTGTATGTGCCTTACACTGACTGATGTACTGTATGTGCCTTACACTGACTGATGTACTGTATGTGCCTTACACTGACTGATGTACTGTATGTGCCTTACACTGACTGATGTACTGTACGTGCCTTACACTGACACGTACAGTACATCAGTCAGTGTAAGGCACGTACAGTACGTACGTGCCTTACACTGACTGATGTACTGTACGTGCCTTACACTAAGTCACTGTATGTGCCTTACACTGACTGATGTACTGTATGTGCCTTACACTGACTGATATACTGTATGTGCCTTACACTGACTGATGTCCTGTACGTGCCTTACACTGACTGATGTACTGTACGTGCCTTACACTGACTGATGTCCTGTATGTGCCTTACACTGACTGATGTACTGTATGTGCCTTACACTGACTGATGTCCTGTATGTGCCTTACACTGACTGATGTACTGTATGTGCCATACACTGACTGATGTACTGTACGTGCCTTACACTGACTGATGTACTGTACGTGCCTTACACTGACTGATGTCCTGTACGTGCCTTACACTGACTGATGTACTGTACGTGCCTTACACTGACTGATGTCCTGTACGTGCCTTACACTGACTGATGTCCTGTACGTGCCTTACACTGACTGATGTACTGTACGTGCCTTATACTGACTGATGTACTGTACGTGCCTAATACTGACTGATGTCCTGTACGTGCCTTACACTGACTGATGTACTGTACGTGCCTGACACTGACTGATGTCCTGTACGTGCCTTATACTGACTGATGTACTGTACGTGCCTTATACTGACTGATGTACTGTATGTGCCTTATACTGACTGATGTTGTATGTGCCTTACACTGACTGATGTCCTGTACGTGCCTTACACTGACTGATGTACTGTACGTGCCTTACACTGACTGATGTACTGTACGTGCCAAATACTGACTGATGTACTGTACATGCCTAACACTGACTGATGTACTGTACGTGCCTTACACTGACTGATGTCCTGTACGTGCCTTACACTGACTGATGTCCTGTACGTGCCTTACACTGACTGATGTCCTGTACGTGCCTTACACTGACTGATGTACTGTACGTGCCTAATACTGACTGATGTACTGTATGTGCCTTACACTGACTGATGTCCTGTACGTGCCTTATACTGACTGATGTCCTGTACGTGCCTTATACTGACTGATGTACTGTACGTGCCTTATACTGACTGATGTTGTATGTGCCTTACACTGACTGATCTACTGTATGTGCCTTATCCTGACTGATCTACTGTACGTGCCTTACACTGACTGATGTACTGTACGTGCCTTACACTGACTGATGTACTGTACGTGCCTTACAGTGACTGATGTACTGTACGTGCCTTACAGTGACTGATGTACTGTACGTGCCTTACAGTGACTGATGTACTGTACGTGCCTTACACTGACTGATGTCCTGTTCGTGCCTTACACTGACTGATGTACTGTATGTACCTTACACTGACTGATGTACTGTATGTACCTTACACTGACTGATGTCCTGTATGTGCCTTACACTGACTGATGTACTGTATGTGCCTTACACTGACTGATGTACTGTACGTGCCTTATACTGACTGATGTACTGTACGTGCCTAATACTGACTGATGTCCTGTACGTGCCTTACACTGACTGATGTACTGTACGTGCCTTAGTGCCTTATACTGACTGATGTAATGTACATGCCTTATACTGACTGATGTACTGTATGTGCCTTATACTGACTGATGTCCTGTATGTGCCTTATACTGACTGATGTCCTGTACGTGCCTTATACTGACTGATGTACTGTACGTGCCTTACACTGACTGATGTACTGTACGTGCCTTACACTGACTGATGTCCTGTACGTGCCTTATACTGACTGATGTACTGTACGTTCCTTATACTGACTGATGTACTGTACGTGCCTTACACTGACTGATGTCCTGTACGTGCCTTATACTGACTGATGTACTGTACGTGCCTTATACTGACCGATGTCCTGTATGTACCTTATACTGACTGATGTACTGTATGTGCCTTATACTGACTGATGTACTGTATGTGCTTTATACTGACTGATGTTGTATGTGCCTTACACTGACTGATGTACTGTATGTGCCTTATACTGACTGATATAGGGAACATCTGATCTATTCTCTCATTTATATTCATTTTATTGATAAATGATGTGCTGTACTGTTGATGAAGTGACACGAGCACAAGTTTTTCCCATACAGAATAATAATGAGGGGCTGATATTCTGAAAACTGTTGTGCAACTTTCGGAGTCTGTCGGAGCAGGGGGCGAATGGGGGGGGACTGTTTTCCTGGTTTTTGACCTTTATTTGGGACAATGCGGTAAGAGAAAAATCTCCAACACGGGATGTGCCGCACAGTCTACAATACAGGCGAGATCTGCGTAGGTACTTGTTCTGCCTCTACCCGGCGGCCATTTTTACTGTACTACGCATGCACATACGTCGGAAAAATGGCCGTTTCAGTCGTTTCTACAGCGCCAGACTCCCGCTCTGACGTGGGGCTCCAGAGAGGTATGTAATACAATGGGTGCAGGGTGTGCGGTGCGGGGCCCCGCACCCTTTATAGATACACCCCTGCCTCCCCCCTAGTGCCTAAACCTAACCTCCCCCTCCCCGCACCCTAATCCTAACACTCCCTCCCCCTAATGCCTAACCCTAACCCTGCTACCTAAGCCTAACCTCCCCCTAACACCCCGGTTCTTACCTTCGGGATACCAGCGGTCGGGATACTGGTGCCGGGATCCCAACCTGTCGGGATTTCGTCGCCGGTCTTCTGACCGTCGGCATCCCGCACGCCGGGATGCCGACTACATCCCGTTTGTACATGTGTATAGATGTGTGCAGTGCAACTTTATGTTTTGGATGGGGACTAATTAAGACCCCATGGGATTAATCGCCTCCGGTGTGTATTAGAGATGAACGGGTTTGGATCTCAGAGAACCCACCCAAATTTCCCTGTCGGGTCGCAAGGTTTTGCATTGAGTGGGCTTAACGCTGATTGGCTGAGAGAGCCGTCTGTCACGGCTCTCAGCCAATCAGCGTTAAGCACATTGAAAATGCACACAGAAGAAAAAGAAGATGGCGCCAGCCATCCCCTGCCGTTTGACACTGCCAGCACCCCCCACTGCCGACACCGCCGGCACCCCCACTGGCTGCATCCCCCGCTGCCGACACCACCGCTGCTGACACTGCCAGCACCCTTGCACTGCTGCCCCACATACTGAGGACACCGTCAGCGACCCCCACACTGCCAATACTCCCACACTGAGGACACCACCAGCACCCCCGCTCTGACTACACCGCCGGCACCTTGCATTGAGAACACCCCTGCACTGCCGACACAGTCAGCAAACCTGCACTGAGGACACCACTGGCACCCCTGTTCTGATGACACCGCCAGCAACCCTGCGCTAAAGACACCGCTGGCACCCCCACACTGCCAACATCACCGGTACCCTTCACTGAGGACACTGCCAGCACCGCAGCACTGCCATTCCACTGTGTCTCTTAGCTTAGTCAGCCAGCTAGTTGGATGCAACCTTTTGGCCTTAACTAGATGAAGCAAATAATATTGTGAAGTGGTCAAAATTGGAAATTACTGGAAATAAATGTTATTGAGGTCAATTATACTGTAGGAACAAAAACAGGCCCATTTTATGTGATTTTAGCTGTTTTTATGATTTTTTAAGAAAAAATCCAGATCCAAAACCAAAACATGAAAACAAAACATGGAGGTGAGGATTTGGCAAAACCAATCCAGATCCAAAACCAGGGTAGATCCAAAACCAGGGGGGGATCCAGATCCAAAACCAAAACACGGGGGTCGGCCGCACATCTCTAGTGTGTATGGGGGTTTTCTGTTGGTAAGAGTCAGAATCAGCCTCCACTTACCTCTGCACCAGGACCTCAGATTCAATCAGTTCCCAACCTAGAGAAGTTTTGGGGCCATTCGCACATTTCGGGTCTGTGGGGACAGATGTGATTTCTGGACCTGATTTAGAAATTGGAGCAGCGCCGATATTTACACAGCTGAGCGAAGTTTTGCTAATGCGAATACGTGAAAAGTCTTGTAAACCATCACTGCGCAATTGTGTATGGAATCGCTAACAGGTGAGAAGAGGTCTGTGATCCCTGGGCGTATCAGGGTGGAGACATAAAACCAGCGCAAAAAGGGGCGGTTTCATGGGCGTGTTAGGGGAGGGTCACTGGCATGTCTGCGAATGCCGCTGCGTTCCCAATCACACTCCCAATGCGCCGGAGGCCATGGTTAGGTGGATTAGAGGAGAGTACACAGAGTATACCGCGCAGCCTGACAGTGGGCGTCTCAGCGCTCGTACGCACCATCGCGTCGCCCAGCACACAGGGACGGCTGAGATTAGCATTTGCATATTTTGCGACCACTATTGCGAGATTGGCTGTGACCGCGGCTTTGTTACCGGCAGACTTGCCTACCCTCCCATTTCGGCTGGGAGCCTCCCAAAAATCGCGTGCCGCTTCCGGCCCCACGATAAACCCCGGCAGCAGAGGGACCCGTGACGCGATTCGCGCTGTATCGCATCATCATGGCCCCGCCCCCTGCTTCATATTGCCGTTAATCATGGCATTATGAAAGGGGGCGGGACGACGATGATGCGATTGCTCGGCCCACCCCACGCCCCATCCCCTTTTCCCGCGACCCGCTGTGAAAGACAGACAGCTCCCTCCCGGAAGCTCTGGGTCTGCGTAGCCGCTGCGATCACAATCCCGATCGCAACGGCTAAGTTGCGCACTGCGATGCATACACATGCGCAGTACTCAACAATCGGCTGATTGCGTGCGTATTAGCGACTGCGTTCCTTGCTGAATCAGGCCCAGAGACTTTAGTTTAATAACGGCGCATTTCTGTTTGTGCAAATAATTATCCTCCAAGCGTATAACCAGGAGCCGCCCACTGCGCACATGCAGCCCAGTTTCAGTAAAGATCTCTACGCAACGCCGTCTGCACTCGCGGCCACTTTCTGCGCAGGAGCAACATTTGTTCACTTTTACAAACGACCCCTACGGAATCCATTTTGATCAGCGATCCCGCTGTATAAAGCCTACGTACGAACACATGTAGCGAATATCTGATCTGCGCCAGCTCTCTCGTGTCACTACCCAAGACACGCGCAATTACTTATTTTAAAGGGGCAGCTTCGTGCTTCTTGCAAATGACCCTGAAAAACACATCACAGACATCTGCTAGGAATAAGGATGATTTAGGAAGGTTCTGCTGTGTGCTGGCACCGCTCGCCCCTCCGCCAGGAACGTTGGGAAGCACAGACATATTTGCTATATAATGATTTTCTACTGTCTAAATCGCCCATAGGGTCCGCGCTTCACGTCTCTGCCCAGATAACAAATGAGGGCGCTGCCGAGAGGAGAAGGGTGAGAGACGTGCCATTTATTCTGGATGTGGGAAGGAGCCGGCGGAATCGTCATGCGCACGTCTCTTGTTACATACCTTGTCGATCTGCCCCCCGAAGCCTTTGATATATTAGCCAGAGGGATTGCTATCAGCCAGGCCCGAAAAAATGGGTCTCTCTGAGCACAATCATCCCCCCTAATTGGAAGTGATAGAACTCATTGTGACTTGGCTTCAGAGAGAAGAGATTACTAACACATGGCTCTGGGCCCATCAGAGACCATTAATCTACAGCTCGCGGACTGGGGAAAAATCTCCCCCTCCCCGGACACAACGGGGAATCATGAGGAATAATTCACAGAAACATCATCATCAATTATAGGTTTGCAGAAGCTGGGACACAGAGAGGAACAATGAACACACATGTTACATGAAGCCCGCGGCTCTGTGCCACCAGTTTACTAACAGAAGAGCTCTCATGAGTAGTCTGTTTCAGCGTCCATGGGGCCTATTTCAGTCTCTTTAGCGATGTCTGTGTGTCCCCAGTGTACATACTACTGACAGACGCTACGGTGTTAGGTGGCAACCGTGTGCAAATGGAGGTCAGTCCACACGGCAGATGCCTTAACCAAAGGGTGGTTTATTAACCAGGTAGAACACAGGTAGCCAGATAACACAGGGTTAAAAGTAATGCAGCAGGTACAGGGTACGCCAGTTAGAGCCAGGAGCTTTAGGGTATGCTGGGCATTGTAGTGTGCCAGGTGTATGCACACACTAGATGCTGCTTTTACAGTTTTACAGCGGCGCAGTCTGTATACTGTGCGGCGTTGGTGACACAGCGGAGAACGGGGTCTGTATACTGTCTCTGTTAGTGGAGGATCTCTGGTGCACATTCGTTTTATTCCGAACGCCGCAGGAGGAAGACGCACGGTGTAGCTGCACGCACACAGAAGCTGATGTCGGAGGTCGCTCCTCCAGCAAGCCACTGGGTCCTAGTGCCCGGCGACTGTTGCAGCTTCGGCAACACAAAAGCAGCGCAGAGCGCGCCTCTAACACATTTGCTGGGAGCTAGCATGCAGTAGGGCAAAAATTCTGCCCCTGCTAGCCCCACCCCCTGATATGTGATGTCATGATATTCACAGTGAGGGGGAGGGGCTGCTGGGACTCGGGACAAGTTCAGCAGGGAGGACGCTCCTGGCTGCATAGCGGTGACTTGCCATTGGGACCAGGTTGAGGCAGCGCCTGGATCGTCCTGCCTCAGGCGGCAGCTTTCTAGGCTGCAGGTGGCTCTTCCAGGCACTCTGCATGCCAAATACAGTTGTGTTACAAGGTAGCAAGGGTGCCGCTCCCTAGGCCCCGGGCGTCGGTACTGCTCGCACACCCCTTATTACAGCCCTGGCTGCGAGGTGCATTTATTACTGCTCTGACAAGTCAGCTTTTGAATTCAATTTCTTTAGTCCTGCACAGACCACTGAGGGTACCTAATAATCAACACAGAACCCCCCCCCCCCTCCCCACAACAGGACTATTCTAACTACTGGCTAGAGCAAGGATCAGCAACCCCCTGGCACAGCCAGACATGGCACACATGGAAGTTTTTAGTGTCACGCCGATTTGGTCATAAAGCTGTGGCGTTTGGTAAAATATGGCGGGAATACTGCTCAGGGTGCGACACCCTAATTGCACCTTAGACAGGTGAGTGCCAAGCCTCTCTGATGCCTAGCTGTCTTGTGGAGGGGCATTAAGTACCCAATAATAGCAAATGGAGAGGAAACCTATGTGCCCAGGCCTAAAGCATTATGCTAGCCAGCAGCTGTAGTGCTCGCTGGCCAGAGAAGAAGTGTTGGCGATATTTGGGGTGCAACGGTGTGCTAAGTCTTTTGCCTACTAAGTATTTTGATGGCACAATGGGTAGAACAGGCTGGGGCAGGGGCTAATGCCCACCTTAGCAGCACTGCAGGGCTGGGGACATCTAGGAGGCCCAGGGCTATGGGAAGGAAATGACAGTCATGTGGTTCCGCCATCTTCCTCCAGGGGCAAGCAGAGGGCAAAGCGTTTCTATAGCTCTTTTGGTAAATTCTCTGCTGCTCAAAAGGCCCAGTAAGCTTTGATTGGCTCGCCACACTGGCCTCTGATTGGCTCGCTACACTGGCCTCTTAGTGGCTCGCCATGCTGGCCTCTGATTGGCTCGCTACACTGGCTCTGATTAGCTCACTACGCTGGTCTCTGATTGGCTTGCCTTGCTGGCCTCTGATTGGCTCGCTACACTGGCCTCTGATTGGCTTGCCATGCTGGCCTCTGATTGTGCAATAGTGACTCATCACAGATTAACTTTCTCAAAGCTGCGACACAGACCAGAGGAACCTCTTCCTGAAGCCACTAGGGATCCGGTCTTTGCCCTCCTGAACCCGGAGCAGGAGCAGGGAGCCTGTTGGTATCAAGGCTTGGCTTGGCTCATTAGAAGAAGTAGGTGGGGTGGAATGAATCGCAGGGGTGAGTAAAGGGAAATAAATTATGGAGTCAGAAGTGAGGAGGAATGAATGTAACACCCTTGTTGGGATCAGATGGATACTATATCAATGGATACTATTAATGGTCTCAAATGGATACTATCAATGGTCTTAACCTGCACAAGCCCTTTCATAGTACATGCAGTCTCGTTATAAAGCAGAGGAAAGTTGTTAAACCCAGTGATTGTCTTTTTAGTCTATAAAATTGTGAAAGCTCATTATATCTGCTAACAGATTTTCAGAATTGCTCTAAGGGATGGGGTAATGACATGGGTTCATAACTATTGTACAGTATACAGTGAAGGATTCAGCCACCTATCTACCAACCACCAGGGTGGGAAAAATGATGCAGGATTTCTGTACAGAAAACATTTATAGGGATGAATATAAGTGGGGCAGGTCTCTATATGACCCGTGTGACTTTCCCCGTGGTCAGAAGCCAACACAATGAGTCCGGCACTGGCCGATGTGACAACCGAGGACGGCTCTGACCTCACCAGGATTCCAAAGGGAACCAAGTGGTGGAGAACAGGAGAATCCCCGAATATTCTTACTTAATGTGGATTCTTTTTAAATTGAAAAGTTTCAGTTCATATTTCCCATCCTCCTGTCTTATCATCTACATTATAGTGTATTCAGTCTTCAGTGTGAAGGTTCGACCCAATACAGAGGTGAGACATCCAGAGGTGCCGGGATCAGTACAGCTGCAATTTAGAAAAAGGTCTTTTTTCCAGCCTCAATGTGATGTGACAGAAGCTTATCAATCACAAGGTGGTTCATGATCGGGCCTACCCATTGGCACCACAGCCTTTACACAGTGACCATCGGTCCTGGCGAGCCCGGACCAGCCCTTAAATATGTCATTGCCTGCATTCCTAAATAGGATAGTAGTAACCTGGAACTGGAGACTCCACTCAGTAGCCCACCATGCACATCCCAGCCAGATCATCACAGCTCCCGTATGTACCTGTTATCTGTGTATCCCCCCAATTAACTGTTACTGTAATGCAGCTATGGATCCCATTGTGGTGACAGCAATGATAGGACAGAGGTCTTACATCTGTGGGACTCAACATATACCGGCTTCTCAAGGACATTTCTCCTGTCTATTTACATACGTACCGAGTAAGGGGCCCATTTATTATCTGGTTTTAGACCAGATAATTATAATTTCTTATCTTAGCAATAAGAGGGTTAAGGTTCACCAGAATGTACTAAAAGTAGAGATGTGCGTGGGCCCCCAAATCTGAATTCCGAATTGCGAGAAGACGGGAGTCAGGAGTTGTTTCTACTCAGAACCCCAAAGTGATTCCCAACTGAGACTCGGTTCAACTCAGAAGCCCTAAGTTTAGATGTTTTTTTTAAAATAAACGCTCCGCTCACCTCTACCCAAAAAGGGATTTCGGGAATTTTTTAAAAAAATTCCTGCTCTGCTCTCCTTGCCAGTGCTAATCGCGCTTTTTTCTCCCCTAGATATAGGAGAAGGAGAGCGTAACTAGATGGTATACTAATATACTAAGTCCCAGGTAATCACCACTTGTGAATTAGACTCTGTGATGTTAATATACAATATAATATATGAAATAAACATGAGGCTTAAAATGCGGTTGTAGTGTGATATTTTCACCTAAATTTCTTGCGATAAAGCTCTGTCCCTGCGAATCCCCTCCACAGACTTTTCACTAAATTATTTGCAAGTGAGAATGTGCCCACCAACTCACCACCCTTGTGACAACCAGCCCTCCCACCCCGAGGACCCCCCTCACTTACACTTATCTTCGATGATCGGTGCTCTGGTGATGTCCTCTGGGGCTCCGATCAGCTGGTCTCCCATCCTGCACTGTGACCCTGGTCAGCTGCTCTATGCAGCATCTGACCAGGGTCACAGTGCAGGAGCCGGGAGACCAGCTGACCAGGGTCACAGTGCAGGAGCTGAAGACCAGTTGACTGGAGCCCCAGAGGACATCACCGAGCACCGATCACCCTGGATGCAGGTAAGTGTTTGTTTTATAGTGGTTTGTTTAGACCACACAGCTGATCACTGGGGCCAGCTCCGGGCTCTGCTCTCCCCGTTAGAGCAGAGCAGGAGTTTGGTAACCGGAGGAGACCCTGAATAACGCCATCTCCAGGTGGCGTTATTATCACAGGGCTTCCCCCGGTATTTTTTCACAATATATTTTTAGTAACTTTGGCCAGATCACATTTCCCATTACAATTATGGGAAATGCGATCTGCTTACTAAAAATAAGTGATAATTAGGGGTTGGAGTAGAATTTTTACGAATTCTACTTTAAATTCCATTTATGTGATACTGAAATAATGTGAAAAGGGTGTGAACATTATGATGGGATTAGGATTGCCTGTGAATGCCCATCTACCGCCAGGATAAACATATTCATGGCAACGCCGAAAAACTTAGCGCTAGCAAAACACTAAAGCCACCTACCGTACCTTAGATCATAACGACAAACCTGCGGCCAAAGTTATCTGAGAAATTAACCAGCCAGCGAGACGTTTATACTCTATAAGAACAATATCAGACAGGCTTCCGTCACCGGTTCCTGTTCCGTTATACAAATCTCATCCACAAAGCAGAAGAGACGGACATTTCCACCACCTTTCTGGAGGGAGACGGCGCGGCTGACTCGTGGCTTGTGAAATTGCTATAAATTAGACACTTTTGGAAATAAATCAAAACAATTTCAAATATTATTTTTGAAGTCAGGTCAATTCCAATTAGGTTGTCAGGAACTGCTGGAAACTGAAAGGACTGGAAAATATCCCTAATCAATGGTCAGAAGTCAATGGGTGATCTTGTCCGAGCTGCACTACCCATGACCTAAGGCGCACAATATGTCGCTCCTGTTTCTCCCGGACGCCATAGCTAAGCACCTGGCACAGATAATCAGACAGGCGATGGTCGCCTAAGCTGGTTTTAGCGGCCTGAAGCTAATTTCTCACCACATTACTATTTGCCAATATTTTTTTTATCAACCCTGAATTATACGGTTCCCACTTTCCGCAGCCCCGACGGCCCTTTGCTGGCTGCCTCTCCTGTCAGGATCCCCAATCACTTAGGCCAGGGGCACAGTAATTAAGCCCTTTACGCAGAACACCGCCAGTTGGCTTGTGTAATACTCTGATGCTTAATAATCGGGGCGTGCGCAGGATCAGTACTGCGCATGTGGCGATCACTGACAGCGGCGGCGGTCGCAGCTCTCCCTGATTGTAAAGCTGTTGCCGTTTGGGGGTGGGGACGAGGCGGCGCTGCCTGCGTTCCCCAAAATGGGGGCAGGGTCTCTGCACGGTCCCACAGTTTTCGATCGCAAATGTAGTCCTCATTGAAGTCTATGGGGACTGCGACATGGGTGAATAATTTAAGCTCCAAAAACCTCTCCGATAGGATTTAGTGATTTTTAGTTTGAGAGGAATCTTTTGGATCCCTCCCCAGTAATGGCCACTTGCAAATGCGGAGGCGGCCGGCCGCGCATATGCGATAACTCTGTCAGGTCCGATAACTTTTTTAGACTACGGTACATGATTTTCTTCATACATTGCTCCGGGAATTCATTTCTTATTGCCTAGATATGCAGCGGTGAGAAACTAAATGTATGGGGCCTTTTTTGTGGGGATTGATAAATACGCCCCTTAACAGTTGTGTAAATGTATATTAAGGCCCAATGGTATAATAATAATTATAGAGCGAGCAGATTCCATATTACGTTACAATATGGAATATCATTGGCCTGCCCCCGAGTCACACGCGGAAGCGAACGTAGCAGTGACTATTGCTCGCCCGTCTGCAACTTTACGCAAATGGTGATACAAACTTCTTCCCACGTGTACATTTGTGCGGCCGAATGTGCGAGGACTGAGGCGCCCACGGTCAGCGTCTGTACACGCTGTCATACCATTTTTGTGTTATTTTCTGGTCACTGCCCAGGCACCCACGTCACTAATCCGCAACATCTCTGATACAGTCTCATCGCTCCTCTGTCATTTTTAGAAATGTTCGCACATTCGCAGTTGCATTGTGTGCGTATTGCGTGTATCGTATTGCGTGCGTATTGCGTGTGGTTCTACTCAGGCCCTTTATTTGATGTTTTCTTTGTTCCGTGGGAGCTACCAACAAAAAAATGTTATCAGGAGAAGGAACTATTACTCACATGAATAATACGGTAATCTACCTTTACTCCTGTCATATAGATTACACCATAGAGGCCTACACTGATGTCTATTTACATACATGCTGTATATTAAATCTAATGCAATATTTGAAGTGATTGCAGAACAGCCATGTAGCGCGTGTAATTCACGTGTGCCCGTATATACACGCCGGATCTGATAACACTATAACGCGCATTTGTTTGACCGCAAACCCCACAGGTTGGGGAGGAAGAGGGAAGAGGAGGAGACCTCCCAATTGCTCTCCCCCATTAGTCGCTGTTTGTTGTTTTTATAATTAGCTGTAAGCACTTGTATAGGGGCCACCTGTTACTCTCACCCTGCAGCGGTCAGAGGGCGGGTCAGAGGTCACAGTGTAATCACGCTGGGTAAACGTCCCAGGCTGTTTCCAGGCTATTTATACCAGATTTTAACTGCAGATATCGGCTTGCACTTGCCAATAGCCCAAATAAAGGCCTCTCCCTTTCCAGTGATGGGTATCACCCAGACAGCCTTGCACCAGCGTGGACGGCGTGATTATACCATCCTCTCCAGCTGTTTAACAAGGACCCAGTTTCCGCATTCCCTGCTTTTACAGGAAACCAGTTTCCTCCTCCACAGATGTCTGTGCTATAATATCAGGCACGGTGCTTAATTCCTAATTGTGTGTGACATTTAACCCCGCAAATCCAGGCACACAGGACCTGCGCACCTGCTGCCCGCCATTGCATTCTTCTGTATAACTGCAACAAATGCCCGAGTCTGGCAATGATCACGTAACTTTACCGAATAAGTGCTGATTGTGAGTCTTGCGCTGCTACGACCACTGTGCCGTCTTTTACCGTAGTCGTGTCTGCGCCTTTATGCTAATGCTAGTGTCAATCCGTGCCCTGGTGTACATCCGTATGCCTAAATGTGCAAGTGCTGAGACGCCCACTGTGAGCATCTTTAGAGGCTGTAATACCGCTTGGGGCATCTTTAGAGGCTGTAATACCACCTGGTGCATCTTTAGAGGCTGTAATACCGCTTGGGGCATCTTTAGACACTGTAATACCGCCTGGTGCATCTTTAGAGGCTGTAATACCGCTTGGGGCATCTTTAGACACTGTAATACCGCCTGGTGCATCTTTAGAGGCTGTAATACCGCCTGGTGCATCTTTAGAGGCTGTAATACCACCTGCTGCATCTTTAGAGGCTGTAATACCGCTTGGGGCATCTTTAGACACTGTAATACCGTCTGGTGCATCTTTAGAGGCTGTAATACCGCTTGGGGCATCTTTAGACACTGTAATACCGCCTGGTGCATCTTTAGAGGCTGTAATACCGCTTGGGGCATCTTTAGACACTGTAATATCGCCTGGTGCATCTTTATAGGCTGTAATACCGCCTGGTACATCTTTAGAGGCTGTAATACTGCTTGGGGCATCTTTAGATGCTGTAATGCCACTTGGGTCATCTTTAGACACTGTAATATCGCCTGGTGCATCTTTAGAGGCTGTAATATTGCCTGGTGCATCTTTAGACACTGTAATACCGCTTGGGGCATCTTTAGATGCTGTAATGCCGCTTGGGTCATCTTTAGACACTGTAATGCCGCTTGGGGCATCTTTAGACACTGTAATGCCGCGTGGGGCATCTTTAGACGCTGTACTGCTGCTTGGGGCATCTTTAGATGCTGTAAATCCACTTGGGGCATCTGTAGACGCTGTAATGCCACTTGGTGCATCTTTAGAGGCTGTAATACCGCTTGGTGCATCTTTAGAGGCTGTAATACCGCTTGGGGCATCTTTAGATGCTGTAATACCGCTTGGGGCATCTTTAGATGCTGTAAATCCACTTGGGGCATCTGTAGACGCTGTGATGCCACTTGGTGCATCTTTAGAGGCTGTAATACCGCTTGGGGCATCTTTAGATGCTGTAATACCGCTTGGGGCATATGTAGACGCTGTAATACCGCTTGGGGCATATGTAGACGCTGTAATGCCACTTGGGGCATCTTTAGAGTCTGTAATACTGCTTGGGGCATCTATAGATGCTGTAATGCCACTTAGGGCATCTTTAGAGGCTGTATTACCGCTTGGGGTATCTTTAGAGGCAATCATTGGTCGCATCATCGAAACTTGCAGCAACCCCGTGTTAGGTGCAGATTGTCTGCCAGTTTACGGCCTCCAATGTAAGCGATTATGTACCAGATACCAGAGTGCGCAAACCAGTTATATGACACGCCAACAACACGGCGATAACACGGTGCATCTCTGAATAGTCACCTCCCAGTCATCGCCGAAGAACGCTGCCCAGGAATAGATTTCTGAGACCGTCATCTCAATGGCTACTACGACTCTACGGTGCTGACTGTTGGACGCATGCGCTGTGCAACCTTTTAGTTACTTAGACGCATGCGCAGTCAAAAAACATTGACCGTTTAACCCAATATTAGCATTTCCTGCGGCTTAGAATCAGGCATTTAGGGTATGATACAGAAGTGGACGCTATTGTTGAAACATCCAAGTATAGATAGGGGAGAGGCAGCTGGGCGTACAGGATAATAATAATAAGAAGTGGTAGTGGAAGGTTTAGGTCACCAGAGGATTGTGAGACGCCAACAGGAAGAGAATAGAGGAAGGTAATGGGAGGATGTTCCAAGCCCAGGAGGTGACCTAACCAGGAGATGACAAGCCCAGGAGGTGACCAGCCCAGGAGGTGACCAACCCAGGAGGTGACCAGCCCAGGAGGTGACTAGCCCAGGAGGTGACCAGCCCAGGAGGTGACCTACCCAGGAGGTGACCTGCCCAGGAAGTGACCTACCCAGGAAGTGACCAGTACTTCGCGTTGAGAACTCTCTCACCCTCTTGGGAGACAATGTTCCTCTGGCATTATAATAACCTGAATTCTTCCTCAATCTTTTTGACTGCCAAAGTTTTCGCTCTTAACCATTTTTTACAAAGTTCACTTTGGTTTCTTGGACATCCTGGTCACGTGCACGTCAGGCACCTAAAAACTGGAATCTCAGCTTTTCCTCTGAAGGGGAAGAAGATAAATGAGGAGCAACTGACCTGTTCATTGATGTTGCTGAAGTTTGACTCTTGTTGACAAAAGTATTCCGAACCCATTTGTCTCTGAGGAATTTCAGCGTCAGCCCCTCGCCTGCTAGTTACCTGGCAGACCTTATCGCCACCAGCAGGTTCTCATTGACAGACGGTAGCTTTTGATCACAGGAAGTTGAGGGCTGACATCAGATTGCACGGGGGGCTCTGGGTTCCATGGCCTGATCTCCTGTATTGGTTTGGTAAAGCTTATGTTCATGCTGATAGTTGATGTCACATGAATAATGCTGGTTCTAGGCTTCAGGGCCCTTCCAGAATCCTCCTGTGGACAATACAATGAATGTTTGGGGATGCCGCCCTTTCCCCATTCTCCAACAGCAAATGGGAGTATGAAGGTAACAATGGCGTAGTCCTGCGGTACATGTGCCAGGCAAATGCCATATTACCGATATTTCCTGCGGGCAAGCATTTACCTGTCCTAGGGTCTGATTCAGAGAATGACGCTAATGCCGATACCGCCGCCGCTGCTGCGAATGTGTATGCCATGGGCGTGCAAAGACATGCAAATGTTGCAGCTGCCCGGATTTGGGTTGACTCTGAGACACCCACCGACAGCTTCACAAATCCAAGCGGCTGCGTACAATCCCTATGGTGGCGCAGAATGGCTGCGGGACATGAGATGGCGGAGCCATTTTCACTGCGTACAGGATCTCAGTCACAAGCAGAGACTGCGGGACGGGGGGACATGGGGGACTAGTTACCCGGGCCCAGGCTGGTTGGAGGGGCCCAGCGGGGTCCCGAGTCAGCAATCACCCCCACCTAAATAATTCTCCTCTCTGCCCATCACTGCTGCCGCTGCCTCTGTATAACAACACGACCGCAGCCGCCAGATGAAGACTGCATGGGGGGCCTAGGCGAGATACCGGCTTCAGACCCCCTCCGTCCCTGGAAACGATGCAATGGCTATAAAGTAAATTGTTACAGACACTATATACATATATACACATACACACACTATATACACACACTATATACATATATACACATACACACACTATATACACACACTATATACATATATACACATACACACACTATATACATATATACACATGCATACACACTATATACACACACACACTATACATATATACACATACACACACACTATATACACACACACACTATATACATATATACACATACACACACTATATATACATATATACACATACACACACTATATACACACACACTATATACATACACTATATACATATATACACATACACACACTATATACATATATACACATACACACACTATATACACACACTATATACATATATACACATACACACACTATATACATATATACACATGCACACACACTATATACACACACACACTATACATATATACACATACACACACTATATACACACACACACTATATACATATATACACATACACACACTATATATTAGGGGTGAGCGGGTTCGGATTTCTGAAATCCGAACCCCCCCGAGCCCCCCCGATCCGAGTCTGATCCGAGTCAGGCTCGACTTTTCCCGCCTGACTCGGATCTGCTGTGCTGCTGTTGTTAATAGGGGCTGTGTCCACTACTTCAAAGTCCATAGGGGCTGGCTGGACTGTGTTGTGCAGTCAGTTCTCCATAGGGGCTGTGTCCACTCCAAAGTCCTGTGCAGTGTCCCAGTCCTAAAGGAGTGCTGTAGTGTTGTCCAGGGGGTGCTCTGTCCATCAGGGGTGCTCCCCCCAAGTGCTAAAAAAATAATATATTTTCTGTGTTTGTGAATTGTGTGCGCAGTAGCCGCACGTGCATCAACAAAGTAGTGCCAAGCGTGCGCCTGTGTCATAAGTAAAGGGCCGGCTGGCTTGACCGTTAAAGGGTGCTGTAACCCCCGAAAGTACACTCCAGTCCAAACCAAAAAAAAATAATTTTCTGTGTTTGTGAATTGTGTGCGCGGTAGCCGCACGTGCATCAACAAAGTAGTGCCAAGCGTGCGCCTGTGTCATAAGTAAAGGGCCGGCTGGCTTGACCGTTAAGGGTGCTGTAACCCCCGAAAGTACACTCCAGTCCAAACCAAAAAAAAAATTATTTTCTGTGTTTGTGAATTGTGTGCGCAGTAGCCGCACGTGCATCAACAAAGTAGTGCAAAGCGTGCGCCTGTGTCATAAGTAAAGGGCCGGCTGGCTTGACCGTTAAGGGTGCTGTAACCCCCAAAGTACACTCCAGTCCAAACCAAAAAAAAAATTATTTTCTGTGTTTGTGAATTGTGTGCGCAGTAGCCGCACGTGCATCAACAAAGTAGTGCAAAGCGTGCGCCTGTGTCATAAGTAAAGGGCCGGCAGGCTTGACCGTTAAGGGTGCTGTAACGCCCGAAAGTACACTCCAGTCCAAACCAAAAAAAAAATTATTTTCTGTGTTTGTGAATTGTGTGCGCAGTAGCCGCACGTGCATCAACAAAGTAGTGCCAAGCGTGCGCCTGTGTCATAAGTAAAGGGCCGGCTGGCTTGACCGTTAAAGGGTGCTGTAACCCCCGAAAGTACACTCCAGTCCAAACCAAAAAAAAATTATTTTCTGTGTTTGTGAATTGTGTGCGCAGTAGCCGCACGTGCATCAACAAAGTAGTGCCAAGCGTGCGCCTGTGTCATAAGTAAAGGGCCGGCTGGCTTGACCGTTAAGGGTGCTGTAACCCCCGAAAGTACACTCCAGTCCAAACCAAAAAAAAAATTATTTTCTGTGTTTGTGAATTGTGTGCGCAGTAGCCGCACGTGCATCAACAAAGTAGTGCCAAGCGTGCGCCTGTGTCATAAGAAAAGGGCCGGCTGGCTTGACCGTTAAAGGGTGCTGTAACCCCCGAAAGTACACTCCAGTCCAAACCAAAAAAAAATTATTTTCTGTGTTTGTGAATTGTGTGCGCAGTAGCCGCACGTGCATCAACAAAGTAGTGCCAAGCGTGCGCCTGTGTCATAAGTAAAGGGCCGGCTGGCTTGACCGTTAAGGGTGCTGTAACCCCCGAAAGTACACTCCAGTCCAAACCCCCAAAAAAATTATTTTCTGTGTTTGTGAATTGTGTGCACTGTGGCTGCACGTGCATCAACAAAGGAGCAGCGCCAAGCGTGCGCCTGTGTCCCATAAGTAAAGAGCCGGCTGGCTCATTTCTTAAAGGGTGGTGTAACCCACAAAGTGCACTACTCTCCAGTAAAAATAAAAAAATATTTTCTGTGTTTGTGTGCGCTTTAGCCGCACGTATATATATCAATATAACATAAATGGAGGACCAAACTTTCTCCGATAAAAATAAAATAGGGAAAGATCAAGAACCACTTCCTCCTAGTGCTGTTGCTGCTGCTGGGAGTTGTTCATCATCCCAGAGAGGAAGTAGGAACATCACTACTTTTACTAAACAATTGACCCTCCAACAGTCCCTAGCGATGAGGATGAAGTACGACAGCAGTCATCCTGAAGCAAAACGTATAACTGAGGCCTTGACTGCTATGTTGGTGTTAGACGTGCGTCCGGTATCCGACATTAGTGCAGTGGGATTTAGACAATTGAGGGAGGTAGTGTGTCCTCGGTTCCAAATCCCGTCTAGATTCCACCTGCATCCTCAAAGCAGCAGCGACAAGCGTGCGTCTGTCTGTTAAAGGGTGGTGACACCCTCAAAGTGTGCTACACAAACAATTAAAATATTCTTCTTCTTTTTTCTGTCTATGTGAATTGTGTGGGCTGTAGCCGCACCTGCATCCTTAAAGCAGCAGCGACAAGCGTGCGTCTGTCTGTTAAAGGGTGGTGACACCTCAAAGTGTTCTACACAAACAATTAAAATATTGTTCTTTTTTTTTCGGTCTTTGTGAAATGTGTGGATTGTAGCCGCACCTGCATCCTTAAAGCAGCAGTGACAAGCGTGCGTCTGTCTGTTAAAGGGTGGTGACACCTCAAAGTGTTCTACACAAACAATTAAAATATTCTTCTTTTTTCTGTCTTTGTGAATTGTGTGGGCTGTAGCCGCACTTGCATCCTCAAAGCAGCAGCGACAAGCGTGCGTCTGTCTGTTAAAGGGTGGTGTAACCCTCAAAGTGTGCTCCACAAACAATAAAAATATTATTTTTTTTTTTCTGTCTTTGTGAATTGTGTGGGCTGTAGCCGCACTTGAATCCTCAAAGCAGCAGCGACAAGCGTGCGTCTGTCTGTTAAAGGATTACATCGGTGACAGCATCCAAGTAGGCATGTCAGACAGTCCGTACCTGTACTGGCAGGAAAAAGAAGCAATTTGGAGGTCCCTGTACAAACTGGCTCTATTTTACCTGAGTTGCCCCCCCTCCAGTGTGTACTCCGAAAGAGTGTTTAGTGCAGCCGGGAACCTTGTCAGCGAAAGGCGTAGGAGGTTGCTTCCACAAAATGTGGAGAAGATGATGTTCATAAAATGAATTATCAACTCTTCCAGGGAGACCAGCCTCCAGAACGTACAGAGGGACCTGTGGTTCCAGCAGGGACGAATTAATACTCTGTGAGGATGAGGATGTACACACTGAAGAGGGTGAGGAATCGGTGGATGAGGAGGATGAGGATGACATCTTGCCTCCGTAGAGCCAGTTTGTGCAGGGACAGATAAATTGCCAGCTTGTTTTGTGGGGGCCCAAACGAACCAATAATTTCAGCCACAGTTGTGTGGCAGACCCTGGCGCTGAAATGATTGGTTTGTTAAAGTGTGCATGTCCTGTTTATACAACATAAGGGTGGGTGGGAGGGCCCAAGGACAATTCCATCTTGCACCTCTTTTTTTTCTTTGCATTATGTACAGTTTGGGGCCTAGTTTTTCTAACTGCCATCCTGTCTGCCACTGCAGTGTCACGCCTAGATGGGTCACGTGTTTGTGCCGCCCACTTGTGTCGCTTAGCATAGTCATCCAGCTACCTCGGTGCAACCTTTTGGACATAAAAACACTATTGTGAGGTGTGAGGTATTCAGAATAGACTGGAAATGAGTGGAAATTAAGGTTATTGAGGTTAATAATAGTATAGGAGCAGAAAAACCTACAAATTCTGTGATTTTAGCTGTTTTTATGCTTTTTTTCAAAAAAATACAGATCCAAAACACAAAACCCAGAACCCAAAACACGGAAGGGTGGTTTTGGCAAAACCAATCCAGATCCAAAACACGAAGAAAGATCCAGATCCAAAACCAAAACACAAAACACGAAAAGTGGCCGGTGCACACCCCTACTATATATACATATATACACATACACACACTATATACACACACACTATATACATATATACACATACACACACTATATACACACACACTATATACACATACACACACTATATACATATATACACATACACACACTATGCACACACACACTATATACATATATACACATACACACACTATATACACACACACTATATACATATATACACATACACACACTATATATACATATATACACATACACACACACTATACACACACACACTATATACATATATACACATACACACACTATATACACACACACTATATACATATATACACATACACACACTATACACACACACTATATACATATATACACATACAACCACTATATACACACACACTATATACATATATACACATACACACACTATATACACACACACTATATACATATATACACATACACACACTATATATACATATATACACATACACACACTATACACACACACACTATATACATATATACACATACACACACTATATACACACACACTATATACATATATACACATACACACACTATACACACACACACTATATACATATATACACATACAACCACTATATACGCGAATCGCGTCATCGGGCATCCCCGCTGCGGGGGTTTCAAGTAGTTGTGCGGGGGGCAGGCCTCTCAGATGTATCAGTACACGCCCACTGTAACACGCGCTCATAGGTGCTGCTTTCACAATCTCCCTGAAATGCTTTTTCAAAAGTAGGCAAGTATGATATATATATATACACACACTATATACACACACTATATACATATATATATACACACACTATATACATATATACACACACTATATACACATACTATATACATATATATATACACACACACTATATACATATATACACACACTATATACACATACACACACTATATACACACACTATATACATATATATATACACACACTATATACATATATACACACACTATATACACACACTATATACATATATATATACACACACTATATACATATATACACACACTATATACACATACTATATACATATATATATACACACACTATATACATATATACACACACTATATACACATACACACACTATATACACACACTATATACATATATATATACACACACTATATACATATATACACACACTATATACACATACACACACTATATACACACACTATATACATATATACACACACTATATACACATACACACACTATATACACACACTATATACATATATACACACACTATATACACATACACACACTATATACATATCATACTTGCCGACATTCAGCTCCCTCCTTCCGGGAGGGAGCTGAATGCATGCATTCTGTGGGGGGCGTGGCCGGGTTATAATGCTGTTTTGGGGGCAGAGCCGGGGGCGTGACCGCCCGATCGCTTCATCATGGCCCCGCCCCCTCTTCACAATGCCGGGAAAAAGGCATTGTAAAGCAGGGGGCGGAGCCACGATGACGTGAATCGCGTCATCGGGCCCCCCGACAGCGGGTTTTTTTACTAGTAGTCTGGGTGGGGTAGGCGGCAGCTGGGAGGCTTGCCTGCCTTTCCGGGGGGTCGGGAGCGGCACCCGATATATACACACACTATATACACATACACACACTATATACATATATACACACACTATATACACACACTATATACATATATACACACACTATATACATATATACACACACTATATATACACACACACTATACACATACACACACTATATACATATATACACACACACTATATACATATATACACACACACTATTAACACACACACGCTATATACACATACACACACTATATACATATATACACACACTATATACACATACACACACTATATACATATATACACACACACTATATACATATATAAACTAGGGGTGAGCGGGTTCGGATTTCTTAAATCCGAACCCCCCCGAGCCCCCCCGATCCGAGTCCGATCCGAGTCAGGCTCGACTTTTCCCGCCTGACTCGGATCTGAAATCGAGGCAAAACGTCATCATCCCGCCTTCCGAGTCTCGCGGGTTTTGGATCCTATATAAGGTAGCTGCGTCGGCGCCATTTTCTCACTCGGCTGTGGACAGTGAAGAGGGAGGGTGGGAGTTAGGACTGGCTGGGCTGTGTAGTGTAGTGTAGTGTAGTGTTGTGCTGTGCTGTGCTGTGCTGCGCTGCTGTTGTCCACTACTTCAAAGTCCATAGGGGCTGGCTGTGTTGTGCTGTGCTGCTGTTGTTAATAGGGGCTGTGTCCACTACTTCAAAGTCCATAGGGGCTGGCTGGACTGTGTTGTGCAGTCAGTTCTCCATAGGGGCTGTGTCCACTCCAAAGTCCTGTGCAGTGTCCCAGTCTTAAAGGGGTGCTGTAGTGTTGTCCAGGGGGTGCTCTGTCCATCAGGGGTGCTCCCCCCAAGTGCTAAAAAAATAATATATTTTCTGTGTTTGTGAATTGTGTGCGCAGTAGCCGCACGTGCATCAACAAAGTAGTGCCAAGCGTGCGCCTGTGTCATAAGTAAAGGGCCGGCTGGCTTGACCGTTAAAGGGTGCTGTAACCCCCAAAGTACACTCCAGTCCAAACCAAAAAAAAAATTATTTTCTGTGTTTGTGAATTGTGTGCGCAGTAGCCGCATGTGCATCAACAAAGTAGTGCCAAGCGTGCGCCTGTGTCATAAGTAAAGGGCCGGCTGGCTTGACCGTTAAAGGGTGCTGTAACCCCCGAAAGTACACTCCAGTCCAAACCAAAAAAAAAATTATTTTCTGTGTTTGTGAATTGTGTGCGCAGTAGCCGCATGTGCATCAACAAAGTAGTGCCAAGCGTGCGCCTGTGTCATAAGTAAAGGGCCGGCTGGCTTGACCGTTAAGGGTGCTGTAACCCCCAAAGTACACTCCAGTCCAAACCAAAAAAAAAATTATTTTCTGTGTTTGTGAATTGTGTGCGCAGTAGCCGCACGTGCATCAACAAAGTAGTGCCAAGCGTGCGCCTGTGTCATAAGTAAAGGGCCGGCTGGCTTGACCGTTAAAGGGTGCTGTAACCCCCAAAGTACACTCCAGTCCAAACCAAAAAAAAAATAATTTTCTGTGTTTGTGAATTGTGTGCGCAGTAGCCGCACGTGCATCAACAAAGTAGTGCCAAGCGTGCGCCTGTGTCATAAGTAAAGGGCCGGCTGGCTTGACCATTAAAGGGTGCTGTAACCCCCAAAGTACACTCCAGTCCAAACCAAAAAAAAAATTATTTTCTGTGTTTGTGAATTGTGTGCGCAGTAGCCGCACATGCATCAACAAAGTAGTGCCAAGCGTGCACCTGTGTCATAAGTAAAGGGCCGGCTGGCTTGACCGTTAAAGGGTGCTGTAACCCCCAAAGTACACTCCAGTCCAAACCAAAAAAAAAATTATTTTCTGTGTTTAGCCGCACGTATATATCAAATCGATATAACATAAATGGAGGACCAAACTTTCTCCGATAAATATAAAATAGAGAAAGATCAAGAACCACTTCCTCCTAGTGCTGAAGCTGCTGCCACTAGTCATGACATAGACGATAACATGCCATCAAAGTCGTCTGCCAAGGCCGATGCCCAATGTCATAGTAGAGGGCACATACAATCCCAAATGGCAAAGTTCAGGAAAATGACCTTGAAAAAGACATTTAAATCAGCTGAAGAGAAACGTAAACTTGCCAATATGCCATTTACGACACGGAGTGGCAAGGAACGACTAAGGTCGATCCCTAGTATGTTCATGACTAGTGGTTCAGCTTCACATGACGATGGAAGCCCTCCTCCCACTAAAAAAATCAAAAGAGTTAAGCTGGCAAAAGCACAGCAAAGAACTGTGCTTTCTAAGAAGATATCACAAATCCCCAAGGAGAGTCCAAGTGTGGTGGTGGTTGCGATGCCTGACCTTCCCAGCACTGGACGGGAAGAGGTGGCTCTTTCCACCATTTGCACGCCCCCTGCAAGTGCTGAAAGGAGCACCCACAGTCCACTTGCTGATATGCAAATTGAAGATGTCACTGTTGAAGTACAACAGGATGAGGATACTGGTGTAGCTGGCGCTGAGGAGGAAGTTGGCGAGGAGGATTCTGATGGTGATGTGGTTTGTTTAAATCAGGCTCCGGGGGAGACAGTTGTTGTCCGTGGAATGAAAAAGCCCATCACGGTCATGCCTGGGCAGAAGACCAAACATTCCACCTCTTTGGTCTGGCAATATTTCTATCCAAATCCGGACAACAACTGTCTTGCCATATGTACCATATGTAAAGGTGAAATAAGTAGGGGTAGGGGCGTCAACCACCTAGGAACATCCTCCCTTATACGGCACCTGCAGCGCGTTCATAAAAAGTTACTGTCAAGTTCAGAAACTTTGGCTAAGACCGTAAGCAGTCCAGGGACACCTAAATCCCGTTGTCCTGTTGTATCCAAGCGCCTGCAAACCACACCGTTAACTCCCTCCTCATCAATTTCCTCCTTAGTCAGGATCGGAAGTAGTCCTGCAGGCCATGTCACTGGCATGACTGACTCTCCTATCCGGGATTCCTCCGGAGGATCCTGCATTGCTACGCCTACTGCTGCCGCTGCTGCTGTTGCTGCTGCTGGGAGTCGTTCATCATCCCAGAGAGGAAGTAGGAACATCACTACTTTTACTAAACAATTGACCCTCCAACAGTCCTTAGCGAGGAGGATGAAGTACGACAGCAGTCATCCTGAAGCAAAACGTATAACTGAGGCCTTGACTGCTATGTTGGTGTTAGACGTGCGTCCGGTATCCGCCATTAGTGCAGTGGGATTTAGACAATTGATGGAGGTAGTGTGTCCCCGGTTCCAAATCCCATCTAGATTCCACTTCACTAGGCAGGCGATACCGAGACTGTACAGAAACGTCAGAAAAAGTGTCCTCAGTGTCCTGAAAAATGCCGTTGTACACAATGTCCACTTAACCATGGACATGTGGACAAGTGGAACAGGGCAGACTAAGGACTATATGACTGTGACAGCCCACTGGGTAGATGTATCACCTTACGCAGCAACAGCAGCAGCGTCACCAGTAGCAGCATCTCAGAAACGCCAGCTCGTTACAAGGCAGGCTACGCTGTGTATCACCGGTTTCAGTAAGAGGCACACCGCCGACAACCTCTTAGAGAAACTGAGGGAAATCATCGCCCAGTGGCTTACCCCACTTAGACTCTCCTGGGGATTTGTGATATCTGACAACGCCACCAATATTGTGCGGGCATTACATCTGGGCAAATTCCAGCACGTCCCATGTTTTGCTCACACAATAAACTTGGTGGTGCAGAATTTTCTGAAAAGCGACAGGGGCGTGCAGGAGACGCTTTGGGTGGGCCGAAAAATTTCTGGCCACTTTCGCCATTCAGCGACTGCGTGCCGAAGACTGGAGCACCAGCAAACACTCTTGAACCTGCCCCGCCATCACCTGAAGCAAGAGGTTGTGACGCGGTGGAACTCAACCCTCTATATGCTTCAGAGGATGGAGGAGCAGCAAAAGGCCATACAAGCCTATACATCCACCTATGACATAGGCAAAGGAGGGGGTATGCACCTGACTCAAGCGCAGTGGAGAATGATTTCCGTGTTGTGCAAGGTTCTCCAGCCCTTCGAACTTGCCACACGTGAAGTCAGTTCAGACACTGCCAGCTTGAGTCAGGTCATTCCCCTCATCAGGCTTTTGCAGAAGCAGCTGGAGAAAGTGAAGGAGGAGCTAAGATGGAGCGATTCCGCTCGGCATGTGGGACTTGTGGATGAAGCCCTGCATTCGCTTTGCCAGGATTCCAGGGTGGTCAATCTGTTGAAATCAGACCACTACATTTTGGCCACCGTGCTCGATCCTAGGTTTAAAGCCTATGTGGTGTCTCTCTTTCCGGCCGACACAAGCCTGCAGAGGTGCAAAGACCTGCTGGTGAACACACTGTCAGCTGAAGCGGAACGTGACACGTCAACGGCTCCTTCTTCATTTTCTCCCGCAACTGGGGCTGCCAGGAAAAAACTTAGGTATCCTAAGCAACCCGCTAGCGGTGATGCAGGGCAGGCAGGACCAAGTTTGGACATCTGGTCCGGACTGAAGGACCTGGCAACAATTTCTGACATGTCTACTGTCACTGCATATGATACTGTCACCATTGACAGAATGGTGGAGGATTACATCGGTGACAGCATCCAAGTAGGCATGTCAGACAGTCCATACCTGTACTGGCAGGAAAAAGAGGCAATTTGGAGGCCTCTGTACAAACTGGCTCTATTTTACCTGAGTTGCCCCCCCTCCAGTGTGTACTCCGAAAGAGTGTTTAGTGCAGCCGGGAACCTTGTCAGCGAAAGGCGTAGGAGGTTGCTTCCACAGAATGTGGAGAAGATGATGTTCATCAAAATGAATTATCAGCTCTTCCAGGGAGACCAGCCTCCAGAAGGTACAGAGGGACCTGTGGTGGTGGATTCAAGTGGGGACGAGTTAATACTTTGTGAGGATGAGGATGTACACACTGAAGAGGGTGAGGAATCGGTGGATGAGGAGGATGAGGATGACATCTTGCCTCCGTAGAGCCAGTTTGTGCAGGGACACATTAATTGCCAGCTTGTTTTGTGGGGGCCCAAACGAACCAATCATTTCAGCTATAGTTGTGTGGCAGACCCTGGCGCTGAAATGATTGCTTTGTTAAAGTGTGCATGTCCTGTTTATACAACATAAGGGTGGGTGGGAGGGCCCAAGGACAATTCCATCTTGCACTTCTTTTTTTTCTTTGCATTATGTACAGTTTGGGGCCTAGTTTTTCTAACTGCCATCCTGTCTGCCACTGCGGTATCACGCCTAGATGGGTCACGTGTTTGTGCCGCCCACTCGTGTCGCTTAGCATAGTCATCCAGCTACCTCGGTGCAACCTTTTGGACATAAAAACACTATTGTGAGGTGTGAGGTGTTCAGAATAGACTGGAAATGAGTGGAAATTAAGGTTATTGAGGTTAATAATAGCATAGGAGCAGAAAAACCTACAAATTCTGTGATTTTAGCTGTTTTTATGCTTTTTTTCAAAAAAATACAGATCCAAAACACAAAACCCAGAACCCAAAACACGGAAGGGTGGTTTTGGCAAAACCAATCCAGATCCAAAACACGAAGAAAGATCCAGATCCAAAACCAAAACACAAAACACGAAAAGTGGCCGGTGCACACCCCTAATATAAACACTATATACATATATACACACACTATACACACACACACTGGGCCTAATTCAGACCCGCTCGCGAGCGTAGGACGCTCGCAAGCGGGTCGATGGTGCCCTAATGTGCATGCGCATGACGGAGGAAGCTCCGTCGTGCGCATGCGCGAGACCTGCATAGCGACAGCCAAGCTGTCGCTATGGGTCTCGCACCAAAGGGGGTGTGCTGTCGATGGTGAGTGACAGCATGCCCCCTTTGGTGGACGTGCCGGGGGCGTGGCTGCTAGATGGAGGCCTTCCCATGGGAACGCCTACCGTCTGGGTCCGGCCCCACTGACATCACTAGTGATGTCACTGGGAGTGATTTTGGCTCTGATAGAGCCAAAATAACTCCAGGGCTTGCGGCCACGAGACCCTACTGCAGGGTCTCGTCGCAAGCCCGATGGTCGCGATGGTCTTGACCATCGCCACCATCATCATGGACGCTCGCATAAGCTGTGGGTGGTCACCCACAGGTATGCGAGCATCCAAGAGGCTGCTCCATTTTTAGGTAGGAGGGCACTGGTGCGAGACCCCGAGCGACAGCTTGGCTGTCGCTATGCGGGTCTCGCGCATGCGCACGACGGAGCTCCCTTCGTCGTGCGCATGCGCATTAGTGCACCATCGACCCGCTTGCGAGCGTCCTGCACTTGCGAGCGGGTCTGAATTAGGCCCTATACATATACACATACTCACTGCTTGGAAGTAACTGGTGGCTGTGTATACACACAACATATATATTACCCCCTACACCCCATGTATATAAATAATAATATACAATAATGTACACACACATATCACCCCCCCTGTATGTTTCTCATTGTACATCCTCCTCCCATATGGACATTTGTACTGTACTGTACCTCACTGACCTTACTGTGCTACCTCGTCCCAGATCTGCCTCCAACCCCTCCCACCACGTCTGACTAAGGGGTCTATTTACTAAGCCTTATGGTGCGTACACCCGGGACGATGGTCAGCGGTAACGATATCTCTGAACCATCTCCCTTTAATAACCCCGGTGTCAGAATGAACGATATTGTTCCTCCACACACCAAAATAATACCAACGACCTACCATCAACGATCGCGGACTGCTATGACGAGATAACGATATCGCCCAGGTTGGCCTGCATGCATGGCCGATGGACGATATCGTTGGTCATGGGTAAGTTGGTTGGTACTTGAAAATGAATGATAAAACGATGAACGATATCGTTAATTTTTATCGTACTGTGTGTACGCACCATTAGATGGAGATAAGGTGCCAGCCAACCAGCTCCTAACTGTCATTTTTCAATCACAACATGTGACATGACATTTAGGAGCTGGTTGGCTGGTACTTTATCACCGTTCACTTTATCTCCATCCAAGGCTTAGTAACTAGACCCCTATGTCTCCCAGCAGCCCTGCACAATGTATATAATTTGTCATGTACAGATGAGGGAGCCGAGCTCTGGGCAGAGGTGACGCCATGGGCTGAATGATGAGGAGCTCTGATCCCCCACTCCCCCCGGGGTCCTATGCGTTTATTGATAAGAGGGGCCGGGCACATATGAGGCAGCACCTCCCCTAATTGTAACGCTGAGAAGGAAGCAGTGGGGGGGATCTTTCATCCTGCACCCAATGTATTGGGGATTGGTCCCAGGGGAGGGGCCAGCCATGGGGAATTAGGCCCCAGCATAACTATTATATTCCTGCTGGCGTTACGGATGGGGGTCAGTGCGGTGTCCATCAATGGTTACCATATATGCTGCATACATGTATCATCAGTGTATCCTTACAGGATTCATGTATGACCAGTATTTCTATGCTGCATACATGCATGATCAGTGTATCTATGGCACATACTGTACATGTATAATCAGTGTATCTATGGCACATACTGTACATGTATGATCAGTGTATCTATGGCACATACTGTACATGCATGATCAGTGTATCTATGGCACATACTGTACATGCATGATCAGTGCATCTATGGCACATACTGTACATGCATGATCAGTGTATCTATGGCACATACTGTACATGCATGATCAGTGTATCTATGGCACATACTGTACATGCATGATCAGTGTATCTATGGCACATACTGTACATGTATGATCAGTGTATCTATGGCACATACTGTACATGCATGATCAGTGCATCTATGGCACATATTGTACATGCATGATCAGTGCATCTATGGCACATAATGTACATCATTGATCGGTGTATCTATGACACATACTGTACATGTATCATCAGTGTATCTATGGCACATACTGTACATGCATGATCAGTGTATCTATGGCACATACTGTACATGTATGATCAGGGTATCTATGGCACATACTGTACATAATTGATCAGTGTATCTATGGCACATACTGTACATGTATGATCAGGGTATCTATGGCACATACTGTACATAATTGATCGGTGCATCTATGGCACATACTGTACATCATTGATCAGTGTATCTATGGCACATACTGTACATGTATGATCGGTGCATCTATGGCACATACTGTACATGCATGATCGGTGTATCTATGGCGCATACTGTACATCATTGATCAGTGTATCTATGGCACAAACTACATGTATGATCAGTGTATCTATGGCACATACTGTACATGTATGATCAGTGTATCTATGGCACATACTGTACATGTATGATCGGTGCATCTATGGCACATACTGTACATCATTGATCAGTGTATCTATGGCACATACTGTACATGCATGACCAGTGCATCTATGGCACATACTGTACATGTATGATTGGTGCATCTATGGCACATACTGTACATCATTGATCGTGTATCTATGGCACATACTGTACATGCATGACCAGTGCATCTATGGCACATACTGTACATGTATTATCGGTGCATCTATGGCACATACTGTACATGCATGATCGGTGCATCTATGGCACATACTGTACATGCATGATCGCTGTATCTATGGCACATACTGTACATGCATGATCAGTGTATCTATGGCTCATACTGTACATGCATGATCAGTGTATCTATGGCACATACTGTACATGCATGATCAGTGTATCTATGGCACATACTGTACATTCATGACCAGTGTATCTATGGCACATACTATACATGCATGATCAGTGTATCTATGGCACATACTGTACATGCATGATCAGTGTATCTATGGCACATACTGTACATGTATGATCGGTGCATCTATGGCACATACTATTCATGTATAACAGTGCATCTATGGCACATACTGTACATGCATGATCAGTGTATCTATGGCACATACTGTACATGCATGACCAGTGTATCTATTGCACATACTGTACATGTATGATCAGTGTATCTATGGCACATACTGTACATGCATAATCAGTGTATCTATGGCATGCATGACCAGTGTATCTATGGCACATACTGTACATGCATGACCAGTGTATGTATGGCACATACTATACATGTATGACCAGTGTATCTATGGCACATACTGTACATGCATGACCAGTGTATCTATGGCACATACTATACATGTATGACCAGTGTATCTATGGCACATACTATACATGTATGACCAGAGTATCTATGGCACATTATTATTATTATTATTATTATTATTATTATTATTATTATTATTACCAGTTATTTATATAGCGCACACATATTCCGCAGCGCTATACAGAGAATATCTTACCATTCACATCTGTCCCTGCCCCAGTGGAGCTTACACTCTATGGCCCTCATTCAGAGCCGCACGTTAACAACAGTACGCTCGTTGCGTTCCGATGTTGACTAACCGCGCATGCGTCGGTGTTGCACCGCGCATGTGCGTACGGCAGATTGCGAGCTTTTTTTCTCTCGTTCCTAAAATAGCGTACAGGAAGTGACATGTCAAATGTGATTGACAGAACAGGGCGTTTTTGGGTGTTGACGGGGGTGGAGATGACAAAACGCAGGCGTGGCGAAGCGTTTTTGGGGCGTACATACATTAGCAGATGCAAACGTCAAATGTGTTCGGACCGTCTCATACGTCACTGAAACATCCGCTTTCCCTTCAAAATGCTCGCACAGCTTAGGGTCAGGATTACTCGACCACATTGGCGATGGCCTTCTCCTCCGTCCCGGGACTCCACGATGGTGCTGCGATTAATCGTGGCTGGTCAGTAAAGTAATTAGTGTTGGATTGAAATCCGGCTTGGTATGTGTTTGGAAAGCAGTTTATTGGGATAGCACAAAAGCGTACGCAGGTGGAAATCAGAGCTGCTAATGTCATGATTACATAATCAATTAGCGTACATTTTTGGGCTTTTATTTTGGCCACAATTTGGTGGTTATGGCCTATTGTAAAAATAATGTCATCATCTTTTAATTAGCTCCCCTTTTTTTTGGTTTACTGTGGAATTTGCATCGCTATGTGTTTTTTTAAACGTTCCTTAAAGAGGCCTTTTTTTTAACAAAAGAGGGTCAGTTTTTGCGTTTAAGGCCAGGATTAAATGTAACCCATTTGTACAATAATGTCACAATACAATGTCAGTGTTTTTTTTTAAATTTATTGTTTACACACAAACAAATTGGCCTAATATTTTGTTGCCTTTTTTTGTGGCCAAGATATTTGATCAAAAAAAAAAAAAAACATAACTACTAACATAATCGAAAATACAAAATTTAAAAACATTTCACAAGAAAGGAGAGGGAAGTTTTGACCAGAAAGGAATATGAGCCAAGCACAGAAGGAAAGTGGGAAAAGTCGCCATTGCTGTCACCGTTTTCTCGCCCGTTTGGCTGGGTGAGGGTGGGCGCCAGACCGGGTCCGGGATGCCATCGGGCTGGCCTGTCCAGAGGCAGATGTTGTGGCCTCTGGACTAGGCACAGGGCTAGGCACATTTGGAGGATTGGCTGATGTTGTGCCAGAGGTAGAGGATCTGGATGTTCCGGCAGGAAGGGAGGTCGGCTCCACCATGTGCTGGCGAACGAGCTGCTCCAGGGCATCGGCGATGCGGATGTTGGCCCTGGTATTTTCCGCCAGGGCCTGAGCAATGGTCACGTTGGCCGCAGCATTTTGCTCCAGGGCCTCAGCCACCCGTATCAGACTGGCGTCCATCCTCTGCAGAATCTCCGTATGGCAATCCGATTTAAAATTGAGTTCTGTGAGGAGGCCCACTGCCTGCGAGGGGGCACGCCCTGGACTGGCTTCTGCAGGGTCCTCAGCCGGATGTACTGGTTCCTCCCCTGCAGAGTCAGCAGAAATTCTGCGGCCAAGGCTCCCCTCTGGAGCAGACTCATCCGCCTCTGTCTCTGTTAGGAAATTGGAGAAAAGACTCACATTAGAATCTACATATTGGCACAATAGCATTTCTGAGTTGGTGACATCACAAGACTTACCTTGGCCAACATGAGGAGCCGCAAAGTCTGGCATGTCCGTATCCATGTTGGACACGCCAAACACCTCCACAGCCTGCACACACCCCTGTGCCATCTCTTCTAAGTCTGTCAACTCCAATGACACAGGGGTGGGACCCCCACCTGTCCCCCTTGCATGCCTAGCCCTGTCGGCAAGTTTTTGTTTTAGACGATATTTGAAGTCTGCCCATCTGTGGAATGAATTTGGAACCATTATCCTTTTTTTTACAATGGGGTTTGTTTATAGGATGGGAAAGTGTTTACTTACCGCCGTTTGACATCCCGGGCTAGACGGACATAATCACCCACCCTATTGACAGCAACGGCGACCTCCTCCCACATTCTCCACTTCTGGCTTTGGCTCATATTCCTGGCTGCCTGGGGCAGGATGTCAACGCACTTCTGGATCAAAACCTCCATCTCCTTGCTTGTGAAATGTGGCTGCCTTTTTTTTTTTGCAGCTTTGGCGGGTTGACTGGGGCCAGCAGTCTCTTCCATGTCATCCTCCTCACCTATTTGGGTAAATATGCAGATTTAGCCACTTCACAACTTGCACAATATTATGTTTTAAAATACTCATTGACACAAAATGCATGAAGGCCTTACCGCCGCAATTTAGACCATTGTTTCCCTGGTTTGAAGCCATGTCTCTGCTTCCAGCATGAAATCATCCAGAAATTCTATGTGATTTCGTGACGTATTTATACATGCGTCGTTAGTTTGCGGCCGCATCATTGATTGTGCGTCCCTATGATTCATCCTTAATTTGTGCGGGAAAATAAACACTATTTATGGCTTGGTGTGTGTGGATTCGAGGTGGGGTTGTTGGAGTGTTGTTGGTTAAGTGGTTTGGATTTGGTTGGTTGGTTGCGTTTGGAGGATTTTGGAGAGTTGTTTTTTTGTTTGTTTTTGCTACATTTCTTTGGTTTTTCCGTTCGCATTTTCTTCATTTTTTCAACATCCTTTCCTGATTTGGTAAGTTTTGTGCATTCAAATTTGTGGCCAATTGGTGTATTCTTCTGTTTTGTGGTTCGTTAATTTGTTTAACACTCATTTCATCTTTTTTAGTTTTTTTTTTTTTCGGACCCAAAGAAGTTTTTTGAGGACATCTTATATATTCGAGTTGGGTAAGTCCATTTTTTGTCTTGCATTTGCGAATGAATTACGGCATTTTTGACTGTTGGTGTAGCGCCTTGCATTTGCGAAAAATTTACCGCATTTTGGACTGTTGGTGTAGTGACTTGCATTTGCGAATAATTTACCGCATTTTGGACTGTTGGTGTAGTGACTTGCATTTGCGAATAATTTACCGCATTTTGGACTGTTGGTGTAGTGACTTGCATTTGCGAATAATTTACCGCATTTTGGACGGCTTATTCATCATATAATCCAGTTTTGCTTTTCCCTTTTCCATTTTTTGGGTCCATTTGAACCCTATTTGACGTACGGTGTGCAATGTAGTTTTCATCGATGGCCAAATGTGTTTTTCCGTTATTTTCTGTGTTGGCTTGCAACAATTTTTAACCAAAAAAAAAACCCTTTAAATTTTTGACGTCTCATTGTTGCCTTTTTTACAGTTTATACGTATCATGACAATACCCCGGCATGTAAGCAGCTATGGATGGTATCAGAAAGCTAAGTTGTTTTTTCTTACTTTTGGGGTGGGTCAAAAGCCTTACATTGTAAACTTTGAATTTCAGGTAGATCTGGGGCGAATTGTTCTGGCCCTGCTCCCGGAAGACGACCAACCTCAAACTCGTCCCAGGCGTAGGCATCGTAGGCATGCAAGGCCCCAGATATTTCGAACACGTGTCACCCTTTTTGGAATGCCCGATGATGAGGTTTTAAGACGCTACCGTCTACCTCCCAAAATCATCATAGACACTCTCTCATTAATAGAAAGTGATCTTGAGCGGCAAATTGACAGTCCAACAGCAATACCACCACTGACGCAATTTATGGCGGTGTTACATTTCTGTGCCTCAGGATCGTTTCAAACAACGGTCGGAATAGTGGCGGGCATCTCCCAATCCTCCTTTTCCCGGATCCTGAGGGCAGTGATGGAGGCACTTTTCAAGCACCTCCATCATTTTATTAAAATGCCTTTGGATATGGGTGCCCTTAGTGTGGCCAAGGCCAATTTTTACCAAATAGCTGGCTTCCCACACATCATAGGGGTTGTGGATGGTACTCACATACCACTTCAGCCTCCAGCACGGCTGGAGGCCATATTTAGAAACAGGAAACACTATCACTCCCTGAATGTAATGGTGGTATGTGATGCCTCCCTCCAGATCCTGTCCCTGAATGCTAAATTACCCGGAAGTGCTCATGACTCCTTCGTCATCCGGCAATCAGGGATATGGCAGAAATTAACCAACCTACAAGCTGGTGATGCGTGGCTTCTGGGTAAGTGGAGACCTTTAGTACATAACAATGTTAAGCTTGATACACAGTGTTCCTGATGTGGTCTATTTTTGTTCACAGGAGACAGTGGATACCCTTGCATGTCCTGGCTGCTCACTCCTTATTTGGCTCCCACACCAGGGCCACAAAGTGCGTATAATTCCGCACTTACAGCCACCAGGCAAGTGGTGGAGCGCTGTATCGGCCTTTTAAAAGGCCGATTCAGATGCCTCCACCGCTCTGGTGGCGAGCTCATGTATGTGCCGGATATGGTGTCTAAAATTGTGGTCCTGTGTGGGATATTTCACAACATTGCCATAAGGAGTGGTGTCCCAATGCAGCCAGAGGATGCCTTACCTGAGGATGGCCCCCCCGAGGTTGGTCGAAGGTCAGTATGTGGGGGGGCCATACGCGATGATGTGGTGGCCAGATTTTTTAGGTAAGTTTGTTCAAAACTCCAGTGTTTATACCTAATGTGTTTGTTTTTTTTGGCAAACATCTAATTTATTTTTAATTTTCTCACCATCTTCTGTTTGTTCACATAATCTTTGGCACTCCAACGCTCACTACTTCCTGCTACCCTTACCAAACCTGGATCTGGTCCTTTTGGGCATATATTCTGGAACCCATATCGCAACGCCATGTTTGTGGAATCATGTTGGCATGGTCCTTCGTCAACCAGTTCTTGATTTTGTGTTTTTATTTAATTTTTTCTTGGTATGTGTTGTATTTGAATTTATCACTGTGTATTTTTTTTGGGAGTGACCACTTTGTTTTCTCTGTTATGTGGTGAATAAATGTTTGGAGAGTGAAATGGTCTTCCTTTTTTGGGACGTTAACAGCAAGTGTAACCAGGTTAACACAAGTTACATTTGACTAAGGGGTAAACCAGTACTGACGCCAGATGAGCAAAACTGAAATATGTTTTCAGCTTTCCAATCCACACCAAAAGGAAGCCTGGCCCAACCTTGGGATTTGTAAGATTGGCCTAAGCAGCTTGCGCACCAAGTAGGAACCTGTAAAATGTAGAAATATGTAATTGACACTACACCCAAAAAGGGAAATGACATTGTTACTGTTATGTGTTTCTGGTGTCTGTTTGACATACAAAGACAAAACACAATCTAACTTTTAAAAAAGGGAAATCCTTGCAGGAACTTATGTCAGGCTAAACTATCTTGGTTTTGGTTTTTAAAAATGATCCACAACGTATATTTGTCTTTAAAATTTTATTGGGAAAATACAACAAAAAAAAAAAAACTAATGCCGAAGGAGGCCAGACAGCCGGTCGAGGGCCACCAGAAGGCCGATTACATGGTGGCGCATCTGCCCCACAACATCCGCCACCTCTTGCCGACGCCTCTGTTCCTCTGTGGGTGAGAAAAGTGTGTGGGTTAATACAACAATAGGGACTCCACAGAAAAACATTAATTAAAAAACAAATCACTCCTAAACCCAAAAACATAAATAAAGAGGGTGGGCTGGCAAAAATACAAGGCCTAGGTACAAATTCCCACAGGTGTGATATGTGTATGCTTAAATCACCAGGAAGAGGTAAAGGCAAACCTTCACAATCAACAAAAGTCAAGCCACAAAAACACGAAGAAAGGCACGACACATGATTACATACATACAGTTTGTGCTTTAAAAAAAAATAATAAAAAACATACCGGGAAAAAAATCGGGAGCTCCGGCAAAACCTCCATGATCCTCCTCGGAGGATCCGTCATTCCCCAAAGAATGGGGCGGAGTTATGCTGGACTCCGGGGAGGGGGTAATTGGAAGAGGGGTGGGTGGAGGAGAGGGGGAAGTGGGACGGAGGGGAAGGAGTCCCGACATTTCCGGGAGAGGGTCTGGGAAGGATGGGGAGGAGTGGGGAATAGGCGAAAGATTTGGGGTGGAGTGTTGGCTGGGGGTTGGGGAGAGTGGGCGGGAACGCCGACGTTGACGGCGGAGTCTTGGCTGTCCCCCTAAAATATGTCAAATAAATTGCGTTTAGTTTATGGACAAATCCGGGCAAACAAAAAAAAAAAAAGAAAAAACAAATAAAACCAAAAAAAATAGCAGTAGAATTAAAAATTCATAAAAAGAGGGAAAACATGCAGACGCAGATATGAGTACAAATAATAAATAGAACAGACAGGAAAACATGCAGACGCAGATATGAGGACAAATAATAAATAGAACAGACAGGAAAACATGCAGACGCAGATATGAGTACAAATAATAAATAGAACAGACAGGAAAACATGCAGACGCAGATATGAGTACAAATAATAAATAGAACAGACAGGAAAACATGCACACGCAGTTTGCCCCACAAACACAAACATTACAACCACAATACATAACACTTACTTGCCAGGATCTGCATGCGAAAGCATGCCAGCAAGCGGGGCGTTCGCCGTTGCAGGTCGGACCACCTGCGCTCCAGCTGCCCGATGTTGCGGCGTGATCCAAAGGACCGCAGGCGGGACCGTACCTCCGCATACGCGGAGCGCTTCTGCCGGTTGGTCATGGGTTCTGGCTGGCTGGTGATCCGGCGATCCATGACCTCCGTAAGCACCAGCAGCTCACGCCTGGTGAATGCGGAGGCTCTCATGATGGCAATGGTGTTTTTCTTAAAAATCATTTTTGATAAAGTGTGTAAAAATTTTCTGATTGGCTAATGTATTTTGGAAATTAACAGGAGCAATTTTATTGGTTAGTGTATGAGTCATGTGTTCGACAGGGCCAGAAATCTCTGGAGAGTTAGGATAGGCTTGATGCAGTGACATGCGTAAGCAAATTTAAATAAAGAAATGAACCCCGGGAAATATGCGGGGATACACAGCAATAGTACAATTGTTTAATTGTGGTTCACATGTTTTTTAAACAATAAAAGCGAATGTTTCATCCGTACGTATTCTGCGGGTAAACACAAACACAGACAAGAGTACAGTTTCTTGCATTGTGTTGAAAAAAAACAAACAATTAAGCTAATTGATACATTGATTGGCATGATACGATTGATGGAGGTAGGCAGAATAAAGGTGCAGGTAATCGACATCTGACAAGGCCACTTCCTGTTTATACGTGTGCGTGCGTTCCTTTCAAGCCATTTCGGGGATGTACGCTCGCTATTTCGTACGCTCGTTAGTTAGAGGAGGGGTCGTCAGAGTTTTGGGAGGAATTTTAGATGCGAACGAAAATACGAGCGAGCCATTGAATTTAAATATTTTTGTACGTACGCCTAACGTACGTGCGCCCGCTTGCGTGCGGCTCTGAATGAGGGCCTATATTCCCTATCACATGCTCACACACATACACACTAGGGTCAATTTTGTGGGGCACCAATTTACCTACCAGTATATATTTGGAGTGTTGGAGGAAACCGGAGGAAACCCACGCAAGCACAGGAAGAATGTACAAACTCCACACAGATAGGGCCGTAGTGGGAATCGAACCCACGACCTCAGTGCTGTGAGGCAGTAATGCTAACCATTACACCATCTGTGCTGCCCATTACACACACTACACATACTGTACATGTATGATCAGTGTTTCTATGCTGGGTTCATGTATGATCAATGTATTTTAATGAATTCATGTGTGACCAGCAATTCTATGTTGCATATATCTAAGAACATTGCATCTATGGTGTGCAGGATCCATGTATGATCTGTTCCTCTATGCTGTATAGATGCACGATCAGTGTGTTTTTGCTGCCTACATATATGATCAGTGTTTACGGAGAATACATGTATGATCAGTGTTTATATTGCATACATGTATGATCAGTGTCAGTGGGGCCGGCCCCAGACGGTAGGCATTCCCATGGTAACGCCTCCGTCTGGCAGCCACGTCCCTGGCACGCCCACCAAAGGGGGCGTGCTGTCAATCACCATCGACAGCACGCCCTCTTTGGTGCGAGACCCATAGCGACGGCTTGGCCGTAGTTATTCGGGTCTCGCTCATGCGCACGACGGAGCTGCCGCTGTGTATTATGCTGGATACAAGTATGATCTCTGTGTGTTATGCTGGATGCATGTATGATCTCTGGGCCTGATTCAGACCCGGTCGCAAGCGCTGAGCGCTCGCAACCGGGTCGATGGTGACCCAGAGCGCATGCGCACGATGGAGCTGGCTCCGTCGTGCGCATGCGCGAGACCCGGATAGCGACGGGCACTCCGTCGCTCTGGGTCTCACAACAAAGGGGTCGAGCTGTCGATGTTGAGTGACAGCTCGCCCCCTTTGGTGGGCGGGCCGGGGGGGTGGCTGCCCAAACGGTGGTGTTCCCATGAGAACGCTTGTCGTTTGGGGGCGGCCTCACTGACATCACAAGTGATGTCAGTGGGAGAGATTCCGGCTCTGTTAGAGCCGAAAGCTCTCTCGTCGCAAGCCCGATGGTCGCGATGGTCTTGACCGCTCGCTGTAGCTGTGGGTGGTCACCCACAGCTACGCCAGCGGCCAGGAGGCCGTTCTAAAAAAAAAATAAAAAGCCTGGCCCTGATTCAGAGCGAGCGCTCTGTCAGAGCAACCGGGTCATCAGGGCCTCTGGGCCTGACTCAGACCCGCTCGCGAGCGCTGGTTGATGTTGCCCAAGTGCGCATGCGCACGATGGAGGCGGCTCCGTCGTGCGCATGAGCGAGACCCGAATAACGACGGCCAAGCCGTTGTTATGGGTCTCGCACCAAAGGGGGCGTGCTGTCGATGTTGATTGACAGCACGCCCCCTTTGGAGGGCGTGCCGGGGGCGTATCTGCCCAGACGGAGGCGTTCCCATGGATCTGATAGAGCCAAAAGCACTCCAGGGCTTGCGGCAGCGAGACCCTACTGCAGGGTCTCGTCGCAAGCCCGGTGGTGGCGATGGTCTTGACCATCGCGACCATCATTTTGGCCGCTTGCTATAGCTGTGGGTGGTCACCCACAGCTATGCGAGCGGCAAGGAGGCCGCTCCAAAATGAAGGAGGGACGGCCCTGATTCAGAGCGAGCGCTCTGTCAGAGCGTCCAACTCTGAATCAGGGCCTCTGTGTGTTATGCTGGATACATGTATGATCTCTGTGTTTATGCTGGATACATGTATGATCTCTGTGTTTATGCTGGATACATGTATGATCTCTGGGGGTCATTCAGACCCGCTCACGAGCGCAGGACGCTAGCAAGCGGGTCGATGTTCCCCCACTGCGCATGCGCACGATGGAGGGAGCTCCGTCGTGCGCATGCGCGAGACCCGGCGAGCAATGAGGAATACGTCGCTCGGGGTCTCGCACCAAAGGGGGCGTGCTGTCGATGTTGATTGACAGCACGCCCCCTTTGGTGGGCGTGCCTGCCAGACGGAGGCGTTCCCATGGGAACGCCTACCGTCTGAAGCCGGACCCACTGACATCACTAGTGATGTCAGTGGGAGTGATTTTGGCTCTGATAGAGCCAAAATCACTCCAGGGCTTGTGGCAGCTAGACCCTACCGCAGGGTCTCCGTCGCAAGCCCGATGGTCAAGACCATCGCGACCATCATCATGGACGCTCACATATACTGTGGGTGGTCACCCACAGCTATGCGAGCGTCCAGGAGGACGCTCCATTTTCATGGAGGAGGGCCCTGATTCAGAGCGAGCGTTCTGGTCAGAGCGTTCGGCTCTGAATTAGGCCCTCTGTGTGTTATGCTGGATACATGTATCAGGGCCGTAACTAGGGGGGTGCTGAGGGGTCATGTGCACCGGGCGCCATCCTCCAGCGGCACCGGCCACATACTTCTTTGTGCCGGAGGTCTGCAGATAGAGACCTCCGGCAGTGGTGCGCGCCGGACAGGTGCGGCGCAAGATCCCGCCCTCCCTCCTCCCCTCGGAAGTTAGGGTAAGAGATCAGGGGGGGGAGGAGGGGGCGGAGTGGGACGGCAGTGCTGCACAGGGCGCACTGCCGTCTAGCTTCGACGCTGCATGTATGATCACTGTGTTTATGCTGGATAAATTTGTGTTTATGCTGGATACATGTATGATATCTGTTTATGCTGAATACATGTATGATCTCTGGGCCTGATTCAGAGCCGCTCGTAAGCGGCCGCTCGTTCGCTCCGAGCGATGTTCACACAACTGCGCATGCGTATGGGTTATAATACGCATGTGCGAACCAGTCATTGCGGTCAGAAATTGTGTGCTCGCAAAATAGCGAATGCCTGCTAATTTCAGTGACAGAATGAGGCGTATGTGGGTGGTAACAGGGGAAGGTGCTTGAAAACGGGGAGTGGAGATCCGAACGCAGGCGTGCCAAACGGTCAAAATGGGCGTTTTCAGGGTGTGCATAATTAACAAAGCAGCGTCATTACCCACGTCACTTGGTTGTCTTTTAGCCTGAACTGCTCGCATGATTGCGGTAGGAAAATCCAACCACAAGCACTGCGAGCAGTTCAGACGCGTTTCGATGTACTCGATTAATCTAATAAATAGCGGAGATGACATAGGATGTGAGCGGCCAGGGGGCTTTTTTATAAAAATTAGCGAGCGCATGTTTCGTTCGCTCGTTCAGACATAGAGGCGTCAATAGACCGCAAAGAGCGAGCGCTCTATTTAAATATCCGGCCCCTTTTTCTGAACGAGCGAGCGCAAATAGCGTCCGGCTCTGAATGAGGTCCTCTGTGTAATGTATGATCTCTGTGTGTTATGCTGGACACATGTATGATCTCTGTGTGTTATGCTGGATACATGTATGATCTCTGTGTATTATGCTGGATACATGTATGATCTCTGTGTGTTATGCTGGATACATGTATGATCTCTGTGTGTTATGCTGGATACATGTATGATCTCTGTGTGTTATGCTGGACACATGTATGATCTCTGTGTGTTATGCTGGATACATGTATGATCTCTGTGTGTTATGCTGGATACATGTATGATCTCTGTGTGTTATGCTGGATACATGTATGATCTCTGTGTGTTATGCTGGATACATGTATGATCTCTGTGTGTTATGCTGGACACATGTATGATCTCTGTGTGTTATGCTGGACACATGTTTGATCTCTGTGTGTTATGCTGGATACATGTATGATCTCTGTGTGTTATGCTGGATACATGTATGATCTCTGTGTGTTATGCTGGATACATGTATGATCTCTGTGTGTTATGCTGGATACATGATGATCTCTGTGTGTTATGCTGGATACATGTATGATCTCTGTGTGTTATGCTGCATACATGTATGATCTCTGTGTGTTATGCTGGATACATGTATGATCTCTGTGTGTTATGCTGGACACATGTATGATCTCTGTGTGTTATGCTGGACACATGTTTGATCTCTGTGTGTTATGCTGGATACATGTATGATCTCTGTTTGTTATGCTGGATACATGTATGATCTCTGTGTGTTATGCTGGATACATGATGATCTCTGTGTGTTATGCTGGATACATGATGATCTCTGTGTGTTATGCTGGATACATGTATGATCTCTGTGTGTTATGCTGCATACATGTATGATCTCTGTGTGTTATGCTGGATACATGTATGATCTCTGTGTGTTATGCTGCATACATGTATGATCTCTGTGTGTTATGCTGGATACATGTATGATCTCTGTGTGTTATGCTGGATACATGTATGATCTCTGTGTGTTATGCTGGACACATGTATGATCTCTGTGTGTTATGCTGGACACATGTATGATCTCTGTGTGTTATGCTGGATACATGTATGATCTCTGTGTGTTATGCTGGATACATGTATGATCTCTGTGTGTTATGCTGGATACATGATGATCTCTGTGTGTTATGCTGGATACATGATGATCTCTGTGTGTTATGCTGGATACATGTATGATCTCTGTGTGTTATGCTGCATACATGTATGATCTCTGTGTGTTATGCTGGATACATGTATGATCTCTGTGTGTTATGCTGGATACATGTATGATCTCTGTGAGCTGGGTTCTGTCTGTGTTACTATGAAGCCATTGTGTCTCCCCAGCCAGCATTATGGGTCTGTTAGCTGGTCCTGGTGTGATGACTGACGGGAACACATGGACAGCAGACGTCTGTCAATCACTGAGAGGTGCTGGAGCTGTCAGTAAGCGTGACCACCTCCCCAGCCCACCCAGATAGACAGGCAGACTCTGTACCCCCTGCCACTAGCTTATATATATATTCAATAGACTCTCAGAGTCACTGGCTCCCAGGGACCCCTCATGGTGCAGATTCCCCTCACCTGGTGCCTCAGTCACCTTCTTATGTCCTAATGGACCAGAATCCTCAGCGTACCCCAACTCCATGTGTGACCCTCAGGAGAAGGCTGGGAACTCCTGGTGCAGTGCTGTCCAGGGGCCCCACAGGTACATATACAGGGGTGTAGTTAGAGCTATGGGGGCCCCACAGGTACATATACAGGGGCATAGCTAGAGCTATGGGGGCCCACAGGTATATATACAGGGGCATAGCTAGAGCTATGGGGGCCCCACAGGTATATATACAGGGGCATAGCTAGAGCTATGGGGGCCCCACAGGTACATATACAGGGGCGTAGCTAGAGCTATGGGGGCCCCACAGGTACATATACAGGGGCGTAGCTAGAGCTATGGGGGCCCCACAGGTACATATACAGGGCATACTTGCCGACAATCAGCTCCAGCCTTCCGGGAGGGAGCTGATTGTCGGCTAATAGCAGGGGGCGGGGCCGGCCTTTGGGGGCGGAGCCGGGGGTGGGGGCGGCCATTTGGTGGCACACTGGGGGCAGGGGACGGGGGCGGGGACGCACGATCGCGTCATCGTGACTCCGCCCCCTCTTCACAATGCTCTTATTTTCAGCATTGCGAAGCAGGGGGCGGGGCCACGATGACGCGATTCTGCACGAATCGCGTCACCGGGCCCCCCGCTGCGGGGGTTTCCGTTTGTGTCAGGGGGGAGGTTGGGAGGGTCAAAAGCTTCCGGGAGGCTTGCCTGCCTTGCCGGGGGGCCGGGAGCGGCACCCGAAAATCGGGAGGCTCCCGGCCAAATCGGGAGGGTAGGCAAGCCTGATACAGGGGTGTAGCTAGAGCTATGGGGGCCCCACAGGTACATATACAGGGGCATAGCTAGAGCTATGGGGGCCCCACAGGTACATATACAGGGGCATAGCTAGAGCTATGGGGGCCCACAGGTATATATACAGGGGTGTAGCTAGAGCTATGGGGGGCCCACAGGTACATATACAGGGGCATAGCTAGAGCTATGGGGGCCCACAGGTACATATACAGGGGCATAGCTAGAGCTATGGGGGCCCAAAGGTATATATACAGGGGCGTAGCTAGAGCTATGGGGGCCCACAGGTACATATACAGGGGCGTAGCTAGAGCTATGGGGCCCCACAGGTACATATACAGGGGCATAGCTAGAGCTATGGGGGCCCACAGGTACATATACAGGGGCGTAGCTAGAGCTATGGGGGCCCACAGGTACATACATATACAGGGGCATAGCTAGAGCTATGGGGGCCCCACAGGTACATATACAGGGGCATAGCTAGAGCTATGGGGGGCCCACAGGTACATATACAGGGGCATAGCTAAAGCTATGGGGGCCCCACAGGTACATATACAGGGGCGTAGCTAGAGCTATGGGGGCCCCACAGGTACATATACAGGGGCATAGCTGGAGCTATGGGGGCCCCACAGGTACATATACAGGGGCATAGCTGGAGCTATGGGGGGCCCACAGGTACATATACAGGGGCGTAGCTAGAGCTATGGGGCCCCACAGGTACATATACAGGGGTGTAGCTAGAGCTATGGGGGCCCCACAGGTACATATACAGGGGCGTAGCTAGAGCTATGGGGGCCCCACAGGTACATATACAGGGGCATAGCTAGAGCTATGAGGCCCCACAGGTATATATACAGGGGCGTAGCTAGAGCTATGGGGGCCCACAGGTACATATACAGGGGCATAGCTAGAGCTATGGGGGGCCCACAGGTACATATACAGGGGCATAGCTAGAGCTATGGGGGGCCCACAGGTATATATACAGGGGCATAGCTAGAGCTATGGGGGCCCCACAGGTATATATACAGGGGCATAGCTAGAGCTATGGGGGCCCCACAGGTACATATACAGGGGCGTAGCTAGAGCTATGGGGGCCCCACAGGTACATATACAGGGGCGTAGCTAGAGCTATGGGGGCCCCACAGGTACATATACAGGGCATACTTGCCGACAATCAGCTCCAGCCTTCCGGGAGGGAGCTGATTGTCGGCTAATAGCAGGGGGCGGGGCCGGCCTTTGGGGGCGGAGCCGGGGGTGGGGGCGGCCATTTGGTGGCACACTGGGGGCAGGGGACGGGGGCGGGGACGCACGATCGCGTCATCGTGACTCCGCCCCCTCTTCACAATGCTCTTATTTTCAGCATTGCGAAGCAGGGGGCGGGGCCACGATGACGCGATTCTGCACGAATCGCGTCACCGGGCCCCCCGCTGCGGGGGTTTCCGTTTGTATCAGGGGGGAGGTTGGGAGGGTCAAAAGCTTCTGGGAGGCTTGCCTGCCTTGCCGGGGGGCCGGGAGCGGCACCCGAAAATAGGGAGGCTCCCGGCCAAATCGGGAGGGTAGGCAAGCCTGATACAGGGGTGTAGCTAGAGCTATGGGGGCCCCACAGGTACATATACAGGGGCATAGCTAGAGCTGTGGGGGCCCCACAGGTACATATACAGGGGCATAGCTAGAGCTATGGGGGCCCACAGGTATATATACAGGGGTGTAGCTAGAGCTATGGGGGGCCCACAGGTACATATACAGGGGCAAAGCTAGAGCTATGGGGGCCCACAGGTACATATACAGGGGCATAGCTAGAGCTATGGGGGCCCACAGGTATATATACAGGGGCGTAGCTAGAGCTATGGGGGCCCACAGGTACATATACAGGGGCGTAGCTAGAGCTATGGGGCCCCACAGGTACATATACAGGGGCATAGCTAGAGCTATGGGGGCCCACAGGTACATATACAGGGGCGTAGCTAGAGCTATGGGGGCCCACAGGTACATATACAGGGGCATAGCTAGAGCTATGGGGGCCCCACAGGTACATATACAGGGGCATAGCTAGAGCTATGGGGGGCCCACAGGTACATATACAGGGGCATAGCTAAAGCTATGGGGGCCCCACAGGTACATATACAGGGGCGTAGCTAGAACTATGGGGGCCCCACAGGTACATATACAGGGGCATAGCTGGAGCTATGGGGGCCCCACAGGTACATATACAGGGGCATAGCTGGAGCTATGGGGGGCCCACAGGTACATATACAGGGGCGTAGCTAGAGCTATGGGGCCCCACAGGTACATATACAGGGGTGTAGCTAGAGCTATGGGGGCCCCACAGGTACATATACAGGGGCGTAGCTAGAGCTATGGGGGCCCCACAGGTACATATACAGGGGCGTAGCTAGAGCTATGGGGGGCCCACAGGTACATATACAGGGGCGTAGCTAGAGCTATGGGGTCCCACAGGTACATATACAGGGGCGTAGCTAGAGCTATGGGGGGCCCACAGGTACATATACAGGGGCGTAGCTAGAGCTATGGGGGGCCCACAGGTACATATACAGGTGCGTAGCTAGAGCTATGGGGGCCCCACAGGTATATATACAGGGGCATAGCTAGAGCTATGGGGGGTCCACAGGTACATATACAGGGGCATAGCTAGAGCTATGGGGGGCCCACAGGTACATATACAGGGGCATAGCTAGAGCTATGGGGGCCACACAGGTACATATACAGGGGCATAGCTAGAGCTATGGGGGCCCACAGGTATATATACAGGGGCATAGCTAGAGCTATGGGGGCCCCACAGGTACATATACAGGAGCTAAGCTAAAGCTATGGGGGCCCCACAGGTACATATACAGGGGCGTAGCTAGAGCTATGGGGGCCCACAGGTACATATACAGGGGCGTAGCTAGAGCTATGGGGGCCCACAGGTACATATACAGGGGCATAGCTGGAGCTATGGGGGCCCACAGGTACATATACAGGGGCATAGCTAAAGCTATGGGGGCCCCACAGGTATATATACAGGGGCGTAGCTAGAGCTATGGGGGCCCACAGGTACATATACAGGGGCATAGCTAAAGCTATGGGGGCCCCACAGGTACATATACAGGGGCGTAGCTAGAGCTATGGGGGCCCCACAGGTACATATACAGGGGCATAGCTGGAGCTATGGGGGCCCCACAGGTACATATACAGGGGCGTAGCTGGAGCTATGGGGTCCCCACAGGTACATATACAGGGGCATAGCTAGAGCTATGGGGGTCCCACAGGTACATATACAGGGGCGTAGCTAGAGCTATGGGGGCCCACAGGTACATATACAGGGGCATAGCTAGAGCTATGGGGGCCCCACAGGTACTTATACAGGGGCATAGCTAGAGCTATGGGGGCCCCACAGGTATATATACAGGGGCATAGCTAGAGCTATGGGGGCCACACAGGTACATATACAGGGGCATAGCTAGAGCTATGGGGGCCCCACAGGTACATATACAGGGGCATAGCTAGAGCTATGGGGACCCCACAGGTACATATACAGGGGCGTAGCTAGATCTATGGGGGCCCCACAGGTACATATACAGGGGCGTAGCTAGAGCTATGGGGGCCCACAGGTACATATACAGGGGCATAGCTAGAGCTATGGGGGCCCCACAGGTACTTATACAGGGGCATAGCTAGAGCTATGGGGGCCCCACAGGTATATATACAGGGGCATAGCTAGAGCTATGGGGGCCACACAGGTACATATACAGGGGCATAGCTAGAGCTATGGGGGCCCCACAGGTACATATACAGGGGCGTAGCTAGAGCTATTGGGGCCCCACAAATACATATACAGGGGCATAGCTAGAGCTATGGGGGCCCCACAGGTACATATACAGGGGCATAGCTAGAGCTATGGGGGCCCCACAGCTACATATACAGGGGCGTAGCTAGAGCTATGGGGGCCCCACAGGTACATATACAGGGCATACTTGCCGACAATCAGCTCCAGCCTTCCGGGAGGGAGCTGATTGTCGGCTAATAGCAGGGGGCGGGGCCGGCCTTTGGGGGCGGAGCCGGGGGTGGGGGCGGAGCCGGGGGTGGGGGCGGCCATTTGGTGGCACACTGGGGGCAGGGGACGGGGGCGGGGACGCACGATCGCGTCATCGTGACTCCGCCCCCTCTTCACAATGCTCTTATTTTCAGCATTGCGAAGCAGGGGGCGGGGCCACGATGACGCGATTCTGCACGAATCGCGTCACCGGGCCCCCCGCTGCGGGGGTTTCCGTTTGTATCAGGGGGGAGGTTGGGAGGGTCAAAAGCTTCCGGGAGGCTTGCCTGCCTTTCCGGGGGGCCGGAAGCGGCACCCGAAAATCGGGAGGCTCCCGGCCAAATCGGGAGGGTAGGCAAGCCTGATACAGGGGTGTAGCTAGAGCTATGGGGGCCCCACAGGTACATATACAGGGGCATAGCTAGAGCTATGGGGGCCCACAGGTATATATACAGGGGTGTAGCTAGAGCTATGGGGGGCCCACAGGTACATATACAGGGGCATAGCTAGAGCTATGGGGGCCCACAGGTATATATACAGGGGCGTAGCTAGAGCTATGGGGCCCCACAGGTACATATACAGGGGCATAGCTAGAGCTATGGGGGCCCACAGGTATATATACAGGGGCGTAGCTAGAGCTATGGGGGCCCACAGGTACATATACAGGGGCGTAGCTAGAGCTATGGGGCCCCACAGGTACATATACAGGGGCATAGCTAGAGCTATGGGGGCCCACAGGTATATATACAGGGGCATAGCTAGAGCTATGGGGGCCCACAGGTACATATACAGGGGCGTAGCTAAAGCTATGGGGGCCCCACAGGTACATATACAGGGGCATAGCTAGAGCTATGGGGGCCCACAGGTACATATACAGGGGCATAGCTAAAGCTATGGGGGCCCCACAGGTACATATACAGGGGCGTAGCTAGAGCTATGGGGCCCCACAGGTACATATACAGGGGCATAGCTAGAGCTATGGGGGCCCAAAGGTATATATACAGGGGCGTAGCTAGAGCTATGGGGGCCCACAGGTACATATACAGGGGCGTAGCTAGAGCTATGGGGCCCCACAGGTACATATACAGGGGCATAGCTAGAGCTATGGGGGCCCACAGGTATATATACAGGGGCATAGCTAGAGCTATGGGGGCCCACAGGTACATATACAGGGGCGTAGCTAAAGCTATGGGGGCCCCACAGGTACATATACAGGGGCATAGCTAGAGCTATGGGGGCCCACAGGTACATATACAGGGGCATAGCTAAAGCTATGGGGGGCCCCACAGGTACATATACAGGGGCGTAGCTAGAGCTATGGGGGCCCCACAGGTACATATACAGGGGCGTAGCTAGAGCTATGGGGGCCCCACAGGTACATATACAGGGGCATAGCTGGAGCTATGGGGGCCCCACAGGTACATATACAGGGGCATAGCTGGAGCTATGGGGGGCCCACAGGTACATATACAGGGGCGTAGCTAGAGCTATGGGGCCCCACAGGTACATATACAGGGGTGTAGCTAGAGCTATGGGGGCCCCACAGGTACATATACAGGGGCGTAGCTAGAGCTATGGGGGCCCCACAGGTACATATACAGGGGCGTAGCTAGAGCTATGGGGGGCCCACAGGTACATATACAGGGGCATAGCTAGAGCTATGGGGTCCCACAGGTACATATACAGGGGCATAGCTAGAGCTATGGGGGGCCCACAGGTACATATACAGGGGCGTAGCTAGAGCTATGGGGGCCCCACAGGTATATATACAGGGGCGTAGCTAGAGCTATGGGGGCCCACAGGTATATATACAGGGGCATAGCTAGAGCTATGGGGGCCACACAGGTACATATACAGGGGCATAGCTAGAGCTATGGGGGCCCACAGGTATATATACAGGGGCATAGCTAGAGCTATGGGGGCCCCACAGGTACATATACAGGGGCGTAGCTAGAGCTATGGGGGCCCACAGGTACATATACAGGGGCATAGCTAGAGCTATGGGGGCCCACAGGTATATATACAGGGGCGTAGCTAGAGCTATGGGAGCCCACAGTTATATATACAGGGGCATAGCTAGAGCTATGGGGGCCCCACAGGTACATATACAGGGGCATAGCTAGAGCTATGGGGGCCCCACAGGTACATATACAGGGGCATAGCTAGAGCTATGGGGGGCCCACAGGTACATATACAGGGGCGTAGCTAAAGCTATGGGGGCCCCACAGGTACATATACAGGGGCGTAGCTAGAGCTATGGGGGCCCACAGGTACATATACAGGGGCGTAGCTAGAGCTATGGGGGCCCACAGGTACATATACAGGGGCGTAGCTAGAGCTATGGGGGCCCACAGGTACATATACAGGGGCATAGCTAAAGCTATGGGGGCCCCACAGGTACATATACAGGGGCGTAGCTAGAGCTATGGGGGCCCACAGGTACATATACAGGGGCGTAGCTAGAGCTATGGGGGCCCACAGGTATATATACAGGGGCATAGCTGGAGCTATGGGGGCCCACAGGTACATATACAGGGGCATAGCTAAAGCTATGGGGGCCCCACAGGTACATATACAGGGGCGTAGCTAGAGCTATGGGGGCCCCACAGGTACATATACAGGGGCATAGCTGGAGCTATGGGGGCCCCACAGGTACATATACAGGGGCGTAGCTAGAGCTATGGGGGCCCCACAGGTACATATACAGGGGCGTAGCTAGAGCTATGGGGGCCCCACAGGTACATATACAGGGGCGTAGCTAGAGCTATGGGGGCCCACAGGTATATATACAGGGGCGTAGCTAGAGCTATGGGGGGCCCACAGGTACATATACAGGGGCATAGCTAGAGCTATGGGGGGCCCACAGGTACATATACAGGGGCATAGCTAGAGCTATGGGGGTCCCACAGGTACATATACAGGGGCGTAGCTAGAGCTATGGGGGCCCACAGGTACATATACAGGGGCATAGCTAGAGCTATGGGGGCCCCACAGGTACTTATACAGGGGAATAGCTAGAGCTAATGGGGCCCCACAGGTATATATACAGGGGCATAGCTAGAGCTATGGGGGCCCACAGGTATATATACAGGGGCATAGCTAGAGCTATGGGGGTCCCACAGGTACATATACAGGGGCGTAGCTAGAGCTATGGGGGCCCACAGGTACATATACAGGGGCATAGCTAGAGCTATGGGGGCCCCACAGGTACTTATACAGGGGAATAGCTAGAGCTATGGGGGCCCACAGGTATATATACAGGGGCATAGCTAGAGCTATGGGGGCCCACAGTTACATATACAGGGGCATAGCTAGAGCTATGGGGGGCCCACAGGTACATATACAGGGGCATAGCTAAAGCTATGGGGGCCCCACAGGTATATATACAGGGGCGTAGCTAGAGCTATGGGGGCCCCACAGGTACATATACAGGGGCATAGCTGGAGCTATGGGGGCCCCACAGGTACATATACAGGGGCATAGCTAGAGCTATGGGGGGCCCACAGGTACATATACAGGGGCGTAGCTAGAGCTATGGGGGCCCACAGGTACATATACAGGGGCGTAGCTAGAGCTATGGGGCCCCACAGGTACATATACAGGGGCGTAGCTAGAGCTATGGGGGGCCCACAGGTACATATACAGGGGCATAGCTAGAGCTATGGGGGGCCCACAGGTACATATACAGGGGCGTAGCTAGAGCTATGGGGGCCCACAGGTATATATACAGGGGCATAGCTAGAGCTATGGGGGGCCCACAGGTACATATACAGGGGTGTAGCTAGAGCTATGGGGCCCCACAGGTATATATACAGGGGCGTAGCTAGAGCTATGGGGGGCCCACAGGTACATATACAGGGGCATAGCTAGAGCTATGGGGGGCCCACACGTACATATACAGGGGCATAGCTAAAGCTATGGGGGCCCCACAGGTACATATACAGGGGCGTAGCTAGAGCTATGGGGGCCCCACAGGTACATATACAGGGGCATAGCTAGAGCTATGGGGGGCCCACAGGTACATATACAGGGGCATAGCTAGAGCTATGGGGGGCCCACAGGTACATATACAGGGGCATAGCTAGAGCTATGGGGGCCCCACAGGTACATATACAGAGCCGTAGCTAGAGCTATGAGGCCCCACAGGTACATATACAGGGGCGTAGCTAGAGCTATGGGGGTCCCACAGGTACATATACAGGGGCGTAGCTAGAGCTATGGGGGCCCCACAGGTACATATACAGGGGCGTAGCTAGAGCTATGGGGGCCCACAGGTACATATACAGGGGCATAGCTAGAGCTATGGGGGCCCACAGGTACATATACAGGGGCGTAGCTAGAGCTATGGGGGGCCCACATGTACATATACAGGGGCATAGCTAGAGCTATGAGGCCCCACAGGTATATATACAGGGGCGTAGCTAGAGCTATGGGGGCCCACAGGTACATATACAGGGGCATAGCTAGAGCTATGGGGGCCCACAGGTACATATACAGGGGCATAGCTAGAGCTATGGGGGGCCCACAGGTATATATACAGGGGCATAGCTAGAGCTATGGGGGCCCCACAGGTACATATACAGGGGCATAGCTAGAGCTATGGGGGCCCCACAGGTACATATACAGGGGCGTAGTTAGAGCTATGGGGGGCCCACAGGTACATATACAGGGGCATAGCTAGAGCTATGGGGGGCCCACAGGTACATATACAGAGGTGTAGCTAGAGCTTTGGGGGGCCCACAGGTAAATATGCAGGAGCGTAGCTAGAGCTATGGGGGGCCCACAGGTACATATACAGGGGTGTTTCTAGAGCTATGGGGGGCCCACAGGTACATATACAGGGGTGTAGCTAGAGCTATGAGGCCCCACAGGTACATATACAGTGGCATAGCTAGAGCTATGGGGGGCCCACACGTACATATACAGGGGCATAGCTAGAGCTATGGGGGGCCCACAGGTACATATACAGGGGCATAGCTAGAGCTATGGGGGCCACACAGGTACATATACAGGGGCATAGCTAGAGCTATGGGGGGCCCACACGTACATATACAGGGGCATAGCTAGAGCTATGGGGGGCCCACAGGTACATATACAGGGGCGTAGCTAGAGCTATGGGTGATAATTACAGTGTCAGCAATGCATACATGCCTACTTTTGAAAAAGCATTTCAGGGAGATACACCTCCTACACCTACATTATATGACACCTGAATGCAACCATGAAGCAATCGCTGTGCTTTGTACATAGCGCACTAACCCAGAGGGTTCTCCTGATTGGCTGAACACTATCTGAACTCAGGACATCTCCCAATATCAGCCACATTCGGCGGCTTTGGTACTCCGTGGCCGTGATCAGGCAGCTGCTCCTAGACCAGACAAACAGGAGCAACACATTGGGCGGGATGTACTGCTCTAAGCTGTAAAATGCGATACCGCATCTCTTCTATGCGATGCATTCTGGTGCTTCGTGCCAGTGGCTTACAACTATGGGCTTCTTATCAGGACGCCCTCTGAGAGATCCTTCCCATCTGCCCCCACAGCTCGTGTGCAGAAGGACACCAGAGGGTCTTCTGGGTGTTACCTTCTGACGGAGCGACTCCCGGGGTTATCGCAAAGGACAAGTCTTATCGGGGGAGTACATACCAGAGTAATTAACCCCAGTACATAACCAATAAGAGGCGTGAGGTGCCGCATTGCGGATGCGATGCTTACCCTCCCGCTCATCGTGCTGGTGAAGTTGATAAAACCACTGACAGAAACCAGACCCAATCCTGTACTATGCACTTTCCTGGGTGCAATTGTACCAATGTAATAAAAAATACTTAAAGTGTCTCACGTAATATAGACGTTCATAATGTCCCCTTATACTCAGGATGAATGAAGCCACAAATGATGCTGCTCCCTGCAGGATTTTGCACCTAAGTAGACTGCGGGTGGCCCTGTGGACACCAAGAAACGGCCGAGCGCCCGGGCCCTGCGCCTTGACGATGGCATCACTCCCCTACGGCCCTGCTCCTGTTCATGTTCACCCCCAGGCCCACGTGGCCCTGAGCAAAGGGGGATTATTATTAGGTGCATTTGCACAAATAGGAATGTAATGGGCCCCACTATTTGGCAAGCAGTCAGTGATTTTCTCCCCCCGTTATTGCGGATTATATCACGGTACGGTCCAGGCAGCTCCTCTGTAGCACGGACACGGCCCATTAGCTGCTGGAACAGGTTCCACAGAAATATGGTTTCCCTGTAATCTTATATTAATACAATTATTTGGACACTGTGCAAAACCATCAGTGGATGAGGTCACAGTAGTTAGTAGAGTAGAAAAATAATGTTACGTCCATCTGTCTTTGCCTATAGAAGTGAGAGATGTTTTTGTTGGGATTCTATACATTGATGAATTGGGTGCAGATCTGTGCCCAATATTACAGCCAGGAGCCCTCACTTACCAGAAGGTTTTTTTTTTTTACTGGTTAATTGTAAATATTTTGTGTCTTTTTGTATCTGCGCCGAAGCCTGGATCCAACTGTCCTAAGCAGCCTCCTGGGGCTCCCATTGGAAAGATCCTTCAATCTCTCAACACCTGCTGACATCCAGTTGCGTCTCCTGGGAGGTGGCTGTAACCGTACCTAGCCTGGCAAAACATGAACTGTGTTCCACCATGGAGCCCTATCTGCAATTGAGCAGCCTTTGAAAAATATACAGGGCTTCCTGCCAGCCCCTGACTCAATAGGGCTCATGTGCTGGTCCGTGGCTGAGTAAATACTGCGTGGGAGCCGCGCACATCTGTCAGGGATAATTTATTACACATCACTCAGGAGGCGTCTGTTCCAGTTCCATTTATTTCTCCTTTCTCATCTCTAGCCTGATAAGCCGGAATCTCTGGCCCAATGTGCCGGAATCACTGGCCTGATGTGCCGGAATCTCTACCCCGATGTGCGGGAATCTCTAGCCCAATGTGCCGGAATCTCTAGCCCGATGTGCGGGAATCTCTAGCCTGATGTGCGGGAATCTCTGGTCCGATGTGCCGGAATCTCTGGCCCAATGTGCCGGAATCACTGGCCTGATGTGCCAGAATCTCTAGCCCGATGTGCGGGAATCTCTAGCCTGATGTGCGGGAATCTCTGGTCCGATGTGCCGGAATCTCTGGCCCAATGTGCCGGAATCTCTAGCCCGATGTGCGGGAATCTCTAGCCTGATGTGCGGGAATCTCTGGTCCGATGTGCCGGAATCTCTGGCCCAATGTGCCGGAATCACTGGCCTGATGTGCCAGAATCTCTAGCCCGATGTGCGGGAATCTCTAGCCTGATGTGCGGGAATCTCTGGTCTGATGTGCCGGAATCTCTGGCCCAATGTGCGGGAATCTCTGGCCCAATGTGTCGGAATCACTAGCCCGATGTGCGGGAATCTCTAGCCTGATAAGCCGGAATCTCTGGCCCAATGTGCCGGAATCACTGGCCTGATGTGCGGGAATCTCTAGCCTGATAAGCCGGAATCTCTGGCCCAATGTGCGGGAATCTCTGGCCCAATGTGCCGGAATCTCTAGCCCGATGTGCGGGAATCTCTGGCCCAATGTGCAGGAATCACTGACCTGATGTGCCGGAATCTCTGACCTGATGTGCCGGAAACTCAAACCCGATGTGCCGGGCGTGCGTGCGCTTATGTCCAGCCTCCATTATAGGTTCTTGCCTAAAATAAAACATAAAAGGAACAGTTTTATCCCTATGTCCTTATTACCATGTCCTGATCCCCATGTCCTGGTTCCTGCATACTGATCCCCATGTCCTGGTTCCTGCATACTGATCCTTATGTCCTTATTACTAAGTCCTGATCCCCATGTCCTGGTTGCTACATAATAATCCAATGTCCTGATTCCGATGTACTGAATGATTACTATGTCCTAATTACTATGTCCAGGATCATATACCCTAATCCCCATGTCCTGGTTCCTATGTCCTAAACCCTGTGTCCTGGTTCCTGCATACAAATCCCTATGTCCTGATCCCTATGTCTTTATCACCAAGTCCTGATCCCCATGTCCTGGTTGCTACATAATAATCCAATGTCCTGATTCCTATGTACTGAATGATTACTATGTCCTAATTACTATGTCCAGGATCATATACCCTAACCCCCGTGTCCTGGTTCCTATGTCCTAAACCCTGTGTCCTGGTTCCTATGTCCTAATCCCTGTGTCCTGGTTCCTATGTCCTAATCCCTGTGTCCTGGTTCCTGCATACAAATCCCTATGTCCTGATCCCTATGTCTTTATCACCAAGTCCTGATCCCCATGTCCTGGTTGCTACATAATAATCCAATGTCCTGATTCCTATGTACTGAATGATTACTATGTCCTAATTACTATGTCCAGGATCATATACCCTAACCCCCATGTCCTGGTTCCTATGTCCTAAACCCTGTGTCCTGGTTCCTATGTCCTAATCCCTGTGTCCTGGTTCCTATGTCCTAATCCCTGTGTTCTGGTTCCTATGTCCTAATCCCCATGTCCTGGTTCCTATGTCCTAATCCCTGTGTTCTGGTTCCTATGTCCTAATCCAAGTGACCTGATTCATATGTCCTAATCCCTGTGTCCTGGTTCCTATGTCCTAATCCCTGTGTCCTGGTTCCTATGTCCTAATCCCCGTGTCCTGGTTCCTATGTCCTAATCCCCATGTCCTAATCCCTGTGTCCTGGTTCCTATGTCCTAATCTCCGTGTCCTGGTTCCTATGTCCTAATCCCCGTGTCCTGGTTCCTATGTCCTAATCCCTGTGTTCTGGTTCCTATGTCCTAATCCCCATGTCCTGGTTCCTATGTCCTAATTACTATTAATTACTATTCCTATGTCCTAATCCCCGTGTCCTGGTTCCTATGTCCTAATCCCTGTGTCCTGGTTCCTATGTCCTAATCCCCATGTCCTAATCCCTGTGTTCTGGTTCCTATGTCCTAAACCATGTGCTAGTTCCTATGTCCTCATCCCAGTGTCCTGGTTCCTATGTCCTAATCTCTGTGTCCTGGTTCCTAAATCCTAATCCCTGTGTCCTAGTTCCTAAACCCTGTGTCCTGGTTCCTATGTCCTAAACCCTGTGCCCTGGTTCCTAAATCCTAATCCCAGTGTCCTGGTTCCTATGTCCTAATCCCTGTGTCCTGGTTCCTATGTCCTAATCCCTGTGTACTGGTTCCTAAATCCTAATCCCTGTGCCCAGGTTCCTATGTCCCAATCCCTATGTCCTGGTTCATATGTCCTAATCCCTGTGTTTTGGTCCCTATGTCCTAATCCCTGTGTCCTGGTTCCTATGTCCTAATCCGATATATTCTAATACCTGTGTCCTGGTTCCTATGTTCTAATCCCTGTGTCCTGGTTCATATGTCCTGGTTCATATGTTCAAATCCCTGTGTCCTGGTTCCTATGTCCTGGTTCATATGTTCCTATCCGGGAGTCCTGGTTCCTATGTTCTAATCCCTGTGTTCTGGTTCATATGTTCTAATCCCCGTGTCCTGGTTCCTATGTCCTAATCCCCATGTCCTAATCCATGTGTTCTGGTTCCTATGTCCTAAACCGTGTGCTAGTTCCTATGTCCTAATCCCTGTGTCCTGGTTCCTATGTCCTAATCTCTGTGTCCTGGTTCCTAAATCCTAATCCCTGTGTACTTGTTCCTATGTCCTAAACCCTGTGTCCTGGTTCCTATGTCCTAAACCCTGTGTCCTGGTTCCTAAACCGTAATCCATGTGTCCTAGTTCCTATGTCCTAAACCCTGTGTCCTGCTTCCTATGTCCTAATCCCCGTGTCCTGGTTCCTATGTCCTAATCCCAGTGTCCTGGTTCCTATGTCCTAATCCCCATGTCCTAATCCCTGTGTTCTGGTTCCTATGTCCTAAACCGTGTGCTAGTTCCTATGTCCTAATCCCTGTGTCCTGGTTCCTATGTCCTAATCTCTGTGTCCTGGTTCCTAAATCCTAATCCCTGTGTACTTGTTCCTATGTCCTAAACCCTGTGTCCTGGTTCCTATGTCCTAAACCCTGTGTCCTGGTTCCTATGTCCTAAACCCTGTCCTGGTTCCTAAATCGTAATCCCTGTGTTTTAGTTCCTATGTCCTAAACCTTGTGTCCTGGTTCCTATGTCCTAAACCCTGTGTCCTGGTTCCTATGTCCTAAACCCTGTGCCCTGGTTCCTAAATCCTAATCCCAGTGTCCTGGTTCCTATGTCCTAATCCCCTGTGTCCTGGTTCCTATATCCTAATCCTTGTGTCCTGGTTCCTATGTCCTAATCCCTGTGTACTGGTTCCTAAATCCTAATCCCTGTGTACTGGTTCCTAAATCCTAATCCCTGTGCCCTGGTTCCTAAATCCCAATCCCTATGTCCTAATCCCTGTGTTTTGGTCCCTATGTCCTAATCCCTGTGTCCTGGTCCTATGTCCTGGTTCATATGTTCTAATCCCTGTGTCCTGGTTCCTATGTCCTGGTTCATATGTTCCTATCCGTGTGTCCTGGTTCCTATGTTCTAATCACTGTGTCCTGGTTCATATGTTCTAATCCCCGTGTCCTGGTTCCTATGTCCTAATCCCCATGTCCTAATCCCTGTGTTCTGGTTCCTATGTCCTAAACCGTGTGCTAGTTCCTATGTCCTAATCCCTGTGTCCTGGTTCCTATGTCCTAATCTCTGTGTCCTGGTTCCTAAATCCTAATCCCTGTGTACTTGTTCCTATGTCCTAAACCCTGTATCCTGGTTCCTATGTCCTAAACCCTGTGTCCTGGTTCCTATGTCCTAATCCCCTGTGTCCTGGTTCCTATGTCCTAATCCCTGTGTCCTGGTTCCTATGTCCTAATCCCTGTGTACTGGTTCCTAAATCCTAATCCCTGTGCCCTGGTTCCTATGTCCCAATCCCTATGTCCTGGTTCATATGTCCTAATCCCTGTGTTTTGGTCCCTATGTCCTAATCCCTGTGTCCTGGTTCCTATGTCCTAATCCCATATATTCTAATCCCTGTGTCCTGGTTCTTATGTCCTGGTTCATATGTTCCTATCCGGGGGTCCTGGTTCCTATGTTCTAATCCCTGTGTCCTGGTTCATATGTTCTAATCCCTGTGTCCTGGTTCATATGTCCTAATCCCTGTGTTTTGGTTCCTATGTCCTAATCCCATATATTCTAATCCCTGTGTCCTGGTTCATATGTCCTAATCCTTGTGTTTTGGTTCCTATGTCCTAATCCCTGTGTCCTGGTTCCTATGTCCTAATCCCTGTGTCCTGGTTCCTATGTCCTAATCCCATATATTCTATTCCCTATGTCCTGGTTCATATGTCCTAATCCCTGTGTTTTGGTTCCTATATCCTAATCCCTGTGTCCTGGTTCCTATGTCCTAATCCCATATATTCTAATCCCTGTGTCCTGGTTCCTATGTCCTGGTTCATATGTTATAATCCCTGTGTCCTGGTTCCTATGTCCTGGTTCATATGTTCCTATCTGTGTGTCCTGGTTCCTATGTCCTAATCCCTGTGTCCTGGTTCCTATGTCCTAATCCCTGTGTCCTGGTTCATACGTCCTAATCCCTGTGTCCTGGTTCCTATGTTCTAATCCCTGTGTCCTGGTTCCTATGTTCTAATCCCTGTGTCCTGGTTCCTATGTACTAATCCCTGTTCCTATGTTCTAATCCCTGAGTCCTGGTTCCTATGTCCTGGTTCATATGTTCTAATCCCTGTGTCCTGGTTCCTATGTCCTGGTTCCTATGTTCTAATCCCCGTGTCCTGGTTCCTATGTCCTAATCCCCATGTCCTAATCCCTGTGTTCTGGTTCCTATGTCCTAAACCGTGTGCTAGTTCCTATGTCCTAATCCCTGTGTCCTGGTTCCTATGTCCTAATCTCTGTGTCCTGGTTCCTAAATCCTAATCCCTGTGTATTTGTTCCTATGTCCTAAACCTTGTATCCTGGTTCCTATGTCCTAAACCCTGTGTCCTGGTTCCTAAATCGTAATCCCTGTGTCCTAGTTCCTATGTCCTAAACCCTGTGTCCTGGTTCCTATGTCCTAAACCCTGTGCCCTGGTTCCTAAATCCTAATCCCAGTGTCCTGGTTCCTATGTCCTAATCCCCTGTGTCCTGGTTCCTATGTCCTAATCCCTGTGTCCTGGTTCCTATGTCCTAATCCCTGTGTACTGGTTCCTAAATCCTAATCCCTGTGCCCTGGTTCCTATGTCCCAATCCCTATGTCCTGGTTCATATGTCCTAATCCCTGTGTTTTGGTCCCTATGTCCTAATCCCTGTGTCCTGGTTCCTATGTCCTAATCCCATATATTCTAATCCCTGTGTCCTGGTTCCTATGTCCTGGTTCATATGTTCTAATCCCTGTGTCCTGGTTCATATGTTCTAATCCCTGTGTCCTGGTTCCTATGTCCTAATCCCTGTGTTTTGGTTCCTATGTCCTAATCCCATATATTCTAATCCCTGTGTCCTGGTTCATATGTCCTAATCCCTGTGTTTTGGTTCCTATGTCCTAATCCCTGTGTCCTGGTTCCTATGTCCTAATCCCATATATTCTATTCCCTATGTCCAGGTTCATATGTCCTAATCCCTGTGTTTTGGTTCCTATATCCTAATCCCTGTGTCCTGGTTCCTATGTCCTAATCCCATATATTCTAATCCCTGTGTCCTGGTTCCTATGTCCTGGTTCATATGTTATAATCCCTGTGTCCTGGTTCCTATATCCTGGTTCATATGTTCCTATCTGTGTGTCCTGGTTCCTATGTCCTAATCCCTGTGTCCTGGTTCCTATGTCCTAATCCCTGTTTCCTGGTTCATATGTCCTAATCCCTGTGTTTTGGTTCCTATGTTCTAATCCCTGTGTCCTGGTTCCTATGTTCTAATCCCTGTGTCCTGGTTCCTATGTTCTAATCCCTGTGTCCTGGTTCCTATGTACTAATCCCTGTTCCTATGTTCTAATCCCTGAGTCCTGGTTCCTATGTCCTGGTTCATATGTTCTAATCCCTGTGTCCTGGTTCCTATGTCCTGGTTCATATGTTCCTATCCGTGTGTCCTGGTTCCTATGTTCTAATCCCTGTGTCCTGGTTCATATGTTCTAATCCCCGTGTCCTGGTTCCTATGTCCTAATCCCCATGTCCTAATCCCTGTGTTCTGGTTCCTATGTCCTAAACCGTGTGCTAGTTCCTATGTCCTAATCCCTGTGTCCTGGTTCCTATGTCCTAATCTCTGTGTCCTGGTTCCTAAATCCTAATCCCTGTGTATTTGTTCCTATGTCCTAAACCTTGTATCCTGGTTCCTATGTCCTAAACCCTGTGTCCTGGTTCCTAAATCGTAATCCCTGTGTCCTAGTTCCTATGTCCTAAACCCTGTGTCCTGGTTCCTATGTCCTAATCCCTGTGCCCTGGTTCCTAAATCCTAATCCCAGTGTCCTGGTTCCTATGTCCTAATCCCCTGTGTCCTGGTTCCTATGTCCTAATCCCTGTGTCCTGGTTCCTAAATCCTAATCCCTGTGTACTGGTTCCTAAATCCTAATCCCTGTGCCTACGTGGAAATTTCCTGTGGCACTTAATGCCTTTCACTCCCAGCCCTCATCCTCAGTCATGACAAATGGTCTGCACCCCACACGTTTTGCTGTGGGAAATGGGACAAGACAAGGACGCCCCCTCTCCCCTCTTATTTTCACTCTCTGTATTGAACCGTTAGCAACTGGAATCAGAACTAACCCAAACATAGGGGGGTCTAGGTGGGAATGATTCTATATACGCTTTCGGTTTTCATTGATGATATCCTCCTCACTTTCACCAACCCCCCCTCTATGGATATAAAATGAACAGTATCAAATATTTGGCGCCTTGCGTTCCTGCACATGTACAGTCAGTACTTTATTTGGCGTCCCTCTGCTATTAAGTATCTCGGGATTTCCATCACTTAGTCCTGCTCCCTTTTATACCAGGCCAACTATTCCCAGATGTTCCAGACATTAGTAAATTACTTACTGAAATGGAGATCCTTGTATATCTCATGGATCAGTAGAATGAATGCAATAAAAATTAACCTCCTTCCTCGGCTATTGTACATGTTCCAGACTCTGCCCATTCCTGTCCCATGTTGGGCCCTGGCTCCATGCAAACTCTCTGCAACTGTTTCATCTGGGCCTAGTCTTCTCAGATCCATCTTAGCCAATCCAGTCGTTGAGGGGTCTCAGACTTCTGATCCTCCAATCTTACCACCAAGCAGCGCAACTGAACCGTATTACTTATTGGCATTCAGATCCTGGAGAACCAATGGTGAGTGGATCTTGAAAACGCTATGATCCAGGATGGGAGGGTTGACAGTATTCTTTGGCTAACTAAATCCTCGGCCTACACTATCGGGACGGTCTGATTCACTTTACGGCATGGGACAGACTTTAAGCGTCTCATAGCCGGGTTTCTTACCCTTCTCCCATGTCCCCTATATGGAACCATCCCATCAGGATGTAGCATCACAATGGCATCCGTCTGGCAGGGAATACAGATTGACCAGTTTATACATGCCCCATCACCATTTGCAGAACTTCAATCCCGTTGTTCAATTCCTTCCTCATATCACTACAAATACCTACAGATTGTTAGTTTTGTTAATCCCTCAGCTTCCTTCCCGTACCTATCCATGTTTGAAAGCATATACATATATTAAATCGGCTGTAAAGACAACATTTCCGTACTATATAATTTTGTACAGGCCCTGACCCCTGAACGGGATCCTCATGAGTTAGCATGGGTGGCCGATCTCCCTGCCTCCATTGATGAAGAGGGATGGTCTACCATTAGGTTCAGACTTGCAAAGGGTTCTACAAATGTGACCATACAGGGAATGTGTTACAGGGTTTATACTAGATGGTACTCAATGCCGTCTAGACTTCACTCGTTATTCCCTCTACGCACATTCTACTATAGGTGGTCATCCTGCCATGTTATTAGCTCTTACTGGGATCAGGTGTGGGACTTGATATCACAGATCTGTCCATAATGCGACACGTCTCCAGTAACACCCACCTTAGCAGCTCTCCACGCCCGGGTTAATTTTCTGGCATCTATGGAGTACATTTCGAGGTTACATAATGATACCAGGGCCACTTTTCACAATGTTTGGTTCCCGTGGTACCAGTTCCAATCTTCACCTCTTCCAAGTCTTTGCTAACTTTCTTTTTATTCCTAATTTTACCCTTTCCCTTTGTATTTTTTTTTATCACACTCTCTCCCCCCCACCTTTTGACAACTTTCGTAGTAATAAGGTTTTTTTGTTTTGTTTTTTTTGTTATTTTGTTTGAAATATATTGGGCCTTTAATTTGGCATCACAGTAGTTTGTTTTGTTATATGGGCTCTCGTTCTATTATACATTATTATTATTATTATTATTATTATTATTATTATTAATAATAATTTCCTTTTTCAATAACTTGGATTATGTTGCTCATTATTGTGCAGTTTATTGTACAGGTTCTATGATTGCCCATTTTACCATATATGTTTGTTTTGTGAAAATAAAATAAAACCGAGGACCGAGCATCCCAGGCCAATTGCAACCCCTCTGTAAAGTTTTCATCCAAATCCATCCAGTAGAATGCCCAGAACAGGTTCAAAGTTCTGCCCAGTGTTCCCGGGTCACAGTCCTGCCCAGCGTACACCAACAGTAGGTCTGATCGGACCTCAACCCTCTAGTATGTTTTCTAGGATCCAATGTTACCACTCTGTGAAATTTTCGTCCAAATCCATCCAGTGAAAGGCCCAGAACAGGCTCCCAGGGTCAAAGTTCTGCTCAGCGTACACCAACGGGAGGTCTGACTGGGACCTCAACCCTCTAGTATGTTTTCTAGGATTCAATGTTACCACTCTGTGAAGTTTCCAAATTATGTGATGTTGTCCAAATCCATACAGTGGATGGCCCAGAACAGGCTCCCTAGGTCGAACTTCTTCCCAGCGCACTCCACCGTGAGGTCCGGCCAGGACCCCAACCAGTCCATTAGGCATCCCAGGCCGATTACCACCCCTCTGTGAAATTTTCATCCTAATCCATCCAGTGGAAGGCCCAGAACAGGCTGCTCGGGTCAAAGCTCTGCCCAGCATCCCCGGTTCCCAATTCTGCCCAGCGTACACCAACGGGAGGTCCGACTAGGACCAACTCCCCTAGTATATCTCCTGAAATCCATGATACCACTCTGAAGTTTTTGTCATCCAAATCCATCCAGTGAAAGGCTCACAACAGGCTCCCCGGGTAAAAGTTCCGCCCAGCGTTCACCAAAGGGAGGTCCAACCGGGACCCTAACCCTCCTAAAACCTGACCAGGATCCAACTGGACCACCTCATGTTTGTTGCATCCCCAATGGTTCAGGGGTGTCCAAATGCATAACTGGACAGTCAGACAGAGAAACAAACAGACCAATGAATTTAAGATATAAGATTGCAGCGCTATAGTGCGGCCAATCTGATACAATTTTGTTTTCAGTCTGAGAACAGACAACAGAACGTCCTCAGGGCCTCATTCATAGATGTTTTTTATATACTGTATCTCCAATGACAAGATTGGCGCATGCGCAGAGTTTGTACATATGCCAGCAGGGCCGGCAACAGAAATATTGGGGCCCGATACACTTATGTCACTGGGGACCCCAGATATGCCAGCTTTTAAGTAAAGTGAAAATACACTATGACTTACCACACTGTCTCTCTGTCACCGATGATGCAGGCTGTAGATCTAGTCTACCGTATCTTCCAAGGTCTTCTTGATGATAGTGCTGTGGATGCCTCAGGGGTAGGAGGGAGTTTGAAGCCAGCCATCCTCAGTCCTCAGCCCCTCATCACCTTCCTCAGCCCTCAGCCTCTCATCACCATCCTCAGCCTCATCACCATTCTCAGCCCTCAGCACTATCCTCAGCCCCTCATCATCAACCTCAGCCTTTCATAACCATCCGCAGCCTCTCATCACCATCCTAAGCCTCTCATCACCATCTACAGCCTCTCATTACCACCAGCCTCTCATCACCATCCTCAGCCCTCATCACCAACCTCAGCCCTCAGCCTCTCATCACCATCTACAGCCTCTCATCACAATCCTCAGCCCTCAGCCTCTCATCACCATCCTCAGCCTCTCATCACCATCCTCAGCCCTCAACCTCTCATCACTATCCTCAGCCCTCATCACCATTCTCAGCCCAAAAGCCACCATCACCATCCTCAGCCTCAGACCCTCATCACCTTCATCAGCCGTCATCACCATCCTCAGCTCAAGAGCCTCAGACCCTCATCACCATCCTCAGCCCTCATCACCATCCTGAACCCTCATCATCATCCTCAGTCCTCATCACCATCCTCAGCCCTCATCACCATCCTCAGCCCTCATCACCATCCTCAGCCTCTCATCATCATCATCTGTCCTCATCACAATTCACAGCCCACATCAACATCCTCAGCCCATAAGCCCCTCATCACATTTCCTCTGCCTCAGACCCTCATCACCATCCTCAGCCCAAAAGGCCGTCATCACCTTCCTCAGCCTCAGACCCTCATCACCATCCTCAGCCCTCATCACCATCCTCAGCCCTCATCAACATCCTCAGTCCAAAAGGCCCTCATCACCTTCCTCATCCCCCAGCGCCTCACCACCGCAGAATGTCGAGTCAGCATAGGTGGGGACAGCATGCGGCAACATGACCTATGACATCATGCCACCTCCGCGCTGACTGCAGGGTCACGCCCCGTCTGCGTCTGAACCACATGGAAGAGCCCAGCGTTGTGCAGGACATGCTACAAGGGAGCTGCGTGGTGACTATACATCCCGGTGGCGGCCACTGTGTCCACTATGTGGTGACGCCCTTGTGTAGCCTCTCAGGTGGAATGGGCCTCCAGCCGGCCATGTGACTTGGTAATGGCGCCAGCTTGATAGGAAATGCAACTGAGTCAGAATTAGCCCCATAGACTATTGTACATGTTATTATATGAGAAGTTATAGGATTTGCGCGCACGCTGGCAGCTACTGTTTTCAGCTGTCACTGTACTTTTATATTGCACACATTGGGTCAGTGGCTGAGATTTGTAGCATTATTTGTACTGTACTGTTTTACCCTGTATTGTCTTATTGCTTTGCTCTCTGTACGGCGCTGCGGAACGTGTGGTGCCCTGTACATATAATGTAATTAATAAATAATAGTAATTGATCAATATCTCGCTGTACAATATAAATGATGGTGCATAGTTGTGTAGCTATAATCACTCACACGGTATCATAGCCAGCAGCTGCGCACACACGTGTGGAGTAACACGACTCGTCCCACTCCACTGTACTATGTCCGGCTGAAGAGGATACACATAATGCTCTTTGTCAGCTGTGTATCCCCTTCAGATAGTGCATTAATTAATTAATCCTCAGGCTCCGTGAAGCCCTCCCCGAGGGTCCCAGGCCGGCTCTCCATTCCACTGGTAACTGGACCCCTTCACACCTCAGCATGGCATGTTGGTCCTTGCGGCGGTGGGCATACCACACACTTCAAGGGCCTGAGTGGCCAGATCTGGGCAGTTCTAAATCCGGTGCCTGCGTGGCCTTCGCCAATCTGCCGGCATGCATTGCTGAAACAGGGAAATTACTACTGACATGTCCCCGTCTCCAGCTGGTAAGAAGATCTGCTGTGTGACCTATCATGGCTCCGTTACTGGGACAGCAGAGGACCCTTCCATACAGGCACAGTGCCACTTGCTGGAGGCTGAGAGGAGACGCATCCCAGAATACTCCGTACCCACAGCCGCCAGCGTGGTTCTATAATGGGATCTATGAGGCAGTATGGGATGTATCCGAGTCAGAAGATAAATAATCGGGGCAGGGGAATTATGGGTCTGATTCAGAGATGGCGGTAATACGGTCGCCACTGCGATATCGCACGGTTCGCAATTGCAAAAATATGCTAATGTTTCCAAAGCTTACCCGGATATTGGGACGCCCGCTGCTGCCTTCTCATATGCGTCTGACGTCTGACGTGCGGACCAGTGTAAACATCGGTAACATCGGCGCAGATCGGGCAAGCATGCAGCATATACGGCAAGTCTGACCTGGGCCTGATTCATTAAGGATCGCTATAGCGATCGCAGTTCCGTAATTGCACGCAGGTCTGCTGCAAAATATGCTAATGATTGCTATTGCAATCCGTCGTACATGCCAGCATAGAGACCCCCACTGCCTCCCACTACCGCTAACCGTAACATCGGTCCGTCACACAGAATGACAGCAGCCCTGACCTTACTAACCTCAATGCACTTAGAGAGTACACAAGCTGCGTATGCCGTCACTATGGCTAATTTATGCACGCACACGCAACAGCGTTCAAACGGACAAGCACATCTGCGTTTCTCCGACCTCCCCCCCCATCACCACCCCGAAACTCTCACTGCATGTCAATCATTCTGCGATGGTTCTGCGTGGTCTCCGTGATTGCAGTGCGATCGCTGCGGTGCCTTCGAGCACATGCACTGCGATGCAGGCGCAGTACGCCACAGTCGCCCATCTGCGTATGCTCTAGCAATAGCGATCTGTGCTGAATCAGGCCCACGGCGTGATTTTTGCTCGCCCATGAAACTGAGTTTAAACAGCCAGACCCGCCTGCGTTTGCCTAGCCACCCCCCGTTTCCTCTCCCAAACGCTGACTACCTGCCACTCACTTTGCGACTGAATCCCCTGTGCAAGCGTAGTCACAGAACAATCACTGCATATGTGCAATGCGGCTTACATGCAGGCGCAATGGCTAACAAACGCTCAATCGGCGCATATTTCAGCACTGCGCACGTCCCTGGATCCGCCCTATGTTTGTAAATAGGAAAACGTCATCATTATTACGCTGTATAATCTGGCGCAGGACTATTCGTTAATAGGAATGAACTAGCTCTGACTGCGACAGACGTATCCTGGAAAATGCAGCCAGCATGGATCGTTCCTGGGGTCTGGAGCCCTCACTTCCCAGCCCAGCGTGGACGCCTCATTTAGGAAAACTAGTGCAATAGAAATAGGTGATATTTCCCTTAGCAACCAACGATATGTTTGTTTTCATGTCCTAAACGGGAAGCAATCGGGAAGCCGACTGCCTAAATACCGGCAAGCCGGCTTCCCGACTGTCTTATCCCGGCATGTGCGAAATGCCGGGCGTCAAGATGTAGACGCCCACATTTCCCCGACGCCGGGAGACCGGCGCCTGGCATCACGATCGTAGTGATGCCGGGTGCCGCGAGTGGACAGCCGCGGGGGGGAGGGTTAGGTTTAGGGCTCCCGGGGGGGACTTAGGGTTAGGCACCCCCCGGGAGGGTTAGGGTTAGGCTAGGGGGAGGATTAGGGTTAGGCCCCCGCCGGCGGGTACTTAGGGTTAGGCACCCCCCCGGGGGACTTAGGTTTAGGCAGCGGGGAAGGGGGTGGTTAGGGTTAGGCACTTGGGGGGGAAGTTAGGGTTAGGCACCCCTAAGGAGGGTTAGGGTTAGGGGGGTTAGGTTAGTCTATACTTACCTATCCACGATCGGGATTTCCAGCGCTGTCGGGCTTCCGCTGCTTCGCACTCTGCTCCTGTCGGGCTGCCGCTGACGGGAATCGAACCGCCAGCCATGCGGCCAGAGGTACCTCATACCCATTCCTCCTAAACTGGAACAGAAAAAAAAAATGTGATTGATCGCCATGGGTAACACCACAGATCTCCTGAGGTAACGGCCCAGAAAACACTTTGCCTGTATGATACCCGGATGAGGTGAAGGAATAAATGGTGCCGTACGGGTGTGTTATGAGACATACATCTAGCCGGTGAATTCCAGATTCCTTGTTGCCGAACCGATTTGCCGATGGGCGGACTCCGATGGTCTTAGCCTCTTAGGTGATCAGCAAAATACAATATGTTCAAAAATATCCGACTCGATAATTCTGATCATTTTTGGGTCGGAATAGGCAAATTGAGATTGCACAATATATTGGGATTTGCCGGTCGCCTGAACAAAGATTTGCCCCAATGAATTGCTGATGCACGGCCATCGTAAGCTAGAGTAACCTCGGTAGTGATGTCATCTCCTCGCTGCAGCGGCAGCTCTGTAGCCTGACGCTCTGGAATTGTATGTAGCCGTCTCTCTCTGGGTCTGATTCAGCAAGGAACGCAAGTGAGAGAACGCACGCACTCGGCCGAAATCTTTGCACTGCGTAGACTACGCGCAGTGTGTATGCAGACTCTTCTGATATTGACTGAAAGGAAGTGCCATTTATGGCTGGTGACGGGGCGTGGTCATGTGACCGCAGGTGTGCCTGTGCGTTGGGACGCCATTATAGGGGCATGCGTAAGTAAGGCAGTGCGGCGGCATACGCAGCCAGACGACTTGATGCCCGCAGGAAGTAGCCAAAATCCTGCACGACATCAGGTCAGCCTCTATTGTGCCTATGGTTCAGATGGTTCTCGATGTTACCGCTGTCTTGCGCATTACTCAGGCTCTGAGTAAAGGGAAGTGGGCGGCATTGTGTAGTGCTGACCGTCTGCATCTTATGTTGCGGTTGCCGTGTGTATGCATTGATTAGCATATACACGCAGCGGCCGTGTGCGTGCGCTCACTTGCGTTCCTTGCTGAATCAGGCCCTCTGTCTCCTTTGGATCTGAATGGGGGCACTCTCTGGCATTTATGTCACTGCCACCCCAGAGCAGGGCTGTCTCTCCTGTCAGTTACCTCAGACTCCCTGTAAATGCCCTGTCACCCCTCCGCCAGGTGCCACTGCCACACGAGGCTTGCCAGTCATGTGACCTGCTACTGGCAGTCAGCAGTTAGTAATGGTGGTGAGGGTCCACCGACATCACTGGCCTGTGTGCTGCCACCACCAGAGATCAGCAGCCTTCAGCTAAAGGTAATGACACTGACGTGGGTGGAGGTCGGACACCAGGAAGCCGGGAACCCCCCAATAATTAACATACAAAATGGACCCCCATATGTGAAAGGCATAACAGGCATAGGGTTTCTCAGAAGATAGATGGTGCGACCACTGGTGCGTCTGTGTACGCAAGCGGCTTTACTTGAGACTGCGCTACTAGATGTCTCAATTCAAATCCCAGCAACAGTGACATTACCATATTCTTGTTTACGGTGGCGCAGCCGCGCAGGAACTAACGTCCACCTCAGTGTCAGCGTTTCAGGTGTGAGCACAAATTTAGGCGACATCCGTGCAAACAGATTTTCATACATGTTTGCTCCCATTATTACTAATGCCGAGGTCATATGTGCTGGCTGCCAGTAACCTATAATGCTGCCAGGGGGAGGGTCCGTGTAATGAGAACATGGCCCTGATCTGTACGTTTATACTCAGCTGAGAGTCTCACTCAGGGGCAAGAGGCGAACGCCTATAGCTCCCTATCACCCCTGTATTTCCTGGCAGAGCATCAGTCCCTGCTCGGGATACCTGGTAATTATTGCCTCTGCTCGATGCTCCCCCGTCCCGTCCCCCCTCTCAGCTGCTCTGGGCTTCTGGCACCTCGCCAAGCTGGCATCCACTTTCCAGCACTAGGGTCAGGGTCTTAAAAGCTTAAACAGGTTTGAAGCTCCAGTATTTCATGAGGGGCCGTAAGAATCCCTGGAATTAGTGATAATTACTCCCAACACTGGGCACTGAGAGAAACACGCAGCTCCGCCGTAATCCCGCTGGAAAGACCCCGGATCCAGTTTTACAAGTGTGCAGCGATATTCCTCACTTACAGGAAATGGGAATATAGAGGAAAGACAGAGAGGACATGATCTGCCCTCTGCCAGTCATCCCACCCCCCGAGAAAGCCCCTCTCTCCAGTACCCGGGCTGGTGCCCACTAAGATGTTCAGGGATTTACACTAAATATAACTTTTCTTTATTCCTAGGATACATTCACTTCTCTGCTCAGCAATGTTTTACTGTCCCATTACCACCAACACATTGTATACGTGGCCCATTACCACCAACACATTGTATACGTGGCCCATTACCAGCAACACATTGTATACGTGGCCCATTACCACCAACACATTGTATACGTGTCCCATTACCACCAACACAGTGTATACGTGGCCCATTACCACCAACACATTGTATATGTGCCCATGTCCCATTACCTTCAGCTTACCATGGCCCATTACCACCAACACATTGTATACGTGTCCCATTACCACCAACACATTGTATACATGGCCCATAACCACCAACATATTGTATACGTGTCCCATTACCAGCAACACATTGTATACGTGGCCCATTACCACCAACACATTGTATACGTGCCCATGTCCCATTACCTCCAGCTCACCATGGCCATGTCCCATTACCACCAACACAGTGTATACGTGTCCCATTACCACCAACACATTGTATACGTGTCCCATTACCACCAACACATTGTATACGTGGCCCATTACCACCAACACATTGTATACGTGTCCCATTACCACCAACACATTGTATACGTGGCCCATTACCACCAACACATTGTATACGTGGCCCATTACCACCAACACATTGTATACGTGGCCCATTACCACCAACACATTGTATACGTGGCCCATTACCACCAACACATTGTATACGTGGCCCATAACCACCAACATATTGTATACGTGTCCATTACCAGCAACACATTGTATACGTGCCCATGTCCCATTACCTCCAGCTCACCATGGCCCATTACCTCCAGCTCACCATGGCCATGTCCCATTACCTCTAGCACACCATGTCCTATTACCTCCAGCACACCGATTCCATGTCCCATTACCTCCAGCACACCATGTCCCATTACCTCCATCTCACCATGGCCATGTTCGATTACCTCCAGCACACCATGTCCCATTACCTCCAGCTCACCATGGCCATGTCCCATTACCTCCAGCTCACCATGGCCATGACCCATTACCTGCAGCTCACCATGGCCATGTCCCATTACCTCCAGCACACCATGTCCCATTACCTCCAGCTCACCATGGCCATGTCCCATTACCTCCAGCACACCATGGCCATGTCCCATTACCTCCATCTCACCATGGCCATGTCCCATTACCTCCAGCTCACAACGGCCATGCCCCATTACCTCCAGCACACTATGTCCCATTACCTCCACCTCACCATGGTCATGTCCCATTACCTCCAGCTCACCATGGCCATGTCCATTGCCTCCAGCTCACCATAGCTATGTCCCAATACCTCCAGCATACAATTTCCTATAACCTCCAGCACACCGTGGCCATGTCCCATTACCTCCAGCACACCATGGCCATGTCCCATTACCTCCATCTCACCATGGCCATGTCCCATTACCTCCAGCTCACAACGGCCATGCCCCATTACCTCCAGCACACTATGTCCCATTACCTCCACCTCACCATGGTCATGTCCCATTACCTCCAGCTCACCATGGCCATGTCCATTGCCTCCAGCTCACCATAGCTATGTCCCAATACCTCCAGCATACAATTTCCTATAACCTCCAGCACACCGTGGCCATGTCCCATTACCTCCAGCTCACCACTTCCCATTACCTCCAGCACACCAAGTCCCATTACCTCCAGCTCACCACTTCCCATTACCTCCAGCTCACCATGTCCCATTACCTCCAGCTCACCATGTACCATTCATTACCTCCAGCTAACCATGTCCCATTACCTCCAGCACACCATGTCCCATTACCTCCAGCACACCATGTACCATTACTTCTAGCACACCATGGCTATGTCCTATTACTTCCAGCACACCATATCCCATTACCTCCAGCACACCATTGCCATGTCCCATTACTTCCATTGTTTCTGCATCCAGACCTTCCTGCATTGTGTCTGCATCCAGACCTCCCTGCATTGTGTCTGCATCCAGACCTTCCTGTATTGTCTCTGCATCCAGACCTTCCTGTATTGTCTCTGCATCCAGACCTCCCTGCATTATCTCTGCATCCAGACCTTTGTGCATTATCTCTGCATCCAGACCTTTCTGCATTATCTCTGCATCCAGACCTTCCTGCATTGTCTCTGGGTCCAGACCTTCCTTCATTATCTCTGCATCCAGACCTCCCCGCATTATCTCTGCATCCAGACCTTCCTGCATTATCTCTGCATCCAGACCTTCCTGCATTATCTCTGCATCCAAACCTTCCTGCATTGTGTCTGCATCCAGACCTTCCTGCATTGTCTCTGCATCCAGACCTTCCTGCATTATCTCTGCATCCAGATTTTCCTGCATTGTCTCTGCATCCAGACCTTCCTGCATTGTGTCTGCATCCAGACCTTCCTGCATTATCTCTGCATCCAGACCTTCCTGCATTGTCTCTGCATCCAGACCTTCCTGCATTATCTCTGCATCCAGACCTTCCTGCATTGTCTCTGCATCCAGACCTTCCTGCATTGTCTCTGCATCCAGATCTTCCTGCATTGTCTCTGCATCCAGACCTTCCTGAATTGTCTCTGCTTCCAGACTTTCCTGCATTGTCTCTGCATCCAGACATTCCTGCATTGTCTCTGCATCCAGACCTTCCTGCATTGTCTCTGCATCCAGACCTTCCTGAATTGTCTCTGCTTCCAGACTTTCCTGTATTGTCTCTGCATCCAGACATTCCTGCATTGTCTCTGCATCCAGACCTTCCTGCATTGTGTCTGCATCCAGACCTTCCTGCATTGTGTCTGCATCCAGACCTTCCTGCATCCAGACCTTCCTGCATTATCTCTGCATCCAGACCTTACTGCATTATCTCTGCATCCAGACCTTCCTGCATCCAGACCTTCCTACATTGTTCTTGCATCCAGACCATCCTCCATTGTCTTGCTGTCCAGACCAGTGGCGGCTTCAGAGGTGGGGCTGCAGCGCAGTCCAAAATTCAAATAGGGGAGCCCCACCAACTTCCCTTCTAAACCCTACCAAACATCACCAGCCAGGACCCACTGGCAGTTGGTGTGGCTCCCCTATTTGAATTTTGGACTGGGCTGCAGCCCCACCTCTGGAGCCACCTCTGGTCCAGACTTTCCTGCATTGTCTCTGCATCCAGACCTTCCTGCATTATCTCTGCATCCAGACCTTCCTGCATCCAAGTATTTCTACATTGTTCCTGCATCCAGACCTTCCTGCAAATTTTTCCTGGCATTCCTCCTTCCTGCCTGCACCCTGATACCTTCATCTCCTGGTTTCTGTTTACTGGTGCTCGTCTCCTGACTCAGGGTACTTGCTGTCCAATACCTACTCCAGACTCTCTCCGTGTGGCCACCTGGGTTTTAACATAAGCTCCTACTCAAGTATAAGACCTGGGGGCATCCAAGTACCTGTGAGAATATTAATCTCTATGGGAATCGCGGCTGCTATAGGTGAAGACATCTCTAGCCTGATTCTAGGAGTTCATGTGGTTTTCTGCGTGAGCCCTAACATTCTATACTGTTGTTTCTGGATACAACTAGGATACACTCAAGGCTGCATCTTTACGAGGCCATTGCAAACCCCATCCCCTGTATAATGTCATATGGGAAAGCTATAAGGAATGAAGTTAGCTTGTCTGTAACTGCACCATTCTAACATCATGTGTAACAGCCCTTAATAATCTATATGTTGCCAATCAGTGGAAGAAGGAAGTGTCATTACATTATCTTCCATGTAAGGTCAGCAGCAGGCGGTGATGTTATCGCACCAGGAAACAAAATTCCTTTATTCAGAACTGGTACAAAATGTAAAGATTCAGATTGTTGATGCCAGAAAGTCGACATAGGGCCTGATTCAGTAAGGATCGCTATAGCGATTACGCACGCAGTCTCACTGCGATGTTATGCTAATGATTGCAATCGCAATGCCATACGCTGCCAAACATAAGGAAGCCCACTTTACCTTACACACATCCGTAATACTTAGGAGCTCAATGAGACCCGCTCGCAAGATGCGGTCGCTCGGTGGCAAAAAGGGGCCGGATATTTATATTAAGCGCTCGCACTGCAGCACGTAAGGACGCCCTCTATGTTTTAGCGAGCTACGGCAATGAGCACTCGCTAGTGTATAAAGACTCCCCCTTGCCACTCGCAACACTCGTCATCTATGGGAAATGTATGATTAATCGGTAACATTGAGAGCCATTGGAGCTGCTCGCAGCCCTTGAGGTTGCCTTTCTTCGCCACAAGCACTGCGATCAGTGCGGGCTGAAATACATGCAGGTGACGTGCACAATGATGCTACGTTGCTAATTATGCATGCCATTTAAATGGCGTTTGGCGGTCTGACGCACCTGCGTTCGCAGCACCACTCCCCTGTTCACATGCTCCTTCCTTTGTTACCACCCACAAACGGTGCTGTCACTCCAAGCAGCGACCTGATAGTGGCTTACGAGCAACCGAAATCAGGGCCTGGTTCAGACCCACTCGCGAGCGCTGAGCGTTCGCAAGCGGGTCGATGTTGGGCCAGTGCGCATGCGTACGATGGACCAGGCTCCGTCGTGCGCATGCGCAAGACCCGGATAGTGATGGGCAAGCCGTCGCTATGGGTCTCGCTACAAAGGGGGCGTGCTGTCGATGGTGAGTGACAGCACGCCCCCTTTGGTGGGCGTGCCGCGGGCGTGGCTGGCCAGATGGAGGCATTCCCATGGGAACGCCTACCGTCTGGGGCCGGCCCCACTGACATCACTAGTGATGTCAGTGGTAGTGCTTTTGGCTCTGATAGAGCCAAAAGCACTCCAGGGCTTGCGGCAGACGAGACCCTACCACAAGGGTCTCGTTGCAAGCCCGATGGTCGCGATGGTCTTGACCATCGCGACCATCTTTTTGGCCGCTCGCTATAGCTGTGGGTGGTCACCCACAGCTATGCGCAACTTAGTGAGTGAGCGCAACTTAGCGAGCAGGTCTGAATCAGGTCCTTAGTCCATCGGTAACATGGAGTAACATCGCAGCCTCACGCACACTTGCACAAGGTCAGACCTTACTCAGGAATTGCTAACTTCAGCGCACACTATGAGACCTCAGGCTGAGTACGGCATCGCAGTGGATAATATACGCACGCCCATGCAACGGGTCAGTGTAGTCATTGCGATTGCAATCCCGATCGCAGTTAGTTTTCGCGCAAGCACACTGCGATGCATATGAAAACGCGCTGAACACAACGATCATCCGATTGCGCGCGTAATCGCAGTTGCCATCAGTAATGAATCATGCCCATAGTCTGAATATCAACACTGAGATTATATACTGCATGTCAGCAAATGCAGTGCTGACATGGCCATAATGTTGATATTGTACATGCCGACAGTCGGTATGTTGACATGACGTTTTTCTACATCAGGGTCCAGATAGGGTTCCACAGGATACCTTGGGGTATAGGTGATGACGTCAGGCATCGGGCACCATAGAGTTAAGTTTTCAGCCTCCCAGGATGCACTAGGGTCCCCCTCCTATACCCCGCCCCCGAGCCAAGGAATCTCAGTTTCGTTGGTGCCCGGCTCGGAGTCGGATGCACCTGTTAGAGGGGGGCTAAGGATAGCCCCTGAAGTTTTCTACAAGGCAGCTGTGGCTGCACATCTGGAAGTACAGCATGGACAGTCACTACTGACGTCCATGCCGTCTCACCTACACCCCGCCGGCACCAGAACGCCGGTACTGATCCAGGGATGCTGGTAAGCATCTGGGGTCACGGCTAGCGGTGACCCCAGATGTTTCAGACCATGGCCGGATTCAAGGGGGCAGCAGGTAAGCAGCGGGGTCCCGCGGTGGGTCCCTGCTGAGCACATGGGGCCTGATTCAGAGCTGAACGCTCTGACCAGAGTGCTCGCTCTGAATCAGGGCCCTCCTCCATGAAAATGGAGCGGCCTCCAGGCCGCTCGCATAGCTGTGGGTGACCACCCACAGCTTATGCGAGCGGCCAAAAAGATGGTCGCGATGGTCAAGACCATCGCGACCATCAGACTTGCGACGGAGACCCTGCGTTAGGGTCTCCCTGCCACAAGCCCTGGAGTGATTTTCAGAGCCAAAATCACTCCCACTGACATCACTAGTGGTGTCAGTGGGGCCGGCTTCAGACGGTAGGCGTTCCCATGGGAACGCCTCCGTCTGGCAGCCACTCCCCCGGCACGCCCACCAAAGGGGGAGTGCTGTCAATCAACATCGACAGCACGCCCCCTTTGGTGCGAGACCCGGAGTGATGGAAAGCCCGTCGTTCCCCGGGTCTCGCGCATGCGCACGACGGAGCTCCCTCCGTCGTGCGCATGCGCAGTGGGGAACATCGACCCGCTTGTGAGCGTACTGCTGCTCGCGAGCGGGTCTGAATGACCCTCATGGTCCAGAGTCCCCAGGCAGGGGGCTCCCTGGGAACTGGCTGCAGCGTGGAGCCAGGTAACTAACCTGCGCTTCCACTACTCCCCTGGGACAGCGGACCGCGGCTGAGCGGTAGCACTGCGGCGTCCCAGGGGTTAATTGCATGCCAGGGTAGCGCGCCTTCCCTGTATCACAGCCGGCGCCTCCCCCGCTGCACACAGCCCTCTCTGCTTCTGCTGACTGGCCATGTGGCAGCGCTCCTCCCCCAGGCCGGCCTCCTCTCTGCTCCTCGGTGGCCATCTTTGTATGGTGGACGCTGATGATCGGTGGCATCGCGGTCTGGGTCCCCCGGCATACCTCTCCTCCGTTGGTAACAGGTCTGTGTATGCAGCGCTGTGTCCTACTAGGCTCTGAGTCTGTGTAGTGGAGGATCAGCGCTGATAGTGCAGGAATTGATTTCTTTGCATTGTATGTGACTTCTGCTGGCGTCTGCTGCCTGTACTTTCAATTTCTACTGTCAGCCATTTCACTGTCCCTGCTCTTCCTCTGCTAAAGCCCTTGCGGTGCGGTGATTGCAGGGTGGTTCTCCTACTATACTAACAAGTATCAGTGAGAGGGGTCACATACTTACCATCATGTCTGAGAGTGACTTTCCTCTCCAGCTTATGTGTACTAAGTGCAATGTACCAATAGCGGAGGGGGAGGGTAACGCGGAGGGGCTATGTCGGCAGTGTTATTTATTGGCGCGGCCAATTACTGTCACAGCTCCGGTACAGGAACCGCCCTGGGCTTGTTTCGCTAAAGCACTTACAACCCTGGTGGGCCAGTTAGCTCCGCAGCCTGCTTTCTCACAGATGGGATTGTCCCAGCAGTGAGTGGTGTCGTCACCCATGCAGGGTTTCCCGAGACAATTGATGGTACCCCACAGTCTCCCTATTTCCCCTCCCCAGGTCTCTCAGGAGCCTGCGTGGGTTAATTCACTGACAAGTTCTGTGCAGCATTTGTCAGATGTGTTACAAGGGGAGTCTGTGTTGCGGCCACATAAGCGGCCTGTGGCATCTCTGTCCGCTCCTTATGAGGATGACGACGTGACTTCCGATGATGGTGAGATTCTGGATCTTTCTGACCAAGAACCTCTCCGTACTAAAGAGTCGGGCGCTAAGTCCAAGGTTTATATTCCTGGTCTTATTCGGGCAGTCCGCACAGTTTTAGTGATTGAGGATGAATATCCTCAGGTGTCCAAGTCCAAATATGCTTTTTTTAAGGATATTAATGGTGACACCACAGTGTTTCCTCTTTCGGGTCAGTTAGTAGACCATTTAGAGGAGGCGTGAAAACACCCTGGTAAACAGTATCAGCCTCAGAGGCGCTTAGCGGTGGCTTGTTTGTTTGCGGACAATTATTTTTCTAAGTGGGAATCCCCTCCACAGGTGGATTCTCATGTGACACGCCTAGTCCGAAGTGCCACATTGCCCATGCCCTCCATGTCCTCCTTGAAGGATGCTACGGATGGCAAGGTGGAGATCTGCCTAAAGTCCATTTATTCCCTCGCGGGGGGGGGGGGCATCCAGACCGGCTATGGCCGTATGTTGGGTAGCCAGAGCTATGGAGCGCTGGGCGGATAGTTTGGAGGCGTCTTTGGATTCCGACTGTTCGGCTGAACAGGCCGAGTTGGTAGGCAATCTCCGGGATTCGGCCACTTACATTAATGAAGCCGCCTTGGATATCAGTACCCTCACATCTCGGATTTCTTCGGCAGCTGTTGCTGCTCGTCGCACCTTATGGTTGCGATCTTGGAAGGCGGACGCTGATTCCAAAAAGTGCTTGGAAGCTTTGCCTTTTAATGGAGAAGTCCTATTTGGTCCGGATCTGGACAAAATTGTAGCCACGCTGGCAGCAGCCAAATCTGCATGTCTCCCGTCTGCTGCGGTCCCTTTCAGTTCGGGTATGTCGTCCTTTCGGCCTTACAGGGCCCAGGGTAGGCCTAAAGCACAGTCTTTTCCCCGACCGGCTGGCCCCAAAAAATCGGCCAAGCCCAGGAAACAGGCCTGGAGTACCAGACATCCTGCCCCTAAGTCAGATGACAAACCTGCGGCCTGACGGTCCGGGCCTCCCTTTGGGGGATCCCAAAGTGGGAGGCCGCCTGCTGCAGTTCGCCCAGTGTTGGTCGATAACCACAGGCCCCCATCCCGATTCTTCACCACGGGCCTTCCATTAGACCGGAACAAAGCCGTGGAACTGCGGAAGGTTTTGCACACTATGCTCCAGGCTGGAGTTATAGTGCCTGTTCCATTCTCCCAGAGGGGCCAGGGTTTCTATTCCAATCAATGTTTGGTGCAGAAACCCAATGGGTCGTACCGTCTGATTCTCAACCTCAAGGCCCTCAACAAGTCCTTGCGGGTGCCAAAGTTTCTGGCGCTGAAACCTGGGGATTACATGGTGTCATTGGACATACAGGACGCTTACCTGCATGTCCCTATTCTTTTACGCCATCAACAGTTCCTCAGGTTTGCAATCCGCAACGATCACTTCCAATTCCGGGCGTTACCTTTTGGCCTGGCGACAGCACCACGAGTGTTCACCAAGGTCATGGCGGCTTACCTGCAGCTGCAGGGAGTCCGCATGTTGCCGTACCTAGACGACCTTCTGTTGGTAGCAGGATCTCCAGAGCTCCTTCTACACCACTTGGACCTGACGATTGCAGCACTGCAACGTCACGGCTGATTAATAAACTGGCAGAAGTCCACCCTGATCCCGTCTCAGAGGATTCTGCACCTCGTAGCCTTATTGGACTCCAGACAGCAGAGGATCTTTGTGACGGGGAAAAATATCTCTGCCTTACAGTTGAGGGTGCGCAATTGTTGGCAGAGTCGCGGAGTGTCTCTGCACTCGGCGATGAGGTTACTGGGCTCCATGGTGTCAATATTCGACCTGGTGGAATATGCCCAGTTTCACTCCAGACCTCTGCAGCAATTGATCCTGTCCAAGTGGAATGGACTGCCTCAGAGTCTAAAGCCCCAGACGATGGTGTTCACTCCGGAGGTTCGCCTGTCCCTAGCCTGGTGGTTGCAGACGACCCACCTCAACAAGGGTCGCCCATTTTGAGTGGCGAACTGGGTCCTGTTAACAACGGACGCCAGTCTTCGGGGCTGGGGAGCTGTCACGGGTCCACACTTGTTTCAGGGCAGATGGACTCAGGCGGAAAAGGAGCTTCCAATAAACATCTTGGAACTCTGCGCGGTTTTCAATGCTCTCCAGCAGGGTTCTCCAAGGTCATCCCGTGCAGGTCCAGTCGGACAACGCCACCACCGTGGCCTACATAAATCGGTAAGGAGGAACCCGAAGTTGGGCGGCACTCGTAGAGGTGTCCTACATCCTGGTCTGGGCAGAGCGCAATCTCCCGGTCATATCAGCAGTATTCATCCCGGGAGTCCTCAACTGGGAGGCAGACTTTCTCAGTCGACAGGACGTTCATCCGGGGGAGTGGTCTCTGCACCAGGACGTCTTTCAACTTCTGGTGGTCAGGTGGGGTCTTCCAGAGATAGACCTCATGGCGTCACGGCACAACAATAAGTTGCCGGTGTACGGGTCTCGAACAAGAGACGAAAAGGCATCTCTGGTTGATGCTCTGTCCGTCCAGTGGACGTTCCGGTTTGCTTATCTCTTTCCTCCGTTTTCCCTTCTTCCACGGGTAATCCGGAAATTCAAACAGGAAGGAGGGACGCTCCTGTTGATAACTCCTGCGTGGCCCAGGCGGCACTGGTTCTCAGACCTTCAGAGTCTGTCCGTAGACATTCCTCTGCGGTTGCCGCTACGACCGGACCTATTGTCACAGGGTCCTTGTCTTCACCCGGACCTGACTCGGCTGTCTTTGACGGCGTGGCTGTTGAGACGGCCATGTTAAGGTCCAGGGGGTTTTCCAGCTCTGTAGTACAAACTATGCTAAGAGCTCGGAAACCATCTTCTGCAAGGATTTACCATCATGTGTGGCATACGTTCTTCCAGTGGTGTCGACCGAGAGGCTATGCCCCTCGGGAGTTCTGTCTGTCTAGAGTGTTAGCTTTCCTACAGGCGGGACTAGACCATGGGCTTCGCCTTGCTTCTCTGAAGGTGCAGGTGTCTGCCCTGTCAGTCTGGTTCCATCGTAGGATTGCTACAATCCCTGATGTGCGCACCTTTATGCAAGGTGTTCTTCAAATTCAGCCGCCTTTTGTTCCACCGGTGGTGCCTTGGGATTTAGCTGTGGTCCTGAGGGCTCTCTAGGGACCGCCGTTAGAACCACTGGGCTCAGTGGACCTTAAATGGCTCACAGCTAAAACACTTTTCCTTCTGGCCATTGCTCTGGCCAGACGTGTTTCTGACTTAGGGGTGCTCTCCTGTAGACCCCCTTTCCTGATTTTTCATAGGAACAGGGCAGTGCTGCGCACTCGTCCTGAATTTCTTCCCAAAGTTGTTTCATGTTTCCATATCAACGAGGAAATCATTGTGCCGGCTTTTAACTCACCTGATCTTTCAGTGGGTGAGGCCACTTTGGACGTTGTGCGGGCCTTAAGGATTTACGTTGACCGCACTTCTTCTTTTAGGAGGTCGGATCAGATACCTTGTTTGTCCTCTATGGCTTCCGTAAAAGAGTTTGGCCTGCTTCAAAGCAAACTTTGGCAGGTTGGATTTGTATGGGAATTTCAGAAGCTTATCTTCGTGAAGGCCTTCCGGTTCCATCCTCTGTGAGGGCTCATTCCACTAGGTCTGTGGGTCCTTTGAGGGCAGCTCGACGTGGTGCCTTTGCAGTCCAGATCTGCAAGGCTGCCACGTGGTCCTCTGTTCATACCTTTGTGAGGTATTACGCTTTTGACACCTTTGCTTCTCAGGATGCTTCCTTCGGGCGGCAGATTCTCCTTTCAGCACAGGAGCGTCCCCACCCTTGAAGGATACCCTATGGACCCTGATGTAGAAAATATGAGATATGGTAAGAACTTACCATTGTTATCTCTATTTCTACGAAGTCCATAGGGTTCCACAGGACTTCCGCCGTGTCGCACCTGTGCTGCAGATGGGCTTTACTCTGGTCACCGGTTTTACCGTCTCCCTCTGGTGAGATTGTGATTCTTGTCTGTGTCCAGATCTTTTTTCTCTCTCTTCCTTCTCCTCCTCCGGCCTATGGCTTGGTACGTAACTGAGGTGCCTTGGCTCAGGGGCGGGGTATAGGAGGGGGACCCTAGTGCATCCTGGGAGGCTGAAAACTTAACTCTATGGTGCCCAATGCCTGACGTCATCACCTATACCCCAAGGTATCCTGTGGACTTCGTAGAAATAGAGATAACAAAGGTAAGTTCTTACCATATCTCATATTTTTCTACTGTGAGCCCTAACCCTAAAGCTAAGTCTGCCCTTGGAGTCCTTTATATCCATCAGAGCCTTTCCTGTATTTGTATTCTAGAGAAAGGACTTTAACGTGAACGAGATGATGTAATAGAGAGAAAACACTCAGCTTCTCTCCCAGTCCTGCTAGTTACAGAGTCTCTATATCCGCACTGTGCTTCTAGCTCTCCCCGGAGTCCCCATGTGATGACCGCCCTCTCAGGATCTCTCCCCCCCCCCTAATGTCACTGATTGTGTTTATCTCCTTGCACCCTTGTGTTGAGACTCTGCCTATCAACACCCCGTTAATAGTGGCCGGGACGTGGAGTGGGGCAGCTGACATGTTTCCTGACTGCGAGCCCAGTCCTGGCTGTAGGAACAACAACAGGTCATAAAGATAACAGCTTTCCATATCTGCGAATGAGGGGGGAATGTGACAACTACCAGAAGTACACTGACAAGACCCCTGTAATTCCCCTGTATACTTCTGGCTGCTGAATTATCAGATCGGTATCACAGCTCATCGCCTACAGACTGTCATGCAGATAATCTATTCTATAGGTAGCTGAAGGCTGCATAAGCCTAAAGCTACATAAGTGTACAGGCTTGGAGCCGATGGTAGTTTTAAGACAACTTTATATAGCTGTGATTGAAGTTTATGTAGCTGTTGATTGACAGGTCAGTGTGGCCTTGGGTAGCCTGTTAGAGCGTAGATAGGGTGCGCCTTCAGAAGCTATATAGGGTCAGGTAAAATCCAAGGACTTCCCCTTTGCTTCAGGATTCCCCGCCCCCCCACTTCAATTTTATTATTTTGCTGTCATTTTGTTGTATTGCTGTAATGTTGTTATTTTGCTGTAATGTTGTTGTATTGCTGTGTGCACAGAATGGATGGTGTCTTCTGTCTAATAATACATTGGAAAATTATAACAAGCCTCAGCAAGGCGGGAAAGCATTGCTTCTCAGCGGCCAAAAGTGGACGCAAGTGGTAGCTGTGGGGGCACCTTCCCTTTCGCAGGGCGAGCTGTCTCTGCCCAATGGTGGGACCTGGGCTTCTCCATTAAGGTTGGGCCCCGGTAGTGCTAAGCTAATAGAGGGGGGAGTTTAAGCCTCCGCGGCTCAGTTTGCGTCGGGGAGCGTACAGCCACACCCCATTTGATAGTGTGGAATGTTTGGCCTAGAGCGGAGATGCTTTCTTTAGCCACTTTCCTTTTCTAATTAAAATGACTTAAAATTAAATAAATTAAATAAAAGTTGTGAGCTTATTTGAATTCCAATTTTCTGTGTCTGGTCTCATTTCTAGTTATTATAAGCATTAGTTAATCAGATTAAATCACCTGGAGGTTATCAGACTATAGACAATTTTTATAGGATCAGAATCTGATAATCTGTAAGGATCAGAGGCTGTTGGGTAGATAATCTGAGGATCAGAGGCTGTTGGGTAGATACTCTGAGGATCAGAGGCTGTTGGGTAGATAATCTGTGAGGATCAGAGGCTGTTGGGTAGATAATCTGTAAGGATCAGAGGCTGTTGGGTAGATACTCTGTAAGGATCAGAGGCTGTTGGGTAGATACTCTGTAAGGGTCAGAGGCTGTTGGGTAGATACTCTGAGGATCAGAGGCTGTTGGGTAGATAATCTGTAAGGAGCAGAGGCTGTTGGGTAGATACTCTGAGGATCAGAGGCTGTTGGGTAGATAATCTGTAAGGATCAGAGGCTGTTGGGTAGATACTCTGAGGATCAGAGGCTGTTGGGTAGATAATCTGTAAGGATCAGAGGCTGTTGGGTAGATAATTTGTAAGGATCAGAGGCTGTTGGGTAGATAATATGTAAGGATCAGAGGCTGTTGGGTAGATAATCTGTAAGGAGCAGAGGCTGTTGGGTAGATAATCTGTAAGGATCAGAGGCTGCTGGGTACATAATTTGTAAGGATCAGAGGCTGCTGGGTACATAATTTGTAAGGATCAGAGGCTGTTGGGTAGATAATCTGTAAGGATCAGAGGCTGTTGTGTAGATGATCTGTAAGGATCAGAGGCTGTTGGGTAGATAATCTGTGAGGATCAGAGGCTGCTGGGTAGATAATTTGTAAGGATCAGAGGCTGCTGGGTAGATAATTTGTAAGGATCAGAGGCTGTTGGGTAGATAATATGTAAGGATCAGAGGCTGCCGGGTAGATAATCTGTAAGGAGCAGAGGCTGTTGGGTAGATAATATGTAAGGATCAGAGGCTGCCGGGTAGATAATCTGTAAGGATCAGAGGCTGTCGGGTAGATAATCTGTAAAGATCAGAGGCTGTCGGGTAGATAATCTGTAAGGATCAGAGGCTGTCGGGTAGATTATCTGTAAGGATCAGAGGCTGTCGGGTAGATAATCTGTAAGGATCAGAGGCTGTCGGGTAGATAATCTGTAAGGATCAGAGGCTGCCGGGTAGATAATCTGTAAGGATCAGAGGCTGCCGGGTAGATAATCTGTAAGGATCAGAGGCTGCCGGGTAGATAATCTGTAAGGATCAGAGGCTGCCGGGTAGATAATCTGTAAGGATCAGAGGCTGCTGGGTAAATAATCTGTAAGGATCAGAGGCTGCCGGGTAGATAATCTGTAAGGATCAGAGGCTGCTGGGTAGATAATTTGTAAGGATCAGAGGCTGTCGGGTAGATTATCTGTAAGGATCAGAGGCTGTCGGGTAGATTATCTGTAAAGATAAGAGGTTGTTGGGTAGATACTCTGTAAAGATCAGAAACTATTGGGTAGATAATCTGTAATGATCACAGACTGCTGGGTAGATTGTTGGGTAAATAATCTGTAATGATCACAGACTGCTGGGTAGATTGTTGGGTAGATAATCTGTAAGCAGAAGCCGAGCGACACTGTTTTTACACCAACTACCACAACTGTCATCATTGGCATCAGAACAAGCACCAGCCTCATGCTAGGAGCAGAAGATCCGTCATCATTACTATCAGAACGTGCACCAGCCTCATGGTAGGAGCAGAAGATCCGTCATCATTGGTATCAGAACGTGTACCAGCCCCATGCCAGGAGCAGAAGATCCGTCATCATTGGTATCAGAACGTGTACCAGCCACATGCTAGGAGCAGAAGATCTGTCATCATTGGTATCAGAACGTGCATCAGCCTCATGCTAGGAGCAGAAGATCAGTCATCATTACTATCAGAACGTGTACCAGCCCCATGCTAGGAGCAGAAGATCCGTCATCATTGGTATCAGAACGTGTACCAGCCCCATGCCAGGAGCAGAAGATCCGTCATCATTGGTATCAGAACGTGTACCAGCCCCATGCCAGGAGCAGAAGATCCGTCATCATTGGTATCAGAACGTGTACCAGCCACATTCTAGGAGCAGAAGATCTGTCATCATTGGTATCAGAACGTGCATCAGCCTCATGCTAGGAGCAGAAGATCAGTCATCATTACTATCAGAATGTGTACCAGCCCCATGCTAGGAGCAGATGATCCGTCATCATTGGTATCAGAACGTGTACCAGCCCCATGCTAGGAGTAGAAGATCCGTCATTATTGGTATCAGAACGTGTATCAGCCCCATGCTAGGAGCAGAAGATCCGTCATCATTTGTATCAGAACGTGTACCAGCCCCATGCTAGGAGCAGAAGATCCGTCATCATTTGTATCAGAACATGCACCAGCCCAATGGTAGGAGTAGAAGATCCGTCATCATTGGTATTAGAAAGTGCACCAGCCCCATGCTAGGAGCAGGAAATCCGCCATCATTGGTATCAGAACGTGTACCAGCCCCATGCCAGGAGCAGAAGATCCGTCATCATTGGTATCAGAATGTGCACCAGCCTCATGGTAGGAGCAGAAGATCCGTCATCATTGGTATCAGAACGTGTACCAGCCCCATGCTAGGAGCAGAAGATCCGTCATCATTGGTATCAGAACGTGTACCAGCCCCATGCCAGGAGCAGAAGATCCGTCATCATTGGTATCAGAACGTGTACCAGCCCCATGCTAGGAGCAGAAGATCCATCATCATTGGTATCAGAACGTGTACCAGCCCCATGCTAGGAGCAGAAGATCCGTCATCATTGGTATCAGAACATGTACCAGCTCCATGCTAGGAGCAGAAGATCCGTCATCATTGGTATCAGAACGTGTACCAGCCCATGCCAGGAGCAGATGATCCGTCATCATTGGTATCAGAACGTGTACCAGCCCCATGCCAGGAGCAGATGATCCGTCATCATTGGTATCAGAACGTGTACCAGCCCCATGCTAGGAGTAGAAGATCCGTCATTATTGGTATCAGAACGTGTACCAGCCCCATGCTAGGAGCAGAAGATCCGTCATCATTTGTATCAGAACATGCACCAGCCCAATGGTAGGAGTAGAAGATCCGTCATCATTGGTATTAGAAAGTGCACCAGCCCCATGCTAGGAGCAGGAAATCCGCCATCATTGGTATCAGAACGTGTACCAGCCCCATGCCAGGAGCAGATGATTCGTCATCATTGGTATCAGAACGTGTACCAGCCCCATGCTAGGAGTAGAAGATCCGTCATTATTGGTATCAGAACGTGCACCAGCCCCATGCTAGGAGCAGAATATCCGTCATCATTTGTATCAGAACATGCACCAGCCCCATGCTAGGAGCAGAAAATCCACCATCATTATTATCAGAACATGCACCAGCCCCATACTAGGAGCAGAAGATCCATCATCTTTGGTATCAGAACATGCACCAGCCCCATGCTAGGAGCAGAAGATCCGTAATCATTGATATCAGAACGTGCGCCAGCCCCATGCTAGGAGCAGAAGATCCGTAATCATTGGTATCAGAATGTGCGCCAGCCCCATGCTAGGAGCAGAAGATCTGTAATCATTGGTATCAGAACATGCACCAGCCCCATGCTAGGAGCAAGAAATCCGCCATCATCAGTATCAGAACGTGCACCAGCCCCATGCTAGGAGCAGGAGATCCGTAATCATTGGTATCATAATGTGCACCAGCCCCATGCTAGAAGCCGGAAATGCATCATCATTGGTATCAGAACGTGCACCAACCCCATGCTAGGAGCAGGAGATCCATAATCATTGGTATCAGAACATGCCCCAGCCCCATGCTAGGAGTAGGAGATCCGTAATCATTGGTATCAGGACGTGCACCAGCCCCATACTAGGAGCAGGAGATCCGTAATCATTGGTATCAGAACATGCACCAGCCCCATGCTAGGAGCAGGAAATCCACCATCATCAGTATCAGAATGTGCACCATCCCCATGCTAGGAGCAGGAGATCCGTAATCATTGGTTTCAGAACGTTCACCAGCCCAATGCTAGGAGCAGGAAATCTGCCATCATTGGTATCAGAATGTGCACCAGCCCCATGCTAGAAGCAGGAAATGCACCATCATTGGTATCAGAATGTGCACCAGCCCCATGCTAGGAGCAGGAGATCCATAATCATTGGTATCAGAACATGCACCAGCCCCATGCTAGGAGTAGGAGATCCGTCATCATTGGTATCAGAACCTGCACCAGCCCCATGCTAGGAGTAGGAGATCCGTCATCATTGGTATCAGAACGTGCACCAGCCCCATGCTAGGAGCAGGAGATCCGTCATCATTGGTATTAGAAAGTGCACCAGCCCCATGCTAGGAGCAGGAAATCCGCCATCATTGGTATCAGAACGTGCACCAGCCCCATGCTAGGAGCAGGAAATCCGCCATCATTGGTATCAGAATGTGCACCAGCCCCATACTAGGAGCAGGAGATCCGTAATCATTGGTTTCAGAACGTTCACCAGCCCAATGCTAGGAGCAGGAAATCTGCCATCATTGGTATCAGAATGTGCACCAGCCCCATGCAAGGACTAGGAGATCCGTAATCATTGGTATCAGAACCTGCACCAGCCCCAAGCTAGGAGTAGTGGATCCGTCATCATTGGTATCAGAACCTGCGCCGGCCCATGCTAGGAGTAGGAGATTCGTCATCATTGGTTTCAGAACGTGCACCAGCCCCATGCTAGGAGCAGGAGATCCGTCATCATTGGTATCAGAACGTGCACCAGCCCCATGCTAAGAGCAGAAAATCCCCCATCATTGGTATCAGAATGTGCACCAGTCCCATGCTAGGAGCAGGAAATTCGCCATCATTGGTATCAGAACGTGCATCAGCCCTATGATGGGAGCAACATCAGAAACAGCCTCCCCTTTCCCGTTGGCATGACTCAGAGCGTATCTCAAGCTACATGGCCACGGTGCTCCCATGACACTCCCACAAGTCAGAACAATTGCACGTGGTTGCATTGTCACCGCACAGTTCCTGTCCTGAAACACCCATCCCGAGGAAAGCAATACCCAGCCACGTTCTGTCCAATTAGGATGGAAATAGGCAGAAATGCGGAAATTCGCATCTGTGCATGCGCTCTACGCCAAAACTTGCCACTTGTGTCCATACACAGAGATCCCTCCCGCTTACAATCAGCCGCCCATTAGTCAGAGTGCAGAAGCTGCTAAAAATCTTACATCAACTTGTAGCTTTAGGTGAGAACCTCCAGGAAATCGCAATAATCCTGAAGATAAGCTCAGGTAACTCCTGTTGCACCCACATAGTGAGCTGAATTTTGGAAAGTAGAATATAGTAATATATAAAGTGTCATTATATGGCCCAGAAACAGCTTCTAGGGGGGCCTTGTTTATGTAATGGGATTTTGTTTGGTAGAAGTTTAGATGCCGGGTAACACTTGATAAATTGAACTGGTTTTGCATTTGGAAACAATATACAGGGCCCGGGGCCCCTCTGCAGAGATGGGATAGAAACACATAAGTGGAAATGAATCTGGAAGGGAGGACGGCGGGTTTCGGTTGTGCACAGCGACAGCTGAGAGCTGTGATTATTACCTTTTGGAACAGAGAGTGTTTTCAATTAATGCCTAATTAAATCAGGGAAGCTTTAGTCACAGCTCCCCGGGTTGTGTCTTTCCTCGCAGCCGTGCATTCCTCCTCCGTACAATCACAGTTCACATCTCGCCCCAGATACACGATCAGCCTAGGAGATGTCATTTAATCGTACATCAATATTTTCCTTCTATTATCCAGCGCGTTGTTTAATTTAATATAGCACTCTACATTTCTCCGTCCTGTTTTGTGGGACAGACGAGCAATTTCTGAAGTCAAGGTCACACTATTCTCCCTTGGTTGTCCTCGTCGTTCCTCTGTGGTCTCACTACTGTGGAAGATGTGCAAGATGGAGCTGATCTATGAAGGACCTGGACTGGCGCAGTCACCTTGTATTGCAAACCACTCACCGCGCCATTGGCTTATACTGTAGGAGGGAGATTACAGGTCTGGGAAGATACACTCCATTGTAGAAGGCTTATGGGCCCATTTATCAATGAGGTTTAAAACTATGGCCCTCATTCAGAGCCGTACGCTCTGAGCAGAGCGCAGGCTCTGAATGAGGGCCGCCCTCCATAATTATGGAGCGTCCTCCTGGACGCTCGTATAGCTGTGGGTCACCACCCACAGCCTATACGAGCGTGCAGTTTGATGGCCGCGATGGTCTTGACCATCGCGACCATCGCCACTGCGAGCCGGAGCCTGCGGTTGAGTTTTTCAACAGCAAGGCCCGGAGTGATTTTGGCTCTATCAGAGCCAAAATCACTCCCACTGACATCATCAGTGATGTCAGTGGGCCGGCTTCTGACGGTAGGCGTTCCCTTGGGAACGCCCCCATCTGGGAGGCACGCCCCCGGCACGCCCACCAAAGGGGGCGTGCTGTCAATCAACATCGACAGCACGCCCCCTTTGATCAGACACGAGCGAAGGAAAGTCCTTCGCTCGTCGCGTCTGGCGCATGCGCACGACGGAGCTCCCGCCGTCGTGCGCATGCGCAGTGCACAACATCGACCCACTTGCGAGTGGACAGCCGCTTGCGAGTGGGTCTGAATCAGGCCCTATGACAATGCTGCTCCAGCCAATCAGCTCCTAACTGTCATCTGTTTGACCTCGGGGGGAGGGGGGGGGGGGTTCTGCTGCTACCATGTACATTTTATATCTGCCTGCAATGCTCTCGGGGTAACAACTGTACCACAGGTTGGCGAGATACACATAACTAGCGTACTATCTAGCAATTCCCTCGTCTCACAGGCTGACACTCTGGAAACGGCTTTCAGAAGTAAATGATTGGGATGGAGCATTCTCCTAGATTTATGGTGTACATATGTGCCCCAGTGATTCCCCCAGAATTCACTCTGAAAACGCCCGGACTGATGTAGATTTACGGTAGGCTTGGCGCATACATCCGCACGTCCTAATCGTGATACGAAGAGGTGATGTCATCTCTCACCCATTAGATACTTAGCGCTTACCGGCCGGTTGTGACCTCACAGAGCCAGATACCGTGGGGTATATTAATTAAAGTGCGGGTTTGTAGAAGTGGATCCGATTCTAGCTATTATCTGCTCGAAGGTGCTATACAAATGTGACGTGGAATCTGATTGGTTGCTATGGGCAACATCTCCACTCAACATATGGTGCATGTGCAGAAGTGAAATTACGCATTTTTGCGAATCTACGGGTGAGGCTAGGATCCATGGGAACACACGTAAGTGGTCAGTGTCGTGATAGCTTGGGTTTCGTGCTATGCTATACAGCCCAAAATGGCTGATGCAGAACCAGCAGGCGTGCAGTGGCAGGGAACGATCCGTGATGCGCTGCTGTCTGCCGCGTCTTTTGGCGTTCTGCGTCACCTGTCTGATCTGTGGTTGTTTTGGGCCTATTTGCGCAGAAGCAGCAGTTTGCATGGCGTGATGTAGACGATTTACACACGTGTGCGAATGCTATCAGTGCCACTTTTACATAAGACAACATATTTATTATTACCCTTAGTTGGTTCTTTTGTTTTATTAATGAGATGATTTTGCCCGGGGGCTGACAGAGGGGCGCATTTCACGGTGGCCATTCTGCAGCCACTACCGCGTACAACACAACAAGACCCCCACCCCAGTTCAGACCAGCGCAAACACTGAACAGGGGTTCTCAGGTTTGATGGACAGGAATCGAATGTCCGGACAACGGGGAGAGGGGCTCACTAACATCCTCTCTCTCTAATTACTAATTATACCAGCGAGGGGGGAGTGCGGTGAAATGTGATCGAGGGGATTTGCAGGAGAGATGGGAGATGTATGTGTGACAGGGGACAGCTGACCAGTGGGGCGGAGGGAGGGTCCGGGGGCTGCAGCTGCTTCTTACTTGGCCAGCTTAGGTCACTTCTAAGGTATCACCCCTGTAATGCATTGCTGTTTATTTAATCATTTTAGATATGAAGTCCCATAATCTCATAAAGGTTTGTGAGGGCCGGGAGTCACGGCAACAGGTGTCTGGATAGGAGAGCAGCAGCTGCACAGGGGGAGGCACATTGTAACCCATTCAATCCCATATATAACTATGTGTATATATAATATATATATATATAATTAATTTCCAGTCCCTGTGATGAGCAGTGAGTTAACCATCGATGGTCACCATCAATGGTACCATTGGTGGTTAACCTCGATGGTGTGAAACCATCGACTGGGAATCATCAATGGTTTTGCCCACTCATCCCTGCTCTATTGTTCACCCAGCAATGGGACAGTCAGAGTTGGGGGCAGGGTTTCGCAGGTGGCGGCAAGGGGCAGAGCTAAGCTCCATGCCCCAGCTCCAGGGAGGACAAAAGAGGGCTCTGTGCCATTGATGGTGGAGAACCATTGGATATCCGCCTTCGATGGCAAAACCATCACCCTTCGATGATTGATGGCCATCCATATTCCTGACTCAGAAGCAGGCCCTTAGATTTGTATGAATACCTAATGATCTATATACCTAAATGTCGCTGTTTAGCGTTGAGTCGCACAAGAAATAATCGCTTTCCAGACTTTGAGGCCTTCATTCAGAGGCGGCCGTACGGTCTACGACCACACGGCCGCCTCGATGTTTGTCAAGTGCGCATGCGCACGAGGGAGCCGGCTCCTTCGTGCGCATGCGTGAGACCCGCTACGACCGACAGCGCCGGTCGTAGCGGGTCTCTTTCCAAAGGGGGCGAGCTGTCAATGTTGATTGACAGCTCGCCCCGTTTGGAAGGCGGGCCGGGGGGGTGGCAGCTCAAACGGAGGTGTTCCCATGGGAACGCCTACCGTTTGGGGGAGGCCCCCTGACATCACTAGTGATGTGATGTCAGTGGAGAGCTTCTGGCTCTGACAGAGCCAGAAGCTCTCCGGGGCTTACGACAAGTGAGACCCTACCCTAGGGTCTCGTCGTAAGCCCCGATGGTCGCGATGGTCTCTGACCATCGCGACCATCACCCTAGCGGTCGTTAGAGCTGTGGGTGTAAACCCAAAGCCTAATGACCGAAACAGAGGTGGGCGGTCAGGATGCAAGCGGCCGCCCTGTTTCTGAGCGACTGCTTGCATCCTCCGACCGCCTTTGAATGAGGCCCAGAGTGTGGTTCCCAAGCACAAAAAGTTATTATTCACATAAAAAGCAGATAGTTACACGCTGTGATCTAAATACAATTAGCGCAAAAGGTTATACATAAACAAGGTACAGTCGATACATACGCAGGCACACTGGTCCCAGTTACAGTCATCGATCCCGAGGTCTGTGGTCATCCAAGAGAATGGCTACTAACTGGGACCGGGACACAGGCTATATACCCTAACAGATCATGATAACAGCAATGGAGACAGACAAACATTGGCCCTCATTCAGAGCCGTACGCTCTGAGCAGAGCGCACGCTCTGAATGAGGGCCGGCCTCCATGAAAATGGAGCGTCCTTCTGGACGCTCGTATAGCTGTGGGTCACCACCCACAGGCTATACGAGCGTGCATTTTGATGGCCGCGATGGTCGAGACCATCGCGACCATCGAAATTGCGAGCCGGAGCCTGCGGTTGAGGTTTTCAACCGCAAGCTCCGGAGTGATTTTGGCTCTATCAGAGCCAAAATCACTCCCACTGACATCACTAGTGATGTCAGTGGGCCGGCTTTTGACGGGAGGCGTTCCCGTGGGAACGCCCCCGTCAGGGAGGCACGCCCCCGGCACGCCTACCAAAGGGGGCGTGCTGTCAATCAACATTGACAGCACGCCCCCTTTGATCGGACACAACGAGCGAAGGACTTTCCTTCGCTCGTCGCGTCTGGCACATGCGCACGACGGAGCTCCCTCCGTCGTGCGCATGCTCAGTCCAGTCCAGTGTATAATTATATATATATATATATATATATATATATATATATATACACACACATACATATATAACTCCAAACAGTAATATTACTTCTGTCTGAACTAAAATAATGACAGACAATGGAGTTTGAGCAAGCTTTGGAAAGGAGTCTGATAACTTTAACAAAATGCTTTCCTATGTTTATTCAGAATACAATTGTCAGTCCCTCTTAACCACATCAGCATAGGACACAAGGCCTACAATTGTTAACGATAGCTAAACGTCTGACCATTGTTTCCAAAATCCACATTCTGAACACTCCTTCTGAGCATATCAGTGTCTGTGTTATACGTCAGTTGTCACAAACACACTGTATCTGTATGCGGAGCAAACACTCACAGTATCTTTGTGTATTCTTAATTATTTGTCACAAACATGTCCACAAGACTCGTCTACCATCACTGAGTATATGAAGTCTTTAAAAATATATTTATATATTTGTATCCGTGCGCATTTATAATATATATTTTTAACAGTGTGCAGTAACACGGCAGATGTACACAATGCTAAAATAGCGCCGTGCACAATGATATTATACCGTCTACGCCAGATGGCATCGTGCAGACAACGCAAACATGGCGTCTTCAGATATTAATTTTACAATTTAGGTCTCAGCCAACAATCCGGCTTCGACATTTGGGAGCAGGGTAACAATAAACCCATAATTACCTAATCTCCCGGAAGGTGCCGGACAGTTCCTCGGGTAGTTCCTCGGATCTTCTGGATCTTCCACTTCCTGTCTACTTCCTAGTAAATGGGGGCAGGGTGAGGAGATAATACCCGGAATGCGAGTCTGTAGGAGGCGGGGGCCTAATGATGTGAGAGCCCAGCCCCGAAGTGACCGGCCGACTTCTTCCGGTGAGGAGGAACTGAAAGATGGCTGTCCAGAATTTGTGGACTATGTACACAAGCCCGATAGTTTACATACAACTCTGATGGTGGCTGGACTGCGCAAGTGTAGAATGAGTCCTCCAAGATGGAACGCAGTGCCCCCAAGCTGTTTGGGGTCAGGGACAGAGCGGAGAACAGTAGCACGTCGGCCCCAGTTTCTGGGCGAAGGCAGTTTCTGCGTATTGCGATGCAGGCGGTGGCCATTCTGAGTACGCTAAGGTTTACTATGATGGTCGGATTCGGCAAACAGATGGTCACAATGTTGATCCATTTCTGCGTCTTCGGGCGCAGACATCAGATCTGTGATGCCGGCAGAAGGAATCTGGGGTCCGAGAGGCTGGAACCACAATAAAGTGCTTCAGTTTTTGCCGGCAATATTAGTAGGTCCTCGGGCTGGGACACCTGGGGGCTGGATAGGACGGATGTTTCCACCACCACCAGGACTGATGCTGGCTTCATCCCTATATATTATGAGGTTACTGCCGGTAAACACATTATATTAGTTGTCTTTGCTGAAACCAGGCGTCCGACTCCACCCAGGAGGAAAACAAATGTAGGGATACCATTGCAGAGCATGTAGTGATATATAATATATTACAGGAGGAAATGTAGGGATACCATTGCAGAGCATGTAGCGATATATATTACAGGAGGAAATGTAGGGATACCATTGCAGAGCATGTAGTGATATATATTACAGAAGGAAATGTAGGGATACCATTGCAGAGCATGTAGCGATATATATTACAGGAGGAAATGTAGGGATACCATTGCAGAGCATGTAGCGATATATATTACAGGAGGAAATGTAGGGATACCATTGCAGAGCATGAAGTGATATATAATATATTACAGGAGGAAATGTAGGGATACCATTGCAGAGCATGTAGTTATATACAGTATAATATAAGAGGAAATGTAGGGATACCATTGCAGAGCATGTAGTGATATATATTACAGGAGGAAATGTAGGGATACCATTGCAGAGCATGTAGTGATATATAATATATTACAGGAGGAAATGTAGGGACACCATTGCAGAGCATGTAGTGATATATATTACAGGAGGAAATGTAGGGATACCATTGCAGAGCATGTAGCGATATATATTACAGGAGGAAATGTAGGGATACCATTGCAGAGCATGTAGTGATATATATTACAGAAGGAAATGTAGGGATACCATTGCAGAGCATGTAGTGATATATATTACAGGAGGAAATGTAGGGATACCATTGCAGAGCATGTAGTGATATATATTACAGGAGGAAATGTAGGGATACCATTGCAGAGCATGTAGCGATATATATTACAGGAGGAAATGTAGGGATACCATTGCAGAGCATGTAGCGATATATATTACAGGAGGAAATGTAGGGATACCATTGCAGAGCATGTAGCGATATATATTACAGGAGGAAATGTAGGGATACCATTGCAGAGCATGTAGCGATATATATTAAAGGAGGAAATGTAGGGATACCATTGCAGAGCATGTAGCGATATATATTACAGGAGGAAATGTAGGGATACCATTACAGAGCATGTAGTGATATATATTACAGGAGGAAATGTAGGGATACCATTGCAGAGCATGTAGTTATATACAGTATAATATAAGAGGAAATGTAGGGATACCATTGCAGAGCATGTAGCGATATATATTACAGGAGGAAATGTAGGGATACCATTGCAGAGCATGTACTGATATATATTACAGGGGGAAATGTAGGGATACCATTGCAGAGCATGTAGCGATATATATTACAGGAGGAAATGTAGGGATACCATTGCAGAGCATGTAGTGATATATATTACAGGAGGAAATGTAGGGATACCATTGCAGAGCATGTAGTGATATATAATATAGGAGGAAATGTAGGGATACCATTACAGAGCATGTAGCGATATATAATGCAGCGCATGTAGTTATATACAGTATAATATAAGAGGAAATGTAGGGATACCATTGCAGAGCATGTAGTGATATATATTACAGGAGGAAATGTAGGGATACCATTGCAGAGCATGTAGTGATATATATTACAGGAGGAAATGTAGGGATACCATTGCAGAGCATGTAGTGATATATAATATAGGAGGAAATGTAGGGATACCATTGCAGAGCATGTAGTGATATATAATGCAGCGCATGTAGTGATATACATAGCAGAGCATGTAATGTTATATATTGCAGAGCATGTTTTGATATATATTGCAGAGCATGTATTGATATACATTGCAGAGCATGTATTGATATACATTGCAGAGCATGTAGTGATATATATTGCAGAGCATGTAGTGGTATATATTACAGAGCATGTAGTGATATATATTGCAGAGCATGTAGTGATATATATTGCAGATCATGTAGTGATATACATTGCAGAGCATGTAGTGATATACATTGCAGAGCATGTAGTGATATACATTGCAGAGCATGTAGTGATATACATTGCAGATCATGTAGTGATATACATTGCAGAGCATGTAGTGATATATATTACAGAGCATGTAGTGATATACATTGCAGAGCATGTAGTGATATACATTGCAGAGCATGTAGTGATATACATTGCAGAGCATGTAGCAGTATATATTGCAGAGCATGTAGCGGTATATATTGCAGAGCATGTAGCGATATATATTGCAGAGCATGTAGCGGTATATATTGCAGAGCATGTAGATGTAAGGCTGATGCATGGTTTATACTGTATGTCCATCCCATGGCATTTATGTGTATAGCTATAAATAGTGATGGTTGGCCAGGCAGCGGTCTATATATAACTGCAATGTATCCGCCGCTCTCTATAATATTTCCATCATAAAAAACGAGCTGCCCTTGTGAACTGGGAGGGTGACTGCGGATGACACAGGCGCTGTGGTTACCAGTAATGAGCCTCACAGACTATGAACAAGGCTGGAGACAGATTTACAGGCAGCAGAGATTTATAGAGACATCCCTAATAACCATCAGGGGTCCTCGTCTGCCCCAGGACCCCCAGCCTCTCTGCTGACATGTCTGACAGTTACGTGTTACGTGTGACTCGGACACTATTACAGACAGCATACATGTGTGACAATTAGCGCCAGCAGGAACGGGTTCATTAACATGTTCACCGCACAACCACCAAATGAGCCCAATTCAAAGCTCTGGTTCAAAATTCCCGGTTTGCGCACGCGATTCACAGTCATGTTTCACGTTAAGATTAGTGTTAAAAAAAATGTTCCATTGTTCTTCAGCCTGTTACGTTTTTATTACATTTCCAGAAATCATGAGATAAAGAAAATAAAATCAAGGAACTCAGGGGCAGAGAAACCAAAGGGGTGTATACAGCTTAAAAGGAACATATACGGTTTTCCACATTAATATTTTAAAATGTAACACTAGTTTTTATAGAATAATAATAAAACTAGTTGAAGTTTGCAGTTCATGTTGGAGCTTGACAATCAAGAACAAATATATCACTATTATCTCAGTCACGTCTGGACCTGTCGACTGCCTCATATTTAGCTCCTTTTTATTAACCAATAAAAAAAAATGGGGAATTGCGGTGAATTAGATAAATTTTGCATTCTTGCCATCTCTCCCTCATTATGACACTGATAAATAGCACACACACAGGCAAGGATGTTCTGTAGCACTGCCGTACTAAGATATGACACTGGTAAATAGTACACACAGGCAAGGATGTTCTGTAGCACTGCCGTACTAAGATATGACACTGGTAAATAGCACAGACAGGCAAGGATGTTCTGTACCACTGCTATACTAAGATATGACACTGGTAAATAGCACACACAGGCAAGGATGTTCTGTATCACTGCTGTACTAAGATATGACACTGGTAAATAGCACACAGGCAAGGATGTTCTGTAGCACTGCTGTACTAAGATATGACACTGGTAAATAGCACAGACAGGCAAGGATGTTCTGTATCACTGCTGTACTAAGATATGACACTGGTAAATAGCACACACAGGCAAGGATGTTCTGTAGCACTGCTATACTAAGATATGACACTGGTAAATAGCACAGACAGGCAAGGATGTTCTGTATCACTGCTGTACTAAGATAGGACACTGGTAAATAGCACACACAGGCCAGGATGTTCTGTAGCACTGCTGTACTAAGATATGACACTGGTAAATAGCACACACAGGCAAGGATGTTCTGTAGCACTGCTATACTAAGATATGACACTGGTAAATAGCACACACAGGCAAGGATGTTCTGTAGCACTGCTATACTAAGATATGACACTGGTAAATAGCACACACAGGCAAGGATGTTCTGTAGCACTGCTGTACAATGATAGGACACTGGTAAATAGCACACACAGGCAAGGATGTTCTGTAGCACTGCTGTACTAAGATAGGACACTGGTAAATAGCACACACAGGCAAGGATGTTCTGTAGCACTGCTGTACTAAGATATGACACTGGTAAATAGCACACACAGGCAAGGATGTTCTGTAGCACTGCTATACTAAGATATGACACTGGTAAATAGCACACACAGGCAAGGATGTTCTGTAGCACTGCTATACTAAGATATGACACTGGTAAATAGCACACACAGGCCAGGATGTTCTGTAGCACTGCTGTACTAAGATATGACACTGGTAAATAGCACACACAGGCAAGGATGTTCTGTAGCACTGCTATACTAAGATATGACACTGGTAAATAGCACACACAGGCAAGGATGTTCTGTAGCACTGCTATACTAAGATATGACACTGGTAAATAGCACACACAGGCAAGGATGTTCTGTAGCACTGCTGTACAATGGTATGACACTGGTAAATAGCACACACAGGCAAGGATGTTCTGTATCACTGCTGTACTAAGATATGACACTGGTAAATAGCACACAGGCAAGGATGTTCTGTAGCACTGCTGTACTAAGATATGACACTGGTAAATAGCACAGACAGGCAAGGATGTTCTGTATCACTGCTGTACTAAGATATGACACTGGTAAATAGCACACACAGGCAAGGATGTTCTGTAGCACTGCTATACTAAGATATGACACTGGTAAATAGCACAGACAGGCAAGGATGTTCTGTATCACTGCTGTACTAAGATAGGACACTGGTAAATAGCACACACAGGCCAGGATGTTCTGTAGCACTGCTGTACTAAGATATGACACTGGTAAATAGCACACACAGGCAAGGATGTTCTGTAGCACTGCTATACTAAGATATGACACTGGTAAATAGCACACACAGGCAAGGATGTTCTGTAGCACTGCTATACTAAGATATGACACTGGTAAATAGCACACACAGGCAAGGATGTTCTGTAGCACTGCTGTACAATGATAGGACACTGGTAAATAGCACACACAGGCAAGGATGTTCTGTAGCACTGCTGTACTAAGATAGGACACTGGTAAATAGCACACACAGGCAAGGATGTTCTGTAGCACTGCTGTACTAAGATATGACACTGGTAAATAGCACACACAGGCAAGGATGTTCTGTAGCACTGCTATACTAAGATAGGACACTGGTAAATAGCACACACAGGCCAGGATGTTCTGTAGCACTGCTGTACTAAGATATGACACTGGTAAATAGCACACACAGGCAAGGATGTTCTGTAGCACTGCTATACTAAGATATGACACTGGTAAATAGCACACACAGGCAAGGATGTTCTGTAGCACTGCTATACTAAGATATGACACTGGTAAATAGCACACACAGGCAAGGATGTTCTGTATCACTGCTGTACAATGATATGACACTGGTAAATAGCACACACAGGCAAGGATGTTCTGTAGCACTGCTGTACTAAGATAGGACACTGGTAAATAGCACACACAGGCAAGGATGTTCTGTAGCACTGCTGTACTAAGATATGACACTGGTAAATAGCACACACAGGCAAGGATGTTCTGTAGCACTGCTGTACAATGATATGACACTGGTAAATAGCACACACAGGCAAGGATGTTCTGTAGCACTGCTGTACTAAGATATGACACTGGTAAATAGCACACACAGCCAAAGGCACTTGAATTAGCACACACAGGCAAGGTGTTTTGTAGAACTGCTGCACAAGCATAAGGCTCTTATAAATAGCAAACAGGAGAAAGGTGTTCTATCACACTGCTGCACAAGGATATGGCACTTTGTAAATAATTCACAGGACTCAGTACATAGGAGATATACAGAGCATATACTGGAAATACCACTGGGAAGAGTCCCTGGAAGATTGCATGTGAAGCCTGGACGAAGCAAACAGCAACCATCTGGGAATAACGAAGTTGATCTGACAATTTCCTGTTCACCTGGAGTCCTGTTTATACCCCAGGTAGCTGTCCATTGGATGAGCAAGTCAGCTGAGAACTGACACAGCTACCACTGGATAAGGATGCATCAGGTGATTCAGCCAAGATGGCTGCACCCATGACCATCGCCGCAGGAACTCCGATATGGAGGATTGCATGACCAGCACCTGTATTACTCAGTGCGTCACCCACTGCTGCATCTGACACCTCACTGCTCACGCTAATGAGGGGAAGCCGGCGCTGCGGTGTGTAACAGCCGATCCCAGGCAGAATCTAGCGGTGCCATCCTGGGAAGGCCTGAGCACTGGCGATGCCATCCTGGGAAGGCCTGAGCACTGGCGGTGCCATCCAGGGAAGGCCTGAGCATTGGCGGTGCCATCCTGGGAAGGATTGAGCACTTGCGGTGCCATCCTGGGAAGGCCTGAGCACTAGCAGTGCCATCCTGGGAAGGCCTGAACACTGGCGGTGCCATCCTGGGAAGGCCTGAGCATTGGCGGTGCCATCCTGGGAAGGCCTGAGCACTAGGGGTGCCTTCCTGGGAAGGCGTGAGCACTGGCGGTGCTATCCTGGGAAGGCCTGAGCACTAGGGGTGCCATCCTGGGAAGGCGTGAGCACTGGCGGTGCCATTGCTGGACCAGTAGCGCTGGGTGTGTAGATATTCTGCCCCCTGCGGCCCTGTAACGCTCACGCCAGCTGCCTTTATGCTGAGGTAAAGGGTATCATACATACTTTGCCTACTTTAAGAAACTCCTCTTCGGGAGAAGCCAGTTGAGCGCATGCAGGTGACCGCTGTGGAGGCGGGGACAGATTGATTGCGCTTAACATCGCAGCCCAGCTTCTATAGTGCATTGTGGCCCTGATTCATTATAGATGGCAATTGCAACAGCGCACGCAGATCGGTCGATGGTGCGTACTGCACATACGTATGCACCACAGTGCGCATGCACAGTGGATGAATTGCGATCGAATAGCAATCACGCAGAACACATGAACCCATCGCAGAGTGCGTGACAGGCTCAGTGTTTGGGAGTGATGACGGGGGAGTGGTTGGAGAAACGCAGGGGTGTCCATTTAAACGCTGTTGCATAAATTAGCCCCTGTGACGGCATACGCAGCCTGTGTACTCACTGCGAGCGATGAGGTTAGACCTGCTGTAATTGTGTGTGAGGGGCCGATGTCACTCCATGTTCCCGATGTATACGCAGGACTGTGAGGTAATATGAATGCTGGCTGGGCGACGGCTTAGCAATTGCATTCGTTAGCATACTTTTGCAGCAGACTTTCGTGCGTAATCACAGTTACGACCGCAATAGCGATCCATAGCGATCAGGCCCTGTGATTGGTGTTTTGCGGCGTTTGCAATGTGGAAAAGACATAATTTTAAAAAATAAATAAATAAATTGTATCCTACATCTCCTGGAGCAGCTCAGTCGTGGGAATTGTGTCTTGTACCATATGGCGTATAGATGTATGAGGACACATCTGTACGACTACCTGGTGCATTATACTACCTGGGAGGAGAGGTCGTATGATGTTACGGGATATCCTGAATCCTGAAACATAAAGGGCCTGATTCTGAGCCTCCTGCAATGCAGACGTTCATGGGGCTGAGCGATTCTTTGCTGCTGTACGTGCTCGAAAAAACCCTTGGTAAGCGCATGCGTTCAATGGCGCAGTAGTGGTTAAGACCCAAAGCATCAGAAATGTATTGGAAATGTTCTGGGCCTTCCTGGGTGGTGGCTTAGCCCACGCAAGGGGATGGTCTGCCTTATGGGCGTCTCGCGGGCGTGTCGTTGAACGGGTTACGCTCACACACGATCCATCGCTCACATTGGAGGTAGATTCCCCGCCAACCTCCCGACTGCCGGGTGAGACTGCGCGATAGTGCCTGAAAAGCGGGATAGTCCCGCTAAAATCGGGAGGGTTGGGATCGTAACATATATTACAAACTGACTTTCTGCTGGATCATCGGTCGCTGTCGTTGGCTGCGTGACCATAGTGATAATAATTGTATTTCTATAGTGCTTTTCTCCAATAGGACCCCAGGCGCGATGTCCATCGTAGTCTTCCTGGTATGGTGGCCAGTTTAATGACAGCTGCTATTCTCTCTATGGACCATCGATGCTTCATGCCCTGCAGCAGATCAGGGCTCCCGTGTATCAGGTTGGATTCTCCCCGCACTTTATTCCGGCTCTTCCCTTCTGCAAGTCGAATGTCTGGAAGTCTTTGCCTGACAGCTGAGGCCCTTCCCGCGGTCGCTGACATATCCCGCCACATGCTGCCTGGTGGGCATTTTGCTGGCCTGTTGATGGATCCCTGTCACACTGAGAGAGCGCCCTGGGAATTGGGGCAGTTATCATCGGATCAGGCCAGCGACAAACACAATTATGTTCTTGACCCTTTCATAACGACATGCTAAGCACTCGCCCATTAATTAGGGCACTCAGGCAATTAGAGAAAGTTGTTTTGGGATACATGGTAGGAGGGGAAGTTATTAGCAGTGTTTTACCAACTGAGGTCACGGCAGAGCAGCCTAATGACAAGCCAGACACTGGGGAGAGATTCGCAGAGTGGTGATGACTTAAAGACCCATCTTGGCCAATCTTCTGAGGCACCAGGCCGCAGGTCAGGTCCCTTGCTGGGAGAGGAGCTTATATCTGCTAATATCACACCTATGAGAGAGACTTGGGGGTAAATTTACTAAAGGTCGATTTGCAGCACGATTTAAGGAGGGATTTAGCACTTCTCAAATCGCATGCAGAGAAAACCGTTTTTTCACTGAATTTACTATTAGTCGATTTGTTTTGCGATTTTCAAAACAAATTCGATTTGAGTCAGTTTTGAAGAGTGATTTGCTGTTCGATTTGGCAAGTTCATGTCCAAATCGAATGGCAAATCACCCTTCAAATCACTCTTCAAATCCCCGACACAACGAACTGCTTCATGCTTTCACTTTCAGCATGAGAAGTTCGTTGTCACACAGATACATGCAGACATCAGTGAGATCCCTGCATGTATCTGGCTGGAAAAAGTGCCTAAATAGTTACATTTTAAAAAAAACTAAAACGTGAGGTCAACCCCTAAATCAGAACCAGCCCCAGACTTTGCCAACCCAGTTCTGGTTGACTAAGTACAGGGAAAAAATGACGTAGGGTCTCCCTGTACTCAGTACAACCAGCACTGGGCTATGGGAAGCAGGGCTGGTTCTGGATTTACAGGGAAAAATTTGCGTATCGTCCCCCTGTAAGATCCAGAACCAGCCCTGGACCCTTTCTAACGGGAGACTGATGCCACAGCCAGGGGAGCCCTATCACCGGGCCCCCATAGCCGCAGCATCATCCCTGACCGTTAGTCAGCCCAGGCCAGGGATCCCTGGGGAGTTGGAGACCCCTTCAAAAAAAAGGGGTCTCCCTCTCCAGGGCAACCCTAACCTGGGCTGATAGCCCGGGGCTATCCCCGCCACCAGTGGGCGGTGGGTGGCGGGTTGATTGTGACAGTGTGGTGTAAAGAGAGATATAAATAAACATTGTCTTTCCAGTAGAACTGCAGGTCCCAGCAAGCCTCCCTTGCATGTTGGTATTTGGAGAACCACAAGTACCAGCATGAGGGGCATTAAGGGCCCACTGGGACTTGTAGTTCACCTGTAAAGTAAAGAAATGTCCCAAGAAACACATACATCTTACAAAGTATAACTTTAATACATACAAATAATAAAACGATAAAACCAGACCCTCTAACCAGTCTAACCAGACTGATTACTCCTTCCCGAATGAAGCGCACAGACGCGGCTTCATCCTTTTAAGCTCCGTGTCTGTGTGTTCAATGGCTGAGAGAGGTCAGTCCCCACCCTCTCAGCCAATGAACAGCTCCCTCCATTGTAGTCAATGGTGGGAGCCGTAGGGTTGCTAAAGTTTATCCTGCGGCTCCCACCATTTACTTCAATGGAGAAGCCGTTCATTGGCTGAGAGGCGGGTCCCCCAATGCCAGGGTACATGGCAGGAGGCTGCAGAGTCTGTGCCCGCAATGCTGGAGTACATGGCAGGAGGCTGCAGCATCTGTGCTCGCAATGCCGGGGTACTTGGCAGGAGGCTGCAGCGTCTGTGCTCGCTATGCCGGAGTACATGGCAGGAGTCTGCAGCATCTGTGCTCGAAATGCCGAGGTACATGGCAGGAGGCTGCAGCGTCTGTGCTCGCAATGCCGGGGAACATGGCAGGAGGCTGCAGCATCTGTGCTCGCAATGCCGGGGTACATGGCAGAAGGCTGCAGCATCTGTGCTCGCAATGCCGGGGTACATGGCAGGAGGCTGCAGCGTCTGTGCTCGAAATGCCGGGGTACATGGCAGGAGGCTGCAGCGTCTGTGCTCGCTATGCCGGGGTATATGGCAGGAGGCTGCAGAGTCTGTGCCCGCAATGCCGGGTACATGGCAGGAGGCTGCAGCATCTGTGCTCGCAATGCCGGGGTACATGGCAGGAGGCTGCAGCGTCTGTGCTCGCAATACCGGGGTACATGGCAGGAGGCTGCAGCGTCTGTGCCCGCAATGCCGGGGTACATGGCAGGAGGCTGCAGCATCTGTGCTCGCAATGCCGGGGTACATGGCAGGAGGCTGCAGCGTCTGTGCTCGCTATGCTGGGGTACATGGCAGGAGGCTGCAGCGTCTGTGCTCGCAATGTCTAGGTACAGGGCAGGAGGCAGCAGCATCTGTGCCCACAAAGCCGGGGTACATGGCAGGAGGCTGCAGCGTCTGTGCTCGCAATACCGGGGTACATGGCAGGAGGCTGCAGCGTCTGTGCTCGCAATGCCGGGGTACATGGCAGGAGGCTGCAGCGTCTGTGCTCGTAATGCCGGGGTACATAACAGGAGGCTGCAGCATCTGTGCTCGCAATGCCGGGGTACATGGCAGGAGGCTGCAGCGTCTGTGCTCGCAATGCCGGGGTACATGGCAGGAGGCTGCAGCGTCTGTGCTCGCATTGCCAGGTTACATGGCAGGAGGCTGCAGCGTCTGTGCTCGCAATGCCGGGGTACATGGCAGGAGGCTGCAGCGTCTGTGCTCGCAATGCCGGGGTACATGGCAGGAGGCTGCAGCGTCTGTGCTCGCAATGCCGGGGTACATGGCAGGAGGCTGCAGCGTCTGTGCTCGCAATGCCGGGGTACATGGCAGGAGGCTGCAGCGTCTGTGCTCGCAATGCCGGGGTACATGGCAGGAGGCTGCAGCCTCTGTGCTCGCAATGCCAGGGTACATGGCAGGAGGCTGCAGCATCTGTGCCCGCAAGGCCGGGGTACATGGCAGGAGGCTGCAGCGTCTGTGCTCGCAATACCGGGGTACATGGCAGGAGGCTGCAACATCTGTGCTCGCAATGCCAGGTTACATGGCAGGAGGCTGCAGCGTCTGTGCTCGCAATGCCGGGGTACATGGCAGGAGGCTACAACATCTGTGCTCGCAATGCCAGGGTACATGGCAGGAGGCTGCAGCGTCTGTGCTCGCAATGCCAAGTTACATGGCAGGAGGCTGCAGCGTCTGTGCTCGCAATGCCGGGGTACATGGCAGGAGGCTGCAGCGTCTGTGCTCGCAATGCCGGGGTACATGGCAGGAGGCTGCAGAGTCTGTGCTCGCAATGCCGGGGTACATGGCAGGAGGCTGCAGCGTCTGTGCTCGCAATGCCGGGGTACATGGCAGGAGGCTGCAGCGTCTGTGCTCGCAATGCCGGGGTACATGGCAGGAGGCTGCAGCGTCTGTGCTCGCAATGCCGGGGTACATGGCAGGAGGCTGCAGCGTCTGTGCTCGCAATGCCGGGGTACATGGCAGGAGGCTGCAGCGTCTGTGCTCGCAGTGCCGGGGTACATGGCAGGAGGCTGCAGCGTCTGTGCTCGCACTGCCGGGGTACATGGCAGGAGGCTGCAGCGTCTGTGCTCGCAATGCCGGGGTACATGGCAGGAGGCTGCAGCGTCTGTGCTCGCAATGCCGGGGTACATGGCAGGAGGCTGCAGCGTCTGTGCACGCAATGCCGGGGTACATGGCAGGAGGCTGCAGCGTCTGTGCTCGCAATGTCGGGGTACATGGCAGGAGGCTGCAGCGTCTGTGCTCGCAATGCCGGGGTACATGGCAGGAGGCTGCAGCGTCTGAGCTCGGAATGCCAGGGTACATGGCAGGAGGCTGCAGCGTCTGTGCTCGCAATGCCGGGGTACATGGCAGGAGGCTGCAGCGTCTGTGCTCGCAATGCCGGGGTACATGGCAGGAGGCTGCAGCGTCTGAGCTCAGAATGCCAGGGTACATGGCAGGAGGCTGCAGCGTCTGTGCTCGCAATGCCGGGGTACATGGCAGGAGGCTGCAGCGTCTGTGCTCGCAATGCGGGGGTACATGGCAGGAGGCTGCAGCGTCTGTGCTCGCAATGCCGGGGTACATGGCAGGAGGCTGCAGCGTCTGTGCTCGCAATGCCGGGGTACATGGCAGGAGGCTGCAGCGTCTGTGCTCGCAATGCCGGGGTACATGGCAGGAGGCTGCAGCGTCTGTGCTCGCAATGCCGGGGTACATGGCAGGAGGCTGCAGCGTCTGTGCTCGCAGTGCCGGGGTACATGGCAGGAGGCTGCAGCGTCTGTGCTCGCACTGCCGGGGTACATGGCAGGAGGCTGCAGCGTCTGTGCTCGCAATGCCGGGGTACATGGCAGGAGGCTGCAGCGTCTGTGCTCGCAATGCCGGGGTACATGGCAGGAGGCTGCAGCGTCTGTGCTCGCAATGCCGGGGTACATGGCAGGAGGCTGCAGCGTCTGTGCACGCAATGCCGGGGTACATGGCAGGAGGCTGCAGCGTCTGTGCTCGCAATGCCGGGGTACATGGCAGGAGGCTGCAGCGTCTGTGCTCGCAATGCCGGGGTACATGGCAGGAGGCTGCAGCGTCTGAGCTCGGAATGCCAGGGTACATGGCAGGAGGCTGCAGCGTCTGTGCTCGCAATGCCGGGGTACATGGCAGGAGGCTGCAGCGTCTGTGCTCGCAATGCCGGGGTACATGGCAGGAGGCTGCAGCGTCTGAGCTCAGAATGCCAGGGTACATGGCAGGAGGCTGCAGCGTCTGTGCTCGCAATGCCGGGGTACATGGCAGGAGGCTGCAGCGTCTGTGCTCGCAATGCGGGGGTACATGGCAGGAGGCTGCAGCGTCTGTGCTCGCAATGCCGGGGTACATGGCAGGAGGCTGCAGCGTCTGTGCTCGCAATGCCGGGGTACATGGCAGGAGGCTGCAGCGTCTGTGCTCGCAATGCCGGGGTACATGGCAGGAGGCTGCAGCGTCTGTGCTCGCAATGCCGGGGTACATGGCAGGAGGCTGCAGCGTCTGTGCTCGCAATGCGGGGGTACAGGGCAGGAGGCTGCAGCGTCTGTGCCCGCAATGCCAGGGTACATGGCAGGAGGCTGCAGCGTCTGTGCCCGCAATGCCGGGGTACATGGCAGGAGGCTGCATCGTCTGTGCCCGCAATGCCGGGGTACATGGCAGGAGGCTGAAGCGTCTGTGCTCGCTATGCCGGTGTACATGGCAGGAGGCTGCAGAGTCTGTGCTCGCAATGCCGGGGTACATGGCAGGAGGCTGCAGCATCTGTGCTCGCAATGCCGGGGTACATGGCAGGAGGCTGCAGCGTCTGTGCTCGCTATGCTGGGGTACATGGCAGGAGGCTGCAGCGTCTGTGCTCGCAATGTCTAGGTACAGGGCAGGAGGCAGCAGCATCTGTGCCCGCAAAGCCGGGGTACATGGCAGGAGGCTGCAGCGTCTGTGCTCGCAATACCGGGGTACATGGCAGGAGGCTGCAGCGTCTGTGCTCGCAATGCCGGGGTACATGGCAGGAGGCTGCAGCGTCTGTGCTCGCAATGCCATGTTACATGGCTGGAGGCTGCAGCGTCTGTGCTCGCAATGCCGGGGTACATGGCAGGAGGCTGCAGCGTCTGTGCTCGCAATGCCAGGGTACATGGCAGGAGGCTGCAGCGTCTGTGCTCGCAATGCGGGGGTACATGGCAGGAGGCTGCAGCGTCTGTGCTCGCAATGCCAGGGTACATGGCAGGAGACTGCAGCGTCTGTGCCCGCAATGCCGGGGTACATGGCAGGAGGCTGCAGCGTCTGTGCCCGCAATGCCGGGGTACATGGCAGGAGGCTGCAGCGTCTGTGCTCGCAATGCCAGGTTAAAGGGCAGGAGGCTGCAGCGTCTGTGCTCGCAATGCCGGGGTACATGGCAGGAGGCTGCAGCGTCTGTGCTCGCAATGCCAGGTTACATGGCAGGAGGCTGCAGCGTCTGTGCTCGCAATGCCGGGGTACATGGCAGGAGGCTGCAGCGTCTGTGCTCGCAATGCCGGGGTACATGGCAGGAGGCTGCAGCGTCTGTGCTCGCAATGCCGGGGTACATGGCAGGAGGCTGCAGCGTCTGTGCTCGCAATGCCGGGGTACGTGGCAGGAGGCTGCAGCGTCTGTGCTCGCAATGCCGAGGTACATGGCAGGAGGCTGCAGCGTCTGTGCTCGCAATGCCGAGGTACATGGCAGGAGGCTGCAGCGTCTGTGCTCGCAATGCCGGGGTACATGGCAGGAGGCTGCAGCGTCTGTGCTCGCAATGCCGGGGTACATGGCAGGAGGCTGCAGCGTCTGTGCTCGCAATGCCGGGGTACATGGCAGGAGGCTGCAGCGTCTGTGCTCGCAATGCCGGGGTACATGGCAGGAGGCTGCAGCGTCTGTGCTCGCAATGCCGGGGTACATGGCAGGAGGCTGCAGCGTCTGTGCTCGCAATGCCGGGGTACATGGCAGGAGGCTGCAAAATCAGTATATATTGGTTCAGGGTATAATTCTCCATATTGGGTAATTGCACATTTTTGCTACGTTTCTTCAGTTACATCCAGATTTCACACTATGAGGCCGGGTCACATCTCTCTGCCCCATCTAGTCACAATCCAGTAGCTGCATGTGTTTTATATCAGGGTGCTTATCCCGGGGGGCCGCACAAACATTCATGGCGGGTCACCCCAAATCTCTTTGTGATCTTCTTGCCTACAGCCATCTCTAACCTAATTACTATTCATGTTTAATTTTATTGTTTTCATTTTATTTTTCCCCACTAAGTCAAATATAACAAACATAATATTAAACCAACAATGGGGTGAAAATAAATGATTCGCCTGTATCCTCGTGTTGAGATGGCAGCGCCAGGCAGTGGGTGCAATACTCTGCTTCTTCTGGCGATATTGAGGGGATCTGGCGCTTCCAGCGACTTCCGGACTGGGCGAATTAATCCACCACAGACAGCGCTGGTTTCAAATATGTGATTATAGTTTGTGTCAGAAGATAATTTAATGGGACTTACAGGGTGGAAACGGCACATTATCGGGTGCCCCCAGATCGGTGGATGGCACCAGCGCCATCTTTCCCAATACACAATCTTATGTTTTTGCGGCACACGAATACCTGTGCAATAAGACTGCACCAACACACAGAAGTGATACGTGTAATAAAATATACAAATTCATTCCTGTATTTAGAACAAACATACAAATATCTAATGGATGACGGATAGAGATAGTCAGGGGAGTAACGCGCTACGCGATCCATTGCATGTTAGATCATTTCCACGTGGATTGGAACAATATATTGTGCACATTCGATAATGTGTACGCCAGATCGCACATGCCCGCAGGTCGGAACAATATATTGTGACATCCGATAATGTGTACGCCAGATCGCACGTGCCCGCAGGTCGGAATGATATATCATGATATTCGATCATGTGTACGCCAGATCGCACGTGCCCGCAGGTCGGAATGATATATCGTGATATTCGATAATGTGTACGCCAGATTGCACGTGCCCGCAGGTCGGAATGATATATTGTGACATTCGATAATGTGTACGCCAGTTTGCACGTGCCCGCAGGTCGGAATGATATATAGTGATATTCGATAATGTGTACGCCAGATCGCACGTGCCCGCAGGTCGGAATGATATATCGTGATATTCGATAATGTGTACGCCAGATCGCACGTGCCCGCAGGTCGGAACAATATATTGTGACATTCGATAATGTGTACGCCAGATCGCACGTGCCCGCAGGTCGGAATGATATATCGTGATATTCGATAATGTGTACGCCAGATCGCACGTGCCCGCTGGTCAGAACAATATATTGTGACATTCGGTAATGTGTACGCCAGATCGCACGTGCCCGCAGGTCGGAATGATATATCGTGATATTCGATAATGTGTACGCCAGATCGCACGTGCCCGCTGGTCAGAACAATATATTGTGACATCCGATAATGTGTACGCCAGATCGCACGTGCCCGCAGGTCGGAATGATATATCGTGATATTCGATAATGTGTACGCCAGATCGCACGTGCCCGCAGGTCGGAATGATATATCGTGCACATTCGATAATGTGTATGCCAGATCGCACGTGCCCGCAGGTCGGAATGATATATCGTGATATTCGATAATGTGTACGCCAGATCGCACGTGCCCGCAGGTCGGAACAATATATTGTGACATCCGATAATGTGTACGCCAGATCGCACGTGCCCGCAGGTCGGAACAATATATTGTGACATTCGATAATGTGTACGCCAGATCGCACGTGCCCGCAGGTCGGAATGATATATCGTGATATTCGATAATGTGTACGCCAGATCGCACGTGCCCGCAGGTCGGAACAATATATTGTGACATTCGATAATGTGTACGCCAGATCGCACGTGCCCGCAGGTCGTTCATATGCAGCGCAGCAGATAGGACGATGCAAGGAATGACGCCGTGCTGCTAAATACAACATGGAACTACACATCGACCCTTAGTACACTGTATCGTGCAGTGTGTACGGACAGTGCGATGTATCGTGCCGTCACACTGCGCCATCCCTGGGTACACACTAGGGGTGAGCGGGTTCGGATTTCTGAAATCCGAACCCCCCCGAGCCCCCCCGATCCGAGTCCGATCCGAATCAGGCTCGACTTTTCCCGCCTGACTCGGATCTGAAATCGAGGCAAAACGTCATCATCCCGCCTTCCGAGTCTCGCGGGTTTTGGATCCTATATAAGGTACCCACGTCGGCGCCATTTTCTCACTCGGCTGTGGACAGTGAAGAGGGAGGGTGGGAGTTAGGGCTGTGTAGTGTAGTGTAGTGTAGTGCTGCTGTTGTCCACTACTTCAAAGTCCATAGGAGCTGGCTGTGTTGTGCTGTGCTGCTGTTGTTAATAGGGGCTGTGTCCACTACTTCAAAGTCCATAGGGGCTGGCTGGACTGTGTTGTGCAGTCAGTTCTCCATCCCAAAGTCCTGTGCAGTGTCCCAGTCCTAAAGAGGTGCTGTAGTGTTGTCCAGGGGGTGCTCTGTCCATCAGGGGTGCTCCCCCCAAGTGCTAAAAAAATAATATATTTTCTGTGTTTGTGAATTGTGTGCGCAGTAGCCGCACGTGCATCAACAAAGTAGTGCCAAGCGTGCGCCTGTGTCATAAGTAAAGGGCCGGCTGGCTTGACCGTTAAAGGGTGCTGTAACCCCCGAAAGTACACTCCAGTCCAAACCAAAAAAAAATTATTTTCTGTGTTTGTGAATTGTGTGCGCAGTAGCCGCACGTGCATCAACAAAGTAGTGCCAAGCGTGCGCCTGTGTCATAAGTAAAGGGCCGGCTGGCTTGACCGTTAAGGGTGCTGTAACCCCCGAAAGTACACTCCAGTCCAAACCAAAAAAAAATTATTTTCTGTGTTTGTGAATTGTGTGCGCAGTAGCCGCACGTGCATCAACAAAGTAGTGCCAAGCGTGCGCCTGTGTCATAAGTAAAGGGCCGGCTGGCTTGACCGTTAAGGGTGCTGTAACCCCCGAAAGTACACTCCAGTCCAAACCAAAAAAAAAATTATTTTCTGTGTTTGTGAATTGTGTGCGCAGTAGCCGCACGTGCATCAACAAAGTAGTGCCAAGCGTGCGCCTGTGTCATAAGTAAAGGGCCGGCTGGCTTGACCGTTAAGGGTGCTGTAACCCCCGAAAGTACACTCCAGTCCAAACCAAAAAAAAAATTATTTTCTGTGTTTGTGAATTGTGTGCGCAGTAGCCGCACGTGCATCAACAAAGTAGTGCCAAGCGTGCGCCTGTGTCATAAGTAAAGGGCCGGCTGGCTTGACCGTTAAAGGGTGCTGCAACCCCCGAAAGTACACTCCAGTCCAAACCAAAAAAAAAATTATTTTCTGTGTTTGTGAATTGTGTGCGCAGTAGCCGCACGTGCATCAACAAAGTAGTGCCAAGCGTGCGCCTGTGTCATAAGTAAAGGGCCGGCTGGCTTGACCGTTAAAGGGTGCTGTAACCCCCGAAAGTACACTCCAGTCCAAACCACAAAAAAAATTATTTTCTGTGTTTGTGAATTGTGTGCGCAGTAGCCGCACGTGCATCAACAAAGTAGTGCCAAGCGTGCGCCTGTGTCATAAGTAAAGGGCCGGCTGGCTTGACCGTTAAAGGGTGCTGTAACCCCCAAAGTACACTCCAGTCCAAACCGAAAAAAAATTATTTTCTGTGTTTGTGAATTGTGTGCGCAGTAGCCGCACGTGCATCAACAAAGTAGTGCCAAGTGTGCGCCTGTGTCATAAGTAAAGGGCCGGCTGGCTTGACCGTTAAAGGGTGCTGTAACCCCCGAAAGTACACTCCTGTCCAAACCAAAAAAAAAAATATTTTCTGTGTTTGTGAATTGTGTGCGCAGTAGCCGCACGTGCATCAACAAAGTAGTGCCAAGCGTGCGCCTGTGTCATAAGTAAAGGGCCGGCTGGCTTGACCGTTAAGGGTGCTGTAACCCCCGAAAGTACACTCCAGTCCAAACCAAAAAAAAATTTATTTTCTGTGTTTGTGAATTGTGTGCGCAGTAGCCGCACGTGCATCAACAAAGTAGTGCCAAGTGTGCGCCTGTGTCATAAGTAAAGGGCCGGCTGGCTTGACCGTTAAAGGGTGCTGTAACCCCCAAAGTACACTCCAGTCCAAACCGAAAAAAAAATATTTTCTGTGTTTGTGAATTGTGTGCGCAGTAGCCGCACGTGCATCAACAAAGTAGTGCCAAGTGTGCGCCTGTGTCATAAGTAAAGGGCCGGCTGGCTTGACCGTTAAAGGGTTCTGTAACCCCCAAAGTACACTCCAAACCAAAAAAATATATATTTTCTGTGTTTGTGACTTGTGTGCACTGTGGCTGCACGTGCATCAACAAAGGAGCAGCGCCAAGCGTGCGCCTGTGTCCCATAAGTAAAGAGCCGGCTGGCTCATTTCTTAAAGGGTGGTGTAACCCACAAAGTGCACTACTCTCCAGCAAAAATAAAAAAATATTTTCTGTGTTTGTGTGCGCTTTAGCCGCACGTATATATATCAATATAACATAAATGGAGGACCAAACTTTCTCTGATAAAAATAAAATAGGGAAAGATCAAGAACCACTTCCTACTAGTGCTGTTGCTGTTGCTGGGATTTGTTCATCATACCAGAGAGGAAGTAGGAACATCACTACTTTTACTAAACAATTGACCCTCCAACAGTCCCTAGCGATGAGGATGAAGTACGACAGCAGTCATCCTGAAGCAAAACGTATAACTGAGGCCTTGACTGCTATGTTGGTGTTAGACGTGCATCCGGTATCCGACATTAGTGCAGTGGGATTTAGACAATTGATGGAGGTAGTGTGTCCTCGGTTCCAAATCCCGTCTAGATTCCACCTGCATCCTCAAAGCAGCAGCGACAAGCGTGCGTCTGTCTGTTAAAGGGTGGTGACACCCTCAAAGTGTGCTACACAAACAATTAAAATATTGTTCTTTTTTTTTCGGTCTTTGTGAAATGTGTGGGCTGTAGCCGCACCTGCATCCTTAAAGCAGCAGCGACAAGCGTGCGTCTGTCTGTTAAAGGGTGGTGTAACTCTCAAAGTGCTCCAAAAAATAAAAAACTATTTTTTTAATGTGTTTGTGACTTGTGTGCGATGTAGCCACACTTGCATCCTCAAAGCAGCAGCGACAAGCGTGCGTCTGTCTGTTAAAGGGTGGTGACACCCTCAAAGTGTGCTCCACAAACAATAAAAATATTCTTCTTCTTTTTTCTGTCTTTGTGAATTGTGTGGGCTGTAGCCGCACCTGCATCCTTAAAGCAGCAGCGACAAGCGTGCGTCTGTCTGTTAAAGGATTACATCGGTGACAGCATCCAAGTAGGCATGTCAGACAGTCCGTACCTATACTGGCAGGAAAAAGAAGCAATTTGGAGGTCCCTGTACAAACTGGCTCTATTTTACCTGAGTTGCCCCCCCTCCAGTGTGTACTCCGAAAGAGTGTTTAGTGCAGCCGGGAACCTTGTTAGCGAAAGGCGTAGGAGGTTGCTTCCACAAAATGTGGAGAAGATGATGTTCATAAAATGAATGATCAACTCTTCCAGGGAGACCAGCCTCCAGAACGTACAGAGGGACCTGTGGTTCCAGCAGGGACGAATTAATACTCTGTGAGGATGAGGATGTACATAACACTGAAGAGGGTGAGGAATCTGTGGATGAGGAGGATGAGGACGACTTCTTGCCTCCGTAGAGCCAGTTTGTGCAGGGACAGATTAATTGCCAGCTTGTTTTGTGGGGGCCCAAACGAACCAATCATTTCAGCCACAGTTGTGTGGCAGACCCTGGCGCTGAAATGATTGGTTTGTTAAAGTGTGCATGTCCTGTTTATACAACATAAGGGTGGGTGGGAGGGCCCAAGGACAATTCCATCTTGCACCTCTTTTTTTTCTTTGCATTATGTACAGTTTGGGGCCTAGTTTTTCAATGCCATCCTGTCTGCCACTGCAGTTTCACGCCTAGATGGGTCACGTGTTTGTGCCGCCCACTCGTGTCGCTTAGCATAGTCATCCAGCTACCTCGGTGCAACCTTTTGGACATAAAAACACTATTGTGAGGTGTGAGGTATTCAGAATAGACTGGAAATGAGTGGAAATTAAGGTTATTGAGGTTAATAATAGCATAGGAGCAGAAAAACCTACAAATTCTGTGATTTTAGCTGTTTTTATGCTTTTTTTCAAAAAAATACAGATCCAAAACACAAAACCCAGAACCCAAAACACGGAAGGGTGGTTTTGGCAAAACCAATCCAGATCCAAAACACGAAGAAAGATCCAGATCCAAAACCAAAACACAAAACACGAAAAGTGGCCGGTGCACACCCCTAGTACACACATCGTGTAATGTGCACTCAGCATTACATGCAATGATCAGACCTATGCTGCCATCGCTGCCTTGCTCCGGTCCAGCAGCCATGACAGCTGCCCCTTGGCGATGGTAAGCAGAGAGTAGACACGGAACCCCTGGATACAGTAGTCGGCGCAGACTGACTGATGAGCGTGTCCCTGTATTTGTGTCCGCCATTAGCTGCGATAGAATTACACTGCAGGACGCAGATGTATATGACCCTTATGAGGTTAGGAGCTGAGTCTCGGATATAATTTGGGTCGCGGACAACAAAGGTTATGAACATCTGGTTTATATGAAAGCCATTAGCAGCAGCATCTGCATGTAACACTCCGGTATCAGTGCGAGCGGCCCGATGCTGGTCCCTATTCCTCAGTGCATTCACCTCCTCCCTTTGTAGCTCATTACGCCCATTACTCATTTCCACCAGCTCTTTCTACTTTGATTTTTCTGCAACTACAAGAGAATCAGATTTCTCCGTCCACAGAAACGTCCATCTCCCGTCACTGCAAATAATTACAAGTCATCTGCAGCGGAGCTCCGGGGTCACCCTGCAAGTGCCTCTAATACACACACTTCTCACCTCCATCTTTCATCATGGAGGCCTCGTGCCTCACAGGACATTCCTCCACTGGGAGGGGATCGATGCCGATCCCTGAAATCATATATCGGATAAAGTATGAAAGAGACAAGAGTCTGACAGCAAGACCTACATGGCCTGAGCGGGAGAGGCATCAGAGGAGGCCAGATGTGTATGAATAATATATTATACATTTATATATATATATATATATATATATATATATGGTTTACCACAGCAAGGGGCACTCGCAGGTTATTTGAAAAAGTAGAAAAGGGCAATCCGTTTATTCATATAGTAATATTCACGTCTCAACGTTTTGGTCATCATATGACCTTTTTCAAGAAGTACAGCAGCAGCTGGGCCAGGGTGCCATCTGGCCCCCGGGCCGGAATAATTTCAGTGTTATGGGGCCGGCCAATACATCGAGCTTCCGCCGGTAGATTGTGACTGACTTGCTGCAGTACCTGGGAACGCTGGTCTCTGAAGTGAAAGGAAACTAAAGAAGCCTCTGATCGTTTCAGAGACCAGCGTTCCCAGTTAGGCAGAGCGCGGGTGACGTCATGACGTACCCACTATGTGAAGAGTCTGCACCTGTTGGATCTAGTTAGAACCGGTCAGGGGCGGGCATCGGACGTCTATGCAGGAGCTCTGCCCAGTGTGAAGAGAGGTAAGTAATGCACAGCAGTAGGGCATTACTGGGGGCACAGCATTAGGGGCACTACTGGGGGCACTGCATAAGGGGCACTACTGGGGGCACTGCATAAGGGGCACTACTGGGGAGACTGTATAAGGGGCACTACATAAAGGACACTACTTGGGGGACTGCATAAAGGGCACAACTGGGGGGACTGTATAAGGGGCACTACTAGGGCACTGTATAAAGGGCACTGGGTACTTCCTCATCTTTACGGCCCCCTGCTGGAGGCGCTGGTTATGCTACTTACGTATCTTCACTAGTCAGTGAAGATACATAAGTAGCGTAAAGATCAGCCAGTGTCCAACGTCATTCCCTACCATCCAAGAGGGCATGGAGGGGGAATATATCCTTGTGGCAAGCGAAGCGATCCACCGTGCCCGCAGGGTGGCAATTGAAGCGAATCCGCAAGGGGCCAAATGGTATTTCCTCATGTTTACGCACTTACGTATCTTCACTGACTAGTAGCGTAATCAGCGCCTCAAGCAGAGGGCCGCAAAGATGAGAAAGTACCGGGCACTGCATAAAGGGCACTACTGGGGCACTGCATAAGAAGCACTACTGGGGCACTGCATAAGGGGCACTACTGGGGCACTGCAAAAGGGGCACTACTGGGGGCACTGCATAAGGGGCACTACTGGGGGCACTGCATAAGAAGCACTACTGGGGCACTGCATAAGGGGCACTACTGGGGCACTGCATAAAGGGCACTACTGGGGGCTATGCATAAGAAGCACTACTGGGGCACTGCATAAGGGGCACTGCATAACAAGCACTACTGGGGCACTGCATAAGAAGCACTACTGGGGCACTGCATAACAAGCACTACTAGGGCACTGCATAACAAGCACTACTGGGGCACTGCATAAGGGGCACTACTGGGGGCACTGCATAAGAAGCACTACTGGGGCACTGCATAAGGGGCACTACTGGGGCACTGCATAAGGGGCACTACTGGGGGCACTGCATAAGGGGCACTACTGGGGGCACTGCATAAGAAGCACTACTGGGGCACTGTATAAGAAGCACTACTGGGGCACTGCATAAGAAGCACTACTGGGGCACTGCATAAGGGGCACTACTGGGGCACTGCATAACAGGCACAACTGGGGCACTGCATAAGGGGCACTACTGGGGGCACTGCATAAGAGGCACTACTGGGGCACTGCATAAGGGGCACTGCTGGGGGCACTGCATAAGGGGCACTGCATAAGAGGCACTACTGGGGCACTGCATAAGGGGCACTACTGGGGCACTGCATAAGGGACACTACAGGGGGCACTGCATAAGAGGCACTACTGGGGCACTGCATAAGAAGCACTGCTGGGGCACTGCATAAGGGGCACTACTGAGGCACTGCATAAGGGGCACTACTGGGGCACTGCATAAGAGGCACTACTGGGGCACTGTATAAGAAGCACTACAGGGGGCACTGCATAAGAAGCACTACTGGGGCACTGCATAAGGGGCACTACTGGGGCATTGCATAAGGGGCACTACTGGGGGCACTGCACAAGGGGCACTACTGGGGCACTGCATAAGAAGCACTACTGGGGCACTGCGTAAGGGACACTACTGGGGCACTGCGTAAGAAGCACTACTGGGGCACTGCGTAAGAAGCACTACTGGGGCACTGCGTAACAAGCACTACTGGGGCACTGCGTAACAAGCACTACTGGGGCACTGCGTAACAAGCACTACTGGGGCACTGCATAAGGGGCACTACTGGGGGCACTGCATAAGAGGCACTACTGGGGCACTGCATAACAGGCACTACTGAGGCACTGCATAAGAAGCACTACTGGGGCACTGCATAAGAAGCACTACTGGGGCACTGCATAAGGGGCACTACTGGGGGCACTGCATAAGAGGCACTAATGGGGCACTGCATAAGAGGCACTACTGGGGCACTGCATAAGGGGCACTAGTGGGGGCACTGCATAAGAAGCACTACTGGGGCACTGCATAAAGGGCACAACTGGGGCACTGCATAAGGGGCACTACTGGGGGCACTGCATAAGAGGCACTACTGGGGCACTGCATAAGAAGCACTGCTGGGGCACTGCATAAGGGGCACTACTGGGGGCACAGCATAAGGGGCACTACTGGGGGCACTGCATAAGGGGCACTACTGGGGCACTGCATAAGAGGCACTACTGGGGAAAGGAATAAGGGGCACTACTGGGGTACTGCATAAGGGACACTACTGGGGGCACTGCATAAGAGGCACTACTGGGGCACTGCATAAGAAGCACTGCTGGGGCACTGCATAAGGGGCACTGCATAAGGGGCACTACTGGGGCACTGCATAAGAAGCACTTCTGGGGCACTGCATAAGGGGCACTACTGGGGCACTGCATAAGAGGCACTACTGGGGCACTGTATAGGAAGCACTACTGGGGGCACTGCATAAGAAGCACTACTGGGGCACTGCATAAGGGGCACTACTGGGGGCACTGCATAAGGGGCACTACTGGGGCACTGCATAAGAAGCACTACTGGGGCACTGCATAAGGGACTCTACTGGGGCACTGCGTAAGAAGCACTACTGGGGCACTGCGTAAGAAGCACTACTGGGGCACTGTGTAACAAGCACTACTGGGGCACTGCGTAACAAGCACTACTGGGGCACTACATAACAAGCACTACTGGGGCACTGCATAAGGGGCACTACTGGGTGCACTGCATAAAAGGCACTACTGGGGCACTGCATAACAAGCACTACTGAGGCACTGCATAAGAAGCACTACTGGGGCACTGCATAACAAGCACTACTGGGGCACTGCATAACGGGCACTACTGGGGGCACTGCATAAGAAGCACTACTGGGGCACTGCATAAGGGGCAATACTGGGGCACTGCATAAAGGGCACTACTGGGGGCACTGCATAAGGGGCACTACTGGGGGCACTGCAGAAGAAACACTACTGGGGCACTGCATAAGGGGCACTACTGGGGGCACTGCATAAGAGGCACTACTGGGGCACTGCATAAGGGGCACTACTGGGGCACTGCATAAGGGGCACTACTGGGGCACTGCATAAGAGGCACTGCTGGGGCACTGCATAAGGGGCACCGCTGGGGCACTGCATAAGGGGCACTGCTGGGGCACTGCATAAGAGGCACTGCTGGGGCACTGCATAAGGGGCACTACTGGGGCACTGCATAAGGGGCACTACTGCGGCACTGCATAAGAGGCACTACTGGGGCACTGCATAAGAAGCACTACTGGGGGCACTGCATAAGGGGCACTACTGGGGCACTGCATAAGGGGCACTACTGGGGGCACAGCATAAGAGGCACTACTGGGGCACTGCATAAGGGGCATCTACTGGGGCACTGCATAAGGGGCACTACTGGGGCACTGCATAAGGGGCACTACTGGGGGCACTGCATAAGAGGCACTACTGGGGCACTGCATAAGGGGCACTGCATAAGGGGCACTACATAAGAGGCACTACTGGGGCACTGCATAAGAGGCACTGCTGGGGCACTGCATAAGGGGCACTACTGGGGCACTGCATAAGGGGCACTACTGTGGCACTGCATAAGGGGCACTAGAGGGTGCATAAGAAGCACTACTGGGGCACTGCATAAGAAGCACTACTGGGGCACTGCATAAGGGGCACTATTGAGGCACTGCATAAGGGGCACTACATAAGAAGCACTACTGGGGGCACTGCATAAGGGGCACTGCATAAGGGGCACTACTGGGGCACTGCATAAGAAGCACTTCTGGGGCACTGCATAAGGGGCACTTCTGGGGCATTGCATAAGGGGCACTACTGGGGGCACTGCATAAGAAGCACTACTGGGGCACTGCATAAGGGGCACTACTGGGGGGACTATATAAGGGGCACTACTAGGGCACTGTATAACGGGCACTGGGTACTTCCTCATCTTTGCGGCCCCCGGCTGGAGGCACTGGTTATGCTACTTACGTATCTTCACTAGTCAGTGAAGATACATAAGTAGCGTAAAGATCAGAAAGTGTCCAACGTCATTCCCTACCATCCAAGTGGGCATGGAGGGGGAATATATCCTTGTGGCAATAGAAGCGATCCACTGTGCCCGCAGGGTGGCGATTGAAGCGAACCCGCAAGGGGCCAAATGGTATTTCCTCATGTTTACGCACTTACGTATCTTCACTGACTAGTGAAGATACGTAAGTAGCGTAATCAGCGCCTCCGGCAGAGGGCCGCAAAGATGAGAAAGTACCGGGCACTGCATAAAGGGCACTACTGGGGGCACTGCATAAGAAGCACTACTGGGGCACTGCATAAGGGGCACTACTGGGGCACTGCATAAGGGGCACTACATAAGAAGCGTTACAGGGGCACTACATAAGAAGCATTACTGGGGGCACTGCATAAGGGGCAATACTGGGGCACTGCATAAGGGGCACTACTGGGGCACTGCATAAGAAGCACTACTGGGGCACTACATAAGAAGCACTACTGGGGCACTGCATAAGGGGCACTACTGGGGGCACTGCATAAGATGCACTACTGGGGCACTGCATAAGGGGCACTACTGGGGCACTGCATAAGGGGCACTACTGGGGCACTGCATAAGGGGCACTACATAAGGAGCACTACTGGGGCACTGCATAAGAAGCACTACTGGGGCACTGCATAAGGGGCACTACTGGGGGCACTGCATAAGAGGCACTACTGGGGCACTGCATAAGGGGCACTACTGGGGCACTGCATAAGGGGCACTACTGGGGCACTGCATAAGAAGCACTACTGGGGCACTACATAAGAAGCACTACTGGGGCACTGCATAAGGGGCACTACTGGGGGCACTGCATAAGAGGCACTAATGGGGGCACTACATAAGAAGCACTACTGGGGCACTGCATAAGAAGCACTACTGTGGCACTGCATAAGAAGCACTACTGGGGCACTGCTTAAGGGGCACTACTGGGGCACTGCATAAGAAGCACTATTGAGGCACTGCATAAGGGGCACTACATAAGAAGCACTACTGGGGGCACTGCATAAGGGGCACTACTGGGGCACTGCATAAGGGGCACTACTGGGGCACTGCATAAGAAGCACTACAGGGGCACTGCATAAGGGGCACTACTGGGGGCACTGCATAAGAAGCACTACTGGGGCACTGCATAAGGGGCACTACTGGGGCACTGCATAAGAAGCACTACTGGGGCTCTGCATAAGAAGCACTATTGAGGCACTGCATAAGGGGCACTACTGGGGCACTGCATAAGAAGCACTACTGGGGCACTGCATAAGAAGCACTACTGGGGCACTGCATAAGATGCACTATTGGGGCACTGCATAAGGGGCACTACTGGGGCACTGCATAAGAAGCACTACTGGGCGCACTGCATAAGAAGCACTACTGGGCGCACTGCATAAGAAGCACTACTGGGGCACTGCATAAGAAGCACTACATAAGAAGCACTACTGGGGGCACTGCATAAGGGGCACTACTGGGGCACTGCATAAGGGGCACTACTGGGGCACTGCATAAGAAGCACTATTGAGGCATAGCATAAGGGGCACTACATAAGAAGCACTACTGGGGGCACTGCATAAGGGGCACTGCATAAGGGGGACTACTGGGGCACTGCATAAGAAGCACTACTGGGGCACTGCATAAGGGGCACTACTGGGGGCACTGCATAAGAGGCACTACTGGGGCACTGCATAAGGGGCACTACTGGGGCAATGCATAAGAGCCACTACTGGGGCACTGCATAAGAAGCACTACTGGGGGCACTGCATAAGAAGCACTACTGGGGCACTGCATAAGAAGCACTACTGGGGCACTGCATAAGGGGCACTACTGGGGCACTGCATAAGAGGCACTACTGGGGCACTGCATAAGAAGCACTACTGGGGCACTGCATAAGGGGCACTACTGGGGCACTGCATAAGAGGCACTATTGAGGCACTGCATAAGGGGCACTACTGGGCACTGCATAAGAAGCACTACTGGGGGCACTGCATAAGAAGCACTATTGAGGCACTGCATAAGGGGCACTACATAAGATGCACTACTGGGGGCACTGCATAAGGGGCACTGCATAAGGGGCACTGCATAAGGGGCACTACTGGGGCACTGCATAAGAAGCACTATTGAGGCACTGCATAAGGGGCACTACTGGGGGCACTTCATAAGAAGCACTACTGGGGCACTGCATAAGAAGCACTACTGGGGCATTGCATAAGGGGCACTCCTGGGGGCACTGCATAAGAAGCACTACTGGGGCACTGCATAAGAAGCACTACTGGGGGCACTACATAAGAAGCACTACTGGGGCACTGCATAAGGGGCACTGCATAAGGGGCACTACTGGGGCACTGCATAAGAAGCACTACTGGGGGCACTGCATAAGAAGCACTACTGGAGCACTGCATAAGGGGCATTACTGGGGCACTGCATAAGAAGCACTACTGGGGCACTGCATAAGGGGCACTACTGGGGCACTGCATAAGGGGCACTACTGGGGCACTGCATAAGAAGCACTACTGGGGCACTGCATAAGGGGCACTACTGGGGCACTGCATAAGAAGCACTACTGGGGCACTGCATAAGGGGCACTGCATAAGAAGCACTACTGGGGAACTGCATAAGGGGCACTACTGGGGGCAATGCATAAGCGGCTCCAATATGGGGGACATTGCATTAGGGGCTCTAATAAAGAGGGCAATGCATAATAGGCTCAAATACAGGGGCATTGCATAATGGGCACAACTACAGGGGGCATTGCATAATGGGCACAACTACAGGGGGCATTGAATAATGGGCACTACTACACACACACACTCTCCAACCTAATGGAACAGGTCATATTGGAGGGTCTGACACACACAGTTACATATACACAAACATGGGGACCTGCTGCTCTGCTCTCCTCTTCGAGCGGCGGGACCAGATGATAGACAGCATTAGGCTCTGCCTCTTTACAGAAAACCCCTGCGATTCGTGGGTCCGTGAGGAGGGGGAGGGGCTAAATGACACAATTTGCCTCATTTAGTCCCACCTCTTCCCTACGGACCCGAAAAATACCAGGTAAAATCTCCCCATCCTGCTCACTTCACTAGGCGGGATGCGGGAGATATGCCTACTCTTCAAGGGGTGCGGGGGGATACCCAAAAGATCGGGAGCCTCCCACAATTGCCAGGAGAGTAGGCATGTATGACACACACACATACGTGTACACAAACATATACAGTTATACTGTATTTATAGGTATATAGAGTGTGCACTGGAGCTATGGATACATATACATTATACCTGCAGTGACATGTATAGGTGGTTGCACAGTACTATTGATACCCCTTAATCGCTATACCTAAATGTCGCTATTTAGCGCTACAAGTCACATAAGAATTAATTGCTTTCCAATCTAATTGTGGTTCCAAAGCACAAAAAGTTATATTATTCAATGAAAAGTATAATGCGCTGTGATCTAGACAATTAGTGCAAAAAGCAAGTAAATACAAAGGTATGAACCAATACATAACCGTGCACACTGGTCCAGTATGCAGTATTTAAATTCTGAATCTGCGGGTCACCGTCACCCAAGGATATGGAGGAAATGATTGACTACTGCCCCAGCTCACAAGCCTATATTCAGTACAGGTTTCAGAGACCACAAAGGCACAGAATAACAGATGCTCATTGGTTCTTTCTTCAGGTCACTCCATTCATTGGTTAGTTCATATGGTGTCATCAGAGGTATGGATCAGCTTTCCAACAGCTTCTTTGTGTAGGTGTCCCTCCAAAGAACTGGTTTAAACTAGCCAAAAGACACTACATACAGAGGTATACATTCTAATCCCTAATTCCCTATAATCCATAACTTGCAGACGCATGATGCGATCTCCTTGCCGATAGAACCGGAGATCTGCAAATAAACAGGGATTTAGAATGGTACCAAACATGACATGTCTACTAGTTTCTGTACCTTAAATATCATATACATACATTTCACAACTTAATTATTAGCTAACAAAACCTCTAATACTTATCTTAATGTGAGGGAACCTTTTTTTATAAGTGCGTGCATGTGTGAGTGTGAGATAGTTGTGTAAATTCGCTGGTATGCGTTGTGCATATTTTTATTTATGTATGTCTTGTGTCTTGTGTATAATGCAAATGTGCGTGTGTATTATGTGAATTAGCGTATGTGTAAAATATATATTTAAAATTTGGTTTGCATAAACCAAAGGCAGCCCAGCAGCACTGACATGTATAGAGGAGGATGTACGGTACTATGCAGCCCAGCAGCAGTGACATGTATAGAGGAGGATGTACAGTACTAGGCAGCCCAGCAGCAGTGACATGTATAGAGGTTGATGTACAGTACTAGGCAGCACAGCAGCAGTGACATGTATAGAGGAGGTTGTACAGTACTAGGCAGCCCAGCAGCAGTGACATGTATAGAGGAGGATGTACGGTACTAGGCAGCCCAGCAGCAGTGACATGTATAGAGGAGGATGTACAGTACTAGGCAGCCCAGCAGCAGTGACATGTATAGAGGAGGTTGTACAGTACTAGGCAGCCCAGCAGCAGTGACATGTATAGAGGCGGCTGTACAGTACTAGGCAGCTCAGCAGCAGTGACATATATAGAGGCGGCTGTACAGTACTAGACAGCCCAGCAGCAGTGACATGTATAGAGGCGGCGGTACAGTACTAGGCAGCCCAGTGGCAGTGACATGTATAGAGGAGGAAGTACAGTATTAGGCAGCCCAGCGGCAGTGACATGTATAGAGGATGTACAGTGCTAGGCAGTCCAGCGGCAGTGACATGTATAGAGGAGGATGTACAGTACTAGGCAGAGCATTAGTGACATGTATAGAGGAGGATGTACAGTACTAGGCAGCCCAGCAGCAGTGATGAGTATAGAGGAGACTGTACAGCACTAGGCAGCCGAGCAGCAGTGATGAGTATAGAGGAGACTGTACAGTACTAGGCAGCCCAGCAGCAGTGACATGTATAAAGGAGGATGTACAGTACTAGGCAGAGCATTAGTGACATGTATAGATGAGGATGTACAGTACTAGGCAGCCCAGCAGCAGTGTTGAATATAGAGGAGAATGTACAGTACTAGGCAGCCCAGCAGCAGTGACATCTATAGAGGCGGCTGTACAGTACTAGGCAGCCCAGCGGCAGTGACATGAATAGAGGCGGCTGTACAGTACTAGGCAGCCCAGCAGCAGTGACATCTATAGAGGCGGCTGTACAGTACTAGGCAGCCCAGCGGCAGTGACATGTATAGAGGCGGCTGTACAGTACTAGGCAGCCCAGCGGCAGTGACATGTATAGAGGAGGATGTACAGTACTAGGCAGCCCAGCAGCAGTGACATGTATAGAGGAGGATGTACGGTACTAGGCAGCCCAGCAGCAGTGACATGAGTAGAGGAGGATGTACAGTACTAGGCAGCCCAGCAGCAGTGACATGTATAGAGGAGGTTGTACAGTACTAGGCAGCCCAGCAGCAGTGACATGTATAGAGGAGGATGTACAGTACTAGGCAGCCCAGCAGCAGTGACATGTATACAGTAGGATGTACAGTACTAGGCAGCCCAGCAGCAGTGACATGTATAGAGGAGGATGTACAGTACTAGGCAGCCCAGCAGCAGTGACATGTATAGAGGAGGATGTACAGTACTAGGCAGCCCAGCAGCAGTGACATGTATAGAGGAGGATGTACAGTACTAGGCAGCCCAGCAGCAGTGACATGTATAGAGTAGGATGTACGGTACTAGGCAGCCCAGCAGCAGTGACATGTATAGAGGAGGATGTACGGTACTAGGCTGCCCAGCAGCAGTGACATGTATAGAGGATGTACGGTACTAGGCAGCCCAGCAGCAGTGACATGTATAGAGGCGGATGTACAGTACTATGCACCCCAGCAGCAGGGACATGTATAGAGGAGGATGTACAGTACTAGGCAGCCCAGCAGCAGTGACATGTATAGAGGAGGATGTACAGTACTAGGCAGCCCAGCAGCAGTGACATGTATAGAGGAGGATGTACAGTACTAGGCAGCCCAGCAGCAGTGACATGTATAGAGAAGGATGTACGGTACTAGGCAGCCCAGCAGCAGTGACATGTATAGAGGAGGATGTACAGTACTAGGCAGCCCAGCATCAGTGACATGTATAGAGGAGGCTGTACAGTACTAGGCAGCCCAGCAGCAGTGACATGTATACAGTAGGATGTACAGTACTAGGCAGCCCAGCAGCAGTGACATGTATAGAGGAGGATGTACAGTACTAGGCAGCCCAGCAGCAGTGACATGTATAGAGGAGGATGTACAGTACTAGGCAGCCCAGCAGCAGTGACATGTATAGAGGTGGATGTACAGTAGTAGGCAGCCCAGCAGCAGTGACATATATAGAGGAGGATGTACAGTACTAGGCAGCCCAGCAGCAGTGACATGTATAGAGGAGGATGTGCAGTACTAGGTAGCCCAGCAGCAGTGACATGTATAGAGTAGGATGTACGGTACTAGGCAGCCCAGCAGCAGTGATATGCATAGAGGCGGCTGTACGGTACTAGGCAGCCCAGCAGCAGTGACATGTATAGAGGAGGCTGTACAGTACTAGGCAGCCCAGCAGCAGTGACATGTATAGAGGAGGCTGTACAGTACTAGGCAGCCCAGCAGCAGTGACATGTATAGAGGAGGCTGTACAGTACTAGGCAGCCCAGCAGCAGTGACATGTATAGAGGTGGATGTACAGTACTAGGCAGCCCAGCAGCAGTGACATGTATAGAGAAGGATGTACAGTACTAGGCAGCCCAGCAGCAGTGACATGTATAGAGTAGGATGTACAGTACTAGGCAGCCCAGCAGCAGTGACATGTATAGAGGAGGATGTACAGTACTAGGCAGCCCAGCAGCAGTGACATGTATAGAGGAGGCTGTACAGTACTAGGCAGCCCAGCAGCAGTGACATGTATAGAGGTGGATGTACAGTACTAGGCAGCACAGCAGCAGTGACATGTATAGAGGAGGATGTGCAGTACTAGGTAGCCCAGCAGCAGTGACATGTATAGAGTAGGATGTACGGTACTAGGCAGCCCAGCAGCAGTGACATGTATAGAGTAGGATGTACGGTACTAGGCAGCCCAGCAGCAGTGACATGTATAGAGGCGGCTGTACGGTACTAGGCAGCCCAGCAGCAGTGACATGTATAGAGGAGGCTGTACAGTACTAGGCAGCCCAGCAGCAGTGACATGTAGAGAGGAGGCTGTACAGTACTAGGCAATCCAGCAGCAGTGACATGTATAGAGGAGGATGTACAGTACTAGGCAGCCCAGCAGCAGTGACATGTATAGAGGAGGCTGTACAGTACTAGGCAGCCCAGCAGCAGTGACATGTATAGAGGTGGATGTACAGTACTAGGCAGCCCAGCAGCAGTGACATGTATAGAGTAGGCTGTACAGTACTAGGCAGCCCAGCAGCAGTGACATGTATAGAGGAGGATGTACAGTACTAGGCAGCCCAGCAGCAGTGACATGTATAGAGGAGGCTGTACAGTACTAGGCAGCCCAGCAGCAGTGACATGTATAGAGGAGGATGTACAGTACTAGGCAGCCCAGCAGCAGTGACATGTATAGAGGAGGATGTACAGTACTAGGCAGCCCAGCAGCAGTGACATGTATAGAGGAGGATGTACAGTACTAGGCAGCCCAGCAGCAGTGACATGTATAGAGGAGGATGTACAGTACTAGGCAGAGCAGCAGCAGTGACATGTATAGAGGAGGATGTACAGTACTAGGCAGCCCAGCAGCAGTGACATGTATAGAGGTGGATGTACGGTACTAGGCAGCCCAGCAGCAGTGACATGTATAGAGGAGGATGTACAGTACTAGGCAGCCCAGCAGCAGTGACATGTATAGAGGAGGATGTACAGTACTAGGCAGCCCAGCAGCAGTGACATGTATAGAGGAGGCTGTACAGTACTAGGCAGCCCAGCAGCAGTGACATGTATAGAGGTGGATGTACAGTACTAGGCAGCCCAGCAGCAGTGACATGTATAGAGTAGGCTGTACAGTACTAGGCAGCCCAGCAGCAGTGACATGTATAGAGGAGGATGTACAGTACTAGGCAGCCCAGCAGCAGTGACATGTATAGAGGAGGCTGTACAGTACTAGGCAGCCCAGCAGCAGTGACATGTATAGAGGAGGATGTACAGTACTAGGCAGCCCAGCAGCAGTGACATGTATAGAGGAGGATGTACAGTACTAGGCAGCCCAGCAGCAGTGACATGTATAGAGGAGGATGTACAGTACTAGGCAGCCCAGCAGCAGTGACATGTATAGAGGAGGATGTACAGTACTAGGCAGAGCAGCAGTGACATGTATAGAGGAGGCTGTACAGTACTAGGCAGCCCAGCAGCAGTGACATGTATAGAGGAGGATGTACAGTACTAGGCAGCCCAGCAGCAGTGACATGTATAGAGGCGGCTGTACAGTACTAGGCAGCCCAGCGGCAGTGACATGTATAGAGGAGGATGTACAGTACTAGGCAGCCCAGCAGCAGTGACATGTATAGAGGAGGATGTACGGTACTAGGCAGCCCAGCAGCAGTGACATGAGTAGAGGAGGATGTACAGTACTAGGCAGCCCAGCAGCAGTGACATGTATAGAGGAGGTTATACAGTACTAGGCAGCCCAGCAGCAGTGACATGTATAGAGGAGGATGTACAGTACTAGGCAGCCCAGCAGCAGTGTTGAATATAGAGGAGAATGTACAGTACTAGGCAGCCCAGCAGCAGTGACATCTATAGAGGCGGCTGTACAGTACTAGGCAGCCCAGCGGCAGTGACATGAATAGAGGCGGCTGTACAGTACTAGGCAGCCCAGCAGCAGTGACATCTATAGAGGCGGCTGTACAGTACTAGGCAGCCCAGTGGCAGTGACATGTATAGAGGCGGCTGTACAGTACTAGGCAGCCCAGCGGCAGTGACATGTATAGAGGAGGATGTACAGTACTAGGCAGCCCAGCAGCAGTGACATGTATAGAGGAGGATATACGGTACTAGGCAGCCCAGCAGCAGTGACATGAGTAGAGGAGGATGTACAGTACTAGGCAGCCCAGCAGCAGTGACATGTATAGAGGAGGTTGTACAGTACTAGGCAGCCCAGCAGCAGTGACATGTATAGAGGAGGATGTACAGTACTAGGCAGCCCAGCAGCAGTGACATGTATACAGTAGGATGTACAGTACTAGGCAGCCCAGCAGCAGTGACATGTATAGAGGAGGATGTACAGTACTAGGCAGCCCAGCAGCAGTGACATGTATAGAGGAGGATGTACAGTACTAGGCAGCCCAGCAGCAGTGACATGTATAGAGGAGGATGTACAGTACTAGGCAGCCCAGCAGCAGTGACATGTATAGAGGACGATGTACGGTACTAGGCTGCCCAGCAGCAGTGACATGTATAGAGGAGGATGTACGGTACTAGGCAGAGCAGCAGTGACATGTATAGAGGAGGATGTACGGTATTAGGCAGCCCAGCAGCAGTGACATGTATAGAGGAGGATGTACAGTACTAGGCAGCCCAGCAGCAGTGACATGTATAGAGGAGGATGTACGGTACTAGGCAGCCCAGCAGCAGTGACATGTATAGAGGAGGATGTACAGTACTAGGCAGCCCAGCAGCAGTGACATGTATAGAGGAGGCTGTACAGTACTAGGCAGCCCAGCAGCAGTGACATGTATACAGTAGGATGTACAGTACTAGGCAGCCCAGCAGCAGTGACATGTATAGAGGAGGATGTACAGTACTAGGCAGCCCAGCAGCAGTGACATGTATAGAGGAGGATGTACAGTACTAGGCAGCCCAGCAGCAGTGACATGTATAGAGGTGGATGTGCAGTAGTAGGCAGCCCAGCAGCAGTGACATATATAGAGGAGGATGTACAGTACTAGGCAGCCCAGCAGCAGTGACATGTATAGAGGAGGATGTGCAGTACTAGGTAGCCCAGCAGTAGTGACATGTATAGAGTAGGATGTACGGTACTAGGCAGCCCAGCAGCAGTGACATGTATAGAGTAGGATGTACGGTACTAGGCAGCCCAGCAGCAGTGATATGTATAGAGGCGGCTGTACGGTACTAGGCAGCCCAGCAGCAGTGACGTTTATAGAGGAGGCTGTACAGTACTAGGCAGCCCAGCAGCAGTGACATGTATAGAGGAGGCTGTACAGTACTAGGCAGCCCAGCAGCAGTGACATGTATAGAGGAGGCTGTACAGTACTAGGCAGCCCAGCAGCAGTGACATGTATAGAGGTGGATGTACAGTACTAGGCAGCCCAGCAGCAGTGACATGTATAGAGGAGGATGTACAGTACTAGGCAGCCCAGCAGCAGTGACATGTATAGAGTAGGATGTACAGTACTAGGCAGCCCAGCAGCAGTGACATGTATAGAGGAGGATGTACAGTACTAGGCAGCCCAGCAGCAGTGACATGTATAGAGGAGGCTGTACAGTACTAGGCAGCCCAGCAGCAGTGACATGTATAGAGGTGGATGTACGGTACTAGGCAGCACAGCAGCAGTGACATGTATAGAGGAGGATGTGCTGTACTAGGCAGCCCAGCAGCAGTGACATGTATAGAGTAGGATGTACGGTACTAGGCAGCCCAGCAGCAGTGACATGTATAGAGTAGGATGTACGGTACTAGGCAGCCCAGCAGCAGTGACATGTATAGAGGAGGATGTACAGTACTAGGCAGCCCAGCAGCAGTGACATGTATAGAGGAGGATGTACAGTACTAGGCAGCCCAGCAGCAGTGACATGTATAGAGGAGGATGTACAGTACTAGGCAGCCCAGCAGCAGTGACATGTATAGAGGACGATGTACGGTACTAGGCTGCCCAGCAGCAGTGACATGTATAGAGGAGGATGTACGGTACTAGGCAGCCCAGCAGCAGTGACATGTATAGAGGAGGATGTACAGTACTAGGCAGAGCAGCAGTGACATGTATAGAGGAGGATGTACGGTACTAGGAAGCCCAGCAGCAGTGACATGTATAGAGGAGGATGTACAGTACTAGGCAGCCCAGCAGCAGTGACATGTATAGAGGAGGATGTATGGTACTAGGCAGCCCAGCAGCAGTGACATGTATAGAGGAGGATGTACAGTACTAGGCAGCCCAGCAGCAGTGACATGTATAGAGGAGGCTGTACAGTACTAGGCAGCCCAGCAGCAGTGACATGTATACAGTAGGATGTACAGTACTAGGCAGCCCAGCAGCAGTGACATGTATAGAGGAGGATGTACAGTACTAGGCAGCCCAGCAGCAGTGACATGTATAGAGGAGGATGTACAGTACTAGGCAGCCCAGCAGCAGTGACATGTATAGAGGTGGATGTGCAGTAGTAGGCAGCCCAGCAGCAGTGACATATATAGAGGAGGATGTACAGTACTAGGCAGCCCAGCAGCAGTGACATGTATAGAAGAGGATGTGCAGTACTAGGTAGCCCAGCAGTAGTGACATGTATAGAGTAGGATGTACGGTACTAGGCAGCCCAGCAGCAGTGACATGTATAGAGTAGGATGTACGGTACTAGGCAGCCCAGCAGCAGTGATATGTATAGAGGCGGCTGTACGGTACTAGGCAGCCCAGCAGCAGTGACATGTATAGAGGAGGCTGTACAGTACTAGGCAGCCCAGCAGCAGTGACATGTATAGAGGAGGCTGTACAGTACTAGGCAGCCCAGCAGCAGTGACATGTATAGAGGAGGCTGTACAGTACTAGGCAGCCCAGCAGCAGTGACATGTATAGAGGTGGATGTACAGTACTAGGCAGCCCAGCAGCAGTGACATGTATAGAGGAGGATGTACAGTACTAGGCAGCCCAGCAGCAGTGACATGTATAGAGTAGGATGCACAGTACTAGGCAGCCCAGCAGCAGTGACATGTATAGAGGAGGATGTACAGTACTAGGCAGCCCAGCAGCAGTGACATGTATAGAGGAGGCTGTACAGTACTAGGCAGCCCAGCAGCAGTGACATGTATAGAGGTGGATGTACGGTACTAGGCAGCACAGCAGCAGTGACATGTATAGAGGAGGATGTGCAGTACTAGGTAGCCCAGCAGCAGTGACATGTATAGAGTAGGATGTACGGTACTAGGCAGCCCAGCAGCAGTGACATGTATAGAGTAGGATGTACGGTACTAGGCAACCCAGCAGCAGTGACATGTATAGAGGCGGCTGTACGGTACTAGGCAGCCCAGCAGCAGTGACATGTAGAGAGGAGGCTGTACGGTACTAGGCAGCCCAGCAGCAGTGACATGTAGATAGGAGGCTGTACAGTACTAGGCAGCCCAGCAGCAGTGACATGTATAGAGGAGGATGTACAGTACTAGGCAGCCCAGCAGCAGTGACATGTATAGAGGAGGCTGTACAGTACTAGGCAGCCCAGCAGCAGTGACATGTATAGAGGTGGATGTACAGTACTAGGCAGCCCAGCAGCAGTGACATGTATAAAGTAGGCTGTACAGTACTAGGCAGCCCAGCAGCAGTGACATGTATAGAGGAGGATGTACAGTACTAGGCAGCCCAGCAGCAGTGACATGTATAGAGGAGGCTGTACAGTACTAGGCAGCCCAGCAGCAGTGACATGTATAGAGGAGGATGTACAGTACTAGGCAGCCCAGCAGCAGTGACATGTATAGAGGAGGATGTACAGTACTAGGCAGCCCAGCAGCAGTGACATGTATAGAGGAGGATGTACAGTACTAGGCAGCCCAGCAGCAGTGACATGTATAGAGGAGGATGTACAGTACTAGGCAGAGCAGCAGCAGTGACATGTATAGAGGAGGATGTACAGTACTAGGCAGCCCAGCAGCAGTGACATGTATAGAGGAGGATGTACAGTACTAGGCAGAGCAGCAGTGACATGTATAGAGGAGGCTGTACAGTACTAGGCAGCCCAGCAGCAGTGACATGTATAGAGGAGGATGTACAGTACTAGGCAGCCCAGCAGCAGTGACATGTATAGAGGAGGATGTACAGTACTAGGCAGCCCAGCAGCAGTGACATGTATAGAGGAGGATGTACAGTATTAGGCAGCCCAGCAGCAGTGACATGTATAGAGGAGGATGTACAGTACTAGGCAGAGCAGCAGCAGTGACATGTATAGAGGAGGATGTACAGTACTAGGCAGCCCAGCAGCAGTGACATGTATAGAGGAGGATGTACAGTACTAGGCAGAGCAGCAGTGACATGTATAGAGGAGGCTGTACAGTACTAGGCAGCCCAGCAGCAGTGACATGTATAGAGGAGGATGTACAGTACTAGGCAGCCCAGCAGCAGTGACATGTATAGAGGAGGATGTACAGTACTAGGCAGCCCAGCAGCAGTGACATGTATAGAGGAGGATGTACAGTACTAGGCAGCCCAGCAGCAGTGACATGTATAGAGTAGGCTGTACAGTACTAGGCAGCCCAGCAGCAGTGACATGTATAGAGGAGGATGTACAGTACTAGGCAGCCCAGCAGCAGTGACATGTATAGAGGAGGCTGTACAGTACTAGGCAGCCCAGCAGCAGTGACATGTATAGAGGAGGATGTACAGTACTAGGCAGCCCAGCAGCAGTGACATGTATAGAGGAGGATGTACAGTACTAGGCAGCCCAGCAGCAGAGACATGTATAGAGGAGGATGTACAGTACTAGGCAGAGCAGCAGCAGTGACATGTATAGAGGAGGATGTACAGTACTAGGCAGCCCAGCAGCAGTGACATGTATAGAGGAGGATGTACAGTACTAGGCAGAGCAGCAGTGACATGTATAGAGGAGGCTGTACAGTACTAGGCAGCCCAGCAGCAGTGACATGTATAGAGGAGGATGAAAAGTACTAGGCAGCCCAGCAGCAGTGACATGTATAGAGGAGGATGTACAGTACTAGGCAGCCCAGCAGCAGTGACATATATAGAGGAGGATGTACAGTACTAGGCAGAGCAGCAGCAGTGACATGTATAGAGGAGGATGTGCAGTACTAGGCAGCCCAGCAGCAGTGACATGTATAGAGGAGGATGTACAGTACTAGGCAGAGCAGCGGCAGTGACATGTATAGAGGAGGATGTACAGTACTAGGCAGCCCAGCAGCAGTGACATGTATAGAGGAGGATGTACAGTACTAGGCAGAGCAGCAGTGACATGTATAGAGGAGGCTGTACAGTACTAGGCAGCCCAGCAGCAGTGACATGTATAGAGGAGGATGTACAGTACTAGGCAGCCCAGCAGCAGTGACATGTATAGAGGCGGATGTACAGTACTAGGCAGCCCAGCAGCAGTGACATGTATAGAGGCGGATGTACAGTACTAGGCAGCCCAGCAGCAGTGACATGTATAGAGGAGGATGTACAGTACTAGGCAGCCCAGCAGCAGTGACATGTATAGAGGAGGATGTACAGTACTAGGCAGAGCAGCAGCAGTGACATGTATAGAGGAGGATGTACAGTACTAGGCAGCCCAGCAGCAGTGACATGTATAGAGGAGGATGTACAGTACTAGGCAGCCCAGCAGCAGTGACATGTATAGAGGAGGATGTACAGTACTAGGCAGCCCAGCAGCAGTGACATGTATAGAGGAGGATGTACAGTACTAGGCAGCCCAGCAGCAGTGACATGTATAGAGGTGGATGTACAGTACTAGGCAGCCCAGCAGCAGTGACATGTATAGAGGAGGATGTACAGTACTAGGCAGCCCAGCAGCAGTGACATGTATAGAGGAGGATGTACAGTACTAGGCAGCCCAGCAGCAGTGACATGTATAGAGGAGGCTGTACAGTACTAGGCAGCCCAGCAGCAGTGACATGTATAGAGGAGGCTGTACAGTACTAGGCAGCCCAGCAGCAGTGACATGTATAGAGGAGGCTGTACGGTACTAGGCAGCCCAGCAGCAGTGACATGTATAGAGGAGGATGTATGGTACTAGGCAGCCCAGCAGCAGTGACATGTATAGAGGAGGATGTACGGTACTAGGCAGCCCAGCAGCAGTGACATGTATAGAGGAGGCTGTACGGTACTAGGCAGCCCAGCAGCAGTGACATGTATAGAGGAGGCTGTACGGTACTAGGCAGCCCAGCAGCAGTGACATGTATAGAGGAGGATGTACGGTACTAGGCAGCCCAGCAGCAGTGACATGTATAGAGGAGGCTGTACGGTACTAGGCAGCCCAGCAGCAGTGACATGTATAGAGGAGGCTGTACGGTACTAGGCAGCCCAGCAGCAGTGACATGTATAGAGGAGGCTGTACGGTACTAGGCAGCCCAGCAGCAGTGACATGTATAGAGGAGGCTGTACGGTACTAGGCAGCCCAGCAGCAGTGACATGTATAGAGGAGGATGTACGGTACTAGGCAGCCCAGCAGCAGTGACATGTATAGAGGAGGATGTACGGTACTAGGCAGCCCAGCAGCAGTGACATGTATAGAGGAGGATGTACGGTACTAGGCAGCCCAGCAGCAGTGACATGTATAGAGGAGGATGTACGGTACTAGGCAGCCCAGCAGCAGTGACATGTATAGAGGAGGATGTACGGTACTAGGCAGCCCAGCAGCAGTGACATGTATAGAGGAGGATGTACAGTACTAGGCAGCCCAGCAGCAGTGACATGTATAGAGGAGGATGTACAGTACTAGGCAGCCCAGCAGCAGTGACATGTATAGAGGAGGATGTACAGTACTAGGCAGAGCAGCAGTGAAATCTATAGAGGAGGCTGTACAGTACTAGGCAGCCCAGCAGCAGTGACATGTATAGAGGAGGATGTACAGTACTAGGCAGCCCAGCAGCAGTGACATGTATAGAGGCGGATGTACAGTACTAGGCAGCCCAGCAGCAGTGACATGTATAGAGGAGGATGTACAGTACTAGGCAGCCCAGCAGGAGTGACATGTATAGAGGCGGATGTACAGTACTAGGCAGCCCAGCAGCAGTGACATGTATAGAGGAGGGTGTATAGTACTAGGCAGAGCAGCAGCAGTGACATGTATAGAGGAGGATGTACAGTACTAGGCAGCCCAGCAGCAGTGACATGTATAGAGGAGGATGTACAGTACTAGGCAGCCCAGCAGCAGTGACATGTATAGAGGAGGATGTACAGTACAAGGCAGCCCAGCAGCAGTGACATGTATAGAGGAGGATGTACGGTACTAGGCAGCCCAGCAGCAGTGACATGTATAGAGGAGGATGTACGGTACTAGGCAGCCCAGCAGCAGTGACATGTATAGAGGAGGCTGTACGGTACTAGGCAGCCCAGCAGCAGTGACATGTATAGAGGAGGATGTACGGTACTAGGCAGCCCAGCAGCAGTGACATGTATAGAGGAGGATGTACGGTACTAGGCAGCCCAGCAGCAGTGACATGTATAGAGGAGGCTGTACGGTACTAGGCAGCCCAGCAGCAGTGACATGTATAGAGGAGGCTGTACCGTACTAGGTAGCCCAGCAGCAGTGACATGTATAGAGGAGGATGTACGGTACTAGGCAGCCCAGCAGCAGTGACATGTATAGAGGAGGATGTACGGTACTAGGCAGCCCAGCAGCAGTGACATGTATAGAGGAGGATGTACGGTACTAGGCAGCCCAGCAGCAGTGACATGTATAGAGGAGGATGTACGGTACTAGGCAGCCCAGCAGCAGTGACATGTATAGAGGAGGATGTACGGTACTAGGCAGCCCAGCAGCAGTGACATGTATAGAGGAGGATGTACGGTACTAGGCAGAGCAGCAGCAGTGACATGTATAGAGGAGGATGTACAGAACTAGGCAGCCCAGCAGCAGTGACATGTATAGAGGAGGATGTACAGTACTAGGCAGCCCAGCAGCAGTGACATGTATAGAGGAGGATGTACAGTACTAGGCAGCCCAGCAGCAGTGACATGTATAGAGGAGGCTGTACAGTACTAGGCAGCCCAGCAGCAGTGACATGTATAGAGGAGGCTGTACAGTACTAGGCAGCCCAGCAGCAGTGACATGTATAGAGGAGGATGTACAGTACTAGGCAGCCCAGCAGCAGTGACATGTATAGAGGAGGATGTACAGTACTAGGCAGCCCAGCAGCAGTGACATGTATAGAGGAGGATGTACAGTACTAGGCAGCCCAGCAGCAGTGACATGTATAGAGGAGGATGTACAGTACTAGGCAGCCCAGCAGCAGTGACATGTATAGAGGAGGATGTACAGTACTAGGCAGCCCAGCAGCAGTGACATGTATAGAGGAGGATGTACAGTACTAGGCAGCCCAGCAGCAGTGACATGTATAGAGGAGGATGTACAGTACTAGGCAGAGCAGCAGTGACATGTATAGAGGAGGATGTACGGTACTAGGCAGAGCAGCAGTGACATGTATAGAGGAGGATGTACGGTACTAGGCAGCCCAGCAGCAGTGACATGTATAGAGGAGGATGTACGGTACTAGGCAGAGCAGCAGCAGTGACATGTATAGAGGAGGATGTACAGTACTAGGCAGCCCAGCAGCAGTGACATGTATAGAGGAGGATGTACGGTACTAGGCAGCCCAGCAGCAGTGACATGTATAGAGGAGGATGTACGGTACTAGGCAGCCCAGCAGCAGTGACATGTATAGAGGAGGATGTACGGTACTAGGCAGCCCAGCAGCAGTGACATGTATAGAGGAGGATGTACGGTACTAGGCAGCCCAGCAGCAGTGACATGTATAGAGGAGGCTGTACGGTACTAGGCAGCCCAGCAGCAGTGACATGTATAGAGGAGGCTGTACGGTACTAGGCAGCCCAGCAGCAGTGACATGTATAGAGGAGGCTGTACGGTACTAGGCAGCCAGCAGCAGTGACATGTATAGAGGAGGCTGTACGGTACTAGGCAGCCCAGCAGCAGTGACATGTATAGAGGAGGCTGTACGGTACTAGGCAGCCCAGCAGCAGTGACATGTATAGAGGAGGCTGTACGGTACTAGGCAGCCCAGCAGCAGTGACATGTATAGAGGAGGCTGTACGGTACTAGGCAGCCCAGCAGCAGTGACATGTATAGAGGAGGCTGTACGGTACTAGGCAGCCCAGCAGCAGTGACATGTATAGAGGAGGATGTACGGTACTAGGCAGCCCAGCAGCAGTGACATGTATAGAGGAGGATGTACAGTACTAGGCAGCCCAGCAGCAGTGACATGTATAGAGGAGGATGTACAGTACTAGGCAGCCCAGCAGCAGTGACATGTATAGAGGAGGATGTACAGTACTAGGCAGCCCAGCAGCAGTGACATGTATAGAGGAGGATGTACAGTACTAGGCAGCCCAGCAGCAGTGACATGTATAGAGGAGGATGTACAGTACTAGGCAGCCCAGCAGCAGTGACATGTATAGAGGAGGATGTACAGTACTAGGCAGCCCAGCAGCAGTGACATGTATAGAGGAGGATGTACAGTACTAGGCAGCCCAGCAGCAGTGACATGTATAGAGGAGGATGTACAGTACTAGGCAGCCCAGCAGCAGTGACATGTATAGAGGAGGCTGTACGGTACTAGGCAGCCCAGCAGCAGTGACATGTATAGAGGAGGATGTACGGTACTAGGCAGCCCAGCAGCAGTGACATGTATAGAGGAGGATGTACGGTACTAGGCAGCCCAGCAGCAGTGACATGTATAGAGGAGGATGTACGGTACTAGGCAGCCCAGCAGCAGTGACATGTATAGAGGAGGATGTACAGTACTAGGCAGCCCAGCAGCAGTGACATGTATAGAGGAGGATGTACAGTACTAGGCAGCCCAGCAGCAGTGACATGTATAGAGGAGGATGTACAGTACTAGGCAGCCCAGCAGCAGTGACATGTATAGAGGAGGATGTACGGTACTAGGCAGCCCAGCAGCAGTGACATGTATAGAGGAGGATGTACAGTACTAGGCAGCCCAGCAGCAGTGACATGTATAGAGGAGGATGTACAGTACTAGGCAGCCCAGCAGCAGTGACATGTATAGAGGAGGATGTACGGTACTAGGCAGCCCAGCAGCAGTGACATGTATAGAGGAGGATGTACAGTACTAGGCAGCCCAGCAGCAGTGACATGTATAGAGGAGGATGTACAGTACTAGGCAGCCCAGCAGCAGTGACATGTATAGAGGAGGATGTACAGTACTAGGCAGCCCAGCAGCAGTGACATGTATAGAGGAGGCTGTACGGTACTAGGCAGCCCAGCAGCAGTGACATGTATAGAGGAGGATGTACGGTACTAGGCAGCCCAGCAGCAGTGACATGTATAGAGGAGGATGTACAGTACTAGGCAGCCCAGCAGCAGTGACATGTATAGAGGAGGATGTACAGTACTAGGCAGCCCAGCAGCAGTGACATGTATAGAGGAGGATGTACAGTACTAGGCAGAGCATTAGGGATGAGTATAGAGGCGGCCGTTGTACTGGGCTCTGGCAGCCTAGCAGCAGTTAGTGGGCGGAGCCTCTGTGACGTCGCCGGCGGTTGCTAGGTGACCAGGCGCGTCCCCCGGAAGTACACAGAGAACCCTCAGACATGAGTCCTAAGCGGTCCAAGAGCTCCGTGTCCTCCGCCGCCGCCCCCGGGGGTTCCCGGTCCTGGGAGTCCGCGCTCATCAGCGCCCAACTGGAGGAGGTACCGTGTCTGTGCCGGCGTCTGCCTGATACCCCTCATCCCATCTCTACTCCCTTCCCACCCTGTGTCCTGTCGCCCCCCCGTGTCCTGTCGCCCCCCCGTGTCCTGTCGCCCCCCCGTGTCCTGTCGCCCCCCTGTGTCCTGTCACCTTCTCTGTCCTGTCGCCCCCCCTGTCCTGTCGCCCCCCTGTGTCCTGTCACCTTCTCTGTCCTGTCCCCCTATTTACTGTCCCCCAATGTCCTTTTCTCATGTTACTCGCACTGTAGTTATCTCTTTGTACTTATCCCCATTGTTATTTTACCCCAATATCCAGTTACCCCTAGTGTCCTGTTACCCTTACCACACGTAAAATGTTACCCCCATTGTCCTGTCACCGCCAATGCCTTGTTACCCCTGTGCTGACGACATCCCTCGTTATTGATAGCACAACCTGTTGGTGTTCTGGTGACGATGTAATGACCCATGTATTGATAGCACAATGTGTAGGTGACCGGCCTCCCTTGTGTCCTCTATAATGAAGGATACAGATGTTTACACTGGCCGTATCTCCTGAGCCTGGTGTATGTGCTGCTTTCCTTGCAGCTGAGGGGGTGTAACTGGCTGGTTATAGGCCATACGCCTGTATTACAGAGAGGGCTTGGTGTGACGGTATTGCGGCCATGCGGTGCTGTGTGTACGTGTAATTACGCCTGTATTACAGAGAGAGCTTGGTGTGACGGTATTGCGGCCATGCGGTGCTGTGTGTACGTGTAATTACGCCTGTATTACAGAGAGAGCTTGGTGTGACGGTATTGCGGCCATGCGGTGCTGTGTGTAAGTGTAATTACGCCTGTTTTACAGAGAGAGCTTGGTGTGACGGTATTGCGGCCATGCGGTGCTGTGTGTATGTGTAATTACGCCTGTATTACAGAGAGGGCTTGGTGTGACGGTATTGCTGTCATGCGGTGCTGTGTGTACGTGTAATTACCCCTGTATTACAGAGCGGGCTTGGTGTGACGGTATTGCGGCCATGCGGTGCTGTGTGTATGTGTAATTACGCCTGTATTACAGAGAGGGCTTGGTGTGACGGTATTGCGGCCATGCAGTGCTGTGTGTATGTGTAATTACGCCTGTATTACAGAGAGGGCTTGGTGTGACGGTATTGCGGCCATGCAGTGCTGTGTGTACGTGTAATTACGCCTGTATTACAGAGAGGGCTTGGTGTGACGGTATTGCGGCCATGCGGTGCTGTGTGTATGTGTAATTACACCTGTATTACAGAGGGGGCTTGGTGTGACGGTATTGCTGTCATGCGGTGCTGTGTGTACGTGTAATTACGCCTGTATTACAGAGAGAGCTTGGTGTGACGGTATTGCGGCCATGCGGTGCTGTGTGTATGTGTAATTACGCCTGTATTACAGAGAGGGCTTTGTGTGACGGTATTGCGGCCATGCGGTGCTGTGTGTACGTGTAATTACCCCTGTATTACAGAGAGGGCTTGGTGTGACGGTATTGCGGCCATGCAGTGCTGTGTGTATGTGTAATTACGCCTGTATTACAGAGAGGGCTTGGTGTGACGGTATTGCCGCCATGCAGTGCTGTGTGTATGTGTAATTACGCCTGTATTACAGAGAGGGCTTGGTGTGACGGTATTGCTGTCATGCAGTGCTGTGTGTACGTGTAATTACGCCTGTATTACAGAGAGGGCTTGGTGTGACGGTATTGCTGTCATGCAGTGCTGTGTGTACGTGTAATTACGCCTGTATTACAGAGAGGGCTTGGTGTGACGGTATTGCAGCCATGCGGTGCTGTGTGTATGTGTAATTACACCTGTATTACAGAGGGGGCTTGGTGTGACGGTATTGCTGTCATGCGGTGCTGTGTGTACGTGTAATTACGCCTGTATTACAGAGAGAGCTTGGTGTGACGGTATTGCGGCCATGCAGTGCTGTGTGTATGTGTAATTACGCCTGTATTACAGAGAGGGCTTGGTGTGATGGTATTGCGGCCATGCAGTGCTGTGTGTATGTGTAATTACGCCTGTATTACAGAGAGGGCTTGGTGTGACGGTATTGCGGCCATGCGGTGCTGTGTGTACGTGTAATTACGCCTGTATTACAGAGAGAGCTTGGTGTGACGGTATTGCGGCCATGCGGTGCTGTGTGTACGTGTAATTACGCCTGTTTTACAGAGAGAGCTTGGTGTGACGGTATTGCGGCCATGCGGTGCTGTGTGTATGTGTAATTACGCCTGTATTACAGAGAGGGCTTGGTGTGACGGTATTGCTGTCATGCGGTGCTGTGTGTACGTGTAATTACCCCTGTATTACAGAGCGGGCTTGGTGTGACGGTATTGCGGCCATGCGGTGCTGTGTGTATGTGTAATTACGCCTGTATTACAGAGAGGGCTTGGTGTGACGGTATTGCGGCCATGCAGTGCTGTGTGTATGTGTAATTACGCCTGTATTACAGAGAGGGCTTGGTGTGACGGTATTGCGGCCATGCAGTGCTGTGTGTACGTGTAATTACGCCTGTATTACAGAGAGGGCTTGGTGTGACGGTATTGCGGCCATGCGGTGCTGTGTGTATGTGTAATTACACCTGTATTACAGAGGGGGCTTGGTGTGACGGTATTGCTGTCATGCGGTGCTGTGTGTACGTGTAATTACGCCTGTATTACAGAGAGAGCTTGGTGTGACGGTATTGCGGCCATGCGGTGCTGTGTGTATGTGTAATTACGCCTGTATTACAGAGAGGGCTTTGTGTGACGGTATTGCGGCCATGCGGTGCTGTGTGTACGTGTAATTACCCCTGTATTACAGAGAGGGCTTGGTGTGACGGTATTGCGGCCATGCAGTGCTGTGTGTATGTGTAATTACGCCTGTATTACAGAGGGGGCTTGGTGTGACGGTATTGCTGTCATGCGGTGCTGTGTGTACGTGTAATTACGCCTGTATTACAGAGAGAGCTTGGTGTGACGGTATTGCGGCCATGCAGTGCTGTGTGTATGTGTAATTATGCCTGTATTACAGAGAGGGCTTGGTGTGACGGTATTGCGGCCATGCAGTGCTGTGTGTATGTGTAATTACGCCTGTATTACAGAGAGGGCTTGGTGTGACGGTATTGCTGTCATGCAGTGCTGTGTGTATGTGTAATTACGCCTGTATTACAGAGAGGGCTTGGTGTGACGGTATTGCGGCCATGCGGTGCTGTGTGTATGTGTAATTACACCTGTATTACAGAGGGGGCTTGGTGTGACGGTATTGCTGTCATGCGGTGCTGTGTGTACGTGTAATTACGCCTGTATTACAGAGATAGCTTGGTGTGACGGTATTGCGGCCATGCGGTGCTGTGTGTATGTGTAATTACGCCTGTATTACAGATAGGGCTTGGTGTGACGGTATTGCGGCCATGCAGTGCTGTGTGTATGTGTAATTACGCCTGTATTACAGAGAGGGCTTGGTGTGACGGTATTGCGGCCATGCGGTGCTGTGTGTATGTGTAATTACGCCTGTATTACAGAGCGGGCTTGGTGTGACGGTATTGCGGCCATGCGGTGCTGTGTGTACGTGTAATTACGCCTGTATTACAGAGCGGGCTTGGTGTGACGGTATTGCGGCCATGCAGTGCTGTGTGTATGTGTAATTACGCCTGTATTACAGAGAGGGCTTGGTGTGACGGTATTGCGGCCATGCGGTGCTGTGTGTATGTGTAATTACGCCTGTATTACAGAGAGGGCTTGGTGTGACGGTATTGCGGCCATGCGGTGCTGTGTGTGTGTGTAATTACGCCTGTATTACAGAGAGGGCTTGGTGTGATGGTATTGCGGCCATGCGGTGCTGTGTGTGTGTGTAATTACGCCTGTATTACAGAGAGGGCTTGGTGTGATGGTATTGCGGCCATGCGGTGCTGTGTGTACGTGTAATTACGCCTGTATTACAGAGGGGGCTTGGTGTTATGGTATTGCGGCCATGCGGTGCTGTGTGTATGTGTAATTACGCCTGTATTACAGAGAGGGCTTGGTGTGATGGTATTGCGGCCATGCGGTGCTGTGTGTACGTGTAATTACGCCTGTATTACAGAGAGGGCTTGGTGTGACGGTATTGCGGCCATGCGGTGCTGTGTGTATGTGTAATTACGCCTGTATTACAGAGAGGGCTTGGTGTGACGGTATTGCGGCCATGCGGTGCTGTGTGTATGTGTAATTACGCCTGTATTACAGAGAGGGCTTGGTGTGACGGTATTGCGGCCATGCGGTGCTGTGTGTATGTGTAATTACCCCTGTATTACAGAGAAGGCTTGGTGTGACGGTATTGCGGCCATGCGGTGCTGTGTGTATGTGTAATTACGCCTGTATTACAGAGAGGGCTTGGTGTGATGGTATTGCGGCCATGCGGTGCTGTGTGTACGTGTAATTACGCCTGTATTACAGAGAGAGCTTGGTGTGACGGTATTGCGGCCATGCGGTGCTGTGTGTATGTGTAATTACTCCTGTATTACAGAGAGGGCTTGGTGTGACGGTATTGCGGCCATGCGGTGCTGTGTGTGTGTGTAATTACGCCTGTATTACAGAGAGGGCTTGGTGTGACGGTATTGCGGCCATGCGGTGCTGTGTGTACGTGTATGTAATTACACCTGTCCTGAGACGTACCTTATGCACCAGGCACGGGGCTGGCGCACGTACAAACTGATAATGTCTATGAAACTAGGTGTATGGAGGGGGGTATACAATTCTGCATATGAGTAAATATATACACTGTTTGTTTTGTGAAGTGCCCGCAGTGCGGGAGACGTTATGGCCGACCTGCGTTAAAGTCTGCTTCAGCTTTTCTATCTGCGGTTGTGAATCTAAACTGTACCCATTTTGGAACTGTAAGTAAGCATTGGCTGGTGCAATGCTCCATAGTGCCCCTGCAATGCTGGTCGTAGTAAGATCGTGCACTGATAGCTGTAATACTCAGGATCAGTGACACATGCTATCCTACCTAAGTTCTGTGTCATGGATAACAGCAGTGATGTCATGTCAGCTAAGGGTGCACGCTTGCACTCCCAAAAATCAGGACGGATAGGAGGGATTGCATTGTCACCGCCCAGTTTCTGCCCCAAAACGCCATATTTCCCAGAAGAATAGATCTGGCCGCATTCTGTCCGAATAGGACGGATATATATGCAAAGATGCGCAAATTTGCATCTGCACGTGATCTCGCCATTTGCGCCCGTGAACAGAGATCTCTTTGACTCAGGATGAGGCCCTACGTTATTTCAGCGGTGTTGGTTCCGAGGAGTTTCTTTGTTTTTGACTCTGGGCGGATGGCGTTATCTTCCATATGCTGCGTAGGACTGAGTGGTCTTATTCTAGACACGCGGCCTAGTCTGGCGCTTGCGTCATAGACACCTGGAAATGTGCCCGTACCTGTATCTCTGCGTAAAAATATGTTACCCCATAGCGTCTCCGATATACCCTACAGTAATTTCTCCTGCCCCAGGTGTACCTGTCACTTACTCTATACCGCAGGCTCCTTGTATAGAAGATACTAACTAGGCCCCCAAGGACGATAGAACATGTATAAGGAATAAGGAAGAACATGTATAAGGAAGTGTTCTATTGTCCTTGGGGCCTATTTATCAAAGATAAAAAGGCGTCATTTATACGTCCAGTCTTCTTCATCTTCTTGTAACCCGGCAGTGGTCGAGCTCCGCGGCGACTTTCAAATGTGCCTTATTGTGCAATTTGGGTGCTTCTTTTATCACATAAATATATTGTATAAATAGTAATTAGGGAAACAATTAGATCACTACTATCGTACCAATTCATACCTGGAATTAATAACAAGCCTGCAGATGTGCATTGTGTGCAACCTGGAACAGCCGCGTTCTGCAGCGTCTGCATATGGCGGGCTTATAGATACACACGTACACACACACCATATATATATATTATGTAATATAAAATGCAACGTGTCTCTGCACCATTACGTTTATAAATAACCCCACGCCATTAAAGAAAAGCAAACTTCGCAGCCTCCTGCCTGACGCTCTGTGGTATTACTACAGATCTCGCCCGGTCTGTCCGGCTCCTAAACTCGTTATAACTGTGAAAGGCGCTAGTTTAAGTAGAAGCCCGTCGCCAATAGTTTGTGTATAAACCGGAAAAACAGATTTGCCCACAGAGCTGGGCAGACTTCCGTACACATATTTATCTGAACACCCCTTATTATAGATAGCCACAGACACCTCCGTACGGGGCGGCGCTCGCCCATTTATACTGGACTGTAGCAAATACATTGAAGTAAGCAAAGTGAAAAACAAGTTTTGGAGCCAGTGGGTGACGCAGACACAACAGAGGGGTCTCGGCTGGGGTCCCGGATTATTATTGTAGCTGGTGGATATGCAGTGACCGCTCATATGAGCTTCGCAGTGGAAGCTGAGCTAGGCTGGGGCTACGGCGACATTCAGCCGCAGGATTAAAGGGCTTATTTCTGAATATTTACCCTCCTCCTTACTACTTATTGCAGAGATTATGATCAGAGGTATCTGTCCGTTGCTCATCTGTCCCAGCAGTACTAGCCAGCAGTGGTAACCGTTCAAAAAATAAATAAGTAAACGCATAAAATCATATATAATATATAATAGTACATATAGGGCCTGATTCAGAGCCGGACGCTATTTGCGGTCGTTCGTTCAGGAAAAAGGGCTGGCTATTCAAATGAACCGTTCGCTCTTTGCGGTCTGTTCACGCCTCTAGGTCTGAACGAGCGAACAAATCTTGCGGTCGTTTTTTGGATAACTACGCCCCCTGGCCGTTCGCATCCTACGTCATGTCCGCTATTTATTAGATTAATCGAGTACATCGACCAGTGTATGAACTGCTCGCTATTCTTGTGGTTGGTTTTTCCTACCACTATATTGCGAGCAGTTTTGACTATAAAACAACCCAGTGACGTGGTCAATGACGCTGCTGTATTAATTATGCACACCTATAAAACGCCCGTTTTGACCTTTAAGCACGCCTGCGTTCGGATCTCCACTCCCCGTTTTCAAGCACCTTCCCCTGTTACCACCCACATACGCCTCCTCCTGTCACTCAAAATAGCAGGCATTCGCTATTTAGCGAACAAACGATTTTCGGCTGCACTGACTGGTTCGCGCATGTGTATTACGATCCGTACGCATGCGCAGTTGGGCAAACATCGCTCAGAACGAACGAGCGGCCGCTTACGAGCGGCTCTGAATCAGGCCCATAGTCATTATCTTGTGGCTGCTGATACACAGAGGCAGCTCTCTGGCACAGGTGTCCTGCAGCGCCCCCCTCTGGGCTGATCAGCTCTGACAGTGTGAGCAATACAACCAAAGTCACCCCGTCTGCGACAAAAGCCACTACAAAGCCCTTCCCTGGTGTACATCTGTGCGTCCGATCGTGCAAGGGCTGAGACACCCGCTGTCATCGTCCGTAGGCGCTGTAATACCGATCGGTGCGTCCAAGCATGGGCTCTTACATGAGCGGTTGAGAGTCTGCGAACAAAACCACTGTCACCGACACTCTGCGAGACGCCCATAGGTCGCACCATCGCCGTGCGTCTGTTTATCCACGGCGCCCAGGAACACCCAGCACTCTTCCAAGACAATTCCGATACTGCGCTTCTCAGTCACGAGAGCGCCTTTGTGCGTACGCTCCGTGCAATGCAAGCGCTGTAAGGAGCTTGGATTTTCACGCAAGCGCAGTAGCAAAACAATCGCTCAGTTAGGTGACCATCGGCGCTGAGCAGGTCTCCGAATCCGGCCCTCTGTCTCCTATGGAACCGTATAATGCATCGCACACTCGTCCTGTGCTGGTGATAACCTGCGGAGGGTCGTTCTCTAATGGCGGCGGGACATCGCTATCCCCATCCTTACATACTGAGATGCAACATCTGGACAACAATTCCGTTACTCCATTACCCGTAGCATCTCCATTGCCCCCAGCGGCATTTACCTGCGCCCTCCGCGGTTGTGGCCGTCCCTCGTCCCAGCAGTTTATTTAGCAGTTTTATATCTATCTCCTGGGGCGTCATGATTGTTCCAGACCTCCGTCACCAGCGAGAAGACACCGTAGTCAGATAGCGTTTCTCATGTTATATGCCGGTGTATTTTCCTCGCACGTCTTTGCCTGGTAACAGCACATGTTCTGGTTAATTCGCCCCCACCCTGTCATATCTCCTATTTGCCACTTAGTGAAATACATATGACTGTTAATATTTTGCACCTGTTCTAGGATTTTGTGTTTCCTTTCTCCAGATCCAGCAATGTAATGAAGCCCTGTGCAAACAGAGAGGCTTATTTCCAGGCTACCGGGGGCAGAGAGCATCTGGGAAGCCTGGAAAAGAGGGGCCTAACATGGGGAGGGTTTACCTATAGCTATAGGCCGGGGTAATGCTGGGTCTGGCTGCACAGCGCTCTCTGTACTCCTATCTGGCACTCACAGGGTTATAGAGTAAAATGGCGCTTTCTTTCTGTGGGAAAAGGAAAACTACACATTATCATGCTAAAAAAAGACAAGAAAACAATATGTTTTGTGTTCAGCTGTCCAGATAATTGATATGTAAGATGGTATCCCAGCCGGAGCTCAGATAGCCAGTATAATCTCTGTAATGGCAGCTCTCACATAGCCAGTATGATCTGTGTAATGGCAGCTCTCACATAGCCAGTGTGATCTGTGTAATGGCGGCTATCACATAGCCAGTATGATCTGTGTAATGGCAGCTCTCACATAGCCAGTATGATCTGTGTAATGGCGGCTATCACATAGCCAGTATAATCTCTGTAATGGCGGCTCTCACATAGCCAGTATAATCTCTGTAATGGCGGCTATCACATAGCCAGTATAATCTGTGTAATGGTGGCTATCACATAGCCAGTATGATCTGTGTAATGGCGGCTCTCACATAGCCAGTATGATCTCTGTAATAGCGGCTATCACATAGCCAGTATGATCTGTGTAATGGCGGCTCTCACATAACCAGTATGATCTGTGTAATGGCGGCTATCACATAGCTACAGTAGTATGATCTGTGTAATGGCGGCTATCACATAGCCAGTATAATCTCTGTAATGGCGGCTCTCACATAGCCAGTATGATCTGTGTAATGGCGGCTATCACATAGCCTGTATGATCTGTGTAATGGCTGCTATCACATAGCCAGTATGATCTGTGTAATGGCGGCTCTCACATAGCCAGTGTGATCTGTGTAAAGGCGGCTATCACATAGCCAGTATGATCTGTGTAATGGCAGCTCTCACATAGCTAGTATGATCAGTGTAATGGCGGCTATCACATAGCCAGTATAATCTGTGTAATGGCGGCTATCACATAGCCAGTATGATCTGTGTAATGGCGGCTATCACATAGCCAGTATAATCTCTGTAATGGCGGCTATCACATAGCCGGTATGGTCTGTGTAATGGCGGCTCTCACATAACCAGTATGATCTGTGTAATGGCGGCTATCACATAGCCAGTATGATCTCTATAATGGCGGCTATCACATAGCCAGTATGATCTCTGTAATGGTGGCTATCACATAGCCAGTATGATCTCTATAATGGCGGCTATCACATAGCCAGTATGATCTGTGAAATGGCGGCTATCACATAGCCAGTATGATCTGTGTAATGGCGGCTCTCGGGTAGTCAGTGTCATCTCTGTAATGACGGAGGTCACAGTGCTGGGTTCACCATCGCGACCATCTGTGGTTGGTGGTCGCGATAGTGGACGGCGCCGGGCGGCCAGCCAGCTTGCGTGCCTAGCAGGCTGCATACGTCCACGTAGCCTCTGGGCTGGCCACTCCCGGGAAACGCCGGCCGCCCCCTAAATGCCTCTGCCTGTCAGTGTGTGCGTGTTAGCAGGACCCATTCTGCACACTGGTGAATTAGCCCCCACGTTATCACCATAGAGCCGCATACAGGCTGCTTTCCTTATATAGTGCCCACATGTTTATCTCTGCAGAAAGGTGCCCAAACCAAAGCAATGTCAGTAACATAGAGCCGCCATATTACACAGCAGCGCTGCGCGGGGAACAAACGCTCAGACCGGTTCCTGCACCATCGGAGCTTACAGTCTTATTGTGCGAGTTCTGTACTGTGGGTAATCAGTGGGTTCCTGTGATGGGCATGTTATAATAAGGAATGGATTCAGTTTACATCCTATTTATTTTCATGTATGTAACGCAGGAGTATGTTTCCCACATCATAATTGCAGGCAGCTGATTTCGTTCTCATAGAGAATTTATTGGAAATGATTACAAATTGGAGCGAAGCTCCCAGGAAGTCCTCTGACTGTAACTGTTTTATTTTTACTGCTCAATGTTTTCTCTGCCCAGATGACTGACACAAGCAATTTACATTCCTCTTCCCTACACATATTCCTGCTCTTCTGCAGATCGCTGAGATTTAGGGACCGGCCTGCAAGTTATTTAGAAGCTGGGAAATGCATGTTCACTTATGGAGAGTTAGATTGTTACTGTCTCTTCTTTAATTCCTTGTTTAGTGATTTATTGCACGAAGTCCAGCAGTGGGTGTCTGTGCTTTGATGTCCTAACTTCAGATGCATTTTTTATCCCTTCAAAGGCCGGCTAAGGATGGACGGAGGAGAAACTGTAAAATAATTAGTATTTTCAGGACATTATTTATGTTCAGAGATGGTTATTTAATATGTTCCCAACATCACCTACACCCAGCAGAGGCAGCCATGTTATAACTGAACTATGCGGCTATCCATACACTAGCAACTATAACTAAGTATAGGAGGCATGAGGCACCCAGTCATAAAATATTATTGATTACTAGAAGCCAGTGACAGTGACATCACTGAGACTGCAGCCTATCCAGTCACTAGCAGCCAGTGACATCAGTGAGAGTGCAGCCTATCCAGTCACTAGCAGCCAGTGACATCACTGAGAGTGCAGCCTATCCAGTCACTAGCAGCCAGTGACATCACTGAGAGTGCAGCCTATCCAGTCACTAGCAGCCAGTGACATCACTGAGAGTGCAGCCTATCCAGTCACTAGCAGCCAGTGACATCACTGAGAATGCAGCCTATCCAGTCACTTGGAGCCAGTGACATCACTGAGAATGCAGCCTATCCAGTCACTTGGAGCCAGTGACATCAGTGAGATTGCAGCCTATCCAGTCACTAGGAGCCAGTAACATAACTGAGAGTACAGCCTATCCAGTCACTAGGAGCCAGTGACATCAGTGAGAATGCAGCCTATCCAGTCACTAGGAGACAGTGACATCATTGAGAATGCAGCCTATCCAGTCACTAGGAACCAGTGACATCAGTGAAAATGCAGCCTATCCAGTCACTAGGAACCAGTGACATCACTGAGACTGCAGTCTATCCAGTCACTAGGAGTCAGTGACATCACTGAGAATGCAGCCTATCCAGTCACTAGGACCCAGTGACATCAGTGAGATTGCAGCCTATCCAGTCACTAGGCACCAGTGACATCAGTGAGAGTACAGCCTATCCAGTCACTACGAACCAGTGACATCACTGAGAATGCAGCCTATCCAGTCACTAGGAACCAGTGACATCACTAGGAACCAGTGACATCACTGAGAATGCAGCCTATCCAGTCACTAGAAACCAGTGACATCACTGAGAATGCAGCCTATCCAGTCACTAGGAACCAGTGACATCAGTGAGATTGCAGCCTATCCAGTCACTAGGAGCCAGTGACATCACTGAGAGTACAGCCTATCCAGTCACTAGGAATCAGTGAAAATGCAGCCTATCCACTCACTAGGAACCAGTGACCTCAGTGAGAGTACAGCCTATCCAGTCACTAGGAATCAGTGACATCAGGGAAAATGCAGCCTATCCAGTCACTAGGAGCCAGTGACATCAGTGAGATTTCAGCCTATCCAGTCACTAGGAACCAGTGACATCACTGAGAATGCAGCCTATCCAGTCACTAGGAGCCAGTGACATCAGTGAGATTGCAGCCTATCCAGTCACTAGGAACCAGTGACATCAGTGAGAGTACAGCCTATCCAGTCACTAGGAATCAGTGACATCACTGAGAATGCTGCCTATCCAGTCACTAGGAGCCAGTGACATCACTGAGAATGCAGCCTATCCAGTCACTTGGAGCCAGTGACATCACTGAGAATGAAGCCTATCCAGTCACTAGCAGCCAGTGACATCACTGAGAGTGCAGCCTATCCAGTCACTAGCAGCCAGTGACATCACTGAGAATGCAGCCTATCCAGTCACTTGGAGCCAGTGACATCACTGAGAGTGCAGCCTATCCAGTCACTTGGAGCCAGTGACATCACTGAGAATGCAGCCTATCCAGTCACTAGGAGACAGTGACATCATTGAGAATGTAGCCTATCCAGTCACTAGGAACCAGTGACATCAGTGAAAATGCAGCCTATCCAGTCACTAGGAACCAGTGACATCACTGAGACTGCAGTCTATCCAGTCACTAGGAGTCAGTGACATCACTGAGAATGCAGCCTATCCAGTCACTAGGACCCAGTGACATCAGTGAGATTGCAGCCTATCCAGTCACTAGGCACCAGTGACATCAGTAAGAGTACAGCCTATCCAGTCACTACAAACCAGTGACATCACTGAGAATGCAGCCTATCCAGTCACCAGGAACCAGTGACATCAGTGAGATTGCAGCCTATCCAGTCACTAGGAGCCAGTGACATCACTGAGAGTACAGCCTATCCAGTCACTAGGAATCAGTGAAAATGCAGCCTATCCAGTCACTAGGAACCAGTGACCTCAGTGAGAGTACAGCCTATCCAGTCACTAGGAATCAGTGACATCAGGGAAAATGCAGCCTATCCAGTCACTAGGAGCCAGTGACATCAGTGAGATTGCAGCCTATCCAGTCACTAGGAACCAGTGACATCACTGAGAATGCAGCCTATCCAGTTACTAGGAGCCAGTGACATCAGTGAGATTGCAGCCTATCCAGTCACTAGGAACCAGTGACATCAGTGAGAGTACAGCCTATCCAGTCACTAGGAACCAGTGACATCAGTGAGAGTACAGCCTATCCAGTCACTAGGAATCAGTGACATCACTGAGAATGCTGCCTATCCAGTCACTAGGAGCCAGTGACATCAGTGAGATTGCACCCTATCCAGTCACTAGGAGCCAGTGACATCACTGAGAGTACAGCCTATCCAGTCACTAGGAATCAGTGACATCAGTGAGATTGCAGCCTATCCAGTCACTAGGAATCAGTGACATCAGTGAGATTGCAGCCTATCCAGTCACTAGGAACCATACTTGCCAACTCTCCCTGATTGTCACAGAGACTCCCTGAAATAGTAGCAATCTTCCTGACTCCCTGAAGAGTCTAGTAATTTCCTTAGTTGCACCTTACCCCCATTCTGAAGCTGTTAAATATATATAAAAAAGCATAGATATAGACATTCATTTGGTATCATTAGTATCTTTTCCCTGCATTGGGTATATGGCACAATGATTCCTATGGCTACATGTATTAGTATAATTTCCCTGCATTGGGTATAAGGCACAATGATCCCTATGGTTACATGTATTAGTATAATTTCCCTGCATTGGGTATAAGGCACAATGATCCCTATGGCTACACGCATTTTCTGAAAAGTATCAGTGTGTTTTAGATCTTACTAACTGCTTTGGGGCTCATTTACATTTGGATATAAATTAATTTTATGACCCACCTTTCAGATGTAGCAGTACAAGCCTACTTTAATGCTCACTCAAAGGTGTTGCTTTCACAATCTCCCTGATATGCTTTTTCAAAAGTAGACAAGTATGCTAGGAACCAGCAACCTCACTGAGACAGAACCTGAAAGTGTAAACTTTTGGCTAACGCCAAGCTTTCAAGATTTGCTTGGAGGACGCAACTTTTCACTGTGCCACCCTGGCTCTGGAGCAATGATAAATTGCTACAAAAAAATATTTTACTCTCATTGTGAATAAAGGAATGTTAAATAACAGCTGTAATTTACAAATAATGATAAATAGGCCCCATAGTCATAAAAATATCACCAGATGTCACCAGTACCTTGCTTATCAGTGCTGTCACTGGTTCCATCTACAGTACGTTTATGGGCTGGTTAATTGAATGGATAGATGCAGAGCTGCTCCAGATCAATTATTTTTTTCTATATTATATTTTATATCATTATATTATATTTTTATAAGATGATCTTAAAATAAAAAAATTTCAAAACACAGATTTTGTCGCATTCAGTGAACTTGATTCGCTAAATGTGAGCCTGGAACAGAGACAAAACTAAGGAGTATTTTAGTAGTAAAGCGTTTAAATCATTACTTTTTTTTATGATAAATGAGTTCCATTTAAATAAATATAAAAACACACATAAATATATATGTTTACATATATATTTAAATAATATAATAATAAAATATATGTCTGTGTGCTTCATATACGTATTCTACAGCTGGGTCATTGAGGAAATACAAAAAAAAATATTCATATTTATTTTTTGAATAATAGCACATGTGACAGCTGAAACAAGCATGTATGTCACTTTTCTGGCTAATAGATGATTTGCGTGATTAAACCTGAATTTTAAATATTTTTGTTTTGTTTTTTTTTAATTTGCAAACTGAACTTATGCCCCTAAAATTAAAAATATTTTCAAAACTTGAATTTATTTATTATACAATGATAGTCTTTATCCCACATTAATGACCTTTTATTAGATAGATATAAAATACTGGGTTTTTGGCGTGAAGTCTCGGAGATCAAACTTTATCTTCTTTAGCAATATGATGTCCTGTGATTTCTCCTAATTAGGCATTATTTATAAATAAATCCGGTCTCCGATCTGCTGAGTAAGGAGAGGCCGGAAAGGCCACGGCCGTCTCGGTCAGCATGAATTTCCTCCCTTCTCTCTGACTGACAAACAGGGTGTCCCCCCTCGCCCCCCACCAGCAGGCACCTTCCAGCACTAATACCTTCATTTTAGGGATTAGTTCCCTCACGGTGACTAGTGTCAGAGGTTTTATAAATAAACCAGTCAGGAACCTGAGATCAAACTGGAATTCCTGACATTTCCTGCTGAAAAGTCGTCCTTTCCCCCCAATCAGAGGACACCGCTGGGAGATGTGCTCCTCAGTAATTTATAGGAAGACTCCTGGAAAGTGTGTGCGTTACCCAAATTCACACCGTACAGTTGTATTCCCCCGGCCAGCGACCATCTGGGCAGACTCAACACTTTCATTTTTGTACCACTTTCTTTTTTGCGTTCTGATAACATTTTGTTGTAATCTTACAAATCATCTATAGACATATCTAAACTTTTTAGTTTTTGGATTTTAATGACTTTTTTGTATTTGCTGGAAACAGTTTTAGAATATGTACATGAATAACTAACAATGAACAGTATTCCATGATCGCTTGTATAATGCTGCTTTTGAGCCGAAATACCTACAGCACCCCTGGAATAAATAGGGGGGGAAGGACAGAGCAAGTCTGCAATTATAGTTACTAATCCAAAGAGTGTTTCCAGACTTCTCCATAACCACTAAAATCACTTTACACCAGCAAAATACGGCTCTGTTCTGCCACAAATCATGGACCTTATTCTGTCCGACGTGAAGGGACCCCCAGGTCTGTGTTTGTGGCAGTAACGCCCAGACACGGTACATGGAACGATTTATAGTCCAAAGGAATCAAATAATAGGCAACCTTTAGAGGGATGCAAGGAGTTAATATGACAGCAGGTTTATATAGTTAGTAGTTACACACTGGAGCATCCGTTGTCCTAAAGGCTTGTAATCTAATGGTCCGTTAGCCTGCAAAGCGTATTCCTAATTATTTCCCTTTCAAACTATGCTACCAATATTTTCTTATTGCAGCTGTGGAAATATTTATAGGTTCATGTTTCTCTCAAAATCTTTTCCGCTGACATTTTCAAAAATAAAATATTTTATTATCGTGAAGTTTATTTTATTTATTTTTTTAGCTTAATATTTTGTTTAAAATAACAATTCTGTAGTTAGGAGCAGACGAAAATTGTTTCCTCTGAGTTTCTATTTTCATTTAATTTTTATTTATTTTTTAGAGATGTTGGGGAAAAATATTATTATTTTTTTTTGTGGATCTATTGTTACTAACGAGGCCAATTAATTCTTTAAATCGCTGCAAATTTTTTTTTTTTATTTCATCTCAATTTTTATCCTTTTCTCCTGTTGTGACTGCGTTGTTGGCGTTTGATTTTAGCCCGATTTAGATAAGACCAGACGCCATCATCTAAATCGCTGCTGAAACTGTAACTTTCCGACATTGTGAGGTTTTTGCACCATTTTAGCCCCCACCATGGCATTTGTGACCCTGAAATAACTATCCGCACAGAGCAGATTTAGCAGGATATAGAGATTAGTAGGCGTCCCGGTTTCCCTGACATAGATATTGGTGTTTATTACACGTTGATGGAGCCCCGTCTTGTACCTCTGACTTGGCACTTGCTGGTCTGAAAGCGACACTTGGTGCAGCTACAGAGTGTCGCTGGATTCCGCTACATGCGTTGCATGAAATGTGAGTGATAATTGATGCAGCGTGACGGTACAATCTCAGGAGAGATCGCTCGCTGGGGAAGGGTGACTGATTTCTTCCCACAGTTGGCCCGGCTACATCGTAGCATCCTAGTCCGCTGTCCTAACATGCCCCAGACCGGGCCAAACACAATACTGTTTATTCCCCTTCTAAGGACCTGCAGATTTTTAATATTGTGTGTAATAACCAGGAATAATATGTAGAGCGACGTGTCGGAGTTACTGATGGTTTCATTCTGGGCGCTGGATTGGTGAGCTCCAATCTCTTATTAATGTCTCACTGTCTAAATCATCCAGCGTCACGTCGTTCCTCCGATTCCCGCAGCCTATGGATTCCTTACAGTATGAGTCCTACTTGGCAGCGTCCGGCTCTGCGGCCGGTTCCTTTCATCCTCAGCCCCGAGAGAGAAGGAGAAAACAGGCTTCATTAAAGGGGAGAGTCCTGGGAAGACTGTCCGCTTTCTGCTGCTCATTTTTTTTTTTAACCCCTCGCTGCAAAACCTGCCCGGCGTATTGCAAAGGGTTAATGTCCCTTCATTTCCAGATTTCCTTTTTTGTGCTCATTTAATTCGGTTTTGTAGATGAACTAAACGTAATCACATTTGGATGATGCCTTTTATTATTTAAGTTATTTATTTTTATTTTTTTTAAACCACCCCCAAGTTTATGTTCAGTCCCGTTCTGCCCCATTTTCCATGGGCATCTCTGTACAGATCCCAGCGGCTCCGGCATTTGCATATTTTCACAAAACCGCTGTATACGAAATCGTAGTCGCAACGGGATTTGCACGCACCTCTGAGTCAGGTCTTCTGTGCACATGCCTCTGTGCCTCATGCCTCGGCATTAATTCACTAGTCACTTTGCCGAGGCATGAGGCACATGGGGTTCCTAGTGACAACAGTTATAAGTTTTATCTGATAAAGTTAACTTTGTGCCTCACTGGTGTCTCCAGCTACTACGGGAATTGGGGCGGCTCAGTTGATGCCTCGGCTAGACAATAAGGACCCATTGACCTAAATCCCTCTGCACCGTCATGAATGATATAACGCTGGTTATTATTGGGGAGATACATGTGACATGATCTGAATAGAACAGAACGACCGTGCTGCTTACTGCCCCATGTTATTGTCGCAGTGCGCCCTGTGTTCACGGAGCCGCAACCTTCCGCACAGCCGACGTGTATATTGTGGCTGCGCTGTGACCTTTCTATGTCTCGCTGGCCTGTATCTGGCGCTGACGACCCTGTGGGCTGTGGCCCTCTGTGGCTGGGTCTTGTGGTTTATATTTTGGGATTTCATGGACCCCTCCTCTCTTTCTCCATCTCTTTGTGGCCTTGATGGTGAAATGCAGTTTTTCTTGTTAATAGCGTTTTGCAGTACAGTTTATCCTTGTTATTTCTGCAATAGTCTTACTGTAATATAATACATCGCATATCAAACGTGTAACCGTTTCTTCTCTATTGCTGCGATGTTATTGGGCCCTAGAATCACACATGTATCCTGCAAAAGAGACATACACCAGTAATAGGCAACCTGACACAGTTCAGGCGCCGCACTGGGCGGCCCTCTAACCTTTTCAAGGGGCCGCACATCACACCTAATCTGAGTTACCAGTTAAATTAATACATATCAGAAGTGTTTTCAACAAGCATTATAAGTGATAAACAATAGCGACAACAAAGCAGGAAGGAGCTCGAGGCTGCCAGGGAAGGCTGGGGGCGCTGCCTGTTGCTCGTCACTGACCTACGCGGTGCGCATTTATCTTCAGCACACAGTAGGGGTGGTTCAATTGTTATTTTTATGTCACAGTAATTAATGGGCTCTCAATGTTACAATTCAATTGTTTTGGGCGCTCATTAATTATCTCGCTCTTCTCGGGTAATTAGACCCGGTTTAGCCGTGTAAAATGGGTAAACCCGTCTACAGTCCAGGTCATGGCATCCAAGCTCTGGTTTGGGCACCAAGAAAAAGGATTTATTGCACATTTTGCGCTGGCAGCTGTTTGCGCCCTGACGGAGCAACAGTTGAATTGTTCCTTTGGGCGCCTGGCACTACCAGACGCCGGCGAACATGATTCAATCGCCCCCATTGGCAGCAGAGCTGAGGGGGCAATACAGGCGGTGGTCTTAGCCATCCTTGTGTTGCCCCCTCCAGCTATCATGTAGGGGGGTAGTTCTTGGAGCTCTGACCACTACTCACACAGGACATATGAGACCCAGCAGTGGACAGCTGCCATTTACCTATCACTGGAGAGAGATCGTTTGCCGGATTGGCTACGGAGCTGTGATAGCCTGCGGTGCTTTATGTATACTGTACGCATATTATAGTTGTATAATTCTTGGTCACGCTGAGGCTCAGCCACTCAGCGCACGGAATCAGTGCTGCAGCCACGGGGATAATGAAACAACCGTCAAGACCAGCATTCCAGGGGCTACTCCTGCTGAGCGGAGGCCTCAGGGCAAATGCCCTTTGTACTGCGCCTTTATTTTGGTTCTGTTGTGGGATGTTCATGAACTGATCTCTTCTACACATCTTCATGATTGAAGCAAAGTGGCTGCAGGAAGGGTCGGGATAGTGTGTTACCCCACACAGCGACTTGCACGTTATCTGGCATGTAGTCAGGGACATTTAATACTGTAACCAACAGCAACCTAGAGGGTCTCTGCAGGAATGAGTCCTACATTTTTTGTGGTTGCTGTATGGCAGGAATGACAGCTAGAATCTGATTGGTTGCTGTATGGCAGGAATGACAGCTAGAATCTGATTGGTTGCTGTATGGCAGGAATGACAGCTAGAATCTGATTGGTTTGCTGTATGGCAGGAATGACAGCTAGAATCTGATTGGTTGCTGTGCTGCAGGAATGACAGCTAGAATCTGATTGGTTGCTGTGCTGCAGGAATGACAGCTAGAATCTGATTGGTTTGCTGTATGGCAGGAATGACAGCTAGAATCTGACTGGTTGCTGTATGGTAGGAATGACAGCTAGAATCTGATTGGTTTGCTGTATGGCAGGAATGACAGCTAGAATCTGATTGGTTTGCTGTATGGCAGGAATGACAGCTAGAATCTGATTGGTTTGCTGTATGGCAGGAATGACAGCTAGAATCTGACTGGTTGCTGTATGGCAGGAATGATAGCTAGAATCTGATTGGTTGCTGTATGGCAGGAATGACAGCTAGAATCTGATTGGTTGCTGTATGGCAGGAATGACAGCTTGAATCTGATTGGTTGCTGTATGGCAGGAATGACAGCTAGAATCTGATTGGTTGCTGTATGGCAGGAATGACAGCTAGAATCTGATTGGTTTGCTGTATGGCAGGAATGACAGCTAGAATCTGATTGGTTTGCTGTATGGCAGGAATGACAGCTAGAATCTGATTGGTTTGCTGTATGGCAGGAATGACAGCTAGAATCTGATTGGTTTGCTGTATGGCAGGAATGACAGCTAGAATCTGATTGGTTGCTGTGCTGCAGGAATGACAGCTAGAATCTGATTGGTTGCTGTATGGCAGGAATGACAGCTAGAATCTGATTGGTTGCTGTATGGCAGGAATGACAGCTAGAATCTGATTGGTTGCTGTATGGCAGGAATGACAGCTAGAATCTGGTTGCTGTATGGCAGGAATGACAGCTAGAATCTGATTGGTTGCTGTATGGCAGGAATGACAGCTAGAATCTGACTGGTTGCTGTATGGCAGGAATGACAGCTAGAATCTGATTGATTGCTGTATGGAAGGAATGACAGCTAGAATCTGATTGGTTGCAGAAATGGCAGCTAGAATCTGATTGGTTGATGTATGGCAGGAATGACAGCTAGAATCTGTCTGGTTGCTGTGCTGTAGGAATGACAGCTAGAATCTGATTGGTTGCTGTGCTGCAGGAATGACAGCTAGAATCTGACTGGTTGCTGTGCTGCAGGAATGACAACTAGCATTAGATTGGTTGCTGTGCTGCAGGAATGACAGCTAGAATCTGATTGGTTACACTACTGCAGGGTATCAGCAGGGAGAAAATGCACCTTGTGCCGCTCTGCCCTGCATACATGTGACACCGCTCACCCACCCTAATCACAGCCCTAAATGAGGGCTAATATCTTAGTCGCTATGTGTTACAGCAAATTGTATTGTGTGCGGCTCCCTGGAGATTTATCAAACATTCTAAAGAGGACAAGTAAGGAGGTTTCCTAAAGCAACCAATCAGCTTCTAGCCAGCGGCGTATTTATACTGGGTGCAGGGTGTGTGGTGCACATGGGCCCTGTGTTAGAGGGTGCACTGCATACCTCCCAACATTCCAAAATGTCAAGGAGGGACAGGTTAAAAAGGGGGAGTGGTTTATGTAAAAGGGGGAGTGGTCTGTGGAAAATGGGGCGGAACCTCGCGGCTTCCCCCGTTTTCGTCACTTTGGGGGTGTGCCCAATACTCTCGGAGATGCTGGGCAGCCCCCAGGCAGTCCGTACACAAGAGAACAGACGCCGTACGCATACGCATGGCATCTGTTCTCCTCCTCCACACCTGCTGCTCAGCATAGCAACGATCTGTGCTCCCCCCAATTCCCCCCCCCCCCCACCGCGGGACACTGCGGCCCACGGGTGGGACAGCGGGACCGTCCCAGAAAAACGGTTGGGAGGTATGCTACTGTACAGACTCCATAGAATACATGCCTACTCTCCTGGAACCTGCAGGAGGCTCACGATTTTTGGGGTAACCCCCCCGCGCTCCCAGAAGAGTAGGCACTTCCTAGTAAAGTGGGCAGAATGGGGAGAATATTTCTGGGAATCGGTGCTCTGTGAATAGGGGGCAGAGCTTAATTACACGATTATGTAAGAATTAAGTAATTTGGCCCCGCCTCCTATTTAAATATGCAATATTCGTGGCACTTTACAATGATGGGGCAGGGCTTAATTATGCAACAAAAGTCCCCCCCCACCCCCTTTATCACTGCCCACCTGCTTCTCCTCCCTGGGCTTCTCCCAGGAGGTAACATAAGTAGCAGGTAAGTATGCTCTATATTACTCCTCCAGGGAAGCTTCATTTCCTGTACCAAGATGGCAGCCGACCTAAGTATTGCTCATGAGTGGCGCCATCTTATCACTATGTTAGAGCGCCACAGTGGGAGACAGTAGTATTGTGAAACATGCAAATCGCCTTCCAGTGTTTCTGCAACGCTAACCGCTACCTTCATATCTCACCTACAGGTCACTATGGTATTACACCTGTCCCATGATGGTACCTGCAGGTACGGCTGTATCTCACCTACAGGTCACTATTGTATTACACCTGTCCCATGATGGTACCTGCAGGTACGGCTGTATCTCACCTACAGGTCACTATTGTATTACACCTGTCCCATGATGGTACCTGCAGGTACGGCTGTATCTCACTACAGGTCACTATTATATTACACCTGTCCCATGATGGTACCTGCAGGTACGGCTGTATCTCAGCTACAGGTCACTATTATATTACACCTGTCCCATGATGGTACCTGCAGGTACGGCTGTATCTCACTACAGGTCACTATTGTATTACACCTGTCCCATGATGTTACATGCAGGTACGGCTGTATCTCAGCTACAGGTCACTATTGTATTACACCTGTCCCATGATGGTACCTGCAGGTACAGCTGTATCTCAGCTACAGGTCACTATTGTATGACACCTGTCCCATGATGGTACCTGCAGGTACGGCTGTATCTCAGCTACAGGTCACTATTGTATGACACCTGTCCCATGATGTTACATGCAGGTACGGCTGTATCTCACCTACAGGTCACTATTGTATGACGCCTGTCCCATGATGGTACCTGCAGGTACGGCTGTATCTCAGCTACAGGTCACTATTGTATTACACCTGTCCCATGATGGTACCTGCAGGTACGGCTGTATCTCAGCTACAGGTCACTATTGTATTACACCTGTCCCATGATGGTACCTGCAGGTATGGCTGTATCTCAGCTACAGGTCACTATTGTATTACACCTGTCCCATGATGGTACCTGCAGGTACGGCTTCATCTCAGCTACAGGTCACTATTATATTACACCTGTCCCATGATGGTACCTGCAGGTACGGCTGTATCTCAGCTACAGGTCACTATTATTACACCTGTCCCATGATGGTACCTGCAGGTACGGCTGTATCTCAGCTACACGTCACTATTGTATTACACCTGTTCCATGATGGTACCTGCAGGTACGGCTGTATCTCAGCTACAGGTCACTATTGTATTACACCTGTCCCATGATGGTACCTGCAGGTACGGCTGTATCTCAGCTACAGGTCACTATTGTATTACACCTGTCCCATGATGGTACCTGCAGGTATGGCTGTATCTCAGCTACAGGTCACTATTGTATTACACCTGTCCCATGATGTTACCTGCAGGTACGGCTGTATCTCACCTACAGGTCACTATTGTATTACACCTGTCCCATGATGGTACCTGCAGGTACGGCTGTATCTCAGCTACAGGTCACTATTGTATTACACCTGTCCCATGATGGTACCTGCAGGTACGGCTGTATCTCAGCTACAGGTCACTATTGTATTACACCTGTCCCATGATGGTACCTGCCGGTACGGCTGTATCTCAGCTACAGGTCACTATTGTATTACACCTGTCCCATGATGGTACCTGCAGGTACGGCTGTATCTCAGCTACAGGTCACTATTGTATGACACCTGTCCCATGATGTTACATGCAGGTACGGCTGTATCTCACCTACAGGTCACTATTGTATGACACCTGTCCCATGATGGTACCTGCAGGTACGGCTGTATCTCAGCTACAGGTCACTATTGTATTACACCTGTCCCATGATGGTACCTGCAGGTACGGCTGTATCTCACTACAGGTCACTATTGTATTACACCTGTCCCATGATGGTAACTGCAGGTATGGCTGTATCTCACTACAGGTCACTATTATATTACACCTGTCCCATGATGGTACCTGCAGGTACGGCTGTATCTCACTACAGGTCACTATGGTATTACACCTGTCCCATGATGGTACCTGCAGGTACGGCTGTATCTCAGCTACAGGTCACTATTGTATTACACCTGTCCCATGATGGTACCTGCAGGTACGGCTGTATCTCACAACAGGTCACTATTATATTACACCTGTCCCATGATGGTACCTGCAGGTACGGCTGTATCTCAGCTACAGGTCACTATTGTATTACACCTGTCCCATGATGGTACCTGCAGGTATGGCTGTATCTCAGCTACAGGTCACTATTGTATTACACCTGTCCCATGATGTTACCTGCAGGTCCGGCTGTATCTCACCTACAGGTCACTATTGTATTACACCTGTCCCATGATGGTACCTGCAGGTACGGCTGTATCTCAGCTACAGGTCACTATTGTATTACACCTGTCCCATGATGGTACCTGCAGGTATGGCTGTATCTCAGCTACAGGTCACTATTGTATTACACCTGTCCCATGATGGTACCTGCAGGTACGGCTGTATCTCACCTACAGGTCACTATTATATTACACCTGTCCCATGATGTTACATGCAGGTACGGCTGTATCTCAGCTACAGGTCACTATTGTATTACACCTGTCCCATGATGGTACCTGCAGGTACGGCTGTATCTCAGCTACAGGTCACTATTATATTACACCTGTCCCATGATGGTACCTGCAGGTACGGCTGTATCTCAGCTACAGGTCACTATTGTATTACACCTGTCCCATGATGTTACCTGCCGGTACGGCTGTATCTCAGCTACAGGTCACTATTGTATTACACCTGTCCCATGATGGTACCTGCAGGTATGGCTGTATCTCAGCTACAGGTCACTATTGTATTACACCTGTCGCATGATGTTACATGCAGGTACGGCTGTATCTCACCTACAGGTCACTATTATATTACACCTGTCCCATGATGGTACCTGCAGGTACGGCTGTTTCTCACCTACAGGTCACTATTATATTACACCTGTCCCATGATGTTACATGCAGGTACGGCTGTATCTCAGCTACAGGTCACTATTGTATTACACCTGTCCCATGATGGTACCTGCAGGTACGGCTGTATCTCAGCTACAGGTCACTATTGTATTACACCTGTCCCATGATGGTACCTGCAGGTACGGCTGTATCTCACCTACAGGTCACTATTATTACACCTGTCCCATGATGGTACCTGCAGGTACGGCTGTATCACAACCACACAATACTGTGTGACTGAACATCTGTGTAGCTCCTCTGGAAAGCCAACGCTGTTATTTTAAGCCTGTGCAATAAATCCAGGACTTTCCAAACAGCCATTTAATCATGATGCCATCTGCTCCATTCTGCACAATCCTAAAGATATTCTCATGTATCCAAAAAATAAATAGTAATTAAAAATAATGGCAGAGACAATTATCCTCATAAATTCAGTAGATTTACATGGCTAAAGGGAGTGTCGCATAATGTTACGGCCAAGGATTTGAGCACATGAGCCCCCCCCCCCCATCCCCACCCCAGCAATGTATTTATGGGAGGCATTAAATAGAGTGTCTGGGGAGCTGGCGTCTATTGGAGAAATGGCCGACACCGTGCGCCACTGCGGCAGAGTTATACCTTAAATGTGTCCTTTTTCTTTCCTCTTGTTTCCGTGAGTTCCTTTTGCTGATGCCTGTGACCCCGGTCCTGTTCCCCAAACACCCCCGAGTATAGGAGCAAATAAAATATGTAACTAATATCAGAAGGTAGGAACTGCGTTTGGCAGGCTGGACTTCCAGAGATTTATCTGCAGCTCATAAACACCCTCCGAGCGGAGCAGAATGATTCTTTAACCCTCAGATGCTGCTGAGCGTAGAGAACCTGAAGGTTCCCAGGATCCTGGGCTGACACAGAGGTGGACCGAAATCCTGCAGCAACTGCGATTCCGTACTCCGCGTTTCTGCGAAAAAACGATAACGCCTACTGTCTGCGTCTCTAATCCGCCCTGGCGTACAGAGACGCACCATCGGTCACGTATCGGTCGCACCGACAATCCTCTAAACATTCTGTTGCACAGAATGTCCGTCTGAAGTCCGCCGCCAGCGCCATTGTAATTGTGTACACAGACGCAGTCTCGACGCGCCTGTCTTTAACTCACCACCCTGCCATTACCTCCCACAAATGGACACCGACCGTCAATCCTCACCGCGACCGCCGTCTGACTCAAACTTGGCTCATGCGCAGTGCAAAAACAATCGTTCAATTCCGCAAACATGGCCATCGCCTCCACCTCTCAATCAGGCCCACACTCCAGTAACGTGTCTGCAGAACGCTCCGTCCTCGCAGTTCCGTACATCTGCGAATCTTCTGTTGTGTTTAGTGGTGGAAAATTCAAGCGCCATAAAAGTAAGATCCCAGCGCTCTTTGCTCTCGGTCCGTCACTCTTCCATAAATCCAAATACACTGTTTATATAGGAGTAGTTTGCACCCTCTTGGTTTGTTTTGCTGATTGCTGTCTATATGGAAATGATACTAATCATCTCAAGAAGGTGATAATGAACGATAGTTGGAAGCATAAATGATGTATTATTTCCTTTAAGCACGTTTGCCTCTTGTGAGTATATTACATTTTGATGTTTTTCTCGGCAGGGAGCTGTGTCACTCTGCTGTCTATGTACAATTGTCTTGTTACATTGGGACAAAGCAAGATTGGTATCCCGGCAATAAGCTGGTACCCGAGGTGACTCCTAATATTCTTACAGTAGGGATCACATAATCCCTTATATGCCTTGTGGCATGTTATAAGCCACAACATTTATCATACAGCTATAATGTACCAGAGTTTATACATACAATAGTATCACTTGCATATTATAATAATAATACTAATAGTAATAATAATATCATCCGTGAATATTGGAGACAGAGGGGTAAATGTAATAGTTTGCGGACAGCAGGCATCGGTGAGTTCCGTGTGAAACTTCCTGATGTTTTTAAAATTATCAGTCATTTAACAGGCCTGATTCAGAGCCGCACGCAAAAAGCGTGCGCACGCTCTGAATCAGGACGGCCACTTTTTTTTTTTTTCTTAAATGGCCTCCTGGCCGCTCGCATAGCTGTGGGTGACCACCCACAGCTTCTGCGACCGGCCAGGTGATGGTCGCGACCATCGGGCTTGCGACGAGACCCTTGTGGTAGGGTCTCGTTCCCACAAGCCCCAGTGAGCTTTCGGCTCTAATAGAGCCGGAAACTCACCACTGACATCACTCGTGATGTCAGTGGGGCCGTCCCCAAACGGGAACGCCTCCGTTTGTCCAGTCACCCCCCCTGCAAGCCTTCAAAACGGGGCGAGCTGTCGATCAACATCGACAGCCGCCCCTTTTGGATGCGAGCACCGGCGCTAGTGATTTCTCTCTCGCTCCGGGGCTTGTGCCTAACAATCGCCCCGCTTGCGAGCGCATAGCGCATGCGAGCGGGTCTGAATCAGGCCCTGAGTTGCTTACTTCAGTTTCGCTGTGATATTTGCAGAATACTTAATATACTTGGCCTGAGTTATACAATGTCAGACGTGTGAGACCTGAGGATAAGGAAATATGAAGCACAGAAGCCTAACACCTGGGTTATACACAGAAAGTTGAATTGCGCTGTCAGTGGTGCAGAATTAGGGAAAAGCGTTGTTCTGGTTTTCTGCTACAGTTGTCTCTTCCCGGGTCACATGGTGCGTATAATCCCGGGACACATGGTACATATAATCCCGGGACACATGGGACGTATAATCCCGGGTCACATGGGACGTATAATCCCGGGTCACATGGGACGTATAATCCCGGGTCACATGGGACGTATAATCCCGGGTCACATGGGACGTATAATCCCGGGTCACATGGGACGTATAATCCCGGGTCACATGGGACGTATAATCCCGGGTCACATGGATTGATGTGTCTGATCTGACCCCGTTTTTCCATGTGCGCTGCTGTGGGAGGACAGGCCTCTCTCCGCAGGGGCCATCATTACCAGCCGCTGGATATTCCCAGACAGGGGGCTGTGGACAGGGATCTCGGCAGGAGCTGGATAGATGTCTGGGAGCAGTGATAATGGACTATTTATTCTGACACCCTTCCACAGCGCAGCGTTTAATCCCTGTGAGCAGAATATTTATTGCTGATAGAGGCTGGTCTCTGCTGGGGATGGGATAGTGGCAGGGGGCGCCGCGGCCTGGTCTCCAGGCTGCCATCTTGCTGCCTCCTGCACAAACTCTCAGATCTTTCTCTTTGATTCCAGACATAATTCATTCGCTTTCCAGGTTTTTTTTTTTTTTTCCTATTCCGGCTCCTCCGTTTATATACCGGTCACTTACTGTATGTGTGCTAAATACCGTATATTACTGCGCCGTCCCCCAGAAAGCCAAATAAAAACTGTAATTATTTAACGCGGAAACTTTTATTTTAGATAATAAATAGAACTGTTTATAAATAAAGAGAATTCCCCAGGAATGTTTACATAAAGTTCTTGGGAAATACTTTGCTTTAAATGTGTATATATTGATTTATTTTCAGCTTCTCCCCACGTGAGTTAGGGGGACGCTTCTCTACGTTTGTCAGTAACATCGCTATGAGCTGCGTAAGGGGGGGAATTACTTTCTTGGTTTACGTAACCGCAGTTTTCCTTAATGACGCTGGCTCTTATCTCCCGAGAAAGTAAATAGCTGCGAAAGTGACAAGAATTATACGCACAATTACAGGAGAATGCGACGCAGAAGTTTTCTAACCAATCTGAATGTAACACTGGTGCGCAATAATTATTTAATCGCTATTATCAAAATATAAATGACAATGCAGCTCTGATACGGTTTATCTTTCTGTTTTTTTGTTTTTTTTTTACCTTAAACTAAGATTATATCATGTGGATGTGAAGGTATAATTGTGAATATTTTTGTTAAACTGTTAATTATTGCAGAATTATTGACTTATATATGTTCATTTATTAATATTTATTATTTGAACGATACAAAATATAATTTATAGCCTAAATGAAGGAAACCTGGATGATAAACGTCCTCAATTTTGTAAAACTTGTTTTATGTTAAAGATTATTATTTTTTTAATTTTGAAATAAATGAGCTGTTAGTAATTTTGCGGCTGTGTTTGTTGTACATGTCGGTGATATTTGTACAAAGCTGTCAGCGAGAAGAGATCAGATTCCCCCGTATACACGGCATACACGGCGGGAGACAGGACTGCCTGGAAATACGCGGTGGCCGGGATTTAAGGCTGGAAGATATAAATAAGCCATTACTGAGCTGCCGTGAGTCTGAGAGATATAAATGTCTGTTTTCTGGACGTCGTGTGTAATCCTAGAGGGTCTGTAATTGTTCCTTTGTGGATTTCCTGCCTGTTTCTCGGGAGTTTACAGAGAAATAATTTATTTTCATGGCGGTGCGATAGATTTTCCCTCGCGCGGGATGAGGGATATCTGCATTTCGGGAGGGATCAGAGATTTCGGGTTCCCGGCAGATCGGTATATCAGTACAGATGCCGGGCTGCTTGTTATACATGGGGATGATGATGGTATTTGTAGCATTGTAGATAGCCAGGACCTGCACATGACACATGTAATGTATGAGCACAGCGCACAATGTATGAACGCAGTACACATGTTCTGTATGAAGAGGGCACACATGTCATGTCTGAGAATGGTACACATGTCATATGTGACACAGTTCACTAGTCATACATTTATCATGAAAACATATTCATGTATTATACCAGGTTTACATACAAAAGACTCAGATCGATGTCTCCATGAAGACAGGGAACACAATAAAGAGATTAATCAGCCTAAACCTATTAAATATAACCGTTATATACTAACACGGTGACCGTTATATCAACAACCGTTATACACTAACAGTGACTGTTATACATTAATACTGTGAACGTTATATACGAACACAGTGACCATTATATGCTAACTACCATAGAGACCATTATATAATATAACAGAGACCTTTATATAATGCCACAGAGACCTTTATATACTACCGCAATGACAATTATATACAAACAGCGTTATATACTAACAGAGACCATTATACTGTATACAAACATCGTTATATACTAACATAGAAACATTATATATAAACACAGTGACAATTATATACTAACATAGAGACCATTATATACAAACACAGTGACAATTATATACTAACATAGACCATTATATATAAACACAGTGACAATTATATACTAACATAGACCATTATATATAAACACAGTGACAATTATATACTAATATTGAGACCATTATATATAAACACAATGACAATAATATACTAACATTGAGACCATTCTATATAAACACAGTGACAATTATATAATAACAACATAGACCATTATATATAAACACAGTGACAATTATATACTAACATAGAGACCATTATATATAAACACAGTGACAATTATATACTAACATTGAGACCATTATATATAAACACAGAGACAATTATATACTAACATAGAGACCATTATATATAAACACAGTGACAATTATATACTAACATAGACCATTATATATAAACACAGTGACAATTATATACTAACATAGAGACCATTATATATAAACACAGTGACAATTATATACTAACATAGACCATTATATACTAACATAGAGACCATTATATATAAACACAGTGACAAATATATATATATACTAACATAGACCATTATATACTAAAATAGAGACCATTATATATAAACACAGTGACAATTATATACTAACATAGACCATCACATACTAAGCTAGAGACCATTATATATAAACAGTGATAATTATATACTAACATAGACCATTATATATAAACACAGTGACAATTATATACTAACATAGAGACCATTATATATAAACACAGTGACAATTATATACTAACATAGACCATTATATACTAACATAGAGACCATTATATATAAACACAGTGACAAATATATATATATACTAACATAGACCATTATATACTAAAATAGAGACCATTATATATAAACACAGTGACAATTATATACTAACATAGACCATCACATACTAAGCTAGAGACCATTATATATAAACAGTGATAATTATATACTAACATAGACCATTATATATAAACACAGTGACAATTATATACTAACATAGACCATTATATATAAACACAGTGATAATTATATACTAACATAGAGACCATTATATATAAACACAGTGATAATTATATACTAACATAGACCATTATATATAAACACAGTGATAATTATATACTAACATAGACCATTAGTATATAATTATCACTGTGTTTATATATAATTGTCACTGTGTTTATATATAATGGTCTATGTTAGTATATAATTATCACTGTGTTTATATATAACATAGACCATTATATATAAACACAGTGACAATTATATATAAACACAGTGACAATTATATACTAACATAGAGACCATTATATATACTCAATGACAATTATATACTAACATAGACCATTATATATAAACACAGTGACAATTATATACTAACATAGAGACCATTATATATAAACACAGTGACAATTATATACTAACATTGAGACCATTATATATAAACACAGTGACAATTATATACTAACATAGAGACCATTATATATAAACACAGTGACAATTATATACTAACATTGAGACCATTATATATATATATATATATATATATATATATATATATATATGTGTACACACATATATATATACAGAGGGGGCAGCCTAAAAGTTGGTAAGTATGATACAAGTGTCACATATGAAATTTATCAGCAGTCTCCTGGTGCGTCCTAGGCGCATCGCGTTGAGTTTGTGGGACTGGGCGCGTACAGAGGGGCTGTTTGGTGCAACTGATTACTTCCTTCTACTCCTGCCTCCAAGATTTTGCCCGCGCTGCTCCCCACCTTTGGAACTCCCTTCCTCTCCCCATCAGACTCTTTACCTCTCTACAATCTTTCAAACGAGCTCTTAAGACCCCTTTACTTCATTAAAACCTTCCAGCTCTCATCCTAACTCCCTGCTACATCTTCCTTCCTCCCGGCCCACCCCATTCTGTGTCACTCTTGTTTGTCTACCCCTCCCTTAAAGAATGTAAGCTCTTTCGAGCAGGGCCCTCTACCCTCTTGTGCTTCTCCCTACTGTAATTTAATTTATCTCTTACTCCCCACTAGGGCAACTAACACTCGGCTGCTTATGTGGGTGTAAAGGTCGCTAATATAGCAATGTTTATCCATGTCCTGTATTGTATTGTATTGTATTGTAATGTACTTTGTAAGGCGCTGCGGAACACTTGTGGCGCCATATAAATAATAATAATAATAACTGCAGCAAAGATGAGTGAGGACACATCTGTTAGGTTTTTTCTGGCCAGTCTGAGAAAATCGGGAACATTTTACAAGCAGGGATTGTAAATGGTGACTGTAGTCGGGAGACATTTGCTGGGCTAATTCTACGATGCCTTCAGTATGTCTAATTCCCTCTGTATACATTATCTGTACATATTATACCTGAGGATTTATATTGGATAATGTATCAGTATGTCTAATTCCCTCTGTATACAGTATCTGTACATATTATACCTGAGGATTTATATTGGATAATGTCTCAGTATGTCTAATTCCCTCTGTATACAGTATCTGTACATATTATACCTGAGGATTTATATTTGATAATGTCTCAGTATGTCTAATTCCCTCTGTATACATTATCTGTACATATTACACCTGAGGATTTATATTGGATAATGTCTCAGTATGTCTAATTCCCTCTGTGTACATTATTTGTACATATTACACCTGAGGATTTATATTGGATAATGTCTCAGTATGTCTAATTCCCTCTGTATACAGTATCTGTACATATTATACCTGAGGATTTATATTGGATAATGTCTCAGTATGTCTAATTCCCTCTGTATACAGTATCTGTACATATTATACCTGAGGATTTATATTGGATAATGTCTCAGTATGTCTAATTCCCTCTGTATACATTATCTGTACATATACCTGAGGATTTATATTGGATAATGTATCAGTATGTCTAATTCCCTCTGTATACATTATCTGTACATATTATACCTGAGGTTTATATTGGATAATGTCTCAGTTTATCTAATTCCCTCTGTATAAAGTATCTGTCTTACTACATATTGTACATGAGGATTTATTTTGGATAATGTCTCAGTATGTCTAATTCCCTCTGTATACATTATCTGTACATATTATACCTGAGGATTTATATTGGATAATGTCTCGGTACTTTGTATACACAGCAGTAAGGAGAGCACCATTGGAGGGGTGAGGGGTATCTGACTGGTACATGGACATGGGCTCGGTGTGTCCTGTACCATGTAATACATAGAATGTATAACAGCTTTCCCTGGAATCGGAGCACACATGCTCTCCCAGCTTCCCGGCCTGTTAGTTCTGGGCTGTGAGAGGCTGAGAGAACGGCCTGATCCGGAGAGCTTCCTCTCCATTCCGGAATGATGTCTCTGGCAGGATAAGGGTGTAACCGAACGCCAGCGTTCTCCGGCTGCGATGTTACACCGTGTCATTGCCATTCTGCTGATCTCTCTGTTTTTATTTTTCTTTAAATGAAATAAAATGAGAGCAACAGGCAGCTTTGGGAGCCTCTAATCGTCTATAGGAGCCCCTCACTGCGCGGAGCGTCATTTAAAGGTAACTCTCAATGTCAATGAAATGTGACAGCCGTGATGGCAGCCGGCAGCCGCGATTGTAATTGATTTTTGTGCTGTTACTGCAGACTCCGCTCTCACCCTTGGCAATGATGTGGTTTCCGTGCACTTCCCGGTGTCACACACTTCTCATTGCAGGGCCTGTATGTATCATCGCCGTGCGAGTTTCCCTTCTCTCCCTGTGATCAGCAACTTTAGTCACCTATAATAAACTCTTATTTCACGTTTCGATTTTGTTTCAAACGGTTTTATCTTTTGATGTTTATTTCATGTATCCTTAATGTGCTGCTTTCGGGTTCATTGGATATTTTTAACACTATGGCGTCATTGTTGCTATCGCTGTCCACGAGGAAGACCAGCTGCCGTACACATGCTGGATAGTAGGGCCCGGAGTATCGGAGCAAAAAACGAAATATCACCATCACTGAGCGCCGAGGTTTCTAGTGAGAGGAGTCGCAGTTTTCAGTTAAATGTTTATTTTATTTTTTAACATCTTTTTATATTGAAATAGAGGAGAAGAGGCGATAACCTATAAACGCCACAGTCACAGGTCTCAGGACAAAGCCGCACACAGCAGGCCGATGTTTCAAGTCTTCGCTTGCGTCCCAGTCGAACTGCAAATGTGTCCCGATTGTTATGGTGCATACACACGGTCAGATTTCATTTCAGATCTGAACAATAATGATTTTAAAAAATCGTTCATATCTGAAGGAAAATGTGACATATCTGACACGTTTGAACAATGCGCGTTCCCGATGATCAGATAACGATATCTGACATCTGATGTGTTTGCAGTCAGTTTTGGACAATTTCAGTCATTTTAATGCAGTCAAAAATCGTTCGTAGTTCAAATCGTTCGCAAAATCGTTCAAATCGTTGGTCAAATCGTTCAATCGTTCATCTGACCGTGTGCATGCTCCATTAGCGCTCAGAGACGCAATACAGAATCGGTTGCGTGGTCTGTGAATTTTTGTGGGCGTTCCTGGCTGAACCGTCGCAGGCATTTCACTGAAAGCCGCTGCGTCCAGAGACGCTGATCCGCTCACACAGGAGGCCAGGGTGAGACAGAGCGCCTGCTCCTGCCATAGGGCTTGTGCAAGTACCAACGGTGCAGTCTCTTGTGGAAGGGTCTATAAAGTCACCATGCTGCGGTCATTCTCGGCTCCCGGGCTGCGATGGTCCCGGCTGTATAACACGAGAGTGGCTGCGAGGCCTCTCTGTTCCTCATTATCCCAAGTCGTTCTGTTTTATTTTTATGAGAAGCAGACGGCTACAAATCATGTGGCACATGAAAAGGCTCAGGTACTCTATGGGATGATTAGGGAATAAGCCCAACACAAATATCAATGGCTAAAACACGGGGGAGTCCCGGAGGATGATCACACAATTGTTGCCCTTTCACCCGCTAAACGCCAGATAAAATATTGGTACAAAATGAGAGCTTTAGCCGAGCATCCTGGAATAATATTTCATGCGCACGTCTCTCTGGGCCTGGGGAGTTTACTGACTCCCATACGGTGACACCGCGTGCTATGGCGTGTCATCTGGGGCCGCTGAGCCTGCCGCCTCGTCGTCGTGGGGGGGCTCCTAAGCGGGCCAGGCTGTGGGGGACCAGGTGGGGGAAAGGGACTAGCGGCACTGACAGAGGTCTTTATCATTTGCCATTTCTCCTTACCGATATGTTTACGGTGATTGCAGCAGGTGCCTGATACCTCACCTATCCCCATCTAAGAAAGATTAGCCAAAAAACCATAAGATAAGGAAACAAAGTACCCTGCAGTACTGCGTCATAACCACCAGGCGGTGCAAAATCTCTCATGTCCAAACTATTGAGCCTATTTATTAATATGTGGTGCTAAGGATTGTTTTTTTTTTTTTATTAGTCTTATTAGGAATTGTATTATGCTGAGTGTCCTCCCCCCATGGCGGTTAGTCCTGAGTGTCCTCCCCCCATAGCGGATGGTGCCAAGTGTCCTCCCCCTATGGCGGTTGGTGCCGAGTGTCCTACCCCCATGGCGGTTGGTGCCGAGTGTCCTCCCCCCATGGCGGTTGGTGCCGAGTGTCCTCCCCCCATGGCGGTTGGTGCCGAGTGTCCTCCCCCCATGGCGGTTGGTGCCGAGTGTCCTCCCCCCATGGCGGTTGGTGCCGAGTGTCCTCCCCCCATGGCGGTTGGTGCCGAGTGTCCTCCCCCCATGGCGGTTGGTGCCGAGTGTCCTCCCCCCATGGCGGTTGGTGCCGAGTGTCCTCCCCCCATGGCGGTTGGTGCCGAGTGTCCTCCCCCCATGGCGGTTGGTGCCGAGTGTCCTCCCCCCATGGCGGTTGGTGCCGAGTGTCCTCCCCCCATGGCGGTTGGTGCCGAGTGTCCTCCCCCCATGGCGGTTGGTGCCGAGTGTCCTCCCCCCATGGCGGTTGGTGCCGAGTGTCCTCCCCCCATGGCGGTTGGTGCCGAGTGTCCTCCCCCCATGGCGGTTGGTGCCGAGTGTCCTCCCCCCATGGCGGTTGGTGCCGAGTGTCCTCCCCCCATGGCGGTTGGTGCCGAGTGTCCTCCCCCCATGGCGGTTGGTGCCGAGTGTCCTCCCCCCATGGCGGTTGGTGCCGAGTGTCCTCCCTCCATGGCGGTTAGTCCTGAGTGTCCTCCCCCCATGGCGGTTAGTCCTGAGTGTCCTCCCCCCATGGCGGTTAGTCCAGAGTGTCCTCCCCCCATGGCGGTTAGTCCTGAGTGTCCTCCCCCCATGGCGGTTAGTCCTGAGTGTCCCCCCCATGGCGGTTAGTCCAGAGTGTCCTCCCCCCATGGCGGTTAGTCCAGAGTGTCCTCCCCCCATGGCGGTTGGTGCCGAGTGTCCTCCCCCCATGGCGGTTGGTGCCGAGTGTCCTCCCCCCATGGCGGTTAGTCCTGAGTGTCCTCCCCCCATGGCGGTTAGTCCTGAGTGTCCTCCCCCCATGGCGGTTAGTCCTGAGTGTCCTCCCCCCATGGCGGTTAGTCCTGAGTGTCCTCCCCCCATGGCGGTTAGTCCAGAGTGTCCTCCCCCCATGGCGGTTAGTCCAGAGTGTCCCCCCCCCATGGCGGTTAGTCCAGAGTGTCCCCCCCCATGGCGGTTAGTCCAGAGTGTCCTCCCCCCATGGCGGTTAGTCCAGAGTGTCCTCCCCCCATGGCGGTTGGTGCCGAGTGTCCTCCCCCCATGGCGGTTGGTGCCGAGTGTCCTCCCCCCATGGCGGTTGGTGCCGAGTGTCCTCCCCCCATGGCGGTTAGTCCTGAGTGTCCTCCCCCCATGGCGGTTAGTCCTGAGTGTCCTCCCCCCATGGCGGTTAGTCCAGAGTGTCCTCCCCCCATGGCGGTTAGTCCAGAGTGTCCTCCCCCCATGGCGGTTAGTCCTGAGTGTCCTCCCCCCATGGCGGTTAGTCCAGAGTGTCCTCCCCCCATGGCGGTTAGTCCAGAGTGTCCCCCCCCCATGGCGGTTAGTCCAGAGTGTCCTCCCCCCATGGCGGTTAGTCCTGAGTGTCCTCCCCCATGGCGGTTAGTCCTGAGTGTCCTCCCCCATGGCGGTTAGTCCAGAGTGTCCCCCCCATGGCGGTTAGTCCTGAGTGTCCTCCCCCCATGGCGGTTAGTCCTGAGTGTCCTCCCCCCATGGCGGTTAGTCCTGAGTGTCCTCCCCCATGGCGGTTAGTCCTGAGTGTCCCCCCCATGGCGGTTAGTCCTGAGTGTCCTCCCCCCATGGCGGTTAGTCCTGAGTGTCCTCCCCCCATGGCGGTTAGTCCTGAGTGTCCTCCCCCCATGGCGGTTAGTCCTGAGTGTCCTCCCCCCATGGCGGTTAGTCCTGAGTGTCCTCCCCCCATGGCGGTTAGTCCTGAGTGTCCTCCCCCCATGGCGGTTAGTCCTGAGTGTCCTCCCCCCATGGCGGTTAGTCCTGAGTGTCCTCCCCCCATGGCGGTTAGTCCTGAGTGTCCTCCCCCCATGGCGGTTAGTCCTGAGTGTCCTCCCCCCATGGCGGTTAGTCCTGAGTGTCCTCCCCCCATGGCGGTTAGTCCTGAGTGTCCTCCCCCCATGGCGGTTAGTCCTGAGTGTCCTCCCCCCATGGCGGTTAGTCCTGAGTGTCCTCCCCCCATGGCGGTTAGTCCTGAGTGTCCTCCCCCCATGGCGGTTAGTCCTGAGTGTCCTCCCCCCATGGCGGTTAGTCCTGAGTGTCCCCCCCATGGCGGTTAGTCCTGAGTGTCCCCCCCATGGCGGTTAGTCCTGAGTGTCCCCCCCATGGCATACAATAACCTCAGCACATAGGAACTACAAATAACAATGACCCGTAAGGCAGCGAGACAATGACAGATCGGAGGACACAGAAGGGCGCTGCATCACACCGCTCCTAGCCTTCCTCCCCTCCTCTGCGGTCTCACGTGCCGTGCTCCCCATAACCCCTGCTTTGCCATGCAGTACAGCGTTCTCCTTGCCATGGCAGTCGGTAGAACGGTGCCAGCGGTTGGGATAGACGGATAAATCCCTTCAGTACACATCTAGCACCTGTATGAATCAGTACATGGCACTGACCAGAATATCACTGTTGGTTAATGGCTCATGTTCTGGAATTGTTAGTTCCATGGTAAATAAAAGCACTGAGCAGTCACAGGAGAGCGCCACCTAGAGGCTCAGCATGGCACCTCTGTACCTGTATATATTATGTGCGTGTGTAGGCATGAGACGTATGTGCCATGTATTAGGGCTGCTCACTGCCAGTCAGTTATTTTGCACCAATAGGTGACAGTGATCTGGGTAGAAGGGACATAGCGCCCAATAATTACTAAGCTTGCTGTACATGAGTCCGTCCCTGTGCTCAGGGGGGTCGGCTCCTCGCACATCACCCAGCGCTCTCCAGTTTCACCACAGCAGCGATACAAAGTCTATTTCCGGATAGACTATTGTTCTATTTATTTATCCACACATTGCATTATGCGGCAGATCCCCCTGTGCTCCCTCTGCCAGCACCGCTGCTATTTCTCCAGCCTCTGCCAGGCAGTTACGACCTTGGCACTTGTGCTGGAAAATACTTGTTACAAGAAAGTGAATTGTGGCCGTGCCTGAGCGTTGTGCTGTAAGAATAGCCACATTTTACATTTCTCACCCCCATGCGGCACTTCCCCTGCCCGTACAGACCAGACGATGGAGTGATTAAACGCTGTCACCTCGTGAATCTCGACGAGTCTCTCCATGCGCTATATAAATATCCCAGCCTGGCCCAATAACATGGAAATACTCTGTGCGCTGCTGCTAAATACTATGGGCCTTATTCAGAGTCGGTCGAAGCGGCCGCACAGTCGTACGCCACCGATGTTCGCTATACTGCGCATGCGTAAAGTTCGCAATGCGCGTGTGCAAACTAGCCGATACGATCAGAAATTTCTCTCTCCTTGAACACAGCCAGGTCGGTAGTTTGAGTGACAGATTGCGGCGTTTGTGGGTGGCAACAGGGGAAGGTGCTTGAAAACGGGGGAGATCCGAACGCAGGCGTGCCAAATTATGCGAACGGCATAATTAACAAAGTAGTGTCATGGCACACGTGACATGGGAGGTTTTACACTGACATGATCGTAGAGCTTTAAGAAAAGGTCAGGTCAACCTTTAGCTCTACGACCAGTTCCGATGGCTTTCGACGCTCGCGATTAATCCTTATGTAACCGGAGATGACGCACTATGCGTACGAGATGTGGGCGTATTTTTAGAGATCCGACCGCATTCACCCCTTGGTCGGCCAGCTAACGATCCGACCTTAGGGACGCCACATGCATGTGCATCATTTGCATATCCGGCCCCTTTTTCTATACGACCGTGCGGCCGCTTCGACCGACTCTGAATGAGGTCCTCTGTGTGCTGCTCCTAAATGCTCTGTGTGCTGCTAAATACTCCTGGTCTCATTCAGACCCGCTCGCGAGCGCAGGACGCTCGCAAGCGGCTCGATGTTGCCCCAATGCGCATGCGCACGACGGAGGGAGCTCTGTCGTATACATGCGCGAGACCCGGACAGCGACAGCCAAGCTGTCGCTCCGGGTCTCGCACCAAAGGGGGCGTGCTGTCGATGGTGACTGATAGAGCCAAAATGACTCAGGGGCTTGCGGTCACCGAGCCCCTACCGCAGGGTCTCCGTACGAAGCACGATGGTCGCAATGGTCTTGACCATCGCGACCATCATCATGGACGCTCGCATAAGCTGTGGGTGGTAACCCACAGCTATGCGAGCGTCCAAAAGGCCGCTCCACATTTAAATAGGACGGCCCCGATTCAGAGTGAGCGCTCTGGTCAGAGCGTCCGGCTCTGAATCAGGGCCTCTGTGTGCTGCTAAATACTCTGGGCCTGATTCAGAGCCGCTCGTAAGCGGCCGCTCGCTTGCTCCGAGCGATGTTCGCACATCTGCGCATGCGTATGGGTCGTAATGCGCATGCGCCAACCAGTCAGTGCGGTCGGAAATCGTGTGCTCGCAAAATAGCGAATGCCTGCTAATGTGAGTGACAGAATGAGGCGTTTGTGGGTGGTAACAGGGGAAGGTGCTTGAAAACGGGGTGTGGAGATCTGAACGCAGGCGTGCCAAAAGGTCAAAACGGGCGTTTTAAGGGTGTGCATAATTAACAAAGCAGCGTCATCGACCATGTCACTTGGTTGTTTCTTAGCCTGAACTGTTCGCATGATTGCGGTAGGATAAACCTACCACAAGCACTGCGAGCAGTTCATACGCCTTTCGATGTACTCGATTAATCAAATAAATAGCGGAGATGACGTAGGATGCGAATGGCCAGGGGCGTCTTTACAAAATAGCGAGCGCATGTTTCGTTCGCTCGTTCAGACATAGAGGCGTCAACAGACCGCAAAGAGCGAGCGCTCAATTTAAATAGCCGGCCCCTTTTTCTGACCGAGCGAGCGCAAATAGCGTCCGGCTCTGAATCAGGCCCTCTGTGTGCTGCTGCTAAATACTCTGGGGGTCATTCAGACCCGCTCGCGAGCGCAGGACGCTCGCAAGCGGGTCGATGTTGCCCCACTGCGCATGAGCATGACGGAGGGAGCTCCGTCGTGCGCATGCGCGAGACCCGGACAGCGACGGGCTCTCCGTCGCTCCGAGTCTCGCACCAAAGGGGGCGTGCTGTCGATGTTGATTGACAACACGCCCCCTTTGGTGGGTGTGCCGGGGGCGCATGCGCATGACGGAGCTCCCTCCATCGTGCGCATGCGCATTGGGGGAACATCGACCCGCTTGCGAGCGTCCTGCGCTCGCGAGCGGGTCTGAATGACCCCCTCTGTGTGCTGCTAAATACTCTGTGTGCTGATCTCTCCTAATCAGAGATGTACTTCAGGCTACAATTGGAACAAACTTTCCCTTCGTACCCAACTGCCCAATGTTTAGTTGATTGTACATCGATGACTGGCATTGAAAAAGTTAGTTATAATACATTGATGGCTGGCAGTGAAAGGGTTATTTATCATACATTGATGACTGCCAGTCATCAATGTATGATAAATAACCCTTTCTCTGCCAGTCATCAATGTATGATAAATAACCCAATGTATGATAAATAAGCCAGAAAAAGGGTTAGTTATCATACATTGGCTGGCAGTGAAAGGGTTATTTATCATACATGGCTCACTGGCAGTGAAAGTGTTATTTATCATACATGGCTGGCTGGCAGTGAAAGGGTTATTAATCATACATTGATGGCTGGTAGTGACGATTAGATTATCATACATTGGTGACTGGCAGTGAAAGTGTTAATTATACATTGATGGCTGGCAGTAAAAGGGTTAGTTATACATGATGGATGGTAGTGAAAGGGTTAATTATCATACCTTGATTACTGACAGAGAAAGGATTACTTATACTTTGATTACTGGCAGAGAAAGGGTTAGTTATACAATGATTACTGGCAGGGAAAGGGTTAGTTATACATTGATTACTGGCTGGGAAAGGGTTATTTATCGGACAGTGATTACTGACAGGGAAAGGGTTAGTTATCATACATTGATTACTGGCGGGGAAAGGGTTACTTATACATTGATCACTGGCAGGGAAAGGGTTACTTATACATTGATCACTGGCAGGGAAAGGGTTACTTATCATACATTGATTACTGGTAGAGAAAGGGTTACTTATCATACCTTGACTGGTAGAGAAAGGGTTACTTATACATTGATTACTGGCAGAGAAAGGGTTATTTATCATACAGTGATTACTGGCAGTGAAAGGGTTACTTATACTGGCAGAGAAAGGTTGCTTATCATACATTGATTGCTGGCAGGGAAGGGGTTACTTTTACAATGATTACTGGTAGTGAAAGGGTTACTTATCATACATTGATTACTGCCAGGTAAAGGGTTACTTATACATTGATTACTGGCAGGGAAAGGGTTACTTATACAATGATTACTGGTAGTGAAAGGGTTACTTATCATACATTGATTACTGGCAGGGAAAGGGTTACTTATACAATGATTACTGGCAGGGAAAGGGTTACTTATCATACAGTGATTACTGGCAGAGAAAGGGTTACTTATTATACAATGATTATTGGCAGGGAAAGAGTTACTTATACATTGATTACTGGCAGGGAAAGAGTTACTTATACAGTGATTACTGGCAGAGAAAGGGTTACTTATACAATGATTACAGGCAGAGAAAGGGTTACTTATACAATGATTACAGGCAGGGAAAGGGTTACTTATTATACAATGATCACTAGCAGGGAAAGGGTTACTTATACATTGATCACTGGCAGGGAAAGGGTTACTTATACATTGACTACTGGTAGAGAAAGGGTTACTTATCATACATTGATTACTGGCAGGGAAATGGTTACTTATACATTGATTACTGGCAGGGAAAGGTTTACTTATCATACATTGATTACTGGCAGTGAAAGAGTTACTTATCATACATTGATTACTGGCAGGGAAAGGGTTACTTATACAGTGATTACTGGCAGAGAAAGGGTTACTTATTATACAATGATTACTGGCAGGGAAAGAGTTACTTATACATTGATTACTGGCAGGGAAAGAGTTACTTATACAGTGATTACTGGCAGAGAAAGGGTTACTTATACAGTGATTACAGGCAAAGAAAGGGTTACTTATTATACAATGATCACTAGCAGGGAAAGGGTTACTTATACATTGATTACTGGCAGGGAAAGGGTTACTTGTTAAACAATGATTACTGGCAAAGAAAGGGTTATTTATCATACAGTAATTGCTGGCAGGGAAAGAGTTACTTATCATACAGTGATTGCTGGCAGGGAAAGGGTTACATATACAGTGATTACTGGCAGGGAAAGGGTTACTTATACATTGATTACTGGCAGAGAAAGGGTTACTTATACAGTGATTACTGGCAGAGAAAGGGTTACTTATTATACAATGATTACTGGCAGAGAAAGGGTTACTTATACAGTGATTACTGGCAGAGAAAGGGTTACTTATACAGCGATTACTGGCAGAGAAAGGGTTACTTATATAGTGATTACAGGCAGAGAAAGGGTTACTTATTATACAATGATCACTAGCAGGGAAAGGGTTACTTATACATTGATCACTGGCAGGGAAAGGGTTACTTATACATTGATTACTGGCAGGGAAAGGTTTACTTATCATACATTGATTACTGGCAGTGAAAGAGTTACTTAGCATACATTGATTACTGGCCCGGGAAAGGGTTACTTATACAGTGATTACTGGCAGAGAAAGGGTTACTTATTATTCAATGATTACTGGCAGGGAAAGAGTTACTTATACAGTGATTACTGGCAGAGAAAGGGTTACTTATACAGTGATTACTGGCAGAGAAAGGGTTACTTATATAGTGATTACAGGCAGAGAAAGGGTTACTTATTATACAATGATCACTAGCAGAGAAAGGGTTACTTATACATTGATTACTGGCAGGGAAAGGGTTACTTGTTATACAATGATTACTGGCAGAGAAAGGGTTACTTATCATACATTGGTAGAGAAAGGGTTACTTATCATACAATGATAACTGGCAGAGAAAGGGTTATTTATCATACAGTGATTACTGGCAGTGAAAGGGTTACTTATCATACAGTGATTACTGGCAGAGAAAGGGTTACTTATTATACAATGATTACTGGCAGAGAAAGGGTTACTTAGTTATTATACAGTGATTAGTGGCAGGGAAAGGGTTACTTATCATACAGTGATTACTGGTAGAGAAAGAGTTACTTATCATACATTGGTAGAGAAAGGGTTACTTATCCAATGATTACTGGTAGATAAAGGATTATTTATCATACATTGACTGGTAGAGAAAGGGTTACTTATACAGTGTTTACTGGTAGAGAAAGGGTTACTTATTATACATTGATTACTGGCAAAGAAAGGGTTATTTATCATACAGTAATTGCTGGCAGGGAAAGGGTTACTTATACAGTGATTGCTGGCAGGGAAAGGGTTACTTATACAGTGATTACTGGCAGAGAAAGGGTTACTTATCATATAGTGATTGCTGGCAGGGAAAGGGTTACTTATCATACATTGATTACTGGCAGGGAAAGGGTTACTTATCATACATTGATTACTGGCAGGGAAAGGGTTACTTATCATACAATGATAACTGGCAGAGAAAGGGTTATTTATCATACAGTGATTACTGGCAGTGAAAGGGTTACTTATCATACATTGGTAGATAAAGGGTTACTTAGTTATTATACATTGATTACTGGCAGGGAAAGGGTTACTTATCATACAATGATTACTGGTAGATAAAGGATTATTTATCATACATTGACTGGTAGAGAAAGGGTTACTTATACAGTGTTTACTGGCAGAGAAAGGGTTACTTTTTATACATTGATTACTGGCAAAGAAAGGGTTATTTATCATACAGTGATTGATGGCAGGGAAAGGTTTACTTATCATACAGTGATTGCTGGCAGGGAAAGGGTTACATATACAGTGATTACTGGCAGGGAAAGGGTTACTTATACATTGATTACTGGCAGAGAAAGGGTTACTTATACAGTGATTACTGGCAGAGAAAGGGTTACTTATATAGTGATTGTTGGCAGGGAAAGGGTTACTTATCATACATTGATTACTGGTAGGGAAAGGGTTACTTATCATACAGTGATTACTGGCAGGGAATGGGTTACTTATACAGTGATTACTGGTAGAGAAAGGGTTACTTATACATTGATTACCGGCAGTGAAAGGGTTACTTATACATTGATTACTGGCAGAGAAAGGGTTACTTATACATTGATTACTGGCAGAGAAAGGGTTACTTATCATACATTGACTAGCAGAGAAAGGGTTATTTATACAGTGATTACTGGCAGAGAAAGGGTTACTTATTATACATTGATTACTGGCAGGGAAAGGGTTACTTATACAGTGATTACTGGTAGAGAAAGGGTTACTTATACATTGATTACTGGCAGAGAAAGGGTTACTTATACAGTGATAACTGGCAGGGAAAGGGTTACTTATACATTGATTACTGGCAGGGAAAAGGATTACTTATCATACAATGATTACTGGCAGGGAAAGGGTTACTTATCATACAATGATTACCGGCAGTGAAAGGGTTACTTATACATTGATTACTGGCAGAGAAAGGGTTACTTATACATTGATTACTGGCAGAGAAAGGGTTACTTATCATACATTGATTGCTGGCAGAGAATGGGTTACTTATACAGTGATTACTGGCAGGGAAAGGGTTACTTATCATACATTGATTACTGGCTGTGAAAGGGTTACATATACATTGATTACTGGCAGGGAAAGGTTTACTTATTATACATTGATTATTGGTAGAGAAAGGGTTACTTATCATACAATGATTACTGGCAGTGAAAGGGTTACGTATACATTGATTACTGGTAGAGAAAGGGTTACTTATACAGTGATTACTGGCAGAGAAAGGGTTACTTAGCATACATTGACTGGTAGAGAAAGGGTTACTTATACAATGATTACTAGCAGAGAAAAGGTTACTTATTATACATTGATTACTGGCTAAGAAAGGGTTATTTATCATACAGTGATTGCTGGCAGGGAAAGGGTTATTTATCATACAGTGATTACTGGCAGAGAAAGGGTTACTTATCATACAATGATTACTGGTAGAGAAAGGGATTTTTATCATACAGTGATTACTGGCAGCGAAAGGGTTACTTATATATTGATTACTGGCAGGGGAAGGGTTACTTATCATACATTGATTACTGGCTGGGAAAGGGTAACTTATCATACAATGATTCCTTGCAGGGAAAGGGTTACTTATTATACAATGATTACTGGCAGGGAAAGGGTTAATTATCATGCAGTGATTACTGGCAGAGAAAGGGTTACTTATACATGGAGTACTGGCAGGCAAAGGGTTAGTTATCATACAGTGACTACTGGCGGGGAAAGGGTTTGTTATCATACAGTGATTACTGGCAGGGAAAGGGTTACTTATACATGGATTGCTGGCAGGGAAAGGGTTACTTATCATGCAGTGATTACTGGCAGTGAAAAGTTACTTATAATACAGTGATTACTGGCAGAGAAAGTGTTACTTATACATGGATTACTGGCAGGCAAAGGGTTAGTTATCATACAGTGATTACTGGCAGTGAAAGGTTACTTATAATACAGTGATTACTGGAAGAGAAAGGGTTACTTATCATCATGGATTACTGGCAGGGAAAGGGTTAGTTATCATACAGTGATTACTGGCAGGGAAAGGGTTTGTTATCATACAGTGATTACTGGCAGGGAAAGGGTTACTTATACATGGATTGCTGGCAGGGAAAGGGTTACTTATCATGCAGTGATTACTGGCAGTGAAAAGTTACTTATAATACAGTGATTACTGGCAGAGAAAGTGTTACTTATACATGGATTACTGGCAGGCAAAGGGTTAGTTATCATACAGTGATTACTGGCAGTGAAAGGTTACTTATAATACAGTGATTACTGGCAGGCAAAGGGTTAGTTATCATACAGTGATTACTGGTGGGGAAAGGGTTACTTATCATGGATTACTGGCAGGGAAAGGGTTAGTTATCATACAGTGATTACTGGCAGGGAAATGGTTAGATATCATACAGTGATTACTGGCAGGGAAAGGGTTAGTTATACAATGATTACTGGCAGGGAAAGGGTTAGTTATACAGTGATTACTGGCGGGGAAAGGGTTTCTTATCATACAGTGATTACTGGCAGAGAAAGGGTTACTTATCATACAGTGATTACTGGCAGGGAAAGGGTTACTTATACAGTGATTACTGGCAGGGAAAGGGTTACTTATACATTGATTACTGGCAGTGAAAGGGTTAGTTATACTGTGATTGCTGGCAGGGAAACGGTTAGTTATCATACAGTGATTACTGGCAGGGAAAGGGTTACTTATAATACACTGATTACTGGCAGGGAAAGTTTTACTTATCATACATTGATACTGGCTGGGAAAGGGTTACTTATCATACAATGATTACTGGCAGTGAAAGGGTTACTTATACAATGATTACTGGCAGGGAAAGGGTTACTTATCATACTGTGATTACTAACAGAGAAATGGTTACTTATTATACAATGATTACTAGCAGAGAAATGGTTACTTATCATACATTGATTACTGGTAGAGAAAGGGTTACTTATACAGTGATTACTAGCAGGGAAAGGGTTACTTATACAGTGATTTCTGGCAGAGAAATGGTTACTTATCATAGTGATTACTGGCAGAGAAAGGGTTACTTATTATACAATGATTACTAGCAGAGAAAGGGTTACTTATCATGCAGTGATTACTGGCAGAGAAAGGGTTATTTATCATACAGTGATTACTGGCAGAGAAAGGGTTACTTATCATACAGTGATTACTGGCAGTGAAAGGTTACTTATGATACAGTGATTACTGGCAGAGAATGGGTTACTTATCATACATGGATTACTGGCAGGCAAAGGGTTAGTTATCATGGATTACTGGCAGGGAAAGGGTTAGTTATCATACAGTGATTACTGGCAGGGAAAGGGTTACTTATCATACAATGATTACTGGCAGGCTAAGGGTTACTTATACAATGATTACTGGCACGGAAAGGGTTACTTATCATGGATTACTGGCAGGGAAAGGGTTAGTTATCATACAGTGATTACTGGCAGGGAAAGGGTTAGTTATCATTCAGTGATTACTGGCAGGGAAAGGGTTAGTTATACAGTGATTGCTGGCAGGGAAACGGTTAGTTATCATACAGTGATTACTGGCAGGGAAAGGGTTACTTATAATACATTGATTACTGGCAGGGAAAGGGTTACTTATAATACAGTGATTACTGGCAGAGAAAGGGTTAATTATCATACATTGACTGGCAGGGAAAGGGTTAGTTATCATACAGTGATTACTGGCAGGGAAAGGGTTATTTTTCATATATTGATTACTGGCAGGGAATGGGTTACTTATACATTGATTACTGGCAGAGAAAGGGTTACTTATACATTGATTACTGGTATAGAAAGGGTTATTTATCATACAGTGATTACTGGCAGAGAAAGGGTTACTTATCATACAGTGATTACTGGCAGGGAAAGGGTTTTTTATCATACAGTGATTACTGGCAGAGAAAGGGTTACTTATACATTGATTACTGGCAGGAAAAGGGTAACTTATCATACAGTGATTAGTGGTAGAGAAAGGGTTATTTATCATACAGTGATTACTGGCAGGGAAAGGGTTTTTTTTATCATACAGTGATTACTGGCAGTGAAAGGTTACTTATAATACAGTGATTAGTGGCAGTGAAAGGGTTACTTATCATACATGGATTACTGGCAGGCAAAGGGTTAGTTATACAGTGATTACTGGCGGGGAAAGGGTTAGTTATCATACAGTGATTACTGGCAGGGAAAGGGTTAGTTATACATGGATTGCTGGCAGGGAAAGGGTTACTTATCATGCAGTGATTACTGGCAGTGAAAGGTTACTTATAATATAGTGATTACTTGCAGAGAAAGGGTTTCTTATCATACATTGATTACTGGTAGAGAAAGGGTTACTTATCATACCTTGACTGGTAGAGAAAGGGTTACTTATCATACCTTGACTGGTAGAGAAAGGGTTACTTATCATACCTTGACTGGTAGAGAAAGGGTTACTTATACATGGATTATTGGCAGGCAAAGGGTTAGTTATCATACAGTGATTACTGGTTGGGAAAGGGTTACTTATCATGGATTACTGGCAGGGAAAGGGTTAGTTATCATACAGTGATTACTGGCAGGGAAAGGGTTAGTTATCATGCAGTGATTACTGGCAGTGAAAGGTTACTTATAATACAGTGATTACTGGCAGAGAAAGGGTTACTTATCATACATGGATTACTGGTAGAGAAAGGGTTACTTATACAGTGATTACTGGCAGAGAAAGGGTTACTTATCATACAGTGATTACTGGCAGGGAAAGGGGTTTTTTTTATCATACAGTGATTACTGGCAGGCAAAGGGTTAGTTATACAGTGATTACTGGCGGGGAAAGGGTTAGTTATCATACAGTGATTACTGGCAGGGAAAGGGTTAGTTATACAGTGATTACTGGCAGGGAAAGGGTTACTTATCATACATGGATTGCTGGCAGGGAAAGGGTTACTTATCATGCAGTGATTACTGGCAGTGAAAGGTTACTTATAATACAGTGATTACTTGCAGATAAATGGTTACTTATCATACATTGATTACTGGTAGAGAAAGGGTTACTTATCATACATTGATTACTGGTAGAGAAAGGGTTACTTATACAGTGATTACTAGCAGGGAAAGGGTTACTTATACAGTGATTTCTGGCAGAGAAATGGTTACTTATCATAGTGATTACTGGCAGAGAAAGGGTTACTTATTATACAATGATTACTAGCAGAGAAAGGGTTACTTATCATGCAGTGATTACTGGCAGAGAAAGGGTTATTTATCATACAGTGATTACTGGCAGAGAAAGGGTTACTTATCATACAGTGATTACTGGCAGTGAAAGGTTACTTATGATACAGTGATTACTGGCAGAGAATGGGTTACTTATCATACATGGATTACTGGCAGGCAAAGGGTTAGTTATCATGGATTACTGGCAGGGAAAGGGTTAGTTATCATACAGTGATTACTGGCAGGGAAAGGGTTACTTATCATACAATGATTACTGGCAGGCTAAGGGTTACTTATACAATGATTACTGGCACGGAAAGGGTTACTTATCATGGATTACTGGCAGGGAAAGGGTTAGTTATCATACAGTGATTACTGGCAGGGAAAGGGTTAGTTATCATTCAGTGATTACTGGCAGGGAAAGGGTTAGTTATACAGTGATTGCTGGCAGGGAAACGGTTAGTTATCATACAGTGATTACTGGCAGGGAAAGGGTTACTTATAATACATTGATTACTGGCAGGGAAAGGGTTACTTATAATACAGTGATTACTGGCAGAGAAAGGGTTAATTATCATACATTGACTGGCAGGGAAAGGGTTAGTTATCATACAGTGATTACTGGCAGGGAAAGGGTTATTTTTCATATATTGATTACTGGCAGGGAATGGGTTACTTATACATTGATTACTGGCAGAGAAAGGGTTACTTATACATTGATTACTGGTATAGAAAGGGTTATTTATCATACAGTGATTACTGGCAGAGAAAGGGTTACTTATCATACAGTGATTACTGGCAGGGAAAGGGTTTTTTATCATACAGTGATTACTGGCAGAGAAAGGGTTACTTATACATTGATTACTGGCAGGAAAAGGGTAACTTATCATACAGTGATTAGTGGTAGAGAAAGGGTTATTTATCATACAGTGATTACTGGCAGGGAAAGGGTTTTTTTTATCATACAGTGATTACTGGCAGTGAAAGGTTACTTATAATACAGTGATTAGTGGCAGTGAAAGGGTTACTTATCATACATGGATTACTGGCAGGCAAAGGGTTAGTTATACAGTGATTACTGGCGGGGAAAGGGTTAGTTATCATACAGTGATTACTGGCAGGGAAAGGGTTAGTTATACATGGATTGCTGGCAGGGAAAGGGTTACTTATCATGCAGTGATTACTGGCAGTGAAAGGTTACTTATAATATAGTGATTACTTGCAGAGAAAGGGTTTCTTATCATACATTGATTACTGGTAGAGAAAGGGTTACTTATCATACCTTGACTGGTAGAGAAAGGGTTACTTATCATACCTTGACTGGTAGAGAAAGGGTTACTTATCATACCTTGACTGGTAGAGAAAGGGTTACTTATACATGGATTATTGGCAGGCAAAGGGTTAGTTATCATACAGTGATTACTGGTTGGGAAAGGGTTACTTATCATGGATTACTGGCAGGGAAAGGGTTAGTTATCATACAGTGATTACTGGCAGGGAAAGGGTTAGTTATCATGCAGTGATTACTGGCAGTGAAAGGTTACTTATAATACAGTGATTACTGGCAGAGAAAGGGTTACTTATCATACATGGATTACTGGTAGAGAAAGGGTTACTTATACAGTGATTACTGGCAGAGAAAGGGTTACTTATCATACAGTGATTACTGGCAGGGAAAGGGGTTTTTTTTATCATACAGTGATTACTGGCAGGCAAAGGGTTAGTTATACAGTGATTACTGGCGGGGAAAGGGTTAGTTATCATACAGTGATTACTGGCAGGGAAAGGGTTAGTTATACAGTGATTACTGGCAGGGAAAGGGTTACTTATCATACATGGATTGCTGGCAGGGAAAGGGTTACTTATCATGCAGTGATTACTGGCAGTGAAAGGTTACTTATAATACAGTGATTACTTGCAGATAAATGGTTACTTATCATACATTGATTACTGGTAGAGAAAGGGTTACTTATCATACCTTGACTGGTAGAGAAAGGGTTACTTATCATACCTTGACTGGTAGAGAAAGGGTTACTTATACATGGCTTATTGGCAGGCAAAGGGTTAGTTATCATACAGTGATTACTGGTTGGGAAAGGGTTACTTATCATGGATTACTGGCACGGAAAGTGTTAGTTATCATACAGTGATTACTGGCAGGGAAAGGGTTAGTTATCATGCAGTGATTACTGGCAGTGAAATGGTTACTTATAATACAGTGATTACTGGCAGAGAAAGGGTTACTTATCATACATGGATTACTGGCAGGCAAAAGGTTAGTTATACTGTGATTACTGGTGGGGAAAGGGTTACTTATCATCATGGATTACTGGCAGGGAAAAGTTTAGTTATCATACATGGATTACTGGCTAGGAAAGGGTTACTTATCATACAATGATTACTGGCAGTGAAAGGGTTACTTATTATACAATGATTACTAGCAGAGAAAGGGTTACTTATCATACATTGATTACTGGTAGAGAAAGGGTTACTTATACAGTGATTACTGGCAGGGAAAGGGTTACTTATCATACAGTGATTACTGGCAGAGAAAGGGTTACTTATCATACAGTGATTACTGGCAGTGAAAGGTTACTTATCATACAGTGATTACTGGCAGCGAAAGGGTTACTATAATACATTGATTACTGGCAGGGAAAGGGTTACTTATCCAGTGATTGCTGGCAGGGAAAGGGTTACTTATCATACAGTGATTAGTGGCGGGGAAAGGGTTAGTTATCATTCAGTGATTACTGGCGGGGAAAGGGTTAGTTATCATTCAGTGATTACTGGCGGGGAAAGGGTTAGTTATCATACATGGATTACTGGCAGGGAAAGGGTTACTTATCATACAGTGATTACTGGCAGGGAAAGGGTTACTTATCATACAGTGATTGCTGGCAGGGAAAGGGTTACTTATAATACTTTGATTACTGGCAGGGAAAGGGTTAGTTATCATACAGTGATTACTGGCAGGGAAAGGGTTACTTATCATACAGTGATTACTGGCAGGGAAAGGGTTACTTATCATACAGTGATTACTGGCAGGGAAATGGTTACTTATCATACAGTGATTACTGGCAGGGAAAGGGTTTTTTTATCATACAGTGATTACTGGCAGGGAAAGGGTTACTTATCATACATGGATTGCTGGCAGGGAAAGGGTTACTTATACAGTGATTACTGGCAGTGAAAGGTTACTTATAATACAGTGATTACTTGCAGATAAAGGGTTACTTATCATACATTGATTACTGGTAGAGAAAGGGTTACTTATCATACCTTGACTGGTAGAGAAAGGGTTACTTATACATGGATTATTGGCAGGCAAATGGCTAGTTATTATACAGTGATTACTGGTTGGGAAAGGGTTAGTTATCATGCAGTGATTACTGGCAGTGAAATGGTTACTTATAATACAGTGATTACTGGCAGAGAAAGGGTTACTTATCATACATGGATTACTGGCAGGCAAAAGGTTAGTTATACTGTGATTACTGGTGGGGAAAGGGTTACTTATCATGGATTACTGGCAGGGAAAAGTTTAGTTATCATACAATGATTACTGGCAGTGAAAGGGTTACTTATTATACAATGATTACTAGCAGAGAAAGGGTTACTTATCATACATTGATTACTGGCAGGGAAAGGGTTACTTATCATACAGTGATTACTGGCAGGGAAAGGGTTACTTATCATACAGTGATTACTGGCAGGGAAAGGGTTACTTATCATACAGTGATTACTGGCAGGGAAAGGGTTACTTATCATCATGGAAGGTCACAGCGTCTGGTCATCCTGTTGTACACAGCGCACGATTGGCGCCATATCGCATACGATATCTTCTGATTGTCTGTGCAGCGTAGATGACTGGACGGCGTCGCATGCGACCAGCAGGAAGGCGCAATAGTGGGTACACCCTAGCCGATATACACGATTTGTCGTCCTGGTGTGTACCCCGCCTTAGGCATCGCTGGGACAGCGCAGGTGAGCATTGGAGCTTAGGCTCATCACTATCACACGGCCTCAGTTATCTGCCAGTCATGTTCCTGTTACCAGTCGTTACCAATGGCGGCTCCACAGCTGGGGCTCCAGCGCAGTACTAAATTCAGATAGGGAAGACAGACCAACTACCAGTGAGTCCCAGCCATCTATGGGCCGTATTCAATTAGTTTCGCACCCACGGAAAAGTTTTGCCTCTCAGACTTTTTGCCGACATCACAGTTTTTGGACGGGGAAACTTATCGTGCGCATACCCGCTATTCGCCGTATTCAATTGCAAAACACGGGAAAACAGCAAGCGGCGAATTCAGAACAGGCGGAAAGTGCTGTCAGAATTGGGGTAACCAGTCTGAACCCCCCAAAAAGATGCGCTAACATTGGGGATCAATATAGATGTGTCCGAATAGCCCTAATAAAGCTGTTATTGGGGCAATTAAGTTGTTTCAAAAGTCTCTTATTAGCGTCTTTGCACAAGTGGTGAAGAATGGCGTTAAGCTGTATTTTGGGGGGGGAAATAAGTAGACCTGTCTTATTTGGGGTACATGAAAATGGGCGCTAAAGTGAAGTTTTAAAAAACGTGAAAAACACCTGCTGCATCACCTGCAATCCCCAAAACCCTCGCCCCATCCTTACAGCACCCCAAGAAGTCTATTTCACTAGTTTTTATACTTGTCCCCCCACTTTGTGCTTTTTCTCCCCCAAAATGAAAGTACTTTTTTGTGGTGTTCTTAAGTTTTACCCTGGGATTTTAGACACAGTTGTCCTTTGGGGGGCTGTCCCCTCTGAGAAGTTTCCCCACATTTGCACCACAAAATAAAAGTGTTGCACTTCTTTGCTCCTGCTATTCAGAGGCGAATCTTTTTCGTCTGTTACATTGTATTGACTTTCCACGTAGGCGAAAACCGGCTGGATTTGAATACGGAGATAAGTTCCGACCTGGCGAAAAGATGCAGTCGGCGATACTTTTTTGCGGGAAACGGCTTTCCGCTTCTAATTGAATACGGCCCTATTTATGGCAGCGTGTGAAATGGCAGTTGGTGTGGCAGCGTGTGAAATGGCAGTTGGTGTGGCAGCGTGTGAAATGGCGGTTGGTGTGGCAGCGTGAAATGGGGGTTGGTGTGGCAGCGTGTGAAATGGCAGTTGGTGTGGCAGCGTGTGAAATGGCAGTTGGTGTGGCAGCGTGTGAAATGGCAGTTGGTGTGGCAGCGTGTGAAATGGGGATTGGTGTGGCAGCGTGTGAAATGGCAGATATTGTGGCAGCGTGTGAAATGGCAGATATTGTGGCAGCGTGTGAAATGGCAGTTGGTGTGGCAGCATGTGAAATGGCAGTTGGTGTGGCAGCGTGTGAAATGGCAGATGGTGTGGCAGCGTGTGAAATGGCAGTTGGTGTGGCAGCTTGTGAAATGGCAGTTGGGGTGGTAGCTTGTGAAATGGCAGATGGTGTGGCAGCGTGTGAAATGGCGGTTGGTGTGGCAGCGTGTGAAATGGCAGATATTCTGGCAGCGTGTGAAATGGAAGATGGTGTGGCAGCGTGTGAAATGGCAGATGGTGTGGCAGCGTGTGAAATGGCAGTTGGTGTGGAAGCGTGTGAAATGGCAGTTGGTGTGGAAGCGTGTGAAATGGCAGTTGGTGTGGCAGCGTGTGAAATGGGGGTTGGTGTGGCAGCGTGTGAAATGGCGGTTGGTGTGGCAGCGTGTGAAATGGCGGTTGGTGTGGCAGCGTGTGAAATGGCAGATGGTGTGGCAGCGTGTGAAATGGCAGATGGTGTGGCAGCGTGTGAAATGGCAGATGGTGTGGCAGCGTGTGAAATGGCAGATGGTGTGGCAGCGTGTGAAATGGCAGATATTGTGGCAGCGTGTGAAATGGCAGTTGGTGTGGCAGCGTGTGAAATGGCAGATGGTGTGGCAGCGTGTGAAATGGCAGTTGGTGTGGCAGCTTGTGAAATGGCAGTTGGGGTGGTAGCTTGTGAAATGGCAGATGGTGTGGCAGCGTGTGAAATGGCGGTTGGTGTGGCAGCGTGTGAAATGGCAGATATTGTGGCAGCGTGTGAAATGGCAGATATTCTGGCAGCGTGTGAAATGGAAGATGGTGTGGCAGCGTGTGAAATGGCAGATGGTGTGGCAGCATGTGAAATGGCAGTTGGTGTGGAAGCGTGTGAAATGGCAGTTGGTGTGGAAGCGTGTGAAATGGCAGTTGGTGTGGCAGCGTGTGAAATGGGGGTTGGTGTGGCAGTGTGTGAAATGGCGGTTGGTGTGGCAGCGTGTGAAATGGCAGTTGGTGTGGCAGCGTGTGAAATGGCAGATGGTGTGGCAGCGTGTGAAATGGCAGATGGTGTGGCAGCGTGTGAAATGGCAGTTGGGGTGGCAGCGTGTGAAATGGCGGTTGGTGTGGCAGCGTGTGAAATGGCAGATGGTGTGGCAGCGTGTGAAATGGCAGTTGGTGTGACAGCGTGTGAAATGGCAGTTGGGGTGGCAGCGTGTGAAGTGGCGGTTGGTGTGGCAGCGTGTGAAGTGGCGGTTGGTGTGGCAGCGTGTGAAATGGCAGTTGGTGTGGAAGCGTGTGAAATGGCAGTTGTTGTGGCAGCGTGTGAAATGGCAGTTGGTGTGACTCCCCTTTTTGAATTTTGGTCTGCGCTGCTGCTTCACCTCTGGAACCGCCGCTGGTCATTACTAATCTTAAACAGAGCTCCACCCATTTAAGGCTCCTAACTGTCATGTGTTTGAGACAGGAGCTGATTGGCTGGAGCCCCAGTTAAGATTAGTAACAAGTGATAACAAGAATGTCACTCATTGATAAATGAGGGCCACAGTTTGAAAGTTGCGCTGCCTAATTGCGTTGACTGAGAGCCACCATTGTGATTTCACGGCGATTGTGTGGCTGCAGACTGTTACTTCAGAAGTTATTATACATTGAGGTGATATTCTATCACCTGCATTTCTTGACTAATTATGTTCTGTTTACGTTACCCTGAGATGGCGTTCAAGGAACAAGTCCGCGTCAGTGCATATGTCGCCATAATACTTGCTAGAATGTCCTCACGAATGAGATTTACAGCCTTTTTATGTAATACCTGGTGTTATTCTGTGTTTATAGATAACTCGACCAAACCCTGTCAGTCACTTTCACTTGCTCCTCTACTGGTGATATGTAGAATGTCAGCTCATAAGGCTAGTGGTTCAGAACCCAACAAGAAAGCCACCCTGACCTTGTGTGATTTATCTGCTGAATGGTTTTAGTTTAGTGATGAGAAGCGCCGATAGGTTTTTCCCCAATTTATATAAATGCAATATTTGCAGATAATGATTCACCTGCGCCCGACCTAGTGTGTGTCCTGTTTACACGTGTCAGTAAGCTTTCCTGCTGTTTCCTGTTGATGTGTCAGGAAGGTTTGGGAGGAACCCTGAAAAAATGCAATACCTGTATTCATTTCTCACGTGTGTCCAATAGTCATAAATGTAACAAATATAAGAAATGTCACAGTAATATATGGTCGGTACTAGGGACGGGAATCAGATCGAAAAAAGGAGAGTTATGGTAAAACTAACCCTTGTTAACTCTCTTTCTTCAAAGTCCATAGGGTCCACAGGGAGACAATGGGGTGTAGGTGGGACCTGGAGGACCGGACACCAACAGCAAAGCTTTTCAATCCCAGGATGCTCCAGTCCTTCCCCCTATACCCCGCCCACAGCCTGAGGGCAACTTGTTAACAAGCCCAAGGCAGGAGCAGGAGAGGAGAGAAGGAAGACTGGTACACTGAGGAATCTCACTCTCACACAGAGAAATGGTGACCAAGAGAATAAACCCATAGAAGTCAGGTGCGTCAGGGCGGGTGCCCTGTGGACCCTATGGACTACGAAGAATGAGAGTTAACAAGGGTAAGTTTTACCATAACTCTCCTTTTCTTCTTCAAGGTCCATAGGACTCCACAGGGAGACAATGGGGATGTCCCAAAGCAGTTGTTCAAGGGCGGGAATGCTCCTGAGCTGAGAGGAGAACCCGGCGCCCGAAGGAAGCATCCTGAGAGGCAAATGTATAAAAGGCATAGAACCTAAGAAAGGTGTGGACAGAAGACCACGTGGCTGCCTTACATAGCTGTTCAGCAGAGGCGCCATGCTGGGCTGCCCACGAGGGACCCACAGAGTGAGTAGAATGCGCGGATACTGTAGCCGGCACAGGAAGGCCAGTCTGCGTGTAAGCCTGTGAGAAAGTCATGTGAAGTCATCTGGCCAGAGTCTGTTTGTTAGCTAGCCATCCCTTCTTGAATCCATATAAGATGAAGAGGGAGTCTGATTTCCTGATGGAACTAGTATGGTCCATGTAGATCTTCAGAGCACGGACCACATCCAAAGAAGCCTCACCTGCCGAGAGGTCTGGTGATTGAAAGGCCGGAACCACAATTTCCTCATTAAGGTGGAAACGAGAAACCACCTTGGGAAGAAAGCCCAGGCGTGTTCTGAGAACAGCCCTGTCCTGATGAAATATTAAAAAAGGGGCAGCGACATGAAAGCGCCCCTAAATCCGATACCCAACGGTCAGATGCTACAGCCAGAGTTTTCGCAGCGAACCACTCGACATCCACGGATTCCAGGAGTTTGAATGGAGGTTCCTGAAGTGCGTGGAAAACCACTGACAAATCCCATGGAGCCACAGGAGGGACAAAGGGTGGTTGTATAAGTACAACAACTTGTAGGAAGGTGTGAACATCCGGTACAGGAGCAATTCTGCGCTGGAACCGGATGGACAGAGCAGAGACGTGCACTTTCAGAGATGCTAGACGGAGTCCAAGATCCAATCCAGCCTGAAGAAAGGCAAGTATTCTAAAAACCTTAAAAAGTTGAGGGTCATAGTTTCTAGGAGCACACCACTGGAAATATGTATGGCATATATGGTGATCAATTCTGGCTCAGGCCGGTTTACATGCTCTGAGCATGGTCTGGACCACAGAGCTAGAAAATCCCTTAGCCCTTATGATGGATGTCTCAAGAGCCAAGCCGTAAAAGACAGGCAGGCCAGGTGCAGATGTAGACAGGGACCCTGAGACAACACGTCTAGTCATAGAGGAAGTTAAAGAGGAACGTCTATAGAAAGACTTTGAAAATCGGAGTACCAATGGTGTCTGAGCCAAGCCAGAGCTACCAACAGGACTGCCCCCTTCCTGTTTGAACTTCCAAAGAACCTGAGGAAGAAGGAATATTGGAGGGAAGAGGTACACCAAATGGTAGGTTGCATTGGGGTCCCTTGTCCTGGTTTCATATACTGGAAGTTTGTGGTTGTGTCTTGAGGCCAGAAGGTCCACATGCGGTAGACCCCATTTGTCCACCAGGAGCTGAAAGACTTGTGGATGTAGAAACCACTCTCCTGCATGCACGTCGTGGCGGCTGAGGAGATCTGCTTCTCAATTGAGAATTCCTGGGATGAACACTGAGGAGATGGCTGGGAGATGGCGTTCGGTCCATGTGATAATGCGGGACACTTCTGCAATTGTTTCCGATTTCGAGTGCCTCCTTGGTGATTGAGGTAGGCCACTGCTATGGTGTTGTCGGACTGTACTTGTACTGGCCTGCCCTGAAGAATATCCTGAGCCAGACTGAGAGCTCTGTAGATGGCTCGGAGTTCCAGGATGCTGATTGGTAAGACCACCTCGGCTGGAGTCCAGCGGGCTTGGATGGAGCGCTGGCCGGTCACTGCACCCCACCCGCGGAGGCTTGCGTCCGTGGTGAGGAGTACCCAGTCCTGGATGCAAAAGGGACGTTCCTTGTCTAAATGGGATGTCTGCAGAGCCAGGGACACGGGCGTGACATCACGTAACGTCTCGCTGAGTCTGGTCATGGCCTCATGCGGTGATGCGCCGGCTAGTTGGCAGCTGCTAGTTTACTTTAAGTCCCGAGTCGGAGGGAAAGGGGTAGTCGGCGACTGGCCGGCCGCCAAAACCAACCAAGTAATAGAGAATATCGAAATACAGCTAAAAACAAAACAAAAATCAATAGCGAAGAACCATCGAAACCTCACTATTGATGTTTCCGTTATCGCTAGCGAGTAATGATAGGCGTTATCTTTTCATTATTAATACTGAGCGTCTGGTTTTATAGTCGCCATGTACAGAATAGTTTCCAGGTAGCCGTCACTGCTGAGCGTGGTGAGAATGGGGCTGATTCTGTATAGTGCTAACAGGTGGCCGTCTCCCCCTGCGCTCAGTGACTGGGATAGTAGAGTGTCAGCTCCACCGGGGCAGGGGCAGATGTGCCCTGATATAATGTTCTCCGTAAGGCTATATAAATAATGTATAATAACCCTACAAGTAGGCCTGCGGTCACATTACAGAGGCGGGATAATAAACAGCTGGGTGTCCTGGCTCAGAGGGGTTAATTCCGCACCAATGACTGACATGAAGTGAGGGCTCCCCTCAGTGTACAGCTGTGCCCGGCTGGGCGGATCTCCTATTGGAGCACAATGATTGTATTGAAGGGATTTCGGGAGAGGGTCCGTCCCTTCTGAAGCCCCTGGGTCACAGCTGTGCCTGCTGTAGCAAATGGACTCTGAGACATAACTTAGAAAGGAATCACCCAACACACACACACGGCTGCTGAATTCTGTGGAACGACACTGCCACACAGTGGTTGTCCTGACAAAGTGCAGGACCCCCCCCTTCCCTTCCCACTCCCTCGTAGTTCTGTTCCCTTATGAAGAAGTGTCAGGGTGTGTCTTGCTTGTTTTAACATCACTTAACCGCTAAAGACATCATTTACACCCAATAATCTGTTCATTTGTAATAAAGTGTTATTTCTCTGTGCCCAGACGGTTCCTCCCTCTCTCCTCTCTCGGCTCCTGACACCAAACATAATGGAAGACAGTTGTTATTCCCACAGTGCAATGTGGAGTCTGGAATGTGGGAGCAGAATAGGGACTAAAAGCCGTTCTCTCCATTCCCCTCACACTGCTCGTTATGTGACCTGTATTATGTACTGAGACCTGCCACCGAATCAGACTACATATACCCCTTCCAGTGCCTGCTTCTGGCCAGAAGTGACCCGTATATCTGACCAGTCACTGGGCAGCAGTGACCCGTATATCTGACCAGTCTCTGGGCAGCAGTGACCCGTATATCTGACCAGTCTCTGGGCAGCAGTGACCCGTATATCTGACCAGTCTCTGGGCAGCAGTGACCCGTATATCTGACCAGTCTCTGGGCAGCAGTGACCCGTATATCCAACCAGTCTCTGGGCATAAGTGACCCGTATATCTGACCAGTCTCTGGGCATGAGTGACCCGTATATCTGACCAATCTCTGGGCAGCAGTGACCCGTATATCTGACCAGTCTCTGGGAATGAGTGACCCGTATACCTGACCAGTCTCTGGGCATGAGTGACCCGTATATCCGACCAGTCTCTGGGCATGAGTGACCCGTATATCTGACCAATCTCTGGGCAGCAGTGACCCGTATATCTGACCAGTCACTGGGAATGAGTGACCCGTATACCTGACCAGTCACTGGGAATGAGTGACCCGTATACCTGACCAGTCACTGGGAATGAGTGACCCGTATATCTGACCAGTCACTGGGCAGCAGTGACCCGTATATCTGACCAGTCTCTGGGCAGCATAGACCAGTATATCTGACCAGTCTCTGGGCAGCAGTGACCCGTATATCTGACCAGTCTCTGGGCAGCAGTGACCCGTATATCTGACCAGTCACTGGGAATGAGTGACCCGTATACCTGACCAGTCTCTGGGCAGCAGTGACCCGTATATCTGACCAGTCTCTGGGCAGCAGTGACCCGTATATCTGACAAGTCTGTGGGCAGCAGTGACCCGTATATCTGACCAGTCTCTGGGCAGCAGTGACCCGTATATCTGACAAGTCTGTGGGCAGCAGTGACCCGTTTATCTGACCAGTCTCTGGGCAGCAGTGACCCGTTTATCTGACCAGTCTCTGGACAGCAGTGACCCGTATATCTGACCAGTCACTGGGCAGCAGTGACCCGTATATCTGACCAGTCACTGGGCAGCAGTGACCCGTATATCTGACCAGTCACTGGGCAGCAGTGACCCGTATATCTGAGCACAGAAATTGCGGAAGTGGGTAAGATATCAGAGCGTCACTTTGCCCCTCTCCATAATGCCTCGGATCTGATACCTATAGCCATCTTACAGGCTTACTTACTAAAGTGAAATTTGAGACAAATTCTCAGAAAACTGAAGTATATTGGAGGATTGCGTCATTATTTAGTATCTGGGCCATTTTGCGTCCGTGTTCTGCTGTAGTTATCAGATATATCTGCAGTCAGCTCTTTATTTCCATTACAAATGAATTTCCATAGCTGTCTGTGGAAACATGGCACCCAGGAGCTAACGCCATTGTAGGCTATAGACTCCAATATGACAGATGTCCCTAGAGTAGACCACCGTACCCTCCCCAGCAGTGTATACATGCAGATGTGCGAACTGAGGGCCTCATTCAGCAAGGAACGCAGGTGCTTATACGCATGCAATCGGTCGAACTAACCACTGCGATCAGGACAGCGATCGCAGAGGATACACAGACCCATGGCAGAGTGACAGGAAGTGCCGTGTGTGTGGGTGGTGACGGCAGCATGGGCGCGCAAAAATTCCGCACTGCGATACCAGAGGCCGTCTGAGGCCTCATAGTGTGCGCTGACGTAAGCATTTCCTGAGTAAGGTCAGGGCTTCATTCACTGTCCGATGTCACCGATTGTTTTGCTATGTTGTGAAAGTATACGGATGTGAGTAAGGGGACGCGGGCGTCCTTATGTCAGGCTGCGATCGCAATGCAAATGCAAACAGGGATGTAGTTATATGACCTCGGCCGCCGGTCACAATCCCAACGCCGGAACGCCGGCTATGGAGTTATGACAAGCGTCAATATACCGATATAGCCTGTCATAATACCGACGCCGGAATACAGAACGCCGCGGGGCCAATCGATGCAAGTACGAGGTCCCGTTCTGTTAGCCGCAGGGGGAGGGGATGGTTAGCTTTAGGGCACCCTGGGGGGACTTGGGGTTAAGCACCCCCCGGGGAGGGTTAGGCTAGGGGAAGGGGGGTTAGGGTGCTGGGAGGGGGGGTAAGGTTTATGCATTAACGGGGGAAGGTTAGGGCTAGGCACTAGGGGGGGAAGTTAGGCCCATTCCTGCAAACATTTACATGTCAGCGCAGATATTAGCAACTGCGTTGTGTGCTTATAAGCAGAATAGCGTTCCAGACCCTGAGAGCCTAAGCCGCTTCCAAAATCAGCAAGCCGTGACGTTACCGTGTATGCTGCGCCCGGACCTCATCGGTCATACTGTCTCTACAAGAGGATTTTGGTAAATGGCAAATATTGTTATTTTCTTTTTGCTGCGATACACTTCAATAAAAAATGAGATTTTGTGAAGCATAATAAATGTCTTTTAGTGAATCAGGATAATAATCCTTTGCAGAGCATATAACACATCTGTCACACGGGAGGGGAAAGGTTATTATGTAGTGCCCCAGTTCCCAGATGCGTCCTTATATCTGGGGCACGAGTTACCAATCCATAATATACAGCGAGTGCACTACCCTGAGGAGCTTATGTATCAAAGCTTGATGTGAGATATATATCACCAACCACTCAGCTTCTAACTTACATTTTGCAGGCTGGGTTTAAGAAATGATAGTTTGGAGCTGATTGGTTGGTGATATATATTTCACAATTTTATCTCACATCCATATTTGATACATATGCCCCTTAATATCTGTATTCTACAGGGGATTTTTCAGTGGCACAGGGCAGGTATGTGTGTGCCACTCTGCACAGGGCAGGTATGTGTGTGCCACTCTGCACAGGGCAGGTATGTGTGTGCCACTCTGCACAGGGCAGGTATGTGTGTGCCCTGTGCAGAGTGGCGTACTGTAGTATAGTACCCGGGTGTTGGTGGTACATAGGGCTGTTCCCATACCACCTACCCCTGTAAATGAATTGTACTGTAGTATAGTACCCGGGTGTTGGTGGTACATAGGGCTGTTCCCATACCACCTAACCCTGTAGATGAATTGTACTGTAGTATAGTATCTGGGTGTTGGTGGTACATAGGGCTGTTCCCATACCACCTACCCCTGTAGATGAATTGTACTGTAATATAGTACCCGGGTGTTGGTGGTACATAGGGCTGATCCCATACCATCTACCCCTGTAGATGAATTGTACTGTAGTATAGTACCCGGGTGTTGGTGGTACATAGGGCTGTTCCCATACCACCTACCCCTGTAGATGAATTGTACTGTAATATAGTACCCGGGTGTTGGTGGTACATAGGGCTGATCCCATACCATCTACCCCTGTAGATGAATTGTACTGTAGTATAGTACCCGGGTGTTGGTGGCACATAGGGCTGTTCCCATACCACCTACCCCTGTAGATGAATTGTACTGTAGTATAGTACCCGGGTGTTGGTGGTACATAGGGCTGTTCCCATACCACCTACCCCTGTAAATGAATTGTACTGTAGTATAGTACCCGGGTGTTGGTGGTACATAGGGCTGTTCCCATACCACCTAACACTGTAGATGAATTGTACTGTAGTATAGTATCTGGGTGTTGGTGGTACATAGGGCTGTTCCCATACCACCTACCCCTGTAGATGAATTGTACTCTAATATAGTACCCGGGTGTTGGTGGTACATAGGGCTGTTCCCATACCACCTACCCCTGTAGATGAATTGTACTGTAATATAGTACCCGGGTGTTGGTGGTACATAGGGCTGATCCCATACCACCTACCCCTGTAGATGAATTGTACTGTAGTATAGTACCCGGGTGTTGGTGGCACATAGGGCTGTTCCCATACCACCTACCCCTGTAGATGAATTGTACTGTAGTATAGTACCCGGGTGTTGGTGGTACATAGGGCTGTTCCCATACCACCTACCCCTGTAGATGAATTGTACTGTAGTATAGTACCCGGGTGTTGGTGGTACATAGGGCTGTTCCCATACCACCTACCCCTGTAAATGAATTGTACTGTAGTATAGTACCCGGGTGTTGGTGGTACATAGGGCTGTTCCCATACCACCTAACCCTGTAGATGAATTGTACTGTAGTATAGTATCTGGGTGTTGGTGGTACATAGGGCTGTTCCCATACCACCTACCCCTGTAGATGAATTGTACTCTAATATAGTACCCGGGTGTTGGTGGTACATAGGGCTGTTCCCATACCATCTACCCCTGTAGATGAATTGTACTGTAATATAGTACCCGGGTGTTGGTGGTACATAGGGCTGATCCCATACCACCTACCCCTGTAGATGAATTGTACTGTAGTATAGTACCCGGGTGTTGGTGGCACATAGGGCTGTTCCCATACCACCTACCCCTGTAGATGAATTGTACTGTAGTATAGTACCCGGGTGTTGGTGGTACATAGGGCTGTTCCCATACCACCTACCCCTGTAGATGAATTGTACTGTAGTATAGTACCCGGGTGTTGGTGGTACATAGGGCTGTTCCCATACCACCTACCCCTGTAGATGAATTGTACTGTAGTATGGTACCCGGGTGTTGGTGGTACATAGGGCTGTTCCCATAACGCCTACCCCTGTAGATGAATTGTACTGTAGTATAGTACCCGGGTGTTGGTGGTACATAGGGCTGTTCCCATATCGCCTACCCCTGTAGATGAATTGTACTGTAGTATAGTACCCGGGTGTTGGTGGTACATAGGGCTGTTCCCATACCACCTACCCCTGTAGATGAATTGTACTGTAGTACAGTACCCGGGTGTTGGTGGTACATAGGGCTGTTCCCATACCACCTACCCCTGTAGATGAATTGTACTGTAGTATAGTACCTGGGTGTTGGTAGTACATAGGGCTGTTCCCATACCACCTACCCCTGTAGATGAATTGTACTGTAGTATAGTACCCGGGTGTTGGTGGTACATAGGGCTGTTCCCATACCGCCTACCCCTGTAGATGAATGGTACTGTAGTATAGTACCCGGGTGTTGGTGGTACATAGGGCTGTTCCCATACCGCCTACCCCTGTAGATGAATTGTACTGTAGTATAGTACCCGGGTGTTGGTTGTACATAGGGCTGTAGATTAATTGTACTGTAGTATAGTACCCGGGTGTTGGTTGTACATAGGGCTGTAGATGAATTGTACTGTAGTATAGTACCCGGGTGTTGGTGGTACATAGGGCTGTCCCCATAACGCCTACCCCTGTAGATGAATTGTACTGTAGTATAGTACCCGGGTGTTGGTGGTACATAGGGCTGTTCCCATACCGCCTACCCCTGTAGATGAATGGTACTGTAGTATAGTACCCGGGTGTTGGTGGTACATAGGGCTGTTCCCATACCGCCTACCCCTGTAGATGAATTGTACTGTAGTATAGTACCCGGGTGTTGGTTGTACATAGGGCTGTAGATTAATTGTACTGTAGTATAGTACCCGGGTGTTGGTTGTACATAGGGCTGTTCCCATACCACCTTTTCCTGTAGATGAATTGTACTGTAGTACAGTACCCGGGTGTTGGTGGTACATAGGGCTGTTCCCATACCGCCTACCCCTGTAGATGAATGGTACTGTAGTATAGTACCCGGGTGTTGGTGGTACATAGGGCTGTTCCCATACCGCCTACCCCTGTAGATGAATTGTACTGTAGTATAGTACCCGGGTGTTGGTTGTACATAGGGCTGTAGATTAATTGTACTGTAGTATAGTACCCGGGTGTTGGTTGTACATAGGGCTGTAGATGAATTGTACTGTAGTATAGTACCCGGGTGTTGGTGGTACATAGGGCTGTCCCCATACCGCCTACCCCTGTAGATGAATTGTACTGTAGTATAGTACCCGGGTGTTGGTGGTACATAGGGCTGTTCTGTTGTAGTGATGTTAGTGCATTGTGAGGTGTATCTGCCATCCGCAGGCCAGTCGGCTTCTCCACATATCGGGCTACCTTGAGATGTGTCAAATATCTGCAAAACAAGAAGCATTCTTCCTTTTTCTTCCTTTTTCCTTTTCTTTTTGCTGATTATAATGGAGCCTCAGTGCACTGTGGCCAAAGTGCTGTAAGAATAGCGTGGAACAGAACCCACGCTGCTGACACAGCGATCCCAAGCTTGCGGCTCTCCGTCGCGTTGTTTCTTTTTCATGAACAAGCGCCGGTCCTGGCTGCGAAACGTCCCCTTCTGCTCCCGATTCACATTTCTCACCAAAGAGAAAACTCATCCATCAAAAAGTTCTTTTTTCTTCTTTGGTTTTATGGGGATTCAGTAAATCACTGAGCAAAAATACTACAACTAAAAACGAAAAAGCTTGTCTGACAGATGATCTGGAAACGAATGTAAGCGGAATGAGGTCAGCGTTTGGCATGGCGGGCACACGGCATTAGGGGGAAAAGATGATGAAACGAGGATTTTCAGTTTTATGTGCTTGTTGGGGCGAATTTCCAGCCAACTTACAAATTTCAGAAGAAATAATAATTTCTCTAGAAAAGGCCGAGTGATCATTTTATGTCTTCTGCTGGCGATGGGAAAATAAGGCACTAATCTCTGCTGAGTAGAAAGCGATGATCTCAGTAGAACCCTCCTCTGTGTATTCTGCCCTGTGGTCACTAGGGCATAGGCCGATATATCCGGATACGGACCGTGCTCCTACGTTCTTCTCTCACCCCTGGCGGAAAGCTAAGCGAGAAGGCCAAAGGCCAATCACAAGACACAGTCCAGAGGTTCCCTTGGCCATAGGTGTATGGTGGGAACACTGTATTCGCGAGTCTCTGCGACATACCATGTCTAGCATTATACTTGCTCATCTTATTACTAAGTGGAAAATATGATTTTATAGACGTGTCTTATAATATACATCGTAATATCATTTACAGTACATGTGCCTCTTACTCCATGTGTGTATCCTCAGCAATAGATGGTAATAGGGTCATTAGGGCAGTAGTGGATGGTAATAAGGATATTAGGGCAGTAGTGGATGTTATAGGGTCATTAGGGCAGTAGTGGATGGTACTTTGGTCATTAGGGCAGTAGTGGATGGTAATAGGGGTATTAGGGCTGTAGTGGATGGTAATAGGGTCATTAGGACAGTAGTGGATGGTAATAGGGTCATTAGGGCAGTAGTGGATGGTAATAGGGGTATTAGGGCAGTAGTGGATGGTATTAGAGCCATTAGGGCAGTAGTGGATGGTAATAGGGGTATTAGGGCAGTAGTGGATGGTAATAGAGCCATTAGGGCAGTAGTAGGTGGTAATATTGCTGTTGCGGTGCTAGTGGATGGTAATAGAGGCATTTAGGCAGTAGTGGATGACAAAGGGGCAGTTAGTGTAGTAGACCAAAGGATTACTTTTTTCATGTCATTAGATAAAGTGAAACTTGTGGTAAGTTCTTTCTGTATATTCCTGGGAGCTTAGGACCTGATTCTGACCCGCTCACTAGATGGCTTCGCTCGCTAGATGCGTATGCAAATTCTTCATGGCAGGTGATCGCACAGTAAGGCATTAGCACGCGTACTGTGTCCTAGCGTGTGATTGAATTGTGTATGCAGACGCCCACCAGCCAATCTTAAGACGCCCACTTGCGCACGTCATCTCCAGGAAGTGTATGCAACCATCGCTACATCGGGTAACATCGGACGCGATTGCAGCGCTTGTGGTTGACCATGCCCTGCCGCAAGCACTGCGAGCACTTCAGTGTAAAATCCAGCCAGGTGATGTGTACTAATAACAGTATGGGGTAAGCAGGGAATGTGACAGCGGTCCAGGTATAAGCAAAGGCCCATCATTATTCCCAGGATACACATGAACATTCCCCGAGTGTCCTGCAGTGTAGCTGAGTGATGTACTCCTGTGGTAGGGTGGCTTCACCTCTCCCGGAATGGCCCACTGTCCCCATACACTAGTATCACAGATATCTCCTGCTTACCTTTCTCTCCTGGAATGGCCGCTGTCCCCATACACTAGTATCACAGATATCTCCTGCTTACCTTTCTCTCCTGGAATGGCCCGCTGTCCCCATACACTAGTATCACAGATATCTCCTGCTTACCTTTCTCTCCCGGAATGGCCCGCAGAATTCATCAAGCTCTGAAAATATAATATTTTCGTAGCTTGACTGCGGTAGCATTCGCCATCTTCAGATGCCGATTGCTCCTGCTCCAGGATCGCAACCCGCTCCTTCCCTATGGGAAGTAGGTCCGGGTTGCGATGAGGGATCCTTTCTGATCACTCTGCCCCTCTCCGGCTCCTTCCGCCAGACATCGGGGCGCTTGTGCACATGCGTAGGTTGCGCATGTGCAGTCCCGTCACTGTCCCGAAAGAAGCAGTGGAAAGATTCACTGCTCCGAAAAGGAGCAGTGAAGCCGCTCGCGGGAGACAGCCGATATCAGTTAAGCTGTCACAGCGCCGGAGGAATGATGAATTGCTCCGGTAGTTGCGACAAGTTAAAATGTTAATTATCGGGGTCTGTTCGGACCCCGATAATTAACATCAAGAATAGGACCCTTTGTCATGGAGATACAAAGACTAATATATGAAGACGTCCTCAGTTTAGCAATTTATGTCATATTAAAGATATATTAAAAAAGAATGATGAACTAAAAATGATTAAAATAAAAACAAAAATTGGAACAAATAAAGCACAAATAAAAATGATGATTAAATAAAATCACAGTGTTACATGATTACAATTATTGATAAAATTTAAACGTAAAGCACAAAACAAATATAAAAAGAATCACTTAAAAGTTTTGCAACGCGTTTCACAGCACCTGGCTGCTTCCTCAGGCAATGGAGAATGCTGTCTTTCTTACGTATTTGTTATCACATTGTCAGCTATACTGGGCAGTGCTCTCCCCAGAAATTTTTTCCAGCCGGGTGGCATCAAGAAGTAGCCGTGTGGGGACCTTCACAATTATGCGCCTACCGGGAAAAGGGGTATCTCCCTTACCATTCCAGCCTGACAGGTCTCAGACTGCTCACCCACTGGCTCTCAGTGAAAAGTGCCCATTATGCAGTGCCCCTTGTAGTTATCCCCATATGCAGTGCCCCCTGTAGTATTGCTTTGTCCTTATTGTTTGCCCCCAGGCTGAAGTAGTGCCCCCAGACTGGCCCCTTATGCAGTGCCCTCAGGCTTAATTAGTGTCCCTTATGCAGTGCCCCAGGCTTAATTAGTGTCCCTTATGCAGTGCCCCCAGGCTGGCCCCTTATGCAGTGCCTCCAGGCTTAATTAGTGTCCCTTATGCAGTGCCTCCAGGCTGGCCCCTTATGCAGTGCCTCCAGGCTTAATTAGTGTCCCTTATGCAGTGCCCCCAGGCTGGCCCCTTATGCAGTGCCTCCAGGCTTAATTAGTTTCCCTTATGCAGTGCCCCAGGCTTAATTAGTGTCCCTTATGCAGTGCCCCCAGGCTGGCCCCTTATGCAGTGCCCCCAGGCTGGCCCCTTATGCAGTGCCCCCAGGCTGGCCCCTTATGCAGTGCCTCCAGGCTTAAATAGTGCCCCTTATGCAGTGCCCTCAGGCTTAAATATTGTCCCTTATGCAGTGCCCCAGGCTTAATTAGTGTCCCTTATGCAGTGCCCCCAGGCTGGCCCCTTATGCAGTGACCCCAGGCTTAAATAGTGCCCCTTAGGCAGTGCCCCCAGACTGGTCCCAGCCAAGAACTTACCTTAACTTGCTCACCGCTCGCGCTCCCACTGCCTCACTCTGACTGGATCTAACTAGATCCAGCAGGCGCGCGGGGCAGGCTCTACATGTCGCGGATGACATGATGTCACCTGCGCACTGCATCACTGGGAACGCTTGCCTCTGAAGCGATCGGAGCCTTCTTTAGCCTCCGGTCACTTCAGAGGCCAGCGTTCCACAGCGGGGGTCGGCGGGGGAAAGTGCCAGTCGGTAGGCTGTTTCTGCCGGGTGTTGCACCCGTAGAAAACAGCTTGGGGAGAACACTGCTGGGGATATCTTTATGTATTATGCTGGGCACACGTTATGTGATTATCAGCCCGATCCGCAGATTAATCGCAGATTGGGCCGGTAATTACATTGAGTATGGCCAGCGGTGATCCGTCTGTCGGACATGCTGAAGTCGCCCAGCATGTCTGATAGATCTGATCATTGTTCAGCCGCATCTGACAGTGCATGCGCAGTCCCAGCCGACTGCCCAACATTTCCCCTGATCCTTCACAGAGGAGGAACGGGGCCACTATATCTGCTGGGTGTCAGGCTGTTGGATTGGACTGCCAGACATTATATCGGACAGGTTACGTCCATCTTTATAATCCATCTCTCCTCTATGAGTTAATGATTTACATAGTGTCATAGACACATATACATTTATACTGTGATACCTCCATAGGTCAGGATTTCATATCCCATCCGCACCAGGATAGTTATTGCTTCAGTTAATAATATAGAAACAATTAAGAGATGGGTCAATAATATTCTGCATGGGCAGCATAACAAAGTATAAAATAATTGCCATTAATGATATGATCAGCATCACTGTGCACTCATATAGGAAGGCCTTCCATCTACCCAATACTCAGCTCATGCAAACCTTACCACTTGTCTCACCACGCATTTCCCCATAACACCAGGTGCATTTCCCCATAACACCAGGTGCATTTCCCCATAACAGCAGACGCATTTCCCCATAACAGCAGGCGCATTTCCCCTATAACACCAGGTGCATTTCCCCATAACACCAGGTCCATTTCCCCATAACACCAGGCACATTTCCCTATAACACAACACCTGGCGCATTTCCCCATAACACAACACCAGGCGCATTTCCCCTATAACATCAGGCGCATTTCCCCATAACACAACACCAGGCACATTTCCCCTATAACACCAGGCACATTTCCCCTATAACACCAGGCGCATTTCCCCATAACACCAGGCGCATTTCCCCATAACACCAGGCACATTTCCTTATAACCCAACACCAGGCGCATTTCCCCTATAACATCGGGCGCATTTCCCCATAACACCAGGAGCATTTCCCAATAAAACCAGGCACATTTCCTTATAACCCAACACCAGGCGCATTTCCCCATAACACCAGGCAATGCCCCATAACACCAGGCACATTTCCCTATAACACAACACCAGGCGCATTTCCCCATAACACCAGGCGCATTTCCCCATAACACAAAACCAGGCGCATTTTCCCATAACACCAGGAGCATTTTCCTATAACACCAGGAGCATTTCCCCTATAACACTAGGCGCATTTCCCCATAACACCAGGCGCATTTTCCCATAACACCAGGCGCATTTCCCCTATAACACCAGGCGCATTTCCCCATAACACCAGGCGCATTTCCCCTATAACACCAGGCACATTTCCCCATAACACCAGGCGCTTTTTCCTATAACACAACACCAGGCACATTTCCCTATAACACAACACCAGACGCATTTCCCCATAACACTAGGCACATTTCACCATAACACAACAACACTCGCATTTCCCCATAACACAACAGGCACATTTCCCCTATAACACCAGGCGCATTTCCCCATAACAGGCGCATTTCCCCATAACACCAGGCGCATTTCCCCATAACACCAGGCGCATTTCCCCATAACACAACACCAGGCGCATTTCCCCATAACACAACATCAGGCGCATTTCCCCATAAAACAACACCATACGCATTTCCCTATAACACCATACGCATTTCCCTATAACACCAAGCGCATTGCCCCATAACACCAGGCGCATTTCCCCATAACACAACACCAGGCGTATTTTCCCATAACACCAGGAGCATTTTCCCAAAACACCAGGAGCATTTCCCCTCTAACACTAGGCACATTTCCCCATAACACCAAGCGCATTTTCCCATAACACAAATCCAGGCGCATTTCCCCATAACACTAGGCGCATTTCCCCATAACACCAGGCGCATTTCCCTATAATACAACACCAGGCACATTTCCCCATAACACCAGGCGCTTTTTGCTATAACACAACACCAGGCACATTTCCCTATAACACAACACCAGGTGCATTTCCCCATAACACTAGGCGCATTTCACCATAACACAACAACACTCGCATTTCCCCATAACACAACAGGCACATTTCCCCTATAACACCAGGCACATTTCCCCCTAACAGGAGCATTTCCCCATAACAAAACACCAGGCGCATTTCCCCATAACACAACACCAGGCGCATTTCCCTATAACACCAGGCGCATTTCCCTATAACACCAGGTGCATTTCCCCATAACACCAGGAGCATTTCCCCATAACACCAGGAGCATTTCCCCTATAACACTAGGCACATTTCCCCATAACACCGGGCACATTTCCCCATAACACAACACCAGGCGCATTGCCCCATAACACCAGGCGCATTGCCCCATAACACCAGGCGCATTGCCCCATAACACCAGGCGCATTTCCCCATAACACCAGGCGCATTTCCCCATAACACAACACCAGGCGCATTTCCCCATAACACAACACCAGGCGCATTTCCCCATAACACAACACCAGGCGCATTTCCCCATAACACAACACCAGGCGCATTTCCCCATAACACCAGGCGCATTTCCCCTTAATACCAGGCGCATTTCCCCATAACACAACACCAGGAATATTTCCCCATTACACCAGGCGCAATTCCCAGTGACAGCAGGCGCATTTCCTTATAACACAACACCAGGCGCATTTCCCCATAACACCAGGCGCATTTCCCCATAACACCAGGTGCATTTTCCCATAACACCAGGTGCATTTCCCTATAACACAACACCAGGCACATTTCCCTATAACACAACACCAGGCACCTTTCCCCATAACACTAGGCAATGCGCCATAACACAACAACCGGCGCATTTCCCCATAACACAACAGGCACATTTCCCCTATAACAACAGGCGCATTTCCCCATAACAGGCGCATTTCCCCATAACACCAGGCGCATTTCCCCATAACACAACAATAGGCGCATTTCCCCATAACACAACACCAGGCGCATTTCCCCACAACACCAGGCGCATTTCCCCATAACACAACACCAGGTGCATTTCCCCATAACACAACACCATACACATTTCCCTATAACACCAGGTGCATTTCCCCATAACACCAGGCGCATTTCCCCATAACACAACACCAGGCGCATTTCCCCATAACACAACACCATACACATTTCCCCATAACACCAGACGCATTTCCCCATAACACCAGGCGCATTTCCCCATAACACCAGGCGCATTTCCCCATAACACCAGGCGCATTTCCCCATAACAACACCAGGCGCATTTCCCAATAACACCAGGCGCATTTCCCCATAACACAACAACAGGCGCATTTCCCCATAACACAACAGGCACATTTCTCCTATAACACCAGGTGCATTTCCCCATAACACCAGGCGCATTTCCCCATAACACAACACCAGGCGCATTTCCCCATAACACAACACCAGGCGCATTTCCCCATAACACAACACCAGGCGCATTTCCCCATAACACCAGGCGCATTTCCCCATAACACCAGGCGCATTTCCCCATAACACCAGGCGCAATTCCCCATAACACCAGGCGCTTTTCCCCCTTAACACCAGGTGTATTTTCCCATAACACCAGGAGCATTTCCCCTATAACACTAGGCACATTTCCCCATAACACCAGGCGCATTTCCCCATAACACCAGTCGCATTTCCCCATAATACCAGACGCATTTCCCCATAACACAACACCAGGCGCATTTCCCCATAACACCAGGCACATTTCCCCATAACACCAGGCTCATTTCCCTATAACACAACACCAGGCGCATTTCCCCATAACACAACACCAGGCGCATTTCCCCATAACACCAGGCGCAATTCCCCATAACACCAGGCGCTTTTCCCCATAACACCAGGCGCATTTCCCCATAACACATCTCCAGGCGCATTTCCCCATAACACCAGGCGCATTTCCCCATAACACAACACCAGGCGCATTTCCCCTTAACACCAGGCGCATTTCCCCATAACACAACACCAGGTGCATTTCCCCATAACACAACACCAGGTGCATTTCCCCATAACACAACACCATACGCATTTCCCCATGACACCACACCATATGCATTTCCCTATAACACCAGGCGCATTGCCCCATAACACCAGCTGCATTTCCCCATAACAACACATCTCCAGGCGCATTTCCCCATAACACCAGGCGCATTTCCCCATAACACAACACCAGGCGCATTTCCCCATAACACAAACCAGGCGCATTTCCCCATAACACCAGGCGCATTTCCCCATAACACAACACCAGGTGCATTTCCCCATAACACAACACCATACGCATTTCCCCATGACACCAGGCGCATTGCCCCATAACACAACACCAGGCGTATTTTCCCATAACACCAGGCGTATTTTCCCATAACACCAGGCGTATTTTCCCATAACACCAGGCGTATTTTCCCATAACACCAGGCGTATTTTCCCACAACACCAGGCGCATTTCCCCATAACACCAGGCGCATTTCCCCATAACACCAGGCGCATTTCCCTATAACACAACACCAGGCACATTTCCCTATAACACAACACCAGGCGCATTTCCCCATAACACCAGGCGCATTTCCCCATAACACAACACCAGGTGCATTTCCCCATAACAACACCAGGTGCATTTCCCCATAACAACACCAGGTGCATTTCCCCATAACAACACCAGGTGCATTTCCCCATAACACCAGGTGCATTTCCCCATAACACCAGGCACATTTCTCCATAACACTAGGCGCATTTCCCCATAACACAACACCAGGCGCATTTCCCCATAACACAACACCAGGCACATTTCCCCATAACACCAGGCACACTGCCCCATAACACCAGGCGCAATTGCCCATAACAGCAGGCGCATTTCCCTATAACACAACAACAGGCGCATTTCCCCATAACACAACAGGCGCATTTCCCCATAACACAACAGGCGCATTTCCCCATAACACAACAGGCGCATTTCCCCATAACACCAGGCGCATTTCCCCATAACACAACAACAGGCACATTTCCCCTATAACACCAGGCGCATTTCCCCATAACACTAGACGCATTTCCCCATAACACAACACTAGGCGCAATTCCCCATAACACAACACCAGGTGCATTTCCCCATGACACAACACCATACGCATTTCCCTATAACACCATACGCATTTCCCTATAACACCATACGCATTTCCCTATAACACCATACGCATTTCCCTATAACACCAGGCGCATTGCCCCATAACACCAGGTGCATTTCCCCATAACACAACACCAGGCATATTTTCCCATAACACCAGGCATATTTTCCCATAACACCAGGCGCATTTCCCCATAACACCAGGCGCATTTCCCCATAACACCAGGCGCATTTCCCCATAACACCAGGCGCATTTCCCCATAACACAACACCAGGTGCATTTCCCCATATCACAACACCAGGTGCATTTCCCCATAACACAACACCAGCTGCATTTCCCCATAACACCAGCTGCATTTCCCCATAACTCCAGGCGCATTTCCCCATAACACCAGGCGCAATTCCCCATAACACCAGGCGCATTTCCCCATAACACAACTCCAGGCGCATTTCCCCATAACACCAGGCGCATTTCCCCATAACACCAGGCGCATTTCCCCATAACACAACAACAGGCACATTTCCCCTATAACACCAGGCACATTTCCCCTATAACACCAGGCGCATTTCCCTATAACACCAGGCGCATTTCCCAATAACACCAGGCGCATTTCCCCATAACACCAGGTGCATTTCCCCATAACACAACACCAGGTGCATTTCCCCATAACACCAGGTGCATTTCCCCATAACACCAGGCGCATTTCCCCATAACACAACACCAGGTGCATTTCCCCATAACACCAGGTGCATTTCCCCATAACACCAGGCGCATTTCCCCATAACACCAGGCGCATTTCCCCATAACACAACACCAGGTGCATTTCCCCATAACACCAGGCGCATTTCCCCATAACACAACACCATACGCATTTCCCCTATAACACAACACCAGGCGCATTGCCCCATAACACCAGGTGCATTTCCCCATAACACAACACCAGGCGTATTTTCCCATAACACCAGGCGTATTTTCCCATAACACCAGGCGTATTTTCCCATAACACCAGGCGTATTTTCCCATAACACCAGGCGTATTTTCCCATAACACCAGGCGTATTTTCCCATAACACCAGGCGTATTTTCCCATAACACCAGGCGTATTTTCCCATAACACCAGGCGTATTTTCCCATAACACCAGGCGCATTTTCCCATAACACCAGGCGCATTTCCCCATAACACCAAGTGCATTTCCCTATAACACAACACCAGGCACATTTCCCTATAACACAACACCAGGCGCATTTCCCCATAACACCAGGCGCATTTCCCCATAACACAACACCAGCTGCATTTCCCCATAACACCAGGTGCATTTCCCCATAACACAACACCAGGTGCATTTCCCCATAACACCAGGTGCATTTCCCCATAACACCAGGCACATTTCTCCATAACACTAGGCGCATTTCCCCATAACACAACACCAGGCGCATTTCCCCATAACACAACACCAGGCACATTTCCCCATAACACCAGGCACACTGCCCCATAACACCAGGCGCAATTGCCCATAACAGCAGGCGCATTTCCCTATAACACAACAACAGGCGCATTTCCCCATAACACAACAGGCGCATTTCCCCATAACACAACAGGTGCATTTCCCCATAACACCAGGTGCATTTCCCCATAACACCAGGCGCATTTCCCCATAACACCAGGTGCATTTCCCCATAACACAACACCAGGCGTATTTTCCCATAACACCAGGCGTATTTTCCCATAACACCAGGCGTATTTTCCCATAACACCAGGCGTATTTTCCCATAACACCAAGAGCATTTCCCCATAACACCAGGAGCAATTCCCCATAACACAACACCAGGTGCATTTCCCCATGACACAAAACCATACGCATTTCCCTATAACACCATACGCATTTCCCTATAACACCAGGCGCATTTCCCCATAACACCAGGTGCATTTCCCCATAACACAACACCAGGCATATTTTCCCATAACACCAGGCATATTTTCCCATAACACCAGGCGTATTTTCCCATAACACCAGGCGTATTTTCCCATAACACCAAGAGCATTTCCCCATAACACCAGGAGCAATTCCCCATAACACAACACCAGGTGCATTTCCCCATGACACAAAACCATACGCATTTCCCTATAACACCATACGCATTTCCCTATAACACCAGGCGCATTGCCCCATAACACCAGGCGCATTTCCCCATAACACCAGGTGCATTTCCCCATAACACAACACCAGGCATATTTTCCCATAACACCAGGCGTATTTTCCCATAACACCAGGCGTATTTTCCCATAACACCAAGAGCATTTCCCCATAACACCAGGAGCATTTCCCCTATAACACCAGGCACATTTCCCCTATAACACCAGGTGCATTCCCCATAACTCCAGGCGCATTTCCCCATAACACCAGGTGCAATTCCCCATAACACCAGGCGCATTTCCCCATAACACAACTCCAGGCGCATTTCCCCATAACCACAGGCGCATTTCCCCATAACACCAGGCACATTTCTCCATATCACCAGGCGCATTTCCCCATAATACAACACCAGGCACATTTCCCCATAACAGCAGGCGCAATTCCCCATAACAGCAGGCGCATTTCCCTATAACACAACAGGCGCATTTCCCCATAACACCAGGCACATTTCCCCATAACACAACAACAGGCACATTTCCCCTATAACACCAGGTGCATTCCCCATAACTCCAGGCGCATTTCCCCTATAACACCAGGCGCATTTCCCCTATAACACCAGGCGCATTTCCCCATAACACCAGGCGCATTTCCCCATAACACAACACCAGGTGCATTTCCCCATAACACAACACCAGGTGCATTTCCCCTATAACACCAGCTGCATTTCCCCATAACACCAGGTGCATTCCCCATAACTCCAGGCGCATTTCCCCATAACACCAGGCACATTTCTCAATAACACAACACCAGGCCCATTTCCCCATAACACCAGGCGCAATTCCCCAAAACAGCAGGCGCATTTCCCTATAACACAACACCAGGCGCATTTCCCCTATAACACCAGGCGCATTTCCCCATAACACAACACCAGGCGCATTTCCCCATAACACAACACCAGGCGCATTTCCCCATAACACAACACCAGGCGCATTTCCCCATAACACAACACCAGGCGCATTTCCCCATAACACAACAGCAGGTGCATTTCCCCATAACACCAGGCGCATTTCCCCATAACACCAGGCGCATTTCCCCATAACACCAGGCGCAATTCCCCATAACACCAGGCGCATTTCCCCATAACTGCAGGCGCATTTCCCCATAACTCCAGGCGCATTTCCCCATAACACCAGGCGCATTTCCCTATAACACAACAACAGGCGCATTTACCCATAAAACCAGGCACATTTCCTCATAACACAACACCAGGTGCATTTCCCCTATAACACCAGGCGCATTTCCCCTATAACACCAGGGGCATTTCCCCATAACACCAGGTGCATTTCCCCATAACACCAGGTGCATTTCCCCATAACACCAGGTGCATTTCCCCATAACACCAGGAGCATTTCCCCATAACACCAGGGGCATTTCCCCCATAACACCAGGAGCATTTCCCCATAACACCAGGGGCATTTCCCCATAAAACCAGGCGCATTTCCTCATAACACAACACCAGGCGCATTTCCCCATAACACCAGGCGCATTTCCCCATAACACCAGGCGCATTTCCCCATATTACCAGGAGCAATTTTGTAAACCTTCTGACCCGCTAAAGAGCGTTTGTCCCACAGTTTGGGCGTCGGTGACACACTATGGATATTCCCAGACGCTGTGTGACCTCTGTACATTCTCTATTCCAGGACACGTGGAAGGTCAGCATCGCATTTGTCGTTGAGAACCAGCAGGAGGATGAGTTGCACACCCAGGCCCTGGCACAAGCCGTGTGTCACCCCCAGCGCCGGCTCTTCAGTTTGGTATCTTGGGACAAGGTTCTGCAACAGGTGCGTAGTGCTGGCACTGGTTACACAATGTCATTGCTGCATGCACACAACGACCATAAATACAGTATTGGCATTACACAATGTACTCCATGCAAATGTCTACAAGTCTGTCCCTCTACCCGTTCCTGGCCAGTCTCTGCTGCGTAATGTGCCAGTGACAAGCCAGTGGCTTTGCCAGCAGGGGCGTCTCCAGCAGGGGCAACTCCAGCAGGGGCGTCTCCAGCAGGGGCGTCTCCAGCAGGGGCGTCTCCAGCAGAGGCATCTCCAGCAGGGGCGTCTCCAACAGGGGCATCTCCAGCAGGGTCTTCTCCAGCAGGGGCGTCGCCAGTAGGGACATCTACAGCAGGGGCGTCTCCAGCAGGGGCATCTCCAGTGGGAACATCGCCAGCAGGTGCATCGCCAGCAGGGGCGTCTCCAGCAGGGGCATCACCAGCAGGAATATAGGGCCTGATTCAGACCCGGTCGCGAGCGCTCGCAACCGGGTCGATGTTTGCCCACTGGGCATGCGCACGATGGAGCCGGCTCCGTTGTGTGCATGCGCGACACACAGCTAGCTCCGGGTGCTCCGTCACTCCGGGTCTCTCACCAAAGGGGGCGAGCTGTCGATGTTGAGTGACAGCTCGCCCCGTTTGGTGGGCGCGCCGGGGGGGGTGGCCGGCCAAATGGAGGAACGCTTGCCGTTTGGGGGCGGCCCCACTGACATCACCAGTGATGTCAGTGGGAGAGCTTCCGGCTCTGTTAGAGCCGAAAGCTCTCTGGGGCTTGCGGCCACGAGACCCTACCACAAGGGTCTTGTCGCAAGCCCAATGGTCGCGATGGGACGCTCGCTAAAGGAGGCCGCTCCAAAAAAAATAAAACGCTCTGATTCAGGCCCATAGTCAGAACGGAGAAACACAAAGTCTAATATAACAATTATTTCCTCTCATTGTTCGGAAACTATCACATAATCTAATCATAGATATTACTGATAGATTAAGTCTATTTGCAGCACAGGAACATCTGATATCTCTACCACATTATATTTCACCATAAAGAGAATCATTTAATAAATAAAACAATATTGCTATTTGCAAATATAGCAGAGGAAATAAAATCTCCTGTGCTGCTACTATCCCAGTCTGAAAAAAACTCATTCATGCAGTATATAAATACACAAGATAAATGTGATATATATGGGGACTAGTAGTGAATAAACGAGTACAGTCATATAAAGTACTATTACAAAGTTTCTCTAATTTTGCTTATGTATAAAAAACACTGTATTAAAGTAATAATCACCTGTCATATCAAATCCTTCAAAATCATTCTGGATATTTCAACAAGTGAATTATTACTGTTATTCTCACCAACATCCCACTCTGTGCTGCTACTGTCCCAGTCTGTGCTGCTACTGTCCCAGTCTGTGCTGCTACTGTCCCAGTCTGTGCTGCTGCTGTCCCAGTCTGTGCTGCTGCTGTCCCAGTCTGTGCTCCTGCTGTCCCAGTCTGTGCTCCTGCTGTCCCAGTCTGTGCTCCTGCTATCCCAGTCTGTGCTCCTGCTATCCCAGTCTGTGCTGCTGCTATCCCAGTCTGTGCTGCTGCTATCCCAGTCTGTGCTGCTACTATCCCAGTCTGTGCTGCTACTATCCCAGTCTGTGCTGCTACTATCCCAGTGTGTGCTGCTACTATCCCAGTGTGTGCTCCTACTATCCCAGTGTGTGCTCCTACTGTCTCAGTCTGTGCTCCTACTGTCTCAGTCTGTGCTCCTACTGTCCCAGTCTGTGCTGCTACTGTCCCAGTCTGTGCTGCTACTGTCCCAGTCTGTGCTGCTACTGTCCCAGTCTGTGCTGCTACTGTCCCAGTCTGTGCTGCTACTGTCCCAGTCTGTGCTGCTACTGTCCCAGTCTGTGCTGCTACTGTCCCAGTCTGTGCTGCTACTGTCCCAGTGTGTGCTCCTACTGTCCCAGTGTGTGCTGCTACTGTCCCAGTGTGTGCTGCTACTGTCCCAGTGTGTGCTGCTACTGTCCCAGTGTGTGCTGCTACTGTCCCAGTGTGTGCTGCTACTGTCCCAGTGTGTGCTGCTACTGTCCCAGTGTGTGCTGCTACTGTCCCAGTGTGTGCTGCTACTGTCCCAGTGTGTGCTGCTACTGTCCCAGTGTGTGCTGCTACTGTCCCAGTCTGTGCTGCTACTGTCCCAGTCTGTGCTGCTACTGTCCCAGTCTGTGCTCCTACTGTCCCAGTCTGTGCTCCTACTGTCCCAGTCTGTGCTCCTACTGTCCCAGTCTGTGCTCCTACTGTCCCAGTCTGTGCTGCTACTATCCCAGTCTGTGCTCCTGCTATCCCAGTCTGTGCTGCTGCTATCCCAGTCTGTGCTGCTGCTATCCCAGTCTGTGCTGCTGCTATCCCAGTCTGTGCTGCTGCTATCCCAGTCTGTGCTGCTGCTATCCCAGTCTGTGCTCCTGCTATCCCAGTCTGTGCTCCTGCTATCCCAGTCTGTGCTGCTACTATCCCAGTCTGTGCTGCTACTATCCCAGTCTGTGCTGCTACTATCCCAGTCTGTGCTGCTACTATCCCAGTCTGTGCTGCTACTATCCCAGTCTGTGCTCCTGCTATCCCAGTCTGTGCTGCTGCTATCCCAGTCTGTGCTGCTGCTATCCCAGTCTGTGCTGCTGCTATCCCAGTCTGTGCTCCTACTATCCCAGTGTGTGCTGCTACTATCCCAGTCTGTGCTCCTACTATCCCAGTCTGTGCTCCTACTATCCCAGTCTGTGCTCCTACTATCCCAGTCTGTGCTCCTACTATCCCAGTCTGTGCTCCTACTATCCCAGTCTGTGCTCCTACTATCCCAGTCTGTGCTGCTACTATACCAGTCTGTGCTGCTACTATCCCAGTCTGTGCTCCTACTATCCCAGTCTGTGCTCCTACTATCCCAGTCTGTGCTCCTACTATCCCAGTCTGTGCTCCTACTATCCCAGTCTCTGCTCCTACTATCCCAGTCTCTGCTCCTACTATCCCAGTCTGTGCTGCTACTATCCCAGTCTGTGCTCCTACTATCCCAGTCTGTGCTGCTACTATCCCAGTCTGTGCTCTTACTATCCCAGTCTGTGCTGCTATTGTCCCAGTCAATACTTATTTATATATTATTTGTATTTTAGGTGTATGAACTTGGAAATCCAAAGACGAAGAAAACGAAGGACATGCCGCTGTATTACGAGGTGAGCGCGGGTGCTTTGGCTGCGCCTGTTACTGTGCTGTATACATTACAGGTCCCTCTATAGTCTTGGCTCCGCTGAAGCAGTGATGGCCGTGTACCTGGATCTTACGGAGTTTTACCATCACATGCACAGAGCCATAAAACACCCTGATTATTTATACCAGCGCTTACAGCCCCTTTTATTAACACGTCTCACAGACCCAGGGGTCAGCAAACTGCTCGGTACCAAAATATTGTGCTTGCGTTTTCACCCGGAGATGCCCCATAAATTTTTATGCACGTCGATATAAAAAATACTGCGGTCAGGAATGGGGAAACGCCGGAGTGGTATTCGCAGCCTTCCCCACGGACTCATTTAACACATACTCGATTGTTAAGTTTATTGGTTTAACCCCACATTTACCGGACAGAGCCGCCGCACAAAACACACGTTTACTAGTTATTTACGAGGTTGTTATTAAAAAAAAGAAAAGAAAATAATTCTGTCAGGGGATGTAATTGGCTCAGTCACAGCCTGCAGCAAGGTCTGCGAAATCTCTGTGTCTAATTACAGGAGCTGCTGGGGGTCCTCCTCGTGCTGAGCGTATAACTGTGAGACCCCCGCTCTCTCCTCTCTCACATTGTCTGCTCCATCTTTCTTTCCTATCACATTAGACAACTGTACGGATCACGGTGCAGGCTCTGCTGCCTTACCTGGGGTGAAGCCAGGAGAGATACTCTGCGGTGAGGAGCCGCGGCCTCGGGCAGGTGCAATAAACAACACTATAAATTGCAGCGTCTTAAAAAAAAAAAAAAACATAATTTATTCAAATAAAAACATATATATAAGAAACATCTATCTGGACCTTACAATAGTTAAAGTGCAAATCCTCACATCCAAATATATAAGCTGAAATGGCGTCCGCGGAAAATTCCTGTGATCAGAGAGGTCATTAGCGGTGGTGACAGCTGCAATACGCGGAGTAGAGGGGCAAGTCCATACAATGTACAGTGATTTTTAACCTTTTTAATCCCACGGCACACCGAACAATATTTTAAAATTGTTGTAGGCACATAATCAGTCCCCCATGGGAAAAAAAACACCCACATTGGCCCCCACGGGAAAAAACACTCACACATTGTTTTTTCCCATAGGGGCCACTCACACAAATTCGTCTTGCACAGGAAAAAGAACAGACATTGCCCCTCCCCATAGAAAAAAATAAAATACAATGGCCCCCACAGAACAAAAACAAACATATTGGGCCCCACAGAAAACAAAAAACAATCACATTTTTTCTATGGGGGCCTACCAATCACATAAAAAATAAATTACCCGCTGAGAAGGGTCGCTGTCGTCCCTGTCCTGTCCCTCATCGGCTGGGGCTGCTCAGTCACACTCAGTGCAGAGCTGGGAGCAGTGTGCAGGTGGGGCGTGCAACGCGGCGTGCGTAACTTACGCCAATGCCGCCACATCTCCATAGGTTACGGCCAGGGCGTGCCCGAGCCGCCCAGAAATGCCCGGGCCATTAGTAGAAGTAAAGTCAGCTCTGACCTTGCGGCACATTGGACACTGAAAAACACTGGTGTAGACAGTTAATAGAAAATTAGCCACCAAAATCCTGCTTCAGAAATGCCGGACACCGTGGTCCCTCCAGCTGGTAAATCACCATTTCCAAATGTCCAGAGGAATCTGTAGCCTGAGTGGTAATAGTTATCCATACCCCATAGAATCATCTATCTATCTCCAGCTAATAGGCTATAGGATTATAATAGCAGACAAGTGATTGTAAGTTAGGGCCAATACAAATGTTGACGCGTTTCAGTAATCATATCCTTTCTTCCACCCTGATGACGAGAAAAGATGATTACTGAAACGCGTCAAGGAATCTTCGAACAGGTAAAGCCTGATTAGATAGCTTGTGTTAGATATTGTGTCGGTGAAATCCAGAGATACAAGCAGGTTGGCTTCCCTTCTTTGATCATGCAATAATGCTAATTAAAAAAGAAAACCAAGGATACAATAAGCAGCACTCAATGTCCACTGCAGCTAGTTTGGTGAAAGTAATTATCCATTAATTACATAATTTCTATAATTGAATTCTAATTATATCCTTCTAGTAAAAACAAACCTAAATGGATAAAGTACTTTAAAAAATAATAAAATGTAAATGACTTGATGAATAACAGACCTTAGGGCAAATTAATCTTACAGGAGTGAAGAAATTAGCAATTTAACAGCATTAAAGTAAGTGACAATGGCATCAGCTCTCAGTGGAATCCTCTCCTGAGGTCTCGTATTGAGGGCATATTATTGCTGGTGCCCTGGTGGCACCTCCAGTCATATTATTACTGGTGCCCTGGTGGACACTGTCACCTCCAGATCTTATTTCATGGCTTACAGCCTCAATGAGACCCTCATAGATGCCATTTAGGGCTTTAATAGTAGTGGGCCAAAGGAAACGGGTGTTCTACAGAGCAGCCAGTCAAAGCATTCCTTTCATTTTCTAATCTTTCCCTTGTGCGTTCCAACACATGAAATCCTGAACTAGGCTAGAAGAGCTTACACTCCATTATTAATAATGATTACTTACCTTCTATTTAATGGTGACCTCTGGTAGATCTAGATTAAGGAGGTTGAGGGGTGAGGTGCCTCGAATCTCCCCTTTATACTGTGACAGTCATGGCCTTCCTGGCTTGAGTAACAGCGAATGGTGTCAGTATGGCTTTACCTACCTCATTGGCGAAGTGGGCGGTTTCCACGAGGGTCATCTACTGGAGCCCTAAAGAACTCGCCCAGATGGGCAATAATGAAATAATGACATACCCTGTGATTGCTTATAACTATGAGTAATCTATAAATGGAAATTATTCTAACCTGGTAAATAAAACCATTTATACTTTTAGTAACTTAAGTATAATTTTTCCTAATTGGCGGTCACTGAGCAGAGTGGCAGAATGGGAGCCATGGTATTGCCAGGCATGGCCGCAGTGATAGCGGGTATCACCAGCAGGCTCCTTATAGTGGAAAAGTGTCATCCATACTTACAGAATAAGTACATATACTGATACTTACATTCATCATACAGAACACAAGAAGTGGTGCTGTGCTGTCATCCATACTTACAGAATAAGTACATATACTGAGACTTACATTCATCATACAGAACACAAGAAGTGGTGCTGTGCTGTCACCATACTTACAGAATAAGTACATATACTGAGACTTACATCCATCATACAGAACACAAGAAGTGGTGCTGTGCGGTCACCATACTTACAGAATAAGTACATATACTGAGACTTACATTCTTTATACGGAACACAAGAAGTGGTGCTGTGCTGTCACCATACTTACAGAATAAGTACATATACTGATACTTACATTCTTTATACGGAACACAAGAAGTGGTGCTGTGCGGTCACCATACTTACAGAATAAGTACATATACTGAGACTTACATTCTTTATACGGAACACAAGAAGTGGTGCTGTGCTGTCACCATACTTACAGAATAAGTACATATACTGATACTTACATTCATCATACAGAACACAAGAAGTGGTGCTGTGCTGTCACCATACTTACAGAATAACTACATATACTGATACTTACATTCATCATACAGAACACAAGAAGTGGTGCTGTGCTGTCACCATACTTACAGAATAAGTACATATACTGATACTTACATTCATCATACAGAACACAAGAAGTGGTGCTGTGCTGTCACCATACTTACAGAATAACTACATATACTGAGACTTACATTCATCATACAGAACACAAGAAGTGGTGCTGTGCGGTCACCATACTTACAGAATAACTACATATACTGAGACTTACATTCATCATACAGAACACAAGAAGTGGTGCTGTGCGGTCACCATACTTACAGAATAAGTACATATACTGAGATTTACATTCATCATACAGAACACAAGAAGTGGTGCTGTGCTGTCACCATACTTACAGAATAAGTACATATACTGAGACTTACATTCATCATACAGAACACAAGAAGTGGTGCTGTGCTGTCACCATACTTACAGAATAACTACATATACTGAGACTTACATCCATCATACAGAACACAAGAAGTGGTGCTGTGCTGTCACCATACTTAAAGAATAAGTACATATACTGAGACTTACATTCATCATACAGAACACAAGAAGTGGTGCTGTGCTGTCACCATACTTACAGAATAAGTACATATACTGAGACTTACATTCATCATACAGAACACAAGAAGTGGTGCTGTGCTGTCACCATACTTACAGAATAACTACATATACTGAGACTTACATCCATCATACAGAACACAAGAAGTGGTGCTGTGCTGTCATCCATACTTACAGAATAAGTACATATACTGAGACTTACATTCATCATACAGAACACAAGAAGTGGTGCTGTGCTGTCACCATACTTACAGAATAAGTACATATACTGAGACTTACATTCATCATACAGAACACAAGAAGTGGTGCTGTGCGGTCACCATACTTACAGAATAACTACATATACTGAGACTTACATTCATCATACAGAACACAAGAAGTGGTGCTGTGCTGTCACCATACTTACAGAATAAGTACATATACTGAGACTTACATTCATCATACAGAACACAAGAAGTGGTGCTGTGCTGTCATCCATACTTACAGAATAAGTACATATACTGAGACTTACATTCATCATACAGAACACAAGAAGTGGTGCTGTGCTGTCACCATACTTACAGAATAACTACATATACTGAGACTTACATTCATCATACAGAACACAAGAAGTGGTGCTGTGCTGTCACCATACTTACAGAATAAGTACATATACTGATACTTACATTCATCATACAGAACACAAGAAGTGGTGCTGTGCTGTCACCATACTTACAGAATAAGTACATATACTGATACTTACATCCATCATACAGAACACAAGAAGTGGTGCTGTGCGGTCACCATACTTACAGAATAACTACATATACTGAGACTTACATTCATCATACAGAACACAAGAAGTGGTGCTGTGCTGTCACCATACTTACAGAATAAGTACATATACTGATACTTACATCCATCATACAGAACACAAGAAGTGGTGCTGTGCGGTCACCATACTTACAGAATAAGTACATATACTGATACTTACATTCATCATACAGAACACAAGAAGTGGTGCTGTGCGGTCACCATACTTACAGAATAAGTACATATACTGAGATTTACATTCATCATACAGAACACAAGAAGTGGTGCTGTGCTGTCACCATACTTACAGAATAACTACATATACTGAGACTTACATTCATCATACAGAACACAAGAAGTGGTGCTGTGCTGTCACCATACTTACAGAATAACTACATATACTGAGACTTACATTCATCATACAGAACACAAGAAGTGGTGCTGTGCGGTCACCATACTTACAGAATAAGTACATATACTGATACTTACATCCATCATACAGAACACAAGAAGTGGTGCTGTGCGGTCACCATACTTACAGAATAAGTACATATACTGAGATTTACATCCATCATACAGAACACAAGAAGTGGTGCTGTGCTGTCACCATACTTACAGAATAAGTACATATACTGAGACTTACATCCATCATACAGAACACAAGAAGTGGTGCTGTGCTGTCACCATACTTACAGAATAAGTACATATACTGAGACTTACATTCATCATACAGAACACAAGAAGTGGTGCTGTGCGGTCACCATACTTACAGAATAACTACATATACTGAGACTTACATTCATCATACAGAACACAAGAAGTGGTGCTGTGCTGTCACCATACTAACAGAATAAGTACATATACTGAGATTTACATTCATCATACAGAACACAAGAAGTGGTGCTGTGCTGTCACCATACTTACAGAATAAGTACATATACTGATACTTACATTCATCATACAGAACACAAGAAGTGGTGCTGTGCTGTCACCATACTTACAGAATAAGTACATATACTGAGACTTACATTCATCATACAGAACACAAGAAGTGGTGCTGTGCTGTCACCATACTTACAGAATAAGTACATATACTGAGACTTACATTCATCATACAGAACACAAGAAGTGGTGCTGTGCTGTCACCATACTTACAGAATAACTACATATACTGAGACTTACATTCATCATACAGAACACAAGAAGTGGTGCTGTGCTGTCACCATACTTACAGAATAAGTACATATACTGAGACTTACATTCATCATACAGAACACCAGAAGTGGTGCTGTGCTGTCATCCATACTTACAGAATAAGTACATATACTGAGACTTACATCCATCATACAGAACACCAGAAGTGGTGCTGTGCTGTCATCCATACTTACAGAATAAGTACATATACTGAGACTTACATTCATCATACAGAACACAAGAAGTGGTGCTGTGCTGTCACCATACTTACAGAATAAGTACATATACTGAGACTTACATTCATCATACAGAACACAAGAAGTGGTGCTGTGCTGTCACCATACTTACAGAATAACTACATATACTGAGACTTACATTCATCATACAGAACACAAGAAGTGGTGCTGTGCTGTCACCATACTTACAGAATAACTACATATACTGAGACTTACATTCATCATACAGAACACAAGAAGTGGTGCTGTGCGGTCACCATACTTACAGAATAAGTACATATACTGATACTTACATTCATCATACAGAACACAAGAAGTGGTGCTGTGCGGTCACCATACTTACAGAATAAGTACATATACTGAGACTTACATTCATCATACAGAACACAAGAAGTGGTGCTGTGCGGTCACCATACTTACAGAATAAGTACATATACTGAGACTTACATCCATCATACAGAACACAAGAAGTGGTGCTGTGCGGTCACCATACTTACAGAATAAGTACATATACTGAGATTTACATTCATCATACAGAACACAAGAAGTGGTGCTGTGCTGTCACCATACTTACAGAATAACTACATATACTGAGACTTACATTCATCATACAGAACACAAGAAGTGGTGCTGTGCTGTCACCATACTTACAGAATAAGTACATATACTGAGACTTACATTCATCATACAGAACACAAGAAGTGGTGCTGTGCTGTCACCATACTTACAGAATAAGTACATATACTGAGACTTACATCCATCATACAGAACACAAGAAGTGGTGCTGTGCTGTCACCATACTTACAGAATAACTACATATACTGAGACTTACATTCATCATACAGAACACAAGAAGTGGTGCTGTGCTGTCACCATACTTACAGAATAACTACATATACTGAGACTTACATTCATCATACAGAACACAAGAAGTGGTGCTGTGCTGTCACCATACTTACAGAATAACTACATATACTGAGACTTACATTCATCATACAGAACACAAGAAGTGGTGCTGTGCTGTCAGCATACTTACAGAATAAGTACATATACTGAGACTTACATTCATCATACAGAACACAAGAAGTGGTGCTGTGCTGTCACCATACTTACAGAATAAGTACATATACTGAGACTTACATTCATCATACAGAACACAAGAAGTGGTGCTGTGCTGTCATCCATACTTACAGAATAAGTACATATACTGAGACTTACATTCATCATACAGAACACAAGAAGTGGTGCTGTGCGGTCACCATACTTACAGAATAAGTACATATACTGATACTTACATTCATCATACGGAACACAAGAAGTGGTGCTGTGCGGTCACCATACTTACAGAATAAGTACATATACTGAGACTTACATTCTTTATACGGAACACAAGAAGTGGTGCTGTGCTGTCACCATACTTACAGAATAAGTACATATACTGATACTTACATTCATCATACAGAACACAAGAAGTGGTGCTGTGCTGTCACCATACTTACAGAATAAGTACATATACTGAGACTTACATTCATCATACAGAACACAAGAAGTGGTGCTGTGCGGTCACCATACTTACAGAATAAGTACATATACTGAGACTTACATTCATCATACAGAACACAAGAAGTGGTGCTGTCCTGTCACCATACTTACAGAATAACTACATATACTGAGACTTACATTCATCATACAGAACACCAGAAGTGGTGCTGTGCTGTCAACATACTTACAGAATAACTACATATACTGAGACTTACATCCATCATACAGAACACAAGAAGTGGTGCTGTGCTGTCACCATACTTACAGAATAAGTACATATACTGAGACTTACATTCATCATACAGAACACAAGAAGTGGTGCTGTGCTGTCACCATACTTACAGAATAAGTACATATACTGAGACTTACATTCATCATACAGAACACAAGAAGTGGTGCTGTGCTGTCACCATACTTACAGAATAAGTACATATACTGAGACTTACATTCATCATACGGAACACAAGAAGTGGTGCTGTGCGGTCACCATACTTACAGAATAAGTACATATACTGAGACTTACATTCTTTATACGGAACACAAGAAGTGGTGCTGTGCGGTCACCATACTTACAGAATAAGTACATATACTGAGACTTACATTCATCATACAGAACACAAGAAGTGGTGCTGTGCTGTCACCATACTTACAGAATAAGTACATATACTGAGACTTACATTCATCATACAGAACACAAGAAGTGGTGCTGTGCTGTCACCATACTTACAGAATAAGTACATATACTGAGACTTACATTCATCATACAGAACACAAGAAGTGGTGCTGTGCGGTCACCATACTTACAGAATAAGTACATATACTGAGACTTACATTCATCATACAGAACACAAGAAGTGGTGCTGTCCTGTCACCATACTTACAGAATAACTACATATACTGAGACTTACATTCATCATACAGAACACCAGAAGTGGTGCTGTGCTGTCACCATACTTACAGAATAACTACATATACTGAGACTTACATCCATCATACAGAACACCAGAAGTGGTGCTGTGCTGTCACCATACTTACAGAATAAGTACATATACTGAGACTTACATTCATCATACAGAACACAAGAAGTGGTGCTGTCCTGTCACCATACTTACAGAATAACTACATATACTGAGACTTACATTCATCATACAGAACACAAGAAGTGGTGCTGTGCTGTCATCCATACTTACAGAATAAGTACATATACTGAGACTTACATTCATCATACAGAACACAAGAAGTGGTGCTGTGCTGTCATCCATACTTACAGAATAAGTACATATACTGAGACTTACATTCATCATACAGAACACCAGAAGTGGTGCTGTGCTGTCAACATACTTACAGAATAACTACATATACTGAGACTTACATTCATCATACAGAACACAAGAAGTGGTGCTGTCCTGTCACCATACTTACAGAATAACTACATATACTGAGACTTACATCCATCATACAGAACACCAGAAGTGGTGCTGTGCTGTCATCCATACTTACAGAATAACTACATATACTGAGACTTACATTCATCATACAGAACACAAGAAGTGGTGCTGTGCTGTCACCATACTTACAGAATAACTACATATACTGAGACTTACATTCATCATACAGAACACAAGAAGTGGTGCTGTGCTGTCACCATACTTACAGAATAAGTACATATACTGAGACTTACATTCATCATACAGAACACAAGAAGTGGTGCTGTGCGGTCACCATACTTACAGAATAAGTACATATACTGAGACTTACATTCATCATACAGAACACAAGAAGTGGTGCTGTGCTGTCACCATACTTACAGAATAAGTACATATACTGAGACTTACATTCATCATACAGAACACAAGAAGTGGTGCTGTGCTGTCACCATACTTACAGAATAAGTACATATACTGATACTTACATCCATCATACAGAACACAAGAAGTGGTGCTGTGCGGTCACCATACTTACAGAATAAGTACATATACTGATACTTACATTCATCATACAGAACACAAGAAGTGGTGCTGTGCTGTCACCATACTTACAGAATAAGTACATATACTGATACTTACATTCATCATACAGAACACAAGAAGTGGTGCTGTGCGGTCACCATACTTACAGAATAAGTACATATACTGAGACTTACATTCATCATACAGAACACAAGAAGTGGTGCTGTGCTGTCACCATACTTACAGAATAACTACATATACTGAGACTTACATTCATCATACAGAACACAAGAAGTGGTGCTGTGCTGTCACCATACTTACAGAATAACTACATATACTGAGACTTACATTCATCATACAGAACACAAGAAGTGGTGCTGTGCTGTCACCATACTTACAGAATAAGTACATATACTGAGACTTACATTCATCATACAGAACACAAGAAGTGGTGCTGTGCTGTCACCATACTTACAGAATAAGTACATATACTGAGACTTACATTCATCATACAGAACACAAGAAGTGGTGCTGTGCGGTCACCATACTTACAGAATAAGTACATATACTGAGACTTACATTCTTTATACGGAACACAAGAAGTGGTGCTGTGCGGTCACCATACTTACAGAATAAGTACATATACTGAGACTTACATTCATCATACAGAACACAAGAAGTGGTGCTGTGCTGTCACCATACTTACAGAATAAGTACATATACTGAGACTTACATTCATCATACAGAACACAAGAAGTGGTGCTGTGCTGTCACCATACTTACAGAATAAGTACATATACTGATACTTACATTCATCATACAGAACACAAGAAGTGGTGCTGTGCGGTCACCATACTTACAGAATAAGTACATATACTGAGACTTACATTCTTTATACGGAACACAAGAAGTGGTGCTGTGCTGTCACCATACTTACAGAATAAGTACATATACTGATACTTACATTCATCATACAGAACACAAGAAGTGGTGCTGTGCTGTCACCATACTTACAGAATAAGTACATATACTGAGACTTACATTCATCATACAGAACACAAGAAGTGGTGCTGTGCTGTCACCATACTTACAGAATAACTACATATACTGAGACTTACATTCATCATACAGAACACAAGAAGTGGTGCTGTGCGGTCACCATACTTACAGAATAAGTACATATACTGAGACTTACATTCATCATACAGAACACAAGAAGTGGTGCTGTGCTGTCACCATACTTACAGAATAACTACATATACTGAGACTTACATTCATCATACAGAACACCAGAAGTGGTGCTGTGCTGTCAACATACTTACAGAATAACTACATATACTGAGACTTACATTCATCATACAGAACACAAGAAGTGGTGCTGTGCGGTCACCATACTTACAGAATAAGTACATATACTGAGACTTACATTCTTTATACGGAACACAAGAAGTGGTGCTGTGCTGTCACCATACTTACAGAATAAGTACATATACTGATACTTACATTCTTTATACGGAACACAAGAAGTGGTGCTGTGCGGTCACCATACTTACAGAATAAGTACATATACTGAGACTTACATTCTTTATACGGAACACAAGAAGTGGTGCTGTGCTGTCACCATACTTACAGAATAAGTACATATACTGATACTTACATTCATCATACAGAACACAAGAAGTGGTGCTGTGCTGTCACCATACTTACAGAATAAGTACATATACTGATACTTACATTCATCATACAGAACACAAGAAGTGGTGCTGTGCTGTCACCATACTTACAGAATAACTACATATACTGAGACTTACATTCATCATACAGAACACAAGAAGTGGTGCTGTGCGGTCACCATACTTACAGAATAACTACATATACTGAGACTTACATTCATCATACAGAACACAAGAAGTGGTGCTGTGCGGTCACCATACTTACAGAATAAGTACATATACTGAGATTTACATTCATCATACAGAACACAAGAAGTGGTGCTGTGCTGTCACCATACTTACAGAATAAGTACATATACTGAGACTTACATTCATCATACAGAACACAAGAAGTGGTGCTGTGCTGTCACCATACTTACAGAATAACTACATATACTGAGACTTACATCCATCATACAGAACACAAGAAGTGGTGCTGTGCTGTCACCATACTTAAAGAATAAGTACATATACTGAGACTTACATTCATCATACAGAACACAAGAAGTGGTGCTGTGCTGTCACCATACTTACAGAATAAGTACATATACTGAGACTTACATTCATCATACAGAACACAAGAAGTGGTGCTGTGCTGTCACCATACTTACAGAATAAGTACATATACTGAGACTTACATTCATCATACAGAACACAAGAAGTGGTGCTGTGCTGTCACCATACTTACAGAATAAGTACATATACTGAGACTTACATTCATCATACAGAACACAAGAAGTGGTGCTGTGCTGTCATCCATACTTACAGAATAAGTACATATACTGAGACTTACATTCATCATACAGAACACAAGAAGTGGTGCTGTGCTGTCACCATACTTACAGAATAACTACATATACTGAGACTTACATTCATCATACAGAACACAAGAAGTGGTGCTGTGCGGTCACCATACTTACAGAATAAGTACATATACTGAGACTTACATTCTTTATACGGAACACAAGAAGTGGTGCTGTGCTGTCACCATACTTACAGAATAAGTACATATACTGAGACTTACATTCATCATACAGAACACAAGAAGTGGTGCTGTGCTGTCACCATACTTACAGAATAAGTACATATACTGAGACTTACATTCATCATACAGAACACAAGAAGTGGTGCTGTGCTGTCACCATACTTACAGAATAAGTACATATACTGAGACTTACATTCATCATACAGAACACAAGAAGTGGTGCTGTGCTGTCACCATACTTACAGAATAAGTACATATACTGAGACTTACATTCATCATACAGAACACAAGAAGTGGTGCTGTGCGGTCACCATACTTACAGAATAAGTACATATACTGAGACTTACATTCTTTATACGGAACACAAGAAGTGGTGCTGTGCTGTCACCATACTTACAGAATAAGTACATATACTGAGACTTACATTCATCATACAGAACACAAGAAGTGGTGCTGTGCTGTCACCATACTTACAGAATAAGTACATATACTGAGACTTACATTCATCATACAGAACACAAGAAGTGGTGCTGTGCTGTCACCATACTTACAGAATAAGTACATATACTGATACTTACATTCATCATACAGAACACAAGAAGTGGTGCTGTGCGGTCACCATACTTACAGAATAAGTACATATACTGAGACTTACATTCTTTATACGGAACACAAGAAGTGGTGCTGTGCATTTGCCTATTCTAGCATAAGAACATATACTGAGTATTTCATACAAAACTCAGCGTCTGACCAGTTCCTCCTGCCCCTTCCTCATGTTTATGTCGATGACAGTAGCATCGTTACCCTACCTGGGCGCCCTTATGCTGCCCAGTATCTTGGTAGTCTTATGGTACTGATGTTTTTTCCTGGCATGTTCCCTGTGGGCAGGAGAGGGTAAATGCTGGGTAATTACCCTGGCTGGCGCTGCCTGCTGGAAGTGGCGGGATTAGTGTCATTCTGCTGACCGCGGCCTGAGCGATGTGCTGCTAGATTACCCTGCAGCTCATCACTCAGCGGGCTTGTCGGAAGTGGGCCCGAGAGGATGGACATGGTGAAGTGACAGATAATTACAGCTCTGTGCCGGCTTCTCACTGCTGGTAATAATAACACACACATGAATAATGGGCAGCCCTGCCAACGTTCCCCAATGGGAATACATTACAGACTATGTACATTTATACTTGGTGAATTACAAGTCCTGAGAGAGCAGCAGCCATCTTGTGATCTTACCCACATATATTCCTATATATTCTGCTCACAATATGTCACATACAGGAATAATGTCAGATGTAATAATAGATACAGGTACAGGGTAATATCAGGTGTAATTATAGATATAGGTACAGGGTAATATCAGGTGTAAGAATAGATACATGTACAGGGTAATATCAGGTGTAATAATAGATATAGGTACAGGGTAATATCAGGTGTAATTATAGATATAGGTACAGGGTAATATCAGGTGTAAGAATAGATACATGTACAGGGTAATATCAGGTGTAATAATAGATACAGGTACAGGGTAATATCAGGTGTAATAATACATACAGGTACAGGGTAATATCAGGTGTAAGAATAGATATAGGTACAGGGTAATATCAGATGTAATAATAGATATAGGTACAGGGTAATATCAGGTGTAAGAATAGATACAGGTACAGGGTAATATCAGGTGTAATAATAGATACATGTATATGGATTATCAGGTGTAAGAATAGATACAGGTACAGGGTAATATCAGGTGTAATAATAGATACAGGTACAGGAATAATGTCAGATGTAATAATAGATATAGGTACAGGGTAATATCTGGTGTAAGAATAGATACATGTACAGGGTAATATCAGGTGTAAGAATAGATACAGCTACAGGGTAATATCTGGTGTAAGAATAGATACAGGTGCAGGGTAATAGGTGTAAGAATAGATACAGGTACAGGGTAACATCAGGTGTAATTATAGATACATGTACAGGGTAATATCAGGTGTAATAATAGATACAGGTACAGGGTAATATCAGGTGTAATTATAGATACATGTACAGGGTAATATCAGGTGTAATAATAGATATAGGTACAGGATAATATCAGGTGTAAGAATAGATACAGGTACAGGGTAATATCAGGTGTAATAATAGATACAGGTACAGGGTAATATCAGGTGTAATTATAGATACATGTACAGGGTAATATCAGGTGTAATAATAGATATAGGTACAGGGTAACATCAGGTGTAATTATAGATACATGTACAGGGTAATATCAGGTGTAATAATAGATACAGGTACAGGGTAATATCAGGTGTAATTATAGATACATGTACAGGGTAATATCAGGTGTAATAATAGATACAGGTACAGGGTAATATCAGGTGTAATAATAGATACAGGTACAGGGTAATATCAGGTGTAATAATAGATACAGGTACAGGGTAATATCAGGTGTAAGAATAGATACAGGTACAGGGTAATATCAGGTGTAATAATAGATATAGGTACAGGGTAATATCTGGTGTAATAATAGATACAGGTGCAGGGTAATAGGTGTAGTAATAGATACATGTATATAGATTATCAGGTGTAATAATAGATACAGGTACAGGGTAATATCAGGTGTAATAATAGATACAGGTACAGGGTAATATCAGGTGTAATAATAGATACAGGTACAGGGTAATATCAGGTGTAATAATAGATACATGTACAGGGTAATATCAGGTGTAATAATAGATATAGGTACAGGGTAATATCAGGTGTAAGAATAGATATAGGTACAGGGTAATATCAGGTGTAATAATAGATACATGTACAGGGTAATATCAGGTGTAATAATAGATATAGGTACAGGGTAATATCAGATGTAATAATAGATATAGGTACATGGTAATATCAGGTGTAAGAATAGATACAGGTACAGGGTAATATCAGGTGTAATAATAGATACATGTATATGGATTATCAGGTGTAAGAATAGATACAGGTACAGGGTAATATCAGGTGTAAGAATAGATACATGTACAGGGTAATATCAGGTGTAAGAATAGATATAGGTACAGGGTAATATCTGGTGTAAGAATAGATACAGGTACAGGGTAATATCTGGTGTAAGAATAGATACAGGTACAGGGTAATATCAGGTGTAATAATAGATACAGGTACAGGAATAATATCAGATGTAATAATAGATATAGGTACAGGGTAATATCTGGTGTAAGAATAGATACATGTACAGGGTAATATCAGGTGTAAGAATAGATACAGGTACAGGGTAATATCTGGTGTAAGAATAGATACAGGTACAGGGTAATATCTGGTGTAAGAATAGATACAGGTACAGGGTAATATCTGGTGTAAGAATAGATACAGGTACAGGGTAATATCAGGTGTAATAATAGATACAGGTACAGGAATAATATCAGATGTAATAATAGATATAGGTACAGGGTAATATCAGGTGTAAGAATAGATACAGGTGCAGGGTAATAGGTGTAAGAATAGATACATGTATATGGATTATCAGGTGTAAGAATAGATACAGGTACAGGGTAATATCAGGTGTAATAATAGATACAGGTACAGGAATAATGTCAGATGTAATAATAGATATAGGTACAGGGTAACATCAGGTGTAAGAATAGAGACAGGTATAATGATAGGTACAGGGTAATCTCAGGTGTAAGAATAGAGACAGGTACAGGGTAATCTCAGGTGTAATAATAGATACAGGTACAGGGTAATATCAGGTGTAAGAATAGATACAGGTACAGGGTAACATCAGGTGTAAGAATAGATACAGGTACAGGGTAATATCAGGTGTAATAATAGATACAGGTACAGGGTAATATCAGGTGTAAGAATAGATACAGGTACAGGGTAATATCAGGTGTAAGAATACATACAGCTACAGGGTAATATCAGATGTAATAATAGATATAGGTACAGGGTAATATCAGATGTAATAATAGATATAGGTACAGGGTAATATCAGGTGTAAGAATAGATACAGGTACAGGGTAATATCAGGTGTAATAATAGATACAGGTACAGGGTAATATCAGGTGTAAGAATAGATACAGGTACAGGGTAATATCTGGTGTAATAATAGATACAGGTGCAGGGTAATATCAGGTGTAATTATAGATACAGGTACAGGGTAATATCAGGTGTAATAATAGATACAGGTACAGGGTAATATCAGGTGTAATTATAGATACATGTACAGGGTAATATCAGGTGTAATAATAGATACATGTACAGGGTAATATCAGATGTAATAATAGATACATGTACAGGGTAATATCAGGTGTAATAATAGATACAGGTACAGGGTAATATCAGGTGTAATTATAGATACATGTACAGGGTAATATCAGGTGTAATAATAGATACATGTACAGGGTAATATCAGGTGTAATAATAGATATAGGTACAGGGTAATATCAGATGTAATAATAGATATAGGTACAGGGTAATATCAGGTGTAAGAATAGATATAGGTACAGGGTAATATCAGATGTAATAATAGATATAGGTACAGGGTAATATCAGGTGTAAGAATAGATACAGGTACAGGGTAATATCAGGTGTAATAATAGATACATGTATATGGATTATCAGGTGTAAGAATAGATACAGGTACAGGGTAATATCAGGTGTAATAATAGATACAGGTACAGGAATAATGTCAGATGTAATAATAGATATAGGTACAGGGTAATATCTGGTGTAAGAATAGATACATGTACAGGGTAATATCAGGTGTAAGAATAGATACATGTACAGGGTAATATCAGGTGTAAGAATAGATATAGCTACAGGGTAATATCTGGTGTAAGAATAGATACAGGTGCAGGGTAATAGGTGTAAGAATAGATACATGTATATGGATTATCAGGTGTAAGAATAGATACAGGTACAGGGTAATATCAGGTGTAATAATAGATACAGGTACAGGAATAATGTCAGATGTAATAATAGATATAGGTACAGGGTAACATCAGGTGTAAGAATAGAGACAGGTATAATGATAGGTACAGGGTAATCTCAGGTGTAAGAATAGAGACAGGTACAGGGTAATGTCAGGTGTAATAATAGATATAGGTACAGGGTAATATCAGGTGTAAGAATAGATACAGCTACAGGGTAATATCTGGTGTAATAATAGATACAGGTACAGGGTAATATCAGGTGTAATAATAGATACAGGTGCAGGGTAATAGGTGTAAGAATAGATACATGTATATGGATTATCAGGTGTAAGAATAGATACAGGTACAGGGTAATATCAGGTGTAATAATAGATACATATACAGGGTAACATCAGGTGTAAGAATATATACAGGTACAGGGTAATATCAGGTGTAAGAATAGATACAGGTACAGGGTAATATCAGGTGTAAGAATACATACATGTACAGGGTAATATCTGGTGTAATAATAGATACCGGTGCAGGGTAATATCAGGTGTAATAATAGATACAGGTGCAGGGTAATATCAGGTGTAATAATAGATACATATACAGGGTAATATCAGGTGTAAGAATAGATACAGGTACAGGGTAATATCTGGTGTAATAATAGATACAGGTACAGGGTAATATCTGGTGTAATAATAGATACATGTACAGGGTAATATCAGGTGTAAGAATAGATACAGCTACAGGGTAATATCAGGTGTAAGAATAGATATAGGTACAGGGTAATATCAGATGTAATAATAGATATAGGTACAGGGTAATATCTGGTGTAATAATAGATACAGGTGCAGGGTAATAGGTGTAATAATAGATACATGTATATGGATTATCAGGTGTAAGAATAGATACAGGTACAGGGTAATATCAGGTGTAATAATAGATACATATACAGGGTAATATCAGGTGTAAGAATAGATACAGGTACAGGGTAATATCAGGTGTAAGAATAGATACAGGTACAGGGTAATATCAGGTGTAAGAATAGATACAGGTACAGGGTAATATCAGGTGTAAGAATAGATACAGGTACAGGGTAATATCTGGTGTAATAATAGATACATGTACAGGGTAATATCAGGTGTAATTATAGATACATGTACAGGGTAACATCAGGTGTAATAATAGATACAGGCACAGGGTAATATCAGGTGTAAGAATAGATACATGTACAGGGTAATATCAGGTGTCAGAATAGATACATGTACAGGGTAATATCAGGTGTAAGAATAGATACAGGTACAGGGTAATATCAGGTGTAAGAATAGATACAGGTACAGGGTAATATCAGATTTAATAATAGATACAGGTACAGGGTAATATCAGGTGTAAGAATAGATACAATATTTCCGTGCGAGTTATACGTGTCGGTAAGTGACACAAGTTTTTGACCGATCTCTTGCACCTAGCATGGGGCTGATACTAATGATGACGGTTCCATCTGCGTGCACTAAAACCGCGGGGCGGGATAGATGGCACTTCCAGATGCACAGATTTGTGACTTGCTCTGGGGGATTGTGGCATTAGCATATGAAAGTAAAGTACATTGCTGCCGCTATAGGACATGCTGTAAACGAGGAGGCTGATCTATGGCAGCCTTCCTTATTAGGAGAAATTGGAAAATAAATAGTTAACAAAAAGAAAAGAAAAAAAGCATAGCTGCCGCAATCTTATTTATGGGCACTAGATGGCGACAGTGATAGTCTGTGAGCATGACGTGTCACATGGTGCAGTACAGTCTGCTCCACCTGACACTATAATGGGATATCAGAGTACGACACAAAACTCTCTGCACATCCGTCAGAGCCTCCCTCTAACTAGGAGAGGGAGCAGTTCTGTCCTGTGGGTCTGATTCAGCAAGGATCGCTACTCTGCCAAACGCACGCAGCGCAGCTGCTAATATCGGCGGTGATATGTAAATGTTTGTATTCGCAATGCGATCACATCCTAGCATAAGGAAGCCCAATTCCCCTTACACACATCCATACACGTGGGCTATATATAGCAAAATAATGGGTAACATCGGACCCATACGCACAGGTAAGGCAGGTCAGACCTCACGCAGGAATTGCTCATTTCAGTCTATGCTATGAGGCCTCAGGCTGCGTATGGTATTGCAGTGACTAATTTTTGCACGCCTCAGCAACAGCATTCGAACGCACAGTCACGCCTCAGTTCGGCTATGCGCTCGCCAGCGGGTTGATGGCCGGGCAGTGCGTACGTACGCCCCGGAGCGAGTGAGAAATTCACTTGCTCCGGGGCTCGCTACAAACGGGGCGGCTGTCGATGTTGATCGACAGCTCGCCTCTTTTTGTAGTCGGGGAGGGGGGGTGGCTGGCCAAACTGAGTCGTTCCTGAAGGAACGCCTGCCGTTTGTGGGCGGCCCTACTGACATCACGTGTGATGTCAGTAGTGAGCTTCCGGCTGTATTAGAGCCAGAAGCTCACTGGGGCTTGCAGCAGACGAGACCCTACCAAAAGGGTCTTGTCGCAAGCCAGATGGTCGCGACCATCACCTGGCCGCTCGCAAAAGCTGTCGGTGGTCACCCACAGCTTAGCGAGCGGCCAGGAGGCCGGCTTTTAAAAAAAAAAAAAAATGGCCGCCCTGATTCAGAGCGAGCGCTCGCTTTTTGCGATGCATGCACAGAGCTAAATAATCAGCGAAGTGCGTGCGTTCTCTCCTGTGCGTTCCTTGCTGAATCAGGCCCTGTGTCTCTAGTAACAGCGGCAGTAGGGAATTTGCCAGTAAATGAGAGGTGAAGGAGGGAGACCCAGATAGGGGGGGGGATATTTCGTCAGGTTAGAGTGCCCTCACATGGTAATGGTCTTTCTGCGCCGTATGCTACCTTGGTCACCAGTGCAGAGAGCTGTGAATCATCCAGCATCCATTGCACGCCGTTCTGGACCTGCAGCGCCACTCGCCAGAACAAGGCCGCGTTACACAGCCGGCTGGTTTATGCCGGCGTATCGCAGCCGCTCAGCTGGGCGTCCCCGTCTGTTTCCTGCCTCTACCAGGAAGACGGTAGAAGGTGATTGCACTTTGGAAAGTGGACAAATAAAATAATGCAAGTGTACTGGTAACCCCTGAGCCCGCTGCGCCCCCTCTGCCCCCCTCTATCCAGCAACAATTCACACCAGATGCCGCCAGGCCTAATTGTTATGAGGCAGGGAAGAGGGGGGGGGGGAGAGATGGGGGTCTGGGGGCTTGTCAGAATGTTCACATCACCTCATTTATCCTACGGTTTTAAATAAACCCAATATTCAGCTCGGGGAAAAAAAAGCAACAAACATGGGGGTGCGAGTGGGGGGGGGTCTTAGGACTAGATTAGAGCTGTTCTCGTGCTTCTTAGCGCAGCCCCCAGAGCCGAGACACATTCCCGGCACCCGCGGCAACAAAGTCATAAGCAGGTTTTATAGGTCATTTCTTTTTACTATTTTATTTATTTCACAGTAAATAAAGTGGATACGGGACTCAGAGGAGAAGGATCCAGATGTTAGTAAGTTGTACGAAATTTGGTGGAAACAAGCTGTAAAAAGCAGAGCTATAAAAGTGAGATATAAAAAGGGGGTCTGTCAGTGCCACACATCTGGCGGCTACAGCTGTGTGTTCCCAGCTCTGTCGTCACCCTCAGGAAACTCCATACCCTGATTTCACCCCAATTAGCCCGCGACATGGAAGAACAGACTGAGATGCTTGTTCTACTGCTTTATAGCCTAATTGGCCTCTTTACAGTGCAGTGGGGCTGGGGGCTCCCCCTACGGCCAGCCCGCCGCTCCCTTGGCTGAGCTCCATCAGGCGTTCCCATTGGAGTCCAGTGTGCCACACTGGAGGGGTTCGGCGGAGACCAGGACATGAGTGTAGAGGGACAGTTTTTAGGTCATAAGTTCTCAAACAGTCTTCAAGACCCCGGACAGTTCAAGTTTTCTAAGTTTCCTCCCAGAATCACAAGTGAGATATTTAGTTCCACCTGTGGATCTTCTAAAATGTGTCAGTGAGTAATGAACACACCTGGGTGCTGGGTGACCTGGGAAACGTGACCTGTGTGGGGTCCTGAGGACATCCACACCCGGAGCTCAGTGACCTTATCAAGGTAGAGATGGCCGTCTATGGACAATGTTTTACATGAACATCCACACCCGGAGCTCAGTGACCTTATCAAGGTAGAGAAGGCCGTCTTTGGACAATGTTGTCCATGAACATCCACACTCGGAGCTCAGTGACCTTATCAAAGTAGAGATGGCCGTCTATGGACAATGTTGTCAACCATCAATGTTTTCTGGATGGTGGTGATGGTTTTATCATTTGTTGCCACCATTGCTTGCTTCATGCAGATGGTTATTTAGCGATGCTTCCTGCTGCGTCTACCACGAGTAGAATCTCCATGTCAGCGACAGAGCGTGCGCAAACTATCTCCATTGCACACGCTTATTGAGAGTGGCTCAACCAGTGGTCTTCCAACGATGGTTACATACCATTATTAGGTCAAGCCGATGGCAGAGAATCTATACCGGCCTTCCAATGTCCATCCTTATATACCTAGTGAGTTTAGGGTAAGAGAGGTGCTGCATGTGAGACGTTATTATCAGTTTTTGCGTACTACTCTGCTTATGCGACACAGCGAACAAACTGGATTCGAACAAAGTGACCGAGATAGAGACTAAAGATTTATCACATTCAGGGGAATGGCGGTTGCCGAAGATCATCGTCACCACAGCGAGAAAACGGTGACTGATAGAAAAAATTATAATTTGCAGGCAACATTTTTAAAATTATTTATTTTTAAAACTTGAATCTAAAGATTGTCTCTGATCACAAAACTCTAATACAGCGGTTCCAAAACTCGGTCATCGGTCATGATGAAGCCATGGGCCTCATTCAGAGGCGGTCGGAGGATGCAAGCGGTCGTTCAGAAACTGGGCGGCCACTTGCATTCTGACCGGCCGCCTCTGTTGCGGTCATTAGGCTGTGGGTTAACACCCACAGCTCTAACTACCACTCCGGTGACCGCAACATCGACAGCTCGCCCCCTTTGGATCGAGACCCGCTACGACCGGCGCTGTCGGTCGTAGCGGGTCTCACGCATGCGCATTGACGGCGCCGTCACCGTCGTGCACATGCTCTGTGGGGGGCCATCGACCCGGTCCGAGCACATCGGCGCTAACGACCGGGTCTGAATGACCCCCCATGTCCCCTGAGTCTACTCGCATATGTTAACATCTAAGCAGGAAATGTTCAATGCTCCACAAATTAAATATACATAATTGTTTGTTTTATATATATATATATATATATATATATATATATAACAAAGAGCATGCTCATAAACGGTAAAAATACAGTAAGTGGAAAACAGAAAAAAACAAGAGCGATATTGGTATATTGTCTGCAGACCTCCTTATACTCCCAGATGAAGTTCTCCCAGACTCCTCCCCCACAAATGATGATATTGCACAAGATAGAGCCAGTCCCTGAGGTAACCATCAAATACAGACCCGTCACCGGTAGACACCTTTTTATAATCATTCCCCCGTAATAATTCTCACTCCAGGATAGAGAAGGAGGAGGGGTATATTTATTACAGCGCGGGGGTTTAGCAGTGGAGATGTTGCCCATAGTAACCAATCAGATTCTAGCTATTATCTCCTAAAAGGTGCTAGTTACATGGTAAGTAGAATCTGGATTCCCTGGGAATACGCCAATCACCGTAGTTATGCTATTGCTTAGTATAATACTGTGGGGGGAATTTACTGAGCCTCGTTTTTCATATCCTGGAGGGTTTGCGGCAATTTACCGGCAGTATTGCATCCCACAGATTTACTAAGCTCAACCTGCGCAAAAAGCAGAGAAAGCACACGTTAGAGTGTAATAGAACATAGAATGACCATCAGTCTTTTCCCCACACCCCCTATTTACCCAGTTATTAGTCACTCCATGGGAACGGCCCTCTTCAGTGCATGTAGGTATCTAAGGTACTTGGCATCAAGAGAAGATTATGACCACTCACATGAAGCGGGTGACGTTGACGATCTAATAACAATGGCGCTCGTCAGGGTCAGAGATATATTAGACAGTAGGATGACAGGTACTTGTCATCAACCTATTGAACGCAGAATATATGGACAGGCGTAAGACCAAAGGGTCAATCCAATCAGACGCCATGTTGTGTGCAGACCCCTAGGGCTGCGTACAAACTTCAGTGAGTTCAGCCTAAAAGAAAGCCCCAAGGGGTGCAACGGCAACACACACTTGATTCGCACCCCTCGCGGCTATTTGGATTGCCCCCTCCCCCCCAAATGACATTGATAAGGACGTAATCTGTGTGGTCAGACGACTGGGACAGTATTTCCTAAACGGCCAGGTGTTTGTGGGGGGCTGAAGGTCAGCTGTGGTTAGTACATACAGGCAGGAATCCAAACAAGGGAAAACCGCAAACCGCCAATAGGTTTTGGGCGGCCAAGACTCATCCATGCGACAGCGAAGGCAACTAACAGAGATGGCGCAAATCGCAGACACTATCAGTGACGTATCTGTACATGAGATTTTCATTAGAAGACATTTTTTTAACCCCCTCCAACCCCAAGTGACTTATATTTGTCCTTATTTGTATTTTTCCTGAGTTGGTATTTATTGCTTTATCTGACATTAGTGCGCCGCTGTCGTGTGATGGTCTGCGGCCGTGTCCGTGCACTGTGGTCGCTTTCTCCTCCGTTCCCCCCTAATATTGCTGAGCTACAGAAATGATCCCAATCCACTCCTGCACTCAGGATAGGCGTACGCAGCACATTGCATCAGGATGTGTGCACAGGGTGGTCTAGAGAGGGATACTCTGCATCATGCCAGCAAAGGGACCTTTCTAGCACCGCCTAAGGGGCCATCGAGCTCTACTGTCATCAATCCGCCCCTCGCCTCTCCTCATAATGGAAGAGGAGCGGGATCTGCAATTCATTTCCAATGGCAGTGACTACAAAAGATCATCACCATTCCTTCTCCGTCCTGATCTTCTTATGTTATGTATTGCGTTATTTATATAGCGCACAAACATTTCACTGCGCTGTACATAGATTTAAGGTCATTCACATCAGTTCCTGTCCCAGTTGAGCTTACAATTCATGGCAGATGGAGTGTCTCACCCCTGGAAGTCTATGATCACACTGGTGTCCGTCCCAGCTCAGCCCGTCTGGACGCTGTGATTCCGCGGCTGGATGGAGCCAAATGCCGTGCAGCCGAGGACAAGTGCTGCTGGTGGAGCGGTGGCTCTGTGTCAGCTGGCGGTGGGCTCGGCCAGAGACAGATGCTGCTGGTGGAGCGGTGGCTGTATGTCAGCTGGCGGTGGGCTCGGCCAGAGACAGGTGCTGCTGGTGGAGCGATGGCTGTGTGTCAGCTGGCGGTGAGCTCAGAAAAACCTCTGAATTGGCGTGCGGAAAGTATTGATATGCTGTGAAACTATCTCAGGTGCCTGGGTGATGACGTCAACGCGTTTCGTCCCGTGGAAACCGGGACTTTCTCAAGACTGTCTTGAGAAAGTCCCGGTTTCCACGGGACAAAACGCGTTGACGTCATCACCCAGGCACCTGAGATTGTTTCACAGCATATCAATACTTTCCGCACGCCAATTCAGAGGTTTTTCTGAGCTCACCGCCAGCTGACACACAGCCATCGCTCCACCAGCAGCACTTGTCCTCGGCTGCACGGCATTTGGCTCCATCCAGCCGCGGAATCACAGCGTCCAGACGGGCTGAGCTGGGACGGACACCAGTGTGATCATAGACTTCCAGGGGTGAGATACTCCATCTGTCATACATATCCGTTTACCCTCCAGCGTGACTGCATTTCACACTGGGACGCCAGTAGTGATTGCAATCCAAGCAGTGCAAGTGAGCTGACTCACCATTGGAGACATATTGCTACATTTGTAGCCACATTGGTGTAGGAGCTGAACATTAGAACGCTATGCTGTAGAAACCTCAGTGATACAGTTACACTCTCTTAGCAATGCACCCAAGCTAGAGAGTCATTTGATCTTTGCTATTACATGATTGATATATCTTGTTTGATTTTATATATGCATAATTGATTATAAGTATATCAGTGTCTATCTGTGGACCATTGTATTAAAGTATCAGATTTATTTCATTTTATTCAAGCCTCCTGTTTAATTAAACAGACAGCAAACCTTATATAGAGTTTTCCAATCCGAAAATCCAACAGTGCATAGCGCAGTAAAACAATTTTACACTTTCTTTTGTTTTTGTGGAGACTACTGTCTCTAGGTTTTTGACCAAACCTGTATTACTTGCAGCTGGCACTGATTATAACCAAACAATTTTTGTATTGAGCGCCGGGATTTTTGCAGCTTTGACTGCAAATAGTTTTCTTTCCCTACAATTTATGGGCCTGATTCAGCAAGGATCGCAACTCCTAATACGCATGCAATCGGGCGATTATTGCGTACTGTGCATGGGTATGTGCGTGAACCGGCCACTGCAGTGACTAAACAGACCCATCGCTGAGTGATTGACAGGAAGCGCCGTTTGTGGGAGGTGATGAGGGTGGTCTGCGAAACGCAGGCGTGCCAGTGCGTTTAAACACTGTTGCAGGGGCGTGCATAAATTATCCACTGTGACGCCATACGCAGCCTGAGGCCTCATTGTGTGCGAGGAAGTTAGTAATTCCTGAGTAAGGTCAGAGCCTGTGTTAGTGTGTGTGAGGATGTGATGGTACTCCATGTTACTGATGATCTCTCAGTCTTGTGTAATCACTGTGTGTGATGAGTTTAGTAATTCCTGAGTAAGGTCAGAGCCTGTGTAAGTGTGTGTGAGGCTGTGATGGTACTCCATGTTACTGATGGTCTCTCAGTCTTGTGTAATCACTGTGTGTGATGAGGTTAGTAATTCCTGAGTAAGGTCAGAGCCTGTATAAGTGTGTGTGAAGCTGTGATGGTACTCCATGTTACTGATGGTATCTCAGTCTTGTGTAATCACTGTGTGTGATGAGGTTAGTAATTCCTGAGTAAGGTCAGAGCCTGTGTAAGTGTGTGTGAGGATGTGATGGTACTCCATGTTACTGATGGTTTCTCAGTCTTGTGTAATCACTGCGTGTGATGAGGTTAGTAATTCCTGAGTAAGGTCAGAGCCTGTGTAAGTGTGTGTGAGGCTGCGATGGTACTCCATGTTACTGATAGTCTCTCAGTCTTGTGTAGTCACTGTGTGTGATGAGGTTAGTAATTCCTGAGTAAGGTCAGAGCCTGTGTAAGTGTGTGTGAGGCTGTGATGGTACTCCATGTTACTGATGGTTTCTCAGTCTTGTGTAATCACTGTGTGTGATGAGGTTAGTAATTCCTGAGTAAGGTCAGAGCCTGTATAAGTGTGTGTGAGGATGTGATGGTACTCCATGTTACTGATGGTGTCTCAGTCTTGTGTAGTCACTGTGTGTGATGAGGTTAGTAATTCCTGAGTAAGGTCAGAGCCTGTGTAAGTGTGTGTGAGGATGTGATGGTACTCCATGTTACTGATGGTATATCAGTCTTGTGTAATCACTGTGTGTGATGAGGTTAGTAATTCCTGAGTAAGGTCAGAGCCTGTGTAAGTGTGTGTGAGGATGTGATGGTACTACATGTTACTGATGGTTTCTCAGTCTTGTGTAATCACTGTGTGTGATGAGGTTAGTAATTCCTGAGTAAGGTCAGAGCCTGTGTAAGTGTGTGTGAGGATGTGTTGGTACTCCATGTTACTGATGATTTCTCAGTCTTGTGTAATCACTGTGTGTGATGGGGTTAGTAATTCCTGAGTAAGGTCAGAGCCTGTGTAAGTGTGTGTGAGGCTGTGATGGTACTCCATGTTACTGATGGTATCTCAGTATTGTGTAATCACTGCGTGTGATGAGGTTAGTAATTCCTGAGTAAGGTCAGAGCCTGTGTAAGTGTGTGTGAGGCTGTGATGGTACTCCATGTTACTGATGGTTTCTCAGTCTTGTGTAATCACTACGTGTGATGAGGTTAGTAATTCCTGAGTAAGGTCAGAGCCTGTATAAGTGTGTGTGAGGATGTGATGGTACTCCATGTTACTGATGGTATATCAGTCTTGTGTAATCACTGTGTGTGATGAGGTTAGTAATTCCTGAGTAAGGTCAGAGCCTGTGTAAGTGTGTGTGAGGCTGTGATGGTACTCCATGTTACTGATGGTATCTCAGTCTTGTGTAGTCACTGTGTGTGATGAGGTTAGTAATTCCTGAGTAAGGTCAGAGCCTGTGTAAGTGTGTGTGAGGCTGTGATGGTACTCCATGTTACTGATGGTTTCTCAGTCTTGTGTAATCATTGCGTGTGATGAGGTTAGTAATTCCTGAGTAAGGTCAGAGCCTGTGTAAGTGTGTGTGAGGATGTGATGGTACTCCATGTTACTGATGGTATCTCAGTCTTGTGTAATCACTGCGTGTGATGAGGTTAGTAATTCCTGAGTAAGGTCTGAGCCTGTGTAAGTGTGTGTGAGGATGTGATGGTACTCCATGTTACTGATGGTATCTCAGTCTTGTGTAATCACTGCGTGTGATGAGGTTAGTAATTCCTGAGTAAGGTCAGAGCCTGTGTAAGTGTGTGTGAGGCTGTGATGGTACTCCATGTTACTGATGGTTTCTCAGTCTTGTGTAATCACTGTGTGTGATGAGGTTAGTAATTCCTGAGTAAGGTCAGAGCCTGTATAAGTGTGTGTGAGGATGTGATGGTACTCCATGTTACTGATGGTTTCTCAGTCTTGTGTAGTCACTGTGTGTGATGAGGTTAGTAATTCCTGAGTAAGGTCAGAGCCTGTATAAGTGTGTGTGAGGATGTGATGGTACTCCATGTTACTGATGGTCTCTCAGTCTTGTGTAATCACTGCGTGTGATGAGGTTAGTAATTCCTGAGTAAGGTCAGAGCCTGTGTAAGTGTGTGTGAGGCTGTGATGGTACTCCATGTTACTGATGGTGTCTCAGTCTTGTGTAATCACTGTGTGTGTGTGATGAGGTTAGTAATTCCTGAGTAAGTGACAGCAGAGAGCCGGGTAGGACATGCCATTACGTGACTGTATATAAAGGGGGACAGGAGAGAGCAGGGTAGGACATGCCATTACGTGACTATATATTAGGGGTCAGGAGAGAGCGGGGTAGGACGTGCCATTACGTGACTGTATATAAAGGGGGACAGGAGAGAGCAGGGTAGGACGTGCCATTACGTGACTGTATATAAAGGGGGACAGGAGAGAGCGGGGTAGGACGTGCCATTACGTGACTGTATATAAAGCGGGACAGGAGAGCGCGGGGTAGGACGTGCCATTACGTGACTGTATATAAAGGGGGACAGGAGAGAGCGGGGTAGGACGTGCCATTACGTGACTGTATGTAAAGGAGGACAGGAGAGAGCGGGATAGGACATGCCATTACGTGACTGTATATAAAGGAGGACAGGAGAGAGCGGGATAGGACATGACATTACGTGACTGTATATAAAGGGGGACAGGAGAAAGCCGGGTAGGACGTGCCATTACGTGACTGTATATAAAGGGGGACAGGAGAGAGCAGGGTAGGACATGCCATTACGTGACTATATATTAAGGGGTCAGGAGAGAGCGGGGTAGGACGTGCCATTACGTGACTGTATATAAAAGGGGACAGGAGAGAGCGGGGTAGGACGTGCCATTACGTGACTGTATATAAAGGAGGACAGGAGAGAGCGGGGTAGGACGTGACATTACGTGACTGTATATAAAGGGGGACAGGAGAGAGCCGGGTAGGACGTGCCATTACGTGACTGTATATAAAGGGGGACAGGAGAGAGCGGGGTAGGACGTGCCATTACGTGACTATATAAAGGGGGACAGGAGAGAGCGGGGTAGGACGTGCCATTATGTGACTGTATATAAAGGGGAACAGGAGAGAGCGGGGTAGGACATGCCATTACGTGACTGTATATAAAGGTGGACAGGAGAGAGCGGGATTTGACATGACATTACGTGACTGTATATAAAGGGGGACAGGAGAGAGCAAGGTAGGACATGCCATTACGTGACTGTAAATAAAGGGGGACAGGAGAGAGCGGGGTAGGACGTGCCATTACGTGACTGTATATAAAGGGGGAGAGGAGAGAGCGGGGTAGGAAATGCCATTACGTGACTGTATATAAAGGGGGACAGGAGAGAGCAGGGTAGGACATGCCATTACGTGACTGTATATAAAGGGGGAGAGGAGAGAGCAGGGTAGGACATGCCATTACGTGACTGTATATAAAGGGGGACAGGAGAGAGCGGGGTAGGACATGCCATTACGTGACTGTATATAAAGGGGGACAGGAGAGAGCGGGGTAGGACGTGTCATTACGTGACTGTATATAAAGGGGGACAGGAGAGAGCGGGGTAGGACATGCCATTACGTGACTGTATATAAAGGGGGACAGGAGAGTCCGGGGTAGGACGTGCCATTACGTGACTGTATATAAAGGGGGACAGGAGAGAGCGGGGTAGGACGTGCCATTACGTGACTGTATATAAACGGGGAGAGGAGAGAGCGGGGTAGGACGTGCCATTACGTGACTGTATATAAAGGGGGACAGGAGAGAGCAGGGTAGGACGTGCCATTACGTGACTGTATATAAAGGGGGACAGGAGAGAGCGGGGTAGGACGTGCCATTACATGACTGTATATAAACGGGGAGAGGAGAGAGCGGGGTAGGACGTGCCATTACGTGACTGTATATAAAGGGGGACAGGAGAGAGCGGGGTAGGACGTGCCATTACGTGACTGTATATAAAGGGGGACAGGAGAGAGCAGGGTAGGACATGCCATTACGTGACTGTATATAAAGGGGGACAGGAGAGAGCGGGGTAGGACATGCCATTACGTGACTGTATATAAAGGGGGACAGGAGAGAGCAGGGTAGGACGTGCCATTACGTGACTGTATATAAAGGGGGACAGGAGAGAGCAGGGTAGGACATGCCATTACGTGACTGTATATAAAGGGGGACAGGAGAGAGCGGGGTAGGACATGCCATTACGTGACTGTATATAAAGGGGGACAGGAGAGAGCAGGGTAGGACATGCCATTACGTGACTGTATATAAAGGGGGACAGGAGAGAGCAGGGTAGGACGTGCCATTACATGACTATATATAATTGGGGAGAGGAGAGAGCGGGGTAGGACATGCCATTACGTGACTGTATATAATATATATGGATAGTGCTGGTGATATGAGATATAAATATACAATAATCATTTCCAGACTGGGCAGCTTATTGGAAACATGTGGGGTATGTACAATGAATCACTTATAGAGGGGTTGAACAAATTGCCGAGGGTTGGGGCCGGTGGAGACCCCTACTGTGTGCTCCACGAGTAACATCCCGTACAATGCAGCCGCCAATGGTCGCCGGCTTTGTTCTGGAGATCAAAGTTTTCACGTTTATGGGAAAGTTTATCTGAAATATTGATGAATGTCTGAAAGCTTTTCTCTGCCAGCGTCGTCCTTCCCGCAGCCGCAGAGAGCGCTGAGCCCCGGCCACGGGCAGTGTAAGGATTTATGGGCCAATGGGGCAGAGTGATCAACCACCAACCACTCTGCTCCCAACTGTCACATTACAGGCTGTGTTTGAAATATGGCAGTTAGGAGCTGATTGGTTGGTAATTTATCACTCTCCACTTTATCTCTTCCCAGAGCTTTATACATCTGCCCCAATGTGCGGTTTCCTCCTCCCAGAAATATATTGTTGGCTACTGCGCAAAAGAGAGCAAATGCTCTGCCGCTGCGCCGGAGTCTGTGCTGTCTTCTGCACAGGCGTTGGCTACGGCTGTTGCACTTATTGGACGCGGTCAGGGGACTCAGGCCAGCCAATGACCCTGATTGCTGCCCCTGAATAGAGCACAATAAATATGGCGTCAACTGTCTCAGTGGTGGGTAGGCAGTGTAGGACCCCCATGACCCATAGTCCTGTGTGCCTGCGTGAACACCCTACATCCATTATAGATATGCCACTGGTACAGGCCCATTCCTGATGGTCATTAAAGAGGACACGTTGTAGCTTAGGGGCCTCTTCACCCAGATATAGAGAGCGTATATCTATACATACAGTCAGGTGCATAAATATTGGGATATTGACAGAATTGTCATATTTTGGCCTCTATTCACCACCACAATGGTTTTGAAATGAAACAAACAAGATGTGATTTACCTGCAGACTTTCAGATTTAATTTGAGGGTAATTACATCCAAATCAGGTGAACGGTGTAGGAATTACAATGGTTTCTATATGTGCCTCCCACTTTTTAAGGGGCCAAAAGTAATGGGACTATCAACTCAAAAGTTATTTCATGGACAGGTGTGGGCTATTCCCTCGTTATTTCATTATCAATTAAGCAGGTAAAAGGTCTGGAGTTGATTCTAGGTGTGACATTTGCATTTGGAATCAGTTGCTGTCGACTCTCAATATGAGATCCAAAGAGCTGTCACTATCAGTGAAGCCATCATTAGGCTGAGACATCAAAACAAACCCATCTGAGAGATAGCAAAAACATTAGGTGTGGCCAAATCAACTGTTTGGAACATTCTTAAAAAGAAAGAATGCACCGGAGAGCTCAGCAACACCAAAAGACCAGGAAGACCACGGAAAACAACTGTGGTGGACAGAATTATTTCCCTGGTGAAGAAAAACCACTTTACAACAGCTGGCCAAATCAAGAACACTCTCCAGGAGGTAGATGTATATGTGTCAAAGTCAACAATCAAGAGAAGACTTCACAAGAGTGAATATAGAGGGTTCACCACAAGATGTAAACCATTGGTGAGCCACAAAAACAGGAAGACTAGATTAGAGTTTGCCAAACAACATCTAAAAAAGCCATTACCGTTCTGGAACAACATCCTATGGACAGATGAGACAAAGATCAACTTGTACCAGAGTGATGGGAAGTGAAGAGTATGGAGAAGGAAAGGAACTGCTCATGATCCAAAACATACCACCTCATCAGTGAAGCATGGTGGTGGTAGTGTCATGGCGTGGGCATGTATGGCTGCCAATGGAACTAGTTCCCTTGTATTTATTGATGATGTGACTGCTGACAAAAGCAGCAGAATGAATTCTGAAGTGTTTTGGGCAATATTATATGCTCATATTCAGTCAAATGCTTCAGAACTCATTGGACGGCGCTTCACAGTGCAGATGGACAATGACCCGAAGCATACTGCAAAAGCAACCAAAGAGTTTTTTAAGGCTAAAAAGTGGAATGTTATGCAATGGCCAAGTCAATCCCCTGACCTGAATCTGATGGAGCATGCATTTCACTTGATGAAGACAAAACTGAAGGGAAAATGCCCCAAGAACAAGCAGGAACCGAAGACATTTGCAGTAGAGGCCTGGCAGAGCATCACCAGGGATGAAACCCAGCGTCTGGTGATGTCTATGCGTTCCAGACTTCAGGCTGTAATTGCCTGCAAAGGATTTGCAACAAAGTATTAAAAAGTGAAAGTTAGATTTAGGATTGTTTAGTTTGTCCCATTACTTTTGGCCCCTTAAAAAGTGTGAGGCACATATAGAAACCGTTGTAATTCCTACACCTTTCACCTGATTTGGATGTAATTACCCTCAAATTAAATCTGAAAGTCTGCAGGTAAATCACATCTTGTTTGTTTCATTTCAAAATCATTGTGGTGGTGAATAGAGGCCAAAATATGAAAATTCTGTCAATGTCCCAATATTTATGCACCTGACTGTATATATACAATCTACATTGCGTATTTCATACCTTAATCTGTAAAGGCTCACCCAGATCATACCCAGAGCTGCAGGTTTGGGCAGAGATGTGTTACATATAAGATGGTCTTGTTACACAGCGTGCCCTGTATTAGAATTACTGGTCAGCCCTGTAGTCTGGATTATGTACAGACACCGGGTCTGTCTATTAATGATAGGAACTCTGTATAACAGACAGGAGCGCAGTATTCTAGGTGAGAGCTGAAGGTTTCATCTGACGGTTATGAAGTAAATGTGGGAAGTGGGAAGAGATTACAGTGAGTCCCCCCTCTCCCCCTGCACTATTCATTACAATGGAACTGTATTGTTGGATGTTACTTTGTTGCAACATTGTATCACACTTTCGGTAACAACATTACTCCTTTAGCCATGTACACCCTGGAGCGATGTCGGGCCGATATGCCGTTTTGTAACGATATATATCGCCTGCATAGCTCTGTGTGTACACGATCGCCCGCTCCCGTGGTCGCTAGCGACGTTTGCCAGGTTTGATGTGTTGCACATGAAACATAGCGGTATCGCTAGCAGTCAGTGCATTGTTAATGAATGATGTAAGGGTGATCGTTCCCTCATTCATTAAAGTCATCCAGTGTGGACGCATAATCATTGTTCATGGGCATTCGTTCCAATGTCAGAACGAATGCCCGTCACTCCAGTGTGTACCCAGCCTTAGTTATATCCAGGGTAGCAGCTGCCCACAGCTCTATGCAAGTACACAGGTATATGTGTAATTAGTGATAGATTAGGAGGAAGAAAGACTCACACTTACCTTGCTGGTCACAAGCTGGGACAAGCAGCATCTGCAGTGGTTACACGACACCTTCATGTCTCTGTGAGGTATCCGGAGCATTGTGACATCATGTGAGGTCATACATAGATCATGTGACTGCCAGGTGCTTACCTCATGTTCTCTGCACAGACAGAAGCATCTTTATGGACCGTTTAGAGCTGCATGCCCGGCTGTGCCGCAGGGAGGCTCTAAGCCGGACGCCCGCTGAGATGTTATTACCAGCGGGCGCCCGGCTCCTTCCATGCAGCGCCGCGTTAGCCAGAGGCTGGAGTTCTCTTCTGAACTCCAGCTTCCGCCTCTCTCCATGCGCACTATGGGAGAGATGTCATGCTGTCTCTCCCATAGTTCCGAGGAACAGCGGACAGGACGGCGGCGGAAGTGTTTTTTTTTTTTTTTGTACAAGCGGCACTACAGGGGCATTATATGGGGGCACTTCTACAGGGGCATTGTATGGGGGCACTACTATATGATTTTCTTCCTTTCAAATCAAGTGGTTAACGTCGTCGTACCTAAATATATTTTGGGGTAAAAGGTAAAAAAGTTCTCTGACCCCTGGTATAGAGGAACAACAGACAACCTTGATGAACCCAGAACCAGTCCTGATACTAGTTATGATAATATTTATTCACTGTTCCCTAAAAGGACTCAAAGTACTTTACATTCTCAGTAGACAACATATTACACAGGAGTAGGCCATCTAGGGTGCAGTACAATGGTGTATGGCTATAAAATATACAATTCAAATATAAGATGCCCGCAGAGTCCTCAGTGCCACAGGGTCATCCGCTCACATAGGTGCCAGGCAGCCATCTTGGGCACCTTACATAGGTGACAATGGGTGGGATGAGCAATACATGGAGCTATGGGCCTGATTCAGAGCCGCTCGTAAGCGGCAGCTCGTTCGCTCCGAGCGATGTTTGGCCAACTGCGCATGCGTACGGATCGTTATACGCATGCGCGAACCAGTCAGTGCGGTCGAAATTCATGTGCTCGCAAAATAGCGAATGCCTGATAATTTGAGTGACAGAATGAGGCGTATGTGGGTGGTATCAGGGGAAGGTGCTTGAAAACGGGGAGTGGAGATCCGAACGCAGGCGTGCTTAAAGGTCAAAACGGGCGTTTTATGGGTGTGCATAATTAAAAAAGCAGCGTCATTAACCACGTCACTGGGTTATTTTATAGCCAGAACTGCTCGCAAAATTGTGGTAGCAAAAACCGACCACAAGAATAGCGAGCAGTTCATACCCTGTTCGATGTACTCGATTAATCTAATAAATAGCGGACATGACGTAGGATGCGAGCGGCCAGGGGGCGTAGTTTGCCAAAAAACGACCGCAAGTTTTGTTCGCTCGTTCAGACCTAGAGGCGTGAACAGACCGCGAACGGTTCATTTGAATAGCCACCCCTATATTCAGGACGAGCGAGCGCTAGTTGCGTCCGGCTCTGAATGAGGGCCTATGATCACACATGGGGAAATGCAGAGTACGAATATACAACAAGATACCCACAGAATAATTACTTCCACAAGTTGTTTATCACACCCAGGAGAGTAACTGGTGAGGAAACCATCATGGAAGCGCTACATTAAGGAGTTACAGCTGGTGGGTAAAGAGCTACGTGGACATATAACCACACTATGGAGTTACAGTGGGTGGGAGAAGCACTATGTGGACATATAACCACACTAAGGAGTTACCAGTGGCGTAACTTCATCCCAGGTGCCCGGAGGCAAGATAAATGTTGGTGCCCCCCCCAAACTAAAATGTACCACCCCCCGAGCACCTATGCCAGCCCCAGCTGCCGCCGCCCCCCTTATGCAGTTCCTGTTATATAATGCCTCCAGTAGTGGTCCCCCTATGCAGTGTCTGCCTATGTAGTGTCCCCCAGTAATGGTCCCCCTATGCAGTACCTCCAGTAGTGAGCCCCCTGTAGTTGCCCCCAGTAGTGAGCCCCCTGTAGTTGCCCCCTGTAGTTGCCCCAGTAGTGAGCCCCCTGTAGTTGCCCCCTGTAGTGAGGACATATAACCACACTAAGGAGTTACAGCGGGTGGGAGAAACACTACGTGGACATATAACCACGCTATGGAGTTACAGCGGGTGGGAGAAACACTACGTGGACATATAACCACACTAAGGAGTTACAGCGGGTGGGAGAAACACTACGTGGACATATAACCACGCTATGGAGTTACAGCGGGTGGGACAAGCACTACGTGGACATATAACCACGCTATGGAGTTACAGCGGGTGGGAGATGCACTACGTGGACATATAACCACACTAAGGAGTTACAGCGGGTGGGAGATGCACTACGTGGACATATAACCACACTAAGGAGTTACAGTGGACAGACTACAAATGGCAAAATACCCACAGAATCTTCGGTTCATACGTTCTCCAAAAATTAACCCATACTTAGCTATTTATAAAAAAGCATGTCAGGGAGATTGTGAAAGCAGCACCTATGAGCGTGGCGGTAAAGTGGGCGTGTACTGCTACATCTGAGGGGCATGTCATACATGTGATAGGCGTGTACTGCTACATCTGAAAGGTGTTATACATGTAATAGGCGTGTACTGGTACATCTGAGAGGCGTGTCATACATGTGATAGGTGTGTACTGCTACATCTGAGAAGTGTGTCATACATGTGATAGGTGTGTACTGCTACATCTGAGAGGCGTATCATACATGTGATAGGCATGTACTGGTACATCAGAGAGGCGTATCATACATGTGATAGGCATGTACTGGTACATCAGAGAGGCGTGTCATACATGTGATAGGTGTGTACTGCTACATCTGAGGGGCGTGTCATATATGTGATAGGCATGTACTGGTACATCTGAGAGGCGTGTCATAATACTGACTTACATCCAAATGTAAATGAGCCCCAAAGCAGTTAGTAAGATCTAGGTGATGAAAACACTGATACTTCTCAGAAAATATATGTAGCCATAGGGTCATTGTGCTTTATACCCAATGCAGGGAAGTGATACTAATGATCCCATTTGAATTTATGTATCTATTTTTTTTTTATATCTATAACAGTTATATAATGGGGGTAAGGTGCATTAAGGGAGATTAGTAGGCTCCTCAGGGAGACAGGGAGATTGCTGCTATGTCAGGGAGAGGTGGCCAGTACTGTATGTATTAACCTTCCAGTTTCCTCAGCATTATGTAGAACTGTCATCATTTATTACAGACCCCCATAATACATGGACTTGTGTCTCGCCCGTGATCTGTACATATGACCTCTCTGATAGAGACGCACGTCCTCCAGCGTCACAGGGTATTGGGGTGCACTGATTGGTATAAAACGATTTGGCATAGGGGCAGTTTCCGCAAAGAGCGGGGTGGGATGGGCTGTTAGGGCACGTGCTTCTAGTATAAGCTTTCTAGGGCTCTATATATCCTATATATCTGCATTAAGTGCTTTTATGGTGATTATTTATTATGAACAATACTGGTTGCTGTGTGAAATTGACAATAAAACTATATCCCGCAAATGTTATCTTATTATGTAATATAATGAGGTAAAAGCTGTGCTATGTTCTATTACAGGGACAGACTTTTACATTTTTTAACTTTACCGATGACAGTTTTTTTTAACCACCTCATTATTTTGGAGCAACTGTAACCAGCGGTAACACATCTGGGGTAACACACAATGACGCGTTCTGGCAGTAGGGGGCGCTGTGTCAGGTCACTAAATCCGGCCCAGCAGACACCAGGGATTACGTTCCTGTATTTTCCTGCCTGTCACTATTACAGGAAATGTTTTCAGTAGCGCTGAAGGTCGCAGCGCATACCCCTGGGGCGGCGACTAATCTCCTCCCGCTGCTCTCACACCCCCCCCCCCCGCCCCTGGGATTCACGCCTCCTCCCGCCAAATGGATGTGGCGACCTGGCTATAACGTCTTTATTTCTGCCCCACAGGTGACAGAAGCAGCTAAATTCTTGCTGGACAATGGCGAGAAATTGCCGCTTCCGCTGGTGGCAAAGCTGCTGAAGTTCCAGTTCCTGTGCATCAAACAGAAGGATCTGCAGAGGAAGGTACGGGACAGGCGGGCACTAGGCGGCAGGGGTCACTGTATTCAGTAATGCCAGTCACCAATACCCCCATGTAAGGCTGTGGGACCCGCTAACTTTCACCTATAGCAGCCCCAATGCCCTTAGAGCTGTGCCCTCCGATATGCGGGTGCTGCCTGGTAGGGCGGATTTATACAATATAGGGGGTCAATGTGTGAATGACCGAGTTTCAGACCTGATAATTGTCATTTCTTATTGCCGCGGAAATAAAGCTGTGTACACACTAGATAATATGCGTACCCAGCGACAGCAGATGTGACAGTAGGATATATCAGACGGTACACACTGCACGATCTGGTGTACGACCGCCCGATATATCGTTACTCCGCCGCATCCAGAAACATGGTGTCATCCGCCAGATCTTCAGATTGGCCTGCTGTACAGGCAGATCGGAAGATACAACGAAGGACGCACGGGAGCGCGGAATTGTGGTACACACAGGACAATTTGGCATTCTGATTTGCCTCAAAATGACAAATCGTCCAATATATCATCTAGTGTGGACCCGTACGTAAGAGAATAACATTTGCCTGAATGTATCAAAATACAGACGCAGGAACAGGGGCTCTAAGAGAAGGGACAGGGGCCCTGAAAAGAGGGACATGGACTCTGTGAGGAGAGAAGAGGGGTTTGAGAGGAGGGACAGGGACTCTGAGAGGAGGGACGGGGGCTCTGAGAGGAGGGACGGGGGCTCTGAGAGGGAGGACGGGGTCTCTGAGAGGAGGGACGGGGGCTCTGAGAGGAGGGACGGGGGCTCTGAGAGAAAGGACAGGGGCTCTGAAAAGAGGGACATGGACTCTGTGAGGAGAGAAGAGGGGTTTGAGAGGAGGGACGGGGGCTCTGAGAGGAGGGACGGGGGCTCTGTGAGGAGGGACGGGTGCTCTGAGAGGAAGGACGGGGGCTCTGAGAGGAGGGACGGGGGCTCTGAGAGGAGGGACGGGGGCTCTGAGAGGAGGGACGGGGGCTCTGAGAGAAAGGACAGGGGCTCTGAAAAGAGGGACATGGACTCTGTGAGGAGAGAAGAGGGGTTTGAGAGGAGGGACGGGGGCTCTGAGAGGAGGGACGGGGGCTCTGTGAGGAGGGACGGGGGCTCTGTGAGGAGGGATGGGTGCTCTGAGAGGAAGGACGGGGGCTCTGAGAGGAGGGACGGGGGCTCTGAGAGGAGGGACGGGGGCTCTGAAAGGAGAGAAGAGGGGTTTGAGAGGAGGGACGGGGGCTCTGTGAGGAGGGACGGGGGCTCTGTGAGGAGGGACGGGGGCTCTGAGAGGAGGGACGGGGGCTCTGAGAGGAAGGACAGGGGCTCTGAGGAGGGACGGGGGCTCTGTGAGGAGGGACGGGGGCTCTGTGAGGAGGGACGGGGGCTCTGTGAGGAGGGACGGGGGCTCTGTGAGGAGGGACGGGGGCTCTGAGAGGAGGGACGGGGGCTCTGAGAGGAAGGACAGGGGCTCTGATAAGATGGACAGGGGCTCTGAAAGGAGAGAAGAGGGGTTTGAGACGAGGGACAGGGACTCAGAGGAGGGACGGGGGCTCTGTGAGGAGGGACGGGGGCTCTGTGAGGAGGGACGGGGGCTCTGTGAGGAGGGACGGGGGCTCTGAGAGGAGGGACAGGGGCTCTGAGAGGAAGGACAGGGGCTCTGATAAGATGGACATGGACTCTGTGAGGAGAGAAGAGGGGTTTGAGAGGAGGGACGGGGGCTCTGTGAGGAGGGACGGGGGCTCTGTGAGGAGGGACGGGGGCTCTGAGAGGAAGGACAGGGGCTCTGTGAGGAGGGACGGGGGCTCTGTGAGGAGGGACGGGGGCTCTGAGAGGAGGGACGGGGGCTCTGAGAGGAGGGACGGGGGCTCTGAGAGGAGGGACAGGGGCTCTGAGGAGGGACAGGGGCTCTGTGAGGAGGGACAGGGGCTCTGTGAGGAGGGACAGGGGCTCTGAGAGGAGGGACAGGGGCTCTGAGAGGAGGGACAGGGGCTCTGAGAGGAGGGACGGGGGCTCTGAGAGGGAGGACGGGGTCTCTGAGAGGAGGGACGGGGGCTCTGAGAGGAGGGACGGGGGCTCTGAGAGAAAGGACAGGGGCTCTGAAAAGAGGGACATGGACTCTGTGAGGAGAGAAGAGGGGTTTGAGAGGAGGGACGGGGGCTCTGAGAGGAGGGACGGGGGCTCTGTGAGGAGGGACGGGGGCTCTGTGAGGAGGGACGGGTGCTCTGAGAGGAAGGACGGGGGCTCTGAGAGGAGGGACGGGGGCTCTGAGAGGAGGGACGGGGGCTCTGAGAGGAGGGACGGGGGCTCTGAAAGGAGAGAAGAGGGGTTTGAGAGGAGGGACAAGGACTCAGAGGAGGGACGGGGGCTCTGTGAGGAGGGACGGGGGCTCTGAGAGGAGGGACAGGGGCTCTGAAAGGAGAGAAGAGGGGTTTGAGAGGAGGGACAAGGACTCAGAGGAGGGACGGGGGCTCTGTGAGGAGGGACGGGGGCTCTGAGAGGAGGGACGGGGCTCTGAAAGGAGAGAAGAGGGGTTTGAGAGGAGGGACAAGGACTCAGAGGAGGGACGGGGGCTCTGTGAGGAGGGACGGGGGCTCTGAGAGGAGGGACGGGGGCTCTGTGAGGAGGGACGGAGGCTCTGAGAGGAGGGACGGGGGCTCTGAGAGGAGGGACGGGGGCTCTGAGAGGAGGGACGGGGGCTCTGAGAGGAGGGACAGGGGCTCTGAAAGGAGGGACAGGGGCTCTGAAAGGAGAGAAGAGGGGTTTGAGAGGAGGGACAGGGACTCAGAGGAGGGACGGGGGCTCTGTGAGGAGGGACGGGGGCTCTGTGAGGAGGGACGGGTGCTCTGAGAGGAAGGACGGGGGCTCTGAGAGGAGGGACGGGGGATCTGAGAGGAGGGACGGGGGCTCTGAGAGGAGGGACAGGGGCTCTGAGAGGAAGGACAGGGGCTCTGATAAGATGGACATGGACTCTGTGAGGAGAGAAGAGGGGTTTGAGAGGAGGGACGGGGGCTCTGTGAGGAGGGACGGGGGCTCTGAGAGGAGGGACGGGGGCTCTGAGAGGAGGGACGGGGGCTCTGAAAGGAGAGAAGAGGGGTTTGAGAGGAGGGACAAGGACTCAGAGGAGGGACGGGGGCTCTGTGAGGAGGGACGGGGGCTCTGAGAGGAGGGACGGGGGCTCTGTGAGGAGGGACGGGGGCTCTGAGAGGAGGGACGGGGGCTCTGAGAGGAGGGACGGGGGCTCTGAGAGGAGGGACAGGGGCTCTGAAAGGAGAGAAGAGGGGTTTGAGAGGAGGGACAAGGACTCAGAGGAGGGACGGGGGCTCTGTGAGGAGGGACGGGGGCTCTGTGAGGAGGGACGGGGGCTCTGAGAGGAGGGACGGGGGCTCTGAGAGGAGGGACGGGGGCTCTGTAAGGAGGGACGGGGGCTCTGAGAGGAGGGACGGGGGCTCTGAGAGGAGGGACGGGGGCTCTGAGAGGAGAGAAGAGGGGTTTGGGAGGAGGGACAGGGACTCAGAGGAGGGACGGGGGCTCTGTGAAGAGGGACGGGGGCTCTGTGAGGAGGGACGGGGGCTCTGTGAGGAGGGACGGGGGCTCTGTGAGGAGGGACGGGGGCTCTGAGAGGAAGGACAGGGGCTCTGATAAGATGGACATGGACTCTGTGAGGAGAGAAGAGGGGTTTGAGAGGAGGGACGGGGGCTCTGTGAGGAGGGACGGGGGCTCTGTGAGGAGGGACGGGGGCTCTGAGAGGAGGGACGGGGGCTCTGAGAGGAAGGACAGGGGCTCTGAGGAGGGACGGGGGCTCTGTGAGGAGGGACGGGGGCTCTGTGAGGAGGGACGGGGGCTCTGTGAGGAGGGACGGGGGCTCTGTGAGGAGGGACGGGGGCTCTGTGAGGAGGGACGGGGGCTCTGAGAGGAGGGACAGGGGCTCTGAGAGGAAGGACAGGGGCTCTGATAAGATGGACAGGGGCTCTGAAAGGAGAGAAGAGGGGTTTGAGACGAGGGACAGGGACTCAGAGGAGGGACGGGGGCTCTGTGAGGAGGGACAGGGGCTCTGAGAGGAGGGACAGGGGCTCTGAGAGGAGGGACGGGAGCTCTGAGAGGAGGGACGGGGGCTCTGAGAGGAGGGACGGGGTCTCTGAGAGGAAGGACGGGGGCTCTGTGAGGAGGGACAGGGGCTCTGAGAGGAGGGACTGGGGCTCTGTGAGGAGGGACAGGGGCTCTGAGAGGAAGGACAGGGGCTCTGAGGAGGGACAGGGGCTCTGTGAGGAGGGACAGGGGCTCTGTGAGGAGGGACAGGGGCTCTGAGAGGAGGGTCAGGGGCTCTGAGAGGAGGGACAGGGGCTCTGAGAGGAGGGACAGGGGCTCTGAGAGGAGGGACAGGGGCTCTGAGAGGAGCCAGTCCCTGCAATGTGTTAGACGTGAACACATTAATGGTCCCTCCTTCATATATATGGGTGTTTTTTTGGGGGGGAAATGCCACAAATATTGAATGATAAATAGGCCTATAGACTTTGATGCTTTGTATTTCTAGAATTCTCTAATCTTTCATCTAATAGCTATAAGGGGTAACACTAACCCGTACGCCTTGTGATTCTGTGACAATGGGACGTTCCCCTTACAGTTGTTGGGATCACAAAGGGGAAATTGTCATATTATATTATATATGTGTGAGTTAGTATCCAAGTACCTGTAACCTAACTCATCGTATAGATCACCTTCAGTACCTGTAACCCAACTCATCGTATATATAATATCTTTGGTACCTGTAACCCAACACATCGTATATAATATCTTCGGTACCTGTAACCCAACACATCGTATATAATATCTTCGGTACCTGTAACCCAACTCATCGTATATATAATATCTTTGGTACCTGTAACCCAACTCATCGTATATAATGTCTTCGGTACCTGTAACCCAACTCATCGTATATATAATATCTTTGGTACCTGTAACCCAACTCATCGTATATAATATCTTCGGTACCTGTAACCCAACACATCGTATATAATATCTTCGGTACCTGTAACCCAACACATCGTATATAATGTCTTCGGTACCTGTAACCCAACTCATCGTATATAATATCTTTGGTACCTGTAACCCAACTCATCGTATATAATATCTTTGGTACCTGTAACCCAACTCATCGTATATATAATATCTTTGGTACCTGTAACCCAACTCATCGTATATAATATCTTTGGTACCTGTAACCCAACTCATCGTATATAATGTCTTCGGTACCTGTAACCCAACTCATCGTATATATAATGTCTTCGGTACCTGTAACCCAACACATCGTATATAATATCTTCGGTACCTGTAACCCAACTCATCGTATATAATATCTTCGGTACCTGTAACCCAACTCATCGTATATATAATATCTTCGGTACCTGTAACCCAACACATCGTATATAATATCTTCGGTACCTGTAACCCAACTCATCGTATATAATGTCTTTGGTACCTGTAACCCAACTCATCGTATATAATGTCTTCGGTACCTGTAACCCAACACATCGTATATATATCATCTTTGGTACCTGTAACCCAACTCATCGTATATAATGTCTTCGGTACCTGTAACCCAACACATCGTATATATAATATCTTCGGTACCTGTAACCCAACTCATCGTATATATAATATCTTTGGTACCTGTAACCCAACTCATCGTATATATAATATCTTTGGTACCTGTAACCCAACTCATCGTATGTAATACTAAGTCCTAAAACTTAATTTTGTACTTAATAAAATCCAACGTAAACCTCATATTACAAATATTAGTGTGAGGAAGATTGAAAACTTTCATATTGTTCGTTAGATCACTTACTGTATAAACAATGTTTTTGCTCAACTGTAAATAGTTTTTCACTGTTATGCCACTATAGGCCTCTATCTCTCTCCGTCACCCCCGGTGGTGGGGGGGAGTACTTTATGGATAGTGCCCTCTTTTGTTTACGTCCCGTACGCAGCCGTCAGATTGCGTTCTTCTTCTATAGCCGTTGTTCTGTGTTTTCTCTGAGCTGACAATTACCAGAGATAGTAAATATGGAGGAGAATTACAGCAGAATCCGTTTTTCTCATTTCTGTTGGTTGAGATAAGTTTCCTATTTTATACTTCTGATAGTATACATACGCTGACAGAGCCGAGTACGGCGGGGTCACGGGGAGCTGATCCAGTCTGCTCTGTGCTTTGTATTAGGCGCTGGATGCCAACCTGCAAGCTAAGACGACTAAGAGTGTGAAGGCGAAACCGCCCAGTGCAAAGGGTTCTGGGAAAACCAAAGGCAAAAAAGCGCCCGAGGCTCCAACCCCTGTTAAGAAGACCACGACCCTGAAGCGGCGAGGGGATGAAGAGGACACCAATGTCTATATAGGTAACCGGCTGAGGAGCAGCCCCAGAACATTGCCACACCTAGGTCCATAGACACCCACCGGTCACTACTCACGGGATTGTTCATGTGTTCGCAGATGACGAGCCTGACGATGGGCCCCAGCATTATATCATCGTACATGGAGTCTATCAGCCTCAGATTCTGGCCCTGTTGGCTGATCTCGGCGTCCATGTGTCCAGTGTAATCCGGGTATCTTCCCAGAACTACGCAAGCTTGCCAGTCCATCAGGATGACCCAGACTCAGCGCCGGACGGTACGTACTGACGTTAGATGATAAGTTCTCATCTGCTCTGAGTCACACAAATGGCACCGGGTCTCTCATTAGCTGTCAGATACACCCAGATCTATGCAGCAGGACCGTAGCTAGGGTAGTGCGGCCGGTGCCATCGCACAGGGCACCACGGGGCAGGGGGTGCTGTTTGGGCCAGTCAAATTTCTGTTTATTATCATTCTTGCTTGTAGCTTCCTCTTATGTCATCCCCAGCATCTCCTGGCCTCCCTTATCTCTTCCCTGGCCCTTCCCCATGAGGCCATGGCCCTCTCTCAGGTGCACTATATTATGTCCCTATTTATCCCCAGCATCTCCTGGCCTCCCCTATCTCTTCCCTGGCCCTTCCCCACGAGACCATGGCCCTCTCTCAGGTGCACTATATTATGTCCCTAGTTATCCCCAGCATCTCCTGGCCTCCCCTATCTCTTCCCTGGCCCTTCCCCATGAGGACATGGCCCTTTTTTGGGTGCATTATGTCCCTTTGAAAATGAGGGGGGCACCAATGCTCTTTCTGGCATAGGGTACCAAAAAGTCTAGTTACGGCTCTGCTATGCAGTGTCGTTATGTGTTGTAGTGTAGTCCTCAGACAGTCGTCCCTAACTCACTGCACCCCCAGTATTGCTAGACCTTGACATTCTAGGTATGAGCTAACATTCTGCAAGAGATAAGGGAAATCCAGCAGAACTGCCATGCTGGGAATACACGTCACCGCAGCTGACCGGAAGAGAAGGCTGGGCCATGCCACTCTGTACTCTCTGCATCCCGGTCATAGTCTCATTGGTGTGAGGACCAGACTGGGTTCCTTCAGGCACAGATCATGGTGCCCTCCATATAATACAGAAATAAATTAAGGCGCTTGGTGTGAAATTAATAAATGAATCAAATATCAAATTTAAAAATACATTTATTCATACAATATATTCAGTGCTAATAAAAAACACAAAGGGCATAAGCTCGATATTTAGGGAAAAATAAGCAGATTTATACTGCACGTGCTCACAAGGCAAACGTGCGCCTACGTGCGTCCCTGTGGCCAGTTGGTCGTATCTTATACTTGTGCAGCCGACGTACCACCTGCAGGTGCCTGAGAGCTGGCATAAATACACCCTGATGAAGGTGGCGGTCGCCAGTTGTAGATTGATGCTTCTGATTGGCTGCTTTTGTATTTAGCCCTGAGCTGTTGCTTTCTGCATTTCTTCTGCCTATATTACATATATGATATTGTGCTGTAGTGTGGAATGAATTCCTGTTATAACTGCTGTATTATAGATGGGTATATATTACATACAGTCAGGTGCATAAATATTGGGATATTGACAGAATTGTCATATTTTGGCCTCTATTCACCACCACAATGGCTTTGAAATGAAACAAACAAGATGAGCTTTACCTGCAGACTTTCAGATTTAATTTGAGGGTAATTACATCCAAATCAGGTGAACGGTGTAGGAATTACAACGGTTTCTATATGTGCCTCCCACTTTTTAAGGGGCCAAAAGTAATGGGACTATCAACTCAAAAGCTTATTTCATGGACAGGTGTGGGCTATTCCCTCGTTATTTCATTATCAATTAAGCAGGTAAAAGGTCTGGAGTTGATTCTAGGTGTGACATTTGCATTTGGAATCAGTTGCTGTCGACTCTCAATATGAGATCCAAAGAGCTGTCACTATCAGTGAAGCCATCATTAGGCTGAGACATCAAAACAAACCCATCAGAGAGAGATAGCAAAAACATTAGGTGTGGCCAAATCAACTGTTTGGAACATTCTTAAAAAGAAAGAATGCAACGGAGAGCTCAGCAACACCAAAAGACCCGGAAGACCAAGGAAAACAACTGTGGTGGATGACAGAAGAATTATTTCTCTGGTGAAGAAAAACCCCTTCACAACAGTTGGCCAAATCAAGAACACTCTCCAGGAGGTAGGTGTATATGTGTCAAAGTCGACAATCAAGAGAAGACTTCACAAGAGTGAATATAGAGGGTTCACCACAAGATGTAAACCATTGGTGAGCCACAAAAACAGGAAGAGCAGATTAGAGTTTGTCAAACAACATCTAAAAAAGCCATTACAGTTCTGGAACAACATCCTATGGACAGATGAGACAAAGATCAACTTGTACCAGAGTGATTGGAAGAGAAGAGTATGGAGAAGGAAAGGAACTGCTCATGATCCAAAACATACCATCTCATCAGTGAAGCATGATGGTGGTAGTGTTATGGCATGGGCATGTATGGCTGCCAATGGAACTGGTTCCCTTGTATTTATTGATGATGTAACTGCTGACAAAAGCAGCAGAATGAATTCTGAAGTGTTTCGGGCAATATTATATGCTCATATTCAGTCAAATGCTTCAGAACTCATTGGACAGCGCTTCACAGTGCAGATGGACAGTGACCCGAAGCATACTGCAAAAGCAGAAAAAGAGTTTTTTAAGGCTAAAAAGTGGAATGTTATGCAATGGCCAAGTCAATCCCCTGACCTGAATCCGATTGAGCATGCATTTCACTTGATGAAGACAAAACTGAAGGTAAAATGCCCCAAGAACAAGTAGGAACTGAAGACATTTGCAGTAGAGGCCTGGCAGAGCATCACCAGGGATGAAACCCAGCGTCTGGTGATGTCTATGCGTTCCAGACTTCAGGCTGTAATTGCCTGCAAAGGATTTGCAACAAAGTATTAAAAAGTGAAAGTTAGATTTAGGATTGTTTAGTTTGTCCCATTACTTTTGGCCCCTTAAAAAGTGGGAGGCATATATAGAATCCGTTGTAATTCCTACACCGTTCACCTGATTTGGATGTAATTACTCTCAAATTAAATCTGAAAGTCTGCAGGTAAATCACATCTTGTTTGTTTCATTTCAAAGCCATTGTGGTGGTGACTAGAGGGCAAAATATGAAAATTCTGTCAATGTCGCAATATTTATGCACCTGACTGTATATGATTTTGTGCTGTAGTTTGGAATAAATTCCAGTTATAACTGCTGTATTATAGATGGGTATATAACAGGAATTCATTCCAGACCACAACACAAAATCATATATGTAATATTACTGCTGTATTATAGATGAGTATTTATTACATATATGATATTGTGCTGTAGTTTGGAATGAATTCCTGTTATAACTGCTGTATTATAGATGGGTATTTATTAAACCTAATAGTGAAAAAAATGTTGCTGTCAAAACAAATGTAAAGAAACTCGTCTTGTGTCTGTGAACTGGTTCGTTGACAGCGTATTTGGCTGTAAGTATTCCTGGCGTGAACCTGGCGCACACGCGACTGCTGGCGAGTTGGATGTATTTTTACGCCTGGGTGTTGGATACAGGTGCGCTGAGATTCCCCATGAGCCCAGAGAGGTGTGTTACTAAACAGGAGGTACAGCGACGTCTTATAGCGATCGGTGACTTATTATCTTAGTGCCGCAGTGTGCCGGCATTAGTGCAGCCTTGTGTCATCGCTATGTTCCTGCGCTGTACATTATAAACTCCGGACAGTTATAGCTGTGTATAATATAACGCTGACATTATTTGAATGCCACCTGGGATCTGCAATCCCCGTTATTTATATCACATCTGGCACCCGCAGTTGTAGAGGCCGAGAAACAGAGGAAGGAGTCGGTCACAAAATCGCTGGAATTGTTCTGGAAATATCTAGAACCAGTTCTCAATACTGGAAAGATGGGCTCTCCGCTCAGCCAGGTAGCCAGACTAATATACCTGGTGAAGGAAAGTGCCCAGCCCACTGACTGGAGCGATGGCGACAGACAGGTCAGTAGTACAGGTGTGTGTGGTGTAATAGTGACAGACAGGTCAGTAGTACAGGTGTGTGTGGTGTAATAGTGACAGACAGGTCAGTAGTACAGGTGTGTGTGGTGTAATAGTGACAGACAGGTCAGTAGTACAGGTGTGTGTGTAGTGTAATAATGACAGACAGGTCAGTAGTACAGGTGTGTGGTGTAATTGTGACAGATGGTTCAGTAGTACAGGTGTGTGTGTGGTGTAATAGTGATAGACAGGTCAGGACAGCTGTAGGTGGCCATAAGGACAGAGTAAAAGGCTGTTAGTGGCCATGAGGACAGTGTAGGAGGCTGTTAGTGGCCATGAGGACAGTGTAGGAGGCTGTTAGTGGCCATGAGGACAGTGTAGGAGGCTGTTAGTGGCCATGAGGACAGTGTAGGAGGCTGTTAGTGGCCATGAGGACAGTGTAGGAGGCTGTTAGTGGCCATGAGGACAGTGTAGGAGGCTGTTAGTGGCCATGAGGACAGTGTAGGAGGCTGTTAGTGGCCATGATGACAGTGTAGGAGGCTGTTAGTGGCCATGATGACAGTGTAGGAGGCTGTTAGTGGCCATGATTACAGTGTAGGAGGCCGTTAGTGGCCATAAGGAAAGCGTAGGAGGCCGTTAGTGGCCATAAGGACAGCGTAGGAGGCCGTTAGTGGCCATGAGGACAGCATAGGAGGCCGTTAGTGGCCATGAGGACAGCATAGGAGGCCGTTAGTGGCCATAAGGACAGCGTAGGAGGCCGTTAGTGGCCATAAGGACAGCGTAGGAGGCTGTTAGTGGCCATAAGGACAGTGTAGGAGGCTGTTAGTGGCCATAAGGACAGTGTAGGAGGCTGTTAGTGGCCATAAGGACAGTGTAGGAGGCTGTTAGTGGCCATAAGGACAGTGTAGGAGGCTGTTAGTGGCCATAAGGACAGTGTAGGAGGCTGTTAGTGGCCATAAGGACAGTGTAGGAGGCTGTTAGTGGCCATAAGGACAGTGTAGAGGAGGCTGTTAGTGGCCATGAGGACAGTGTAGGAGGCTGTTAGTGGCCATAAGGACAGTGTAGGAGGCTGTTAGTGGCCATAAGGACAGTGTAGGAGGCTGTTAGTGGCCATAAGGACAGTGTAGGAGGCTGTTAGTGGCCATAAGGACAGTGTAGGAGGCTGTTAGTGGCCATAAGGACAGTGTAGGAGGCTGTTAGTGGCCATAAGGACAGTGTAGGAGGCCGTTAGTGGCTATAAGGACAATGTAGGAGGCCGTTAGTGGCTATAAGGACAATGTAGGAGGCTGTTAGTGGCCATAAGGGTGGGAAGAGGTTGTTGTAATGTGTCATGCTAGACTTTTAGAACTTGTCTTAATGAAGGAGACATCATTACCAGCCTGTGTATTTCAACAAATAAACGAGTAATTTGGGGGTACATATAAATGCCCCTATTGTGTATTATAAGTTCATATAAAAGTAGTGAAATACCTGTTAATGATGTATGTTGTTCTCCCCGGCCTAAGCAGCTGACATACGCCACGGAGGTGTTTGAGAACATCGCCTGCCTCATGTACGACTGCCTGGACTGGAGGCGACAGCACCAGTACTACCTGGAGAACATGCAGATCATTCATGTCCCAGCAGTGGGCGCCAGTGAGAGGGCCCCGCAGCGCTCGTCCTCGGCCTCTGAGGTGAAACATATCTCCAGTATATTTGGGTGAAAGGTTTTGCCACTGACAAATGTTTATCTCTGCGTGTCATGTGTGTTATCATAGGCCTTATTCTGGGCCGTACGCCGTGGCGTCTATTGGCGGTCACCCATCTGCGAATTTACTACAAACTTCTTTGCGCATGTACAGTTGCAAAAAAACAAAAACAGCTCAACTAGAGGAACATCGGCATCGCCTGCGGCTCTGAATCAGACCCACGATGCCAGCATTCACTAAGTGTACTTTCATAATGACATCAGATGATTAAAATATCAACATCTAAAATATGGACGACATGGACAGAAAGTCACAAGTGACATGTCAACATAGTAAAAGCGTTAGGGTCAGGCTTACCTCTAAACTGTGTTCATGTACTCAGAGAGCAGGCCCCGCCCACTAGCCGATGTGTCTGTGTTGTGTAGAGTGAGCAGGCCCCGCCCACTAGCTGATGTGTCTGTGTTGTGTAGAGTGAGCAGGTCCCGCCCACTAGCTGATGTGTCTGTGTTGTGTAGAGTGAGCAGGTCCCACCCACTAGCTGATGTGTCTGTGTTGTGTAGAGTGAGCAGGTCCCACCCACTAGCTGATGTGTCTGTGTTGTGTAGAGTGAGCAGGTCCCACCCACTAGCTGATGTGTCTGTGTTGTGTAGAGTGAGCAGGTCCCACCCACTAGCTGATGTGTCTGTGTTGTGTAGAGTGAGCAGGTCCCACCCACTAGCTGATGTGTCTGTGTTGTGTAGAGTGAGCAGGTCCCACCCACTAGCTGATGTGTCTGTGTTGTGTAGAGTGAGCAGGTCCCGCCCACTAGCTGATGTGTTGTGTAGAGTGAGCAGGCCCCGCCCACTAGCTGATGTGTCTGTGTTGCGTACTCAGTGAGCAGGCCACGCCCACTAGCTGATGTCTGTGTTGGGTACTCAGTGAGCAGGCCCCGCCCACTAGCTGATGTGTCTGTGTTGTATCCTTAGAAAGCAGGCCCCGCCCACTAGCTGAAGTGTCTGTGTTGTGTGCAGTGAGCAGGCCCCGCCTACTATCTGATGTGTCTGTGTTGTGTACTCAGAGAGCAGGCCCCGCCCACTAGCCAATGTCTGTGTTGTGTACTCAGTGAGTAGGCCCCTCCCACTAGACGATGTGTCTGTGTTGTGTGCACAGTGAGCATGTCCCGCCTACTATCTGATGTGTCTGTGTTGTGTACTCATTGAGCAGGCCCCGCCCACTAGCCGATGTGTCTGTGTTATGTGCTCATTGAGTAGGCCCCTCCCACTAGCCGATATGTCTGTGTTGTGTACTCAGTGAGCAGGCCCCGCCCACTAGCCAATGTGTCTTTGTGTACTCAGTGAGTAGGCCCCTCCCACTAGATGATGTGTGTGTTGTGTACTCAGTGTGCAGGCCCCGCCCACTAGCTGATGTCTGTGTTGTGTACTCAGTGTGCAGGCCCCGCCCACTAGCTGATGTCTGTGTTGTGTACTCAGTGTGCAGGCCCCGCCTACTATCTGATGTGTCTGTGTTGTGTACTCAGTGTGCAGGCCCCGCCCACTAGCCGATGTGTGTGTTGTGTACTCAGTGAGCAGGCCCCGCCCATTAGCTGACGTGTCTGTGTTGTGTTGTCTCTCAGAGCGATCACTTGGGGGGAGATATACTGTATCAGATCATCTCATGAGGACAAGTATAGGTGCCCAAAGCAACCAATCAGATTCCAGTTGCCATTATATACCATTTGCTAGATTCATATTAGCTCGGAGTGGATTGGTCGCTATGGACTGTCCGTTTTGAGGACTATGATGGTGGCAGTCACCTCCCCAGAGTAACGTCCTATGGGGATGACTCAGATATATACGTTAATTTGATGTCTCCGCACATCTCTGATGTTTTACTATTTGCACATGCGCAGGAGCCGCACTGCGATTGTGCAGATCTGCCCCAAAAGCCTCAGTATGACTGACAGGCTGCTCCTGTTTGGGGCGGCGACGGCCAGCGTTCGTGGTATGCCGAAGACATTTGGCTGCGTCCCAGCAGCGTGATTTTCCCTGAGGGTTACTCAGGTGTCCGATGGTCACACAGCTGATGTCATGCTTCATCTGTGGAAGCCAGTATACATATATATATATATATATATATATATGATGCAAATACCGCAGGATGCGTCTTATGTAAAAAGGCGCCTCCTGCTGGCTTCCAAAGATAATATCAAAGAGCGTGAACGCGCTGTCACAAGGCAGCTGGTAAAAAAGGGATAGTCAGTCCCTAAATAACAAGAAACGTGTGTGTATATATATATATATATATATATATATATAAACCAGCGCTATGGACGATGGACGGTGTGATGTAAAAAACACAATAATTTATTAAAAACAACAAATCTATATCTCATGAGAACCAAAATAAAAAGTCCACAATATGAACCAAAGTAAATGTCTGTTCCTGTCAGATAAACAGCTGGACCTAGGAGAAACTCCAATCCGTCCCAAATAGATAAAGTAAGATATTGAAGGCAACACTTATTTACCATGAAGTGGTATCGCAATCACCAGCACAGTCCTTAGCATCCAAGACGCAAAATAATATACTGTAGGCTGTAGAGGGAATCCACATGGAAAGTTCCTGTATTTGCCAGCGGGTCTAAGGAGTATAGCAGAGTCCAAATGATGGTCCAGTAGTGGTACAGGAGAACAGAGAAGGTCTCAACGCGTTTCACCGGGTAAAACAGCCCACCCAGCTTCTTCACTCCTGAAATAAATGATTGTGTTTTTTACATCACACCGTCCATCTTCCATAGCGCTGGTTTTTATATATATATACACGTTTCTTGTTATTTAGGGACTGACTATCCCTTTTTTACCAGCTGCCTTGTGACAGCGCGTTCACGCTCTTAGATATTATCTTTGGAAGCCAGCAGGAGGCGCCTTTTTACATAAGACGCATCCTGCGGTATTTGCATCATTCCGCACAGACGCTACTTACAAAGACACAGAAGCTTTATGGGAAGCGTCCATCTCTGAATCCCCCCCGGTACAGCCACAGGGATAAAACCATCTTATAAATGAAGACAGGCAGTGTCTGTATCAGGGATGGCGTTTATGTAATGTCACCGACATGTAAAAGAGGTGCCTAAGATTTGGTGGCAGCAGCAGCATCACTCACCTGTATGGTGGAAACATTGGGTATGAAATACAGACGACTTGCAAGCCGCCGGTTCAAATCCCGACGAGAGAAGCCCGACAGATGAAAATCCAGACGCCGCCTCGTAAGCATCTTTAACCCTCCACTTCCCCCCCCCCCTCCTAACCCTCCCTTGGGGGTGCCTAACCCTAAGAATCGGGGGGGTTGTGCCTACCCCTAAGTCTCCTCCCCCCTCCGCGGTGCCTAACGCCAACCCCTCAACCTAACCCTCCCGGGTGGGTGCCTAACCCCCCCTTCCCCTAGCCTAAACCTAACCCTCTCGGGGGGATTGGCTAACCCTAAGTCCCCTGGGAGTGCCTAAACCTAACACCCCCCCCCGCCGCTAACTAACACATTGCGACATCTGGCTAACCTACGTTCGGTATGCCGGGCATCAGGATTTGGATATGGGGCGAATGATAGGCGTCGGTATTTAGACGCCTATCTTTAGTTGTATGCCGGGCTTTCAGTGTCGGGATTCTGGCGGTCGGCATCCTGACTACATCCCGAGCAGAGACCTAATGAGTCCCTGTGATATATTTCCCCAGATTTAGTAGTTGATTGTGGGTTATGGATCCCATGTGAGCGGCCACAGATACCCCCTGTGATGCTGCTTAGTACATATAGCACGGTTCTGACGGGGGGCTTAGTCTGGTTTGTGGAGTATATGGAGAAAGCAGCCTCCATTCATGCTGCAAATATTGGGGTAAATTCAATTTAAAAGCGAGTTTTGCGCAGTAAAATCTTGGCAAATAAAAATGACATCAATCGTAGCAAAATTTCCTGAGGTGCGCTCCTGCCATTTACACAATTCAGTTTTTAATGGGCACACACAGGGATCGCAGTAATGTCGCCCATTATTTCTACTGTGTTCCACCTGGGTGAAGAGCATGAAAGAGCGGTGAGGTCACCGTGAAGCCACAATACTGGCAGACAAGATGGCAGGACAGCGCCGGAGGCTGATAGCTGATATAACAGTTTTTGTTAAAGATATTTCAACAAATACAAACCGTTACCGGTGATGGCAGCAGGCCCCTCCACATAGTAATGAACTCCCTAATATACAGTGCATCCAGAAAGTATTCACAGCGCTTCACTTTTTACACATTTTGTTATGTTACAGCCTTATTCTAAAATGGAATAAATTCATTTTTGTCCTCAAAATTCTACACACAATACCCCAAAATGACGGAATCGGTATTATTTGCCGCCGGACCCATGCCCGGCGGTTGGAATCCCGACAGCAGCATCCCGGCAGAGGAGGAAATCCCGATCATCCCTAGGTAAGTATTGACTAACTTATTTCTACTCCCTAACCCTCCCTTAGGGGTGCCACACTAACCTTCGCCCCAGTGCCTAACTCTAACCCCCCCTTCCCTGTCCCCTAACCCTAAGTGCCCCCCGGGGGCCCCTAACACTAACCCCCCTTCCCCTAGTCTAAACCTAACCTCCTGGGTGGGTGCCTAACCCTAAGTCCCCCCCAGGAACACTAAACCTAACCCCCCCCCCCCCCCCGCGGCTATCCGCGCCCGGCGTCCCTTCGATCGAGATGCCGGGCGTCGGGCTCCCAGCGTATGTCTAATGACAGGCATTGGCATATCGACGCCTGTCTTTAGACCCTTGCCGGGATATGACAGTCGGGAAGCCGGCTAGCGGGATTAGGTCCGCCGGCTTCCCGACTTTATACCATAATGACAACGTGTAAAAAGTTATTTTTTTGAGAATTTTGAAAGTTTAATTAAAAAAAAATAAAAAAAAAAACAAGAAATCACATGTACATAAGTAATCACAGCCTTTGCCATGAAGATCAAAATTGAGCTCAGGTGCATCCTGTTTCCACTGATCATCCTTGAGATGTTCCTACAGCTTAATTGGAGTCCACCTGTGGTTAAGTCAGTTGATTGGACATGAGTTTGAAGGCATACACCTGTCTGTATAAGGTCCCACACTTGACAGTGCATGTCAGATTACAAACCAAGCATGAAGTCCAAGGAATTGTCTGTAGACCTCCGAGACAGGATTGTCTCGAGGCACAAATCTGGGGAAGGGTACAGAAAAATATCTTCTGCTTTGAAGGTCCCAATGAGTACAGTGGCCTCCATCATCCGTAAATGGAAGAAGTTTGGAACCACCAGGACGCTTCCTAGAGTTGGCTGGCCGTCTAAACTGAGCGATCGGGGGAGAAGGGCCCTAGTCAGGGAGGTGACCAAGGACCCGATGGTCACTCTGTCAGAGCTACAGCATTCCTCTGTGGAGAGACGAGAACCTTCCAGAAGGACAACCATCTCTGCAGCAATCCACCAATCAGGCCTTTATGGTAGAGTGGCCAGACGGAAGCCACTCCTTAGTAAAAAGCACATGGCAGCCCGCCTTCAGTTTACCAAAATACACCTGAAGGACTCTCAGACCATGAGAGACAGAGATTGAACTCTTTGGCGTGAATGCCAGGCATTATGTTTGGAGGAAACCAGGCACTGCTCATCACCAGGCCAATACCATCCCTACAGTGAAGCATGGTGGTGGCAGCATCATGCTGTGGGGATGTTTTTCAGCGGCAGGAACTGGGAGACTAGTCAGGAAAGAGGGAAAGATGAATGCAGCAATGTACAGAGACATCCTGGATGAATACCTGCTCCAGAGCGTTCTGGACCTCAGACTGGGACGACGGTTCATCTTTCAGCAGGACAACGACCCTAAGCACACACCCAAGATATCAAAGGAGTGGCTTCAGGACAACTCTATGAATGTCCATGAGTGGTCCAGCCAGAGCCCAGACTTGAACATCTCTGGAGAGATCTAAAAATGTCTGTGCACCGACGCTTCCCATCCAACCTGATGGAGCTTGAGAGGTGCTGCAAAGAGGAATGGGCGAAACTGCCCAAAGATAGGTGTGCCAAGCTTGTGGCATCATATTCAAAAAGACTTGAGGCTGTAATTGCTGCCAAAGGTGCATCAACAAAGTATTGAGCAAAGGCTGTGATTACTTATGTACATGTGATTTCTTAGTTTTTATTAAATTTGCAAAATTCTCAAAAAAACGTTTTACACGTTGTCATTATGGGGTATCGTGTGTAGAATTTTTAAGGACAAAAATTAATTTGTTCCATTTTGGAATAAGGCTGTAACATATCAAAATGTGGAAAGTGAAGCGCTGTGAATAGTTTGCGGACGCACTGTACGAGGCCGGGAACACAATATCTGAACTGTGAACTCCCCTCCCCCTATGCTTCACTATGGCCACTTTCGCTTCCTCCTACTTTTGTCCTGTGAACCTGGGCGTTATCTAGGTCTTCCTGCTCAAACCAGAGCAGCCATTTTGGACATACAGGCCCAGTTCCATTTTGTACTGACGCACGTCTTGCGAGCAAGGGATTCTGGGTAGCGTGATTTAAAAAAAATAATTTTCCACCACTAAAGTGCTTTCTACCCGAGTCGCACTGTATGTTACGTGACGGTAAACTTTCCTAGGCTAATTGCGCTTGGCCCAGGCTAATGAATGGTCTCGCCCTTAGTTTTACAGTGGTAGCGCTGCCCCATGGTGACCTGTGTAAGCCGCATTCCTAGCAATATTATATCATCCAGGTATATTCCTATAACAAGAATATAGGGTCATCCTCTCACCCTTACATGGCAGTAATACTCGCAGTAAATAAAAGATACCGGTGGTAGTTAAGTGGATTAAAAAAAAAAAACAAGTTCCAGTAATTATGTTGGATTTGATGTTTATCCAATAATATAAGTTCCCTGCTAAACGTAAAGAGGTTGCTGTGAACAGGCTGCGTTTAATGGTGCGTACAGACGGGACAATCTGTTCAGCGAACGATATCGCTGAACGATCTCCCTTGAATTTCCCAGTGTGTTGGATGAACGATAACGTTTATCCACACACAAAAGATATCAGCAACGATGAACGACCGACGACCGCAAACCCCTTTGGAATATGAACTACATAGTCCACTTTGGCCTGCATGCATGACCCACCAATGATATCGTTATCGTTCATTGAAATCGTACCGTGTGTACGCAGCTTAACTTTACATTTATCTGACTGAAGCTACTGTACCTGAGATACCTGGACACACTGTAATGTTCACTGAAGGCTGCCCGGCCCCGTGTATTGTATTCTGATTGGCTGCCCTCTCAGTGCTGTCAGGAATCCCCCAGGGAACCATCATTATAGAAGCTCTCCCCGGCCTCAGCTGTACGTCTCAGCACTGTGTTCTGATTGGCTGTCAGGTATCCCCCAGGTCACCATCATTATAGAAGTTCTCCCCGCCCTCAGCTGTACGTCTCAGCACTGTGGGCCTCATTCTGAGGCGGTCGGAGGATGCAAGAAGTCGCTCAGAAACTGGGCGGCCGCTTGCATCCTGACCGCCCACCTCTGTTTCGGTCGTTAGGCTGTGGGTTTACACCCACAGCTCTAACAACCGCTAGGGTGATGGTCGCGATGGTCAGAGACCATCGCGACCATCGGGGCTTACGACGAGACCCTAGGGTAGGGTCTCACTTGTCGTAAGCCCCGGAGAGCTTTTGGCTCTGTCAGAGCTGGAAGCTCTCCACTGACATCACTAGTGATGTCAGTGGGGCCTCCCCCAAACGGTAGGCGTTCCCATGGGAACGCCTCCGTTTGGGCTGTCACCCCCCCGGCCCGCCTTCCAAGCGGGGCAAGCTGTCAATCAACATCGACAGCTAGCCCCCTTTGGAAAGAGACCCGCTACGACCGGCGCTGTCGGTCGTAGCGGGTCTCACGCATGCGCACGAAGGAGCCGGCTCCCTCGTGCGCATGCGCACTTGACAAACATCGAGGCGGTCGTAGACCGTACGGCCGCCTCTGAATGAAGGCCTGTGTTCTGATTGGCTGTCAGATATCCCCCAGGGCACCATCATTATAGAAGCTCTCCCCGGCCTCAGCTATACGTCTCAGCACTGTGTTCTGATTGGCTGTCAGGTATCCCCCAGGGCACCATCATTATAGAAGCTCTCCCCGGCCTCAGCTGTACGTCTCAGCACTGTGTTCTGATTGGCTGTCAGGAATCCCCCAGGGCACCATCATTATAGAAGCTCTCCCCGGCCTCAGCTGTACGTCTCAGCACTGTGTTCTGATTGGCTGTCAGGTATCCCCCAGGTCACCATCATTAAAGAAGCTCTCCCCGCCCTCAGCTGTACGTCTCAGCACTGTGTTCTGATTGGCTGTCAGGTATCCCCCAGGGCACCATCATTATAGAAGCTCTCCCCGCCCTCAGCTGTACGTCTCAGCACTGTGTTCTGATTGGCTGTCAGGTATCCCCCAGGGCACCATCATTATAGAAGCTCTCCCCGGCCTCAGCTGTACGTCTCAGCACTGTGTTCTGATTGGCTGTCAGGTATCCCCCAGGGCACCATCATTATAGAAGCTCTCCCCGGCCTCAGCTGTACGTCTCAGCACTGTGTTCTGATTGGCTGTCAGGAATCCCCCAGGGCACCATCATTATAGAAGCTCTCCCCGGCCTCAGCTCTACGTCTCAGCACTGTGTTCTGATTGGCTGTCAGGTATCCCCCAGGGCACCATCATTATAGAAGCTCTCCCCGGCCTCAGCTGTACGTCTCAGCACTGTGTTCTGATTGGCTGTCAGGTATCCCCCAGGGCACCATCATTATAGAAGCTCTCCCCGCCCTCAGCTGTACGTCTCAGCACTGTGTTCTGATTGGCTGTCAGGTATCCCCCAGGTCACCATCATTATAGAAGCTTTCCCCGGCCTCAGCTGTACGTCTCAGCACTGTGTTCTGATTGGCTGTCAGGTATCCCCCAGTGCACCATCATTATAGAAGCTCTCCCCGGCCTCAGCTGTACGTCTCAGCACTGTGTTCTGATTGGCTGTCAGGTATCCCCCAGGGCACCATCATTATAGAAGCTCTCCCCGCCCCCAGCTGTACGTCTCAGCACTGTGTTCTGATTGGCTGTCAGGTATCCCCCAGGGCACCATCATTATAGAAGCTCTCCCCGGCCTCAGCTGTACGTCTCAGCACTGTGTTCTGATTGGCTGTCAGGTATCCCCCAGGGCACCATCATTATAGAAGCTCTCCCCGGCCTCAGCTGTACGTCTCAGCACTGTGTTCTGATTGGCTATCAGGTATCCCCCAGGGCACCATCATTATAGAAGCTCTCCCCGCCCTCAGCTGTACGTCTCAGCACTGTGTTCTGATTGGCTGTCAGGTATCCCCCAGGGCACCATCATTATAGAAGCTCTCCCCGGCCTCAGCTGTACGTCTCAGTACTGTGTTCTGATTGGCTGTCAGGTATCCCCCAGGTCACCATCATTATAGAAGCTCTCCCCGGCCTCAGCACTGTGTTCTGATTGGCTGTCAGGTATCCCCCAGGGCACCATCATTATAGAAGCTCTCCCCGGCCTCAGCTGTACGTCTCAGTACTGTGTTCTGATTGGCTGTCAGGTATCCCCCAGGGCACCATCATTATAGAAGCTCTCCCCGGCCTCAGCTGTACGTCTCAGCACTGTGTTCTGATTGGCTGTCAGGTATCCCCCAGGTCACCATCATTATAGAAGCTCTCCCCGGCCTCAGCTGTACGTCTCAGCACTGTGTTCTGATTGGCTGTCAGGTATCCCCCAGGTCACCATCATTATAGAAGCTCTCCCCGCCCTCAGCTGTACGTCTCAGCACTGTGTTCTGATTGGCTGTCAGGTATCCCCCAGGGCACCATCATTATAGAAGCTCTCCCCGGCCTCAGCTGTACGTCTCAGCACTGTGTTCTGATTGGCTGTCAGGTATCCCCCAGGGCACCATCATTATAGAAGCTCTCCCCGCCCTCAGCTGTACGTCTCAGCACTGTGTTCTGATTGGCTGTCAGGTATCCCCCAGGTCACCATCATTATAGAAGCTCTCCCCGGCCTCAGCTGTACGTCTCAGTACTGTGTTCTGATTGGCTGTCAGGTATCCCCCAGGTCACCATCATTATAGAAGCTCTCCCCGGCCTCAGCTCTACGTCTCAGCACTGTGTTCTGATTGGCTGTCAGGTATCCCCCAGGTCACCATCATTATAGAAGCTCTCCCCGGCCTCAGCTGTACGTCTCAGCACTGTGTTCTGATTGGCTGTCAGGTATCCCCCAGGTCACCATCATTATAGAAGCTCTCCCCGGCCTCAGCTGTACGTCTCAGCATCGGGGACATGTACAGTAACAGGAGGATATATTGTGTCCGTCATTATTATATTGCTCTTTCTGATGTTTTAGGCACCTGCTGCACTTTATCCATCATCTGCGACTGGCAAAAGGAAAGGTCATCAGGACGAGATCCATCCCAGCGTCTCCCTGCCGAATCTTACACCACCCCAGGGTATGTGTAGCAGACCGGGGGAACCTTACTCTTATTAGCCTTGGTGTTATCTGTGACTTCACTCAGATACACTCCACACATTCAGGGGGCTATTTATCAAGCAGTGTAAAGATGGAGGAGTGAACTAGTGGAGAAGTTGCCCATAGCAACCAGTCAGCTTTCAAGTAACATTTATATAAATACAGTCTATAAAATAATGGGTAGGAGCTGTCCTTGACTGTCCCTGGTAAACATTGTCAGAATACAGATGTGTCCACGTACAGTACATCTATCCTCCGTGCGCTACAAGTCGCGGTATGCATAACGCAGGAGCTCCATGTGACTCAGTAGCGCCGAGCGTCTTTTCATGCAACTTTTTACCTTCAAATGTGAATAGTTATTTTAATCAGCAGGAGCTGCCTGTGCAATGCAGCATGCCTATATCCTCTGTGTGTGACTGCGGGTGTATCTGCATGCCTATATTCTGTGTGTGTGACTGTGGGTGTATCTGCATGTCTATATTCTGTGTGTGACTGCGGGTGTATCTGCATGCCTATATTCTGTGTGTGACTGCGGGTGTATCTGCATGCCTGTATTCTGTGTGTGACTGCGGGTGTATCTGCATGCCTATATCCTCTGTGTGTGACTGCGGGTGTATCTGCATGCCTATATCCTCTGTGTGTGACTGCGGGTGTATCTGCATGCCTATATCCTCTGTGTGTGACTGCGGGTGTATCTGCATGCCTATATCCTCTGTGGGTGACTGCGGCTGTATCTCTGTATGCCTATATCCTCTGTGTGTGACTGCGGGTGTATCTGCATGCCTGTGTGTGTGACTGCGGGTGTGTCTGCATGCCTATATTCTGTGTGTGTGACTGCGGGTGTATCTGCATGCCTGTATTCTGTGTGTGACTGCGGGTGTATCTGCATGCCTATATCCTCTGTGTGTGACTGCGGCTGTATCTGCATGCCTGTATTCTGTGTGTGACTGCGGCTGTATCTGCATGCCTATATTCTGTGTGTGACTGCGGCTGTATCTGCATGACTGTATTCTGTGTGTGACTGCGGGTGTATCTGCATGCCTATATTCTGTGTGTGTGACTGCGGCTGTATATGCATGCCTATATTCTCTGTGTGTGACTGCGGGTGTATCTGCATGCATGTATTCTGTGTGTGTGACTGCAGGTTTATCTGCATGCCTATATTCTGTGTGTGTGACTGCGGGTGTATCTGCATGCCTATATTCTGTGTGTGTGACTGCGGGTGTATCTGCATGCCTATATTGTGTGTGTGACTGCGGGTGTATCTGCATGCCTATATTGTGTGCGTGACTGCGGGTTTATCTGCATGCCTATATTGTGTGTGTGACTGCGGGTTTATCTGCATGCCTATATTGTGTGTAACTGCGGGTGTATCTGCATGCCTATATTCTGTGCGAGTGACTGCGGGTGTATCTGCATGCCTATATTCTGTGTGTGTGACTGCGGGTGTATCTGCATGCCTATATTCTGTGTGTGTGACTGCGGGTGTATCTGCATGCCTATATTCTGTGTGTGTAACTGCGGCTGTATCTGCATGCCTATATTCTGTGTTTGTGACTGCGGGTGTATCTGCATGCCTATATTCTGTGTGTGTGACTGCGGGTGTATCTGCATGCCTATATTCTGTGTGTGACTGCGGCTGCATCTGCATGCCTATATTGTGTGTGTGACTGAGGGTGTATCTGCATGCCTATATTGTGTGTGTGACTGTGGGTGTATCTGCATGCCTATATTCTGTATGTGTGACTGCGGGTGTATCTGCATGCCTATATTGTGTGTGTGACTGCGGGTGTATCTGCCTGCCTATATTGTGTGTGTGTGACTGCGGGTGTATCTGCATGCCTATATTCTGTGTGTGTGACTGCGGGTGTATCTGCATGCCTATATTCTGTGTGTGTGACTGCGGGTGTATCTGCATGCCTATTTTCTGTGTGTAACTGCGGCTGTATCATTTACAGTCCCTCAGGGACAGCTGGTCATGGAAGTGAGTCTTCAAAATTCTTCTCTCCACCTCCCTTCTAGAGCAGTTTTTGACTTCACTCACCACCATGCCAAAATGCCTCATCACCTTCAAACTCTGGATGACATAGATCGGGAGGTAACCACACCGAATCCGAAAGCTTTTCACCTGGCCACCCTCTAGCCACAACCTGAGGAAGGGGAACATCCAGAATCTAAATCCCTCTACCCACCGAGGGGGAGCATCTAAAATCAAACTCCCAAGATTAAATTTTAAAAAGGCTGTTACAAAAAAGACAACGGGGTTTACCATATTTAAACCCCGTCTTTCCTCGGTCTGTAGGTGATTTTTCTCCTGACAATATTGACCCCGTTTCCCCACAAAAGAAGGAAAAACAAGGAATTCAATCTGGACCACATAGATTGAGGCAAAAAACACACATAACTGACATCTAAAAAAATCGGAATCAAGTAAGTCTTACACAAGTCAACCCTTTCCCTCACAGATAACTTCCAGCACTCTACCTTCTTGGTAGCATCTTCCAGCTTCTTATCCCAGTTCAGGGAGGCATAGTCACCATGGTCAAATGTTATGCCTAGAATTTTAATCTGCTGACTGGCCCGAGGGAAGCTGTCGGAAGGCAAAATTCATCACCCTCCTCCCCCATCCAGAAAACTTCACACTTTTCACGGTTTACCCTGGAGCACGAGGCTTCAGAGTATTCACAGATAAGATGTTCCACATCACAGGCCTCTGTCCATGAGGAGAGAACCACCATGACATCATCTACGTAGGCCACCACCTTTAGCGGAAACTCTGGGCTCAGCTGCAGTTCCGCTCTCTACCCTTCTGACGAAGGGGTCAATCGCAAAAACATATAGGAGGGGGCTCAGGGGGCATCCCTGACGAACACCAGAGCCTACCCCAAAAGTGGGACCCACCCAACCATTTACAAGTGCGAAGCTCTCGGCCTGACGATAAATAGCCTGCAGCCAATTCACCACCCGTTCTGGAAGACCATACCTTTTCAGTAGGGCCCAAAGGTACTCATGGTTTACCCGATCAAAAGCCTTAGATTGATCCAATGCCAGTAAATACTTTCCACACTTCTCAGCCCTGCACCGCTCAATGACCTCCCGGACACCTAGGACAGCACTAAAGATGCTACGGCTTTTCACCGTACAGTGCTGAGAGGGGGAAAGCAACAGCTCGGAAAATTCCGATAGCCTATTGAACAGTACCTTTGCCAAAATCTTCCTGTCCCTATTAAGAAGGGCTATGGGGCGCCAGTTCTCAATACGGGATGGATCTTTTCCTTTAGACAGTAGTATAAGGGCAGATAACCTCATGGAAGGAGGGAGGACTCCCTCATCCAGGCTCTCATTAAATACTTCCACAAGGCGAGGAATTAAGAGGTCTGAAAAGGTCTTATAGAATTCAGATGTTAAACCATCCGGTCCTGGAGATTTTTTGGAGTTTAATCCTTCTATCGCTATCTTAACTTCCTCTGCCGTTATATCACTCTCTAAAGATCCAAAAGCAACAACCTGAGAACCCAAACCTGGTGTCCTCCTCAGAAATTCCTCCATCCTCTCCCTGATGAGTGAATGCTCAGATAAAAGATCTGAGTAATAGGACTCAATCACTTCCAGAATGCCCTTCTTATCAATATGAAGAACACCCTGTCCATCCTTCAGTCCCCTGATCTCTTTAGCATCAACTGACCTCCTACAGCTCTGGTAGGGATCTTTCGAGTGGTATGTTCCATAATCCCTCTCCAGAACTGAGGATGCCAGTCGGTTGTACTGAAACTCCTTCATCCGAGCCTTCACCCGGGAGATTTCCCCACTATCTCCCTCCTCAGAGATCAAGAGATCCAATTTCTTTCTTAGGCTATGGTAGATGTTACGTCTTAACAAGTTTTTTTTAGCAATAGACCCACGGAAAAACTTCCGGATTCTCTTTTTAATCACCTCCCACCACTCAGATCTACTCCAACCCGCCTCCAAAAGTGTCTCCTGAGATTGAAAGAAGACCCTAAAGGATTGTCTAACGCTCTCTTCTTCCAGAAGCTCTGAGTTCAATCGCCACAGGCCCCGCCCTTTCTGAGGGGTTTCTGAGGCATTCAAAGTTACTGAGAGAAAAGCGTGATCAGAAAACTCCACTAACCTCACCCCTAAAGATGAGGTCTTTGAAGATTCCTTAACAAAAAAAACTATCTATTCTAGATCTATGACTACCACTAAAAAAGGTGAAACCTGTGAAGTCTGGGAAATGCTGAATACGCACATCTTCCAGGCCCGCCTGTCTAATCATAGCCCAGAGTTTTCTTTGAACCTCCCCTATCTTTTGGCCTAATCACCACCAAAGATAACTTGCTGGGCCGTAAAAAGAAAAGGTTTTATCTCCATGAAGAGACATTTCCTATCCCACTGTGACTGAGGACCATAAATATTAATTAACCTAAGGTCCTGTCCCTTCATGTTGATATCCAAGATCATACATCTATCTGCTTTCAGCTCTATAAACTTGTACACAGTTACAATGTCAGTAAAAAGCACTGCCACCCCACCGTACGGCTCGGCCGCAAGAGACCAGTAAGAAGGACCCCTCCTCCACTCACGCTTCACTTTGTGGAGGAGATCCAACTTACTAATCCTAGTCTCCTGCAAAAACAAAAAATCAACCTCAACCGTGTTGAAAAAATCAAAGGCCATTATACGAGCACGTTCAGAAACTACGGAAGCCACATTAATCGTGGCACATCGTATGGGTTGGGGATCCATGATGTATAGATTATTAAATGCAAGACCTTGCTTACTTTTACCTTGCACAATTCCCAGCACCAAATCCACCACAAAACTACAAGCAAACCCTACTCGGGCCAGCCTTCCCTTCCATAGTGACAACTGTCACTACCCCTTCTTCCCTCACTCCCTGACAATCTACAGGGACCTTCTCCCCCGTACGAGAAGGCCCAGGATCAGGAGGTTTGGGTACAAACTTGATAACCTGATTTTCAGCACCAGGTACCTGTACCTCACTCGGCCCTACACAGGAGCCTTGGGACACACCTTGAGCCACCCTATCCTCCTCCATACCCTGGGTCTCCTCTATCACCGTCACTTCCTCCAGCACACTCCCTAAACTGCACATATTTTCCTCTTCTAGCAGGGTTCCAGCAGGGTCACACTCCAAACCCTCCCCCATCACCTTCCTCCTGATCTGATCTCTTTCTCCTCCTTTTATTCTTTTCCTCCCCCCCTCCAATTTTATTAACTTTCTTTGTTACTGTCCTTGCTTGCTTCTTATCCTTCCCTGTTACCAAAATCAATTCACCCCCACTCCTCATTACTTCCTCCTCATCAGAGGAAAATACATCAAATTTGTTGCTTAGCACAACTTGCACATCTTCACCTTTCCTCTTTTTCTTATTTCCTCTCCTTACCTCTTGAAAAGGTGCCTCCTCTACCTGTTTCCCTTGCACCTGCTTTACATGTTCATCTACACCTAGTGGTTCTTTTTGTCTCACCACCTCCTCCTCCCTTCTTGGTTCTGGCCTAACCTCCTGCCCACTATTATGGCTGGCCCGAGGACACCTGCTATACGGGTGGCCTTCTTCCCCACATAAATTACATTTGACCACCCCAAATTCTCTTGATACATGACCGATCTTATTACACAATGAACATTTTATCATGTTACATTCGCTGCTCAGATGCCTGAAATCCCCGCACTTAAAGCAGGTTCTTGGTTGACCCTGGTAGAAGCATTGTACTCGATCCCTGCCAATGTACGCAGCGGACGGTACATGGATGAATCCTCTGTCAGAATGACGCAGCTTTACCAGGGCCTCCCAAGCTCCCCCCCCATACCCCATTGTATATCCAGATTTGCTTAGGTCAGACTGTATATCACAATATCTGGACAACCAGTACGCAATATCTTGGACAGGAATGGACTCATTCCTCACTAGAATATGCACCTTCACTTTATCATGCTTTGTAACCAAATTTACTCTGTACATATCATATGGTTTTGACATTTTACATGCCTGCCATTTTGTCCAGAACACTTGTAGTCCCTGGTAGGATAAAAAACTCAAATCAAATTCTGCAGATTTGACCGGGTGTATGCAAGCATATAAATCTGAGGGTTTAAACCCCAGACCAAAAATCATTTTTAAGAAAGTCTCCTTTGTAGGAACTTCCCCCTCTCCTGCCCATCGGAACTGGATTAAATTTCTCCTTTTTCCAACCTGGCCTGCTGCACCCGGCATTTGTGGACCAGCATTATTCACATTCATATTGAAAGCATTAGATTTTGTCACCATTTTAGCATACGATATACTTCCAGGAGCAGTCTGTTTGTCCGATACGTTTGTTACCACACTCCCCCCACCCTCTCTCCTTCTTACATCATCACAAATTATTTTAGCAGCCTCTGCAGCCCTGGTTGGTACAAGCATTTTATCTCCATAAACAGTTTCTATTACTTTAATCTGCTCCTCCGGCAGCCCAGTCTTTTCTAATGCAGGCATTCCTTGTGCAAATTGTCTTTCCTTTATGCGCCCTCCTAAACCAGTACCATGCGGCAACCTCCTTGTACCTATAACCTTCTCACCCTGCACGTCTCCGGGTACAATGCCCAGAGCCTCCCCAGCAACAGGTAATTCACCTGCCACTGCAGATTCACCTGGAGATCCCCCCTCAGTGCCACTTTTCTGTAAAGCTTCCTCAAGCCTTAATTCCGACATAACCTCCATTTGAGCCTGGAACACCGCGCCCTCTGTGTTCCTGGCTCCGCCATCTGCCATCACTACAGGTGGAAATAGTTCATGCCGGGCACTGTCAGGCTCAGCCGTCACCGGCCACTTCTTACCTGCCTTACCCCCAGCACCCGGCACACTGTTACTCACCTGCAGGACAGCCGGCTCACCAAAAGTGCCCTTTTCCGCAACATCCTCCACCTCAGGCTCGCAAGACATCTCCACTGTGTCCCCTGCCACGGACTTCTCCTGGGAATCAGCAATCACAGCACCAGACACCTCTGACATAACTTTATCCTCCATATTTACTGCATCTTCAGCTGTATTACACTCAGCTACTGCTGCTGCCTCCAGCTGCATACACTCTGCCTGGACATCAGCTGGTAGGTTTGTTTCACTTTAAGTTGCACAGACAGGCTGTGAGATGCTGCTGCTGCAATCACCAGGTACACTGATAACACCTGTCTCCATGGGTGTCGGCCCTGATTGGACCTTTGCATGAACTGGTAACCCTTTCACTGCTGCCTGCATCTGCTTTTCCTTTTTTTCCAAGCGCTTTTCTTGCAATTTACTTTTAACCCTTCCCAGAGTTACAGAAAGGGTTTCAATCACTTCTTTTAACACTGGTTTCTCCCATTTATAGCAGGTATTTCTTTTTTTCTTCTTATCATTAATTCTGGTCTGTATACACTTTGCCTCTCTTTGTAATTCCTCAATAGAGAAGCTATCAAATGATTCCTCCTCCTCCTCATCTTCCTCTTCATCCCCAGTATCACCAGGGGATCCAGGAACATTCTCCAAGGCATCAAGGGGCTTCAGCCCCCCACATACTTCACTGCCCCCTGGGCAGACAGTAGCTGCTGTCACTCCACCCTGTGTTACATCACACAGGGGAGCACCCAGGGAGAGTTTGTGGGAATCCGACTGTGGCTCCAGTTTCTTCACTGGGCCCACACCGACAGGGTAGGTAGCTTCCAGCACTGCTCGACCCTTTGTTCCATCACATAGGGGAGCACCCTCAGACATAGGGAGAACAAGCTGTGGTTCCAACTGCACAGAAGCCGGGCTGATGATATTGCCACCACTGTCACTCATGCTGCTTCCTGATGATCCGGACTGGCCTGCCGCACTAGTTATCCGGACACCAGGAGTCTTTGCTTTGGCTTTTGCTTTAGAGCCCGAGCCACGGGCTGAACGTCGGGAGCACTCTCCCCCAGGAGGATCCATCCCCCTGGGGAAGCCAGCAGGGAGTCTCCCTGCAGACACGGGACACACCTGCAGCAGCTAGAGCTCTCCTCCACACAACCTCCTCACAGCTCAGACAGCACACACTGCAGAGTCTCCGCCCCCAGGATAGGTGGGAGTAGGGTAGGTGTGAGGGCGTACCAGTGTGAGTAGGATAGGTGGGAGTAGGGTAGGTGTGAGGGTGTACCAGTGTGAGTAGTATAGGTGGGAGTAGGATAGGTGCGAGGGTGTACCAGTGTGAGTAGTATAGGTGGGAGTAGGATAGGTGTGAGGGTGTACCAGTGGGTGTAGGGTAGGTGCGAGGGTGTACCAGTGTGAGTAGTATAGGTGGGAGTAGGGTAGGTGTGAGGGTGTACCAGTGTGAGTAGTATAGGAGGGAGTAGGGGAGGTGTGAGGGTGTACCAGTGTGAGTAGTATAGGTAGGAGTAGGGTAGGTGCGAGGGTGTACCAGTGTGAGTAGTATAGGAGGGAGTAGGATAGGTGGGAGTAGGGGAGGTGTGAGGATGTACCAGTGTGAGTAGGATAGGTGGGAGTAGGGTAGGTGTGAGGGTGTACCAGTGTGAGTAGTATAGGTGGGAGTAGGATAGGTGTGAGGGTGTATCAGTGTGAGTAGTATAGGTGGGAGTAGGGTAGGTGTGAGGGTGTATCAGTGTGAGTAGTATAGGTGGGAGTAGGGTAGGTGTGAGGGTGTATCAGTGTGAGTAGTATAAGTGGGAGTAGGATAGGTGTGAGGGTGTATCAGTGTGAGTAGTATAGGTGGGAGTAGGATAGGTGTGAGGGTGTACCAGTGTGAGTAGTATAGGTGGGAGTAGGGTAGGTGTGAGGGTGTATCAGTGTGAGTAGTATAGGTGGGAGTAGGGTAGGTGTGAGGGTGTACCAGTGTGAGTAGTATAAGTGGGAGTAGGGGAGGTGTGAGGGTGTACCAGTGTGAGTAGTATAGGTGGGAGTAGGGGAGGTGTGAGGGTGTACCAGTGTGAGTAGGATAGGTGGGAGTAGGGTAGGTGTGAGGGTGTACCAGTGTGAGTAGTATAGGTGGGAGTAGGATAGGTGCGAGGGTGTACCAGTGTGAGTAGTATAGGTGGGAGAAGGATAGGTGTGAGGGTGTACCAGTGGGTGTAGGGTAGGTGCGAGGGTGTACCAGTGTGAGTAGTATAGGTGGGAGTAGGGTAGGTGCGAGGGTGTACCAGTGGGAGTAGGGTAGGTGGGAGTAGGGTAGGTGCACCAGTGTGAGTAGTATAGGTGGGAGTAGGGTAGGTGCGAGGGTGTACCAGTGTGAGTAGTATAGGTGGGAGTAGGGGAGGTGTGAGGGTGTACCAGTGTGAGTAGTATAGGTGGGAGTAGGGGAGGTGTGAGGGTATACCAGTGTCAGTAGTATAGGAGTGAGGGTGTACCAGTGTGAGTAGTATAGGTAGGAGTAGGGTAGGTGTGAGGATGTGCCTGTGAGTAGTATAGGTAGGAGTAGGGTAGGTGTGAAGATGTGCCTGTGTGAGTCTTATAGGTAGGAGTAGTGGAGGTGTGAGGGTGTACCAGTGTGAGTAGTATAGGTGGGAGTATTGCAGGTGTGAGGATGTACCATTTGAGCTCCTGTTGTCTCAGCATTACTAGGAATATTCAACATTTAGGTATTATTAATACTGTGGAACTACACATCCCTGTCACAGTTTTAGCAGAGTGAGAGTGTGAATTCTAAGAGGCAGAACTTTCTCTATCTTCCATATGTCCATGTTCTGTATATGATTTTTTTATGATTTCTTGTACCAACTTGTCTGGTTGTTGCAATATTATGTTGTGCCTCATAAATAATGATGAAAATGTGTTTGTTTCCATAAAAGGAACAGCCATACGCCGTCTCAGTAGGGTTCCTCCATGTCATGTCTCTGTATCTCTCTCTCTGTTCCTGTATAAGGAACGTCCGTGCCCTCTCAGTAGGGTTCCTCCATGTCATGTCTCTGTATCTCTCTCTCTGTTCCTGTATAAGGAACGTCCGTGCCCTCTCAGTAGGGTTCCTCCATGTCATGTCTCTGTGTCTCTGTCTCTATTCCTGAATAAGGAACTTCCATACCCCTCTCTATGTAGGGTTCCTCCATGTCATGTCTCTGTGTCTCTCTCCATTCCTGTATAAGGAATGTCCATACCCCCTATCTATGTAGGGTTCCTCCATGTTATGTCTCTGCATCTCTCTCTCTGTTCCTGTATAAGGAACGTACGAACTCTCTCTGTTGGATTCCTCCATGTCATGTCTCAGTGTCTCTCTCTCTACTCCTGTAGAAGAAACGTCCATTCCCCCTTTCTATGTAGTGTTCCTCCATGTCATGTCTCTGTATCTCTCTCTCTCTCTGTTCCTGTATGTCACGAATGGTGCTCGAGAATTACCTGACTCAGGTGTTGAAGTGGATTTAGCGGAGACCGGCTTGACTGGAACCATGGTTGAGCTAAATAGCTCTATTTGCAAAAGAATTGTATAACAGTGAGAACTGCCTTTGGTGATAAATGACAAGAACAGGAAACTTGTAACGTTGGAGTTTAACTAGTAGAAGACTTGGAGGAACCGGACCGGGACTGACAGGAAGACTTGCTGAGTTGAACTGGCGAACTTGGAACTTGACTCTGGACTGGAATACCGTGGATTGAACTGATGAACTTGGAACTTGGCTCTGGACTGGAATACCTTGGATTGAACTGATGAACTGACTTGGAATATCACTCCGGACTGGAGTATCGTGGAATGGACTTGAAATACCACTCCGGACTGGAGTATCATGGAATGGACTTGGAATATCACTCCGGACTGGAGCATCGTGGAATGGACTTGAAATACCACTCCGGACTGGAGCATCGTGGAATGAACTTGGAATATCACTCCATATTGCTCCAATAATGCAAAGTATTACAATAAGTCCCCATCAAAATATCTGACGAATTCTGTGTGTTCGAGGATTGTGGGGCACATTCAGGTGCAGGGCTGGAGGAAACTTGAGGATGCTCCGATAGATGGGGAGTCTAAATAACTGAAGCTGATAGATGTTTGGTATTAGGACCAGTTGATGGAACTGGAAGGAGGCCAGAGGAGCTAGAGTCAGTTGGATCAACAACCAAAGCTGAAAACAGATTACAGAGATCATCATTCACAGGAACGATATTCACAGGGGATGCTGATCAGGAACCACGATCAGAATTAGTAGTACATGACACTCCTCCCTGGGAACTGGAACCTGAAACCCCCTCCTGGGGCATGAGACTTGAGACCCCCTCCTGGGGTGCGAGACTTGAGACCCCCTCCTGGGGTGCGAGACTTGAAACCCCTTGCTGGGGTGCGAGACTTGGACCCACTGCTGGGGTGCGAGACTTGAGCCCCCGTTCTGGGGAATGGGACTAGAAACCCCTCTTGGGGCATGAGACTTGAGACCCCCCTCCTGGGGTGCGGGACTTGAGACCTCCTCCTGGGGTGCGGGACTTGAGACCTTCTCCTGGGGCGAATTCTTGTAACCCTCTCCTGGGGTGAGAGACTTAAGTTCCCCTCCTGGAGTACAGAACTTGACACTCCCTGTTGGAGTATGGTACCTAAAATCCTCTTCTGGGGAAGCTGCCTCGGCTTTTCCTTTTGGGGTATGGAACAGGAACCCCCCTTTTGGGATGCGGGAACAGAGACCTCCTCCTGGGGTGAGTGACTCAAAACCCCCTCTTGAGTTACGAGACTTGAGGCCCCCTGCTGGGGTGCGAGACTTGAGACCCCTCCTGGGGCTGAGACTCTGGAGACCCCTCCTGGGATTGCCAACTGGAGTCCCCTACTGGGACAAACAGAATCCGGGCTGGGACCGGAACGGGCCGAATCCAGGTTGGGACCGGAACAGGCAGAATCTGGGCTGGGGCCGTAACGGGCAGAATCCGGGCTGGGACCGGAACGGGCACTGAGACGCTGACACTTGGAACCACTGCTGGAGCTGCAAAGGGAAGTGTCTTTAATGAAGTGGTCAGAACCCCCACAATAGAGACAGAGCTGTAATTCTTTGCGCCGCTGGTGTTCAGCCACAGGAAGCTTGGGACGCGGGTAACTTTGATGTCTCACATTACTTGGTTTGGAAGAACCCTTCTTTCTTAGGGATTCCAAGGCAGAGGTTCTGGTTGAGATAGGGGTAGCTCTAAGAAGCTCGGGAACTATCGGAAAAATTTTGATGAGTAAACTCTGTAGCTGCTCCAGTAGTTGATGGAAGGTATTTAGAGGTTCAGGTGTGATTTGAGTACCATCTAGCCAATTATTCAGGATTTGCAAAAGCTGTAGCACTTGATGCTGTACGGCCTCCAGTGAATCCAGGCGAGCGACCAGGTTACGGAAAGCAGTTGGTCCAGTATTATATGCTTGATCCGCCACCATCGTTAGGCCTGAACATACTGTCACAAATGGTGCTTGAGAATTACTTGACTCAGGTGTTGAAGTGGATTCAGCGGAGACCGGCTTGACTGGAACCATGCTTGAGGTAAATAGCTCTATTTGCAAAAGAATTGTATAGCAGTGAGAACTGCCTTTGGTGATAAATGACAAGAACAGGAAACTTGTAACGTTGGAGTGGAACTAGTAGAAGACTTGGAGGAACCTGACCAGCAGGAAGACTTGCTGAGTTGAACTGGCGAACTTGGAACTTGACTCCGGACTGGAGTATCGTGGAATGGACTTGGAATATCACTCCGGACTGGAGTATCGTGGAATGGACTTGGAATATCACTCCGGACTGGAGTATCGTGGAATGGACTTGGAATATCCCTCCGGACTGGAGTATCGTGGAATGGACTTGGAATATCCCTCCGGACTGGAGTATCGTGGAATGGACTTGGAATATCACTCCGGACTGGAGTATCGTGGAATGGACTTGGAATATCACTCCGGACTGGAGTATCGTGGAATGGACTTGGAATATCACTCTGGACTGGAGTATCGTGGAATGGACTTGGAATATCACTCCGGACTGGAGTATCGTGGAATGGACTTGGAATATCACTCCAGATTGGAGTATCGTGGAGTGGACTGTGCTAGGAAGCACTGGTAACACACAGGGAACTTAGGATCATAAGTCATGCAACAACAATGGACATAATGCACTGGCCTGGGAACTGGTAGGATTTCTGGATTGCCAGATATTGCTGTAGCAGGTTTTCAGGACAGCCAGGTATTGCAGTAGCAGGTTTTCTGGATTGCCAGGAATTGCAGTAGCAGGAGCCCGTGATACTTTAGTACACAGTAGCAGCACGAACCATACAACATGGGAAGTAACGAGATGTTCAGGCCCAGAATGCCATCAGGGGAGGAGAATACATACCCTGGGTCTGGCAGCAATTGGTGGATACGGACAGGTGGTCTGAAGGTAGCATTCTGAGTGGTGGAAGGCAGAACATGCAGAGGGAGTATTCATCTCTACAGCACTGAGAATCAGAACCACATCTGCAATTCCAATCAAGACTAGCAATGCTCACAGACAGAGGAGAGCCACAGCATGATCAGAGAAGATCCTCCAGGCAAATGACACACACAGATCCACAGGACAGCCGACAGGGGTAAGTCTCAAGGCAAAAAGATGACAAGCTAACCAGGGTCGTGACACTGTATAAGGAACATCCGTCCCCTCTCAGTGGGGTTCCTCCATGTCATGTCTCTGTGTCTCTTTCTCTATTCCTGTATAAGGAATGTTCATGCACCCTCTCTATGTAGGGTTCCTCCTGTCACGGCCAGGGTTACTTGGCATGGTGGTCACCGGGTATTACCTGTGAGGTCATTGTGGTGAGGGGTCTCTGGCAGCGGTGCTGGTGTTTGGCAAGGGGCATTGGCTACGTGTGGTTCTGTGCAGGCACATTGTCACTGAGGCCTGGTAGTGTTTCCGTTCCATTTGGCATGGGCGCCGCCATCTTGCCTCAGGTCATGTGATTCAAGCTGTCCAATCCTGGTGGGTCATGTGCTCTTTCCAGCCAGTCACAGCGCGGCACCTGGTATTTAAGAAGGTCCAGAGCCTTCATTCATTGCCAGTGCAACGTGTTTCTCAGCTGCGGCTGTCAGAGAGTACCTGTGCCTTACCTGTCTGCCTGGAAGCGCTACTAGCTTGTTACTTTGCCTGCTCCAAACCTGCTGGACTCACCCTGCACCTTCCATTTACCTTTCCCCTGCCTGAGTACCTGATTCTGCTGTTTCCCTGCACCTTGCCTCACACTCTAACTCCCAGCTGGACTTCATCACCTCAGCCTGCACTTCGTTACAGCTCACCAAACTTGCATACAGAACACTTCCTGCCTGTCACTATCTGGACATTCTCCTATTTGCTTCACCACAGTTATCAAGTGCACTTTAGTGCTAAACCTGGACTTTTTCTTTTGCCATTCCCATGTCTGCTAGATCACTTATTAAAAACTCCACCTTTTATTTAAATCTGCTTCTGTGTCTGCTCCTGTCACCACCCCGGGTCCACAACAAACCCAGACCTTCACACCTCCATGTCATGTCTTTGTGTCTCTCTCCATTCCTGTATAAGGAACGTCCATGCCCTTTCTATGTAGGGTTCCTCCATGTCATGTCTCTGTGTCTCTCTCTCTCTATTCTTGTATAAGGAACGTCCGTGCCCTCTCTATGTAGGGTTCCTCCATGTCATGTCTCTGTCTTTCTCCGTTCCTGTACAGCAGAGGTGGAGGCCCCGGCGCTATCACTGGAGGTGGATTTGAGGTTTTACAATGACCTGTTGAGTGATGTCCCCGAGGAGCTGCTGTCTGTCCCCGTTATTGTACACTGCATGCTGGAGCAGGTCTGTTACCTCCAGCCGCCTGGAGACTTTTGTTGATGATCTGTTTCCATTATTCTGTCTCCTCTGTGTAATGAGGCTGCAGACACTGCAGAGAAACTCTTATTGGGGTTCCTGTATGTGGTCAGTACCTTCCTGCAGGGTAGCTGGGGCCTGAGTGTGACCACGGTCTACCCCTCTGACAGGTTGTTGCTACTGAAAAGGATCTAGTACCTCCAAGTGAAATTGTACCAGACCACAGAGCGGATGGCCTGGACCCCACCATCGCTGAGCACTTAATATCTGTGATGGAGTCACTTTCCCTCTCAGAGAAAGAAAAGAAGGTGAATGTCCTCTAGATTGTAATCTCTATCTGTCTGTGTATACATTATCCAGTCATACTCCACCCACTCACACACCAGCCAGACGCACTCCACCCACACGCACTCCACCCAGACACACACCACCCAGACACACACCAGCCACTCACACACCACCCACACGCACTCCACCCACACGCACTCCACCCACACGCACTCCACCCACACGCACTCCACCCACACGCACTCCACCCAGACACACACCAGCCACCCACTCACACACCACCCAGTCACACTCTACTCAGACACACACCAGCCACTCACACACCAGCCAGACACACTCCACCCAGACACACATCACCCACTCGCACACCACCCACCCACTCACACTCCACCCACTCGCACACCAGCCACTCACACTCCACCCAGACTCACACCAGCCACTCGCGCACACAGCCACTCGCTTGTTCAGTCAAACCGCCAACTAACAGTCCATCCCCTCACACACCTTCCACTTGCACACCAACCACTAGTGGCTGAGGAATGGGTAATTGTCATCAGTCTGATCCGGCAGATTTGTCACCTTTATGTAATTTCTCTCTCAGAACCTGCACAATATCTTCCTTATTATGGACAAAGATGAGGGAACTGATCACACAAAGGGTCCACATCTGCTCAGTTACCACGACAAGACTGCTGAGAGGACCTACCAAGTGCAGGTAGGTGATCTTCACATAGGACTATGCAGCTGTGCTGACCTCACTATAGGACAGCTCACTGCAATACAGGACCGTGCACCCAGGGTGACCCTGCGACAGAACCATGCACCCCGGATGACCCCATGACAGGACCGTGCACCCAGTGTCACCCTGCGACAGGACCGTGCACCCAGGGTGACCCTGCGACAGAACCATGCACCCCGGATGACCCCATGACAGGACCGTGCACTTGGAGTGACCCTGCAACATCACTGAAAGCTCGGGGTGACCCTGCAACAGAATTGTATGCCTGGGGTTCCTCTGGGACAGGACTGGTAACCGGACTTTTGTTATTTAATGACATAAGTACTTATTTTGTTACTTTGTACTTTATTCCAGGTCCCAAAGTCTTTGAACACAGTTAAAATTGAGAAACTGCTATTAAAGAAGCGGCCAACAGTCCAACACCTCCCCGTCCTGCACCTGCCCCCTGAGACCAATTCCCGAAAACTGGCCCACATACACGAGCTCATGCACTACTGCAGCACAGGTGACTAGTGCACATAGATCATTCACTACTACAGCACAGGTGACTAGTGCACATAGATCATTCACTACTGCAGCACAGGTGACTAGTGCACATAGATCATTCACTACTACAGCACAGGCAACTAGTGCACATAGATCATTCACTACTACAGCACAGGCAACTAGTGCACATAGATCATTCACTACTACAGCACAGGTGACTAGTGCACATAGATCATTCACTACTACAGCATCACAGGTGACTAGTGCACATAGATCATTCACTGCTACAGCACAGGTGACTAGTGCACATAGATCATTCACTACTACAGCAGCACAGGTGACTAGTGCACATAGATCATTCACTACTACAGCATCACAGGTGACTAGTGCACATAGATCATTCACTACTGCAGCACAGGTGACTAGTGCACATAGATCATTCACTACTGCAGCACAGGTGACTAGTGCACATAGATCATTCACTACTACAGCAGCACAGGTGACTGGTGCACATAGATCATTCACTACTACAGCATCACAGGTGACTGGTGCACATAGATCATTCACTACTGCAGCACAGGTGACTAGTGCACATAGATCATTCACTACTACAGCAGCACAGGTGACTGGTGCACATAGATCATTCACTACTGCAGCACAGGTGACTAGTGCAAATAGATCATTCACTACTACAGCAGCACAGGTGACTGGTGCACATAGATCATTCACTACTACAGCATCACAGGTGACTAGTGCACATAGATCATTCACTACTACTGCAGCACAGGTGACTAGTGCAAATAGATCATTCACTACTACAGCAGCACAGGTGACTGGTGCACATAGATCATTCACTACTACAGCATCACAGGTGACTAGTGCACATAGATCATTCACTGCTACAGCACAGGTGACTAGTGCACATAGATCATTCACTACTACAGCAGCACAGGTGACTAGTGCACATAGATCATTCACTACTACAGCATCACAGGTGACTAGTGCACATAGATCATTCACTACTGCAGCACAGGTGACTAGTGCACATAGATCATTCACTACTGCAGCACAGGTGACTAGTGCACATAGATCATTCACTACTACAGCAGCACAGGTGACTGGTGCACATAGATCATTCACTACTACAGCATCACAGGTGACTGGTGCACATAGATCATTCACTACTGCAGCACAGGTGACTAGTGCACATAGATCATTCACTACTACAGCAGCACAGGTGACTGGTGCACATAGATCATTCACTACTGCAGCACAGGTGACTAGTGCAAATAGATCATTCACTACTACAGCAGCACAGGTGACTGGTGCACATAGATCATTCACTACTACAGCATCACAGGTGACTAGTGCACATAGATCATTCACTACTACTGCAGCACAGGTGACTAGTGCAAATAGATCATTCACTACTACAGCAGCACAGGTGACTGGTGCACATAGATCATTCACTACTACAGCACAGGTGACTAGTGCACATAGATCATTCACTACTGCAGCACAGGTGACTAGTGCACATAGATCATTCACTACTACAGCACAGGCAAATAGTGCACATAGATCATTCACTACTACAGCACAGGCAACTAGTGCACATAGATCATTCACTACTACAGCATCACAGGTGACTAGTGCACATAGATCATTCACTACTACAGCATCACAGGTGACTAGTGCACATAGATCATTCACTGCTACAGCACAGGTGACTAGTGCACATAGATCATTCACTACTACAGCAGCACAGGTGACTAGTGCACATAGATCATTCACTACTACAGCATCACAGGTGACTAGTGCACATAGATCATTCACTACTGCAGCACAGGTGACTAGTGCACATAGATCATTCACTACTGCAGCACAGGTGACTAGTGCACATAGATCATTCACTACTACAGCAGCACAGGTGACTGGTGCACATAGATCATTCACTACTACAGCATCACAGGTGACTGGTGCACATAGATCATTCACTACTGCAGCACAGGTGACTAGTGCACATAGATCATTCACTACTACAGCAGCACAGGTGACTGGTGCACATAGATCATTCACTACTGCAGCACAGGTGACTAGTGCAAATAGATCATTCACTACTACAGCAGCACAGGTGACTGGTGCACATAGATCATTCACTACTACAGCATCACAGGTGACTAGTGCACATAGATCATTCACTACTACTGCAGCACAGGTGACTAGTGCAAATAGATCATTCACTACTACAGCAGCACAGGTGACTGGTGCACATAGATCATTCACTACTGCAGCACAGGTGACTAGTGCACATAGATCATTCACTACTACAGCAGCACAGGTGACTGGTGCACATAGATCATTCACTACTGCAGCACAGGTGACTAGTGCACATAGATCATTCACTACTACAGCAGCACAGGTGACTAGTGCAAATAGATCATTCACTACTACAGCAGCACAGGTGACTGGTGCACATAGATCATTCACTACTACAGCATCACAGGTGACTGGTGCACATAGATCATTCACTACTACAGCAGCACAGGTGACTGGTGCACATAGATCATTCACTACTACAGCAGCACAGGTGACTAGTGCACATAGATCATTCACTACTACAGCATCACAGGTGACTAGTGCACATAGATCATTCACTACTGCAGCACAGGTGACTAGTGCACATAGATCATTCACTGCTACAGCACAGGTGACTAGTGCACATAGATCATTCACTACTACAGCAGCACAGGTGACTAGTGCACATAGATCATTCACTACTACAGCATCACAGGTGACTAGTGCACATAGATCATTCACTACTGCAGCACAGGTGACTAGTGCACATAGATCATTCACTACTGCAGCACAGGTGACTAGTGCACATAGATCATTCACTGCTACAGCACAGGTGACTAGTGCACATAGATCATTCACTACTACAGCATCACAGGTGACTAGTGCACATAGATCATTCACTACTACAGCACAGGTGACTAGTGCACATAGATCATTCACTGCTACAGCAGCACAGGTGACTAGTGCACATAGATCATTCACTACTACAGCATCACAGGTGACTAGTGCACATAAATCATTCACTACTACAGCACAGGTGACTAGTGCACATAGATCATTCACTACTACAGCATCACAGGTGACTAGTGCACATAGATCATTCACTACTACAGCACAGGTGACTAGTGCACATAGATCATTCACTACTACAGCACAGGTGACTAGTGCACATAGATCATTCACTACTACAGCACAGGTGACTAGTGCACATAGATCATTCACTACTACAGCACAGGTGACTAGTGCACAAAGATCATTCACTACTACAGCACAGGTGACTAGTGCACAAAGATCATTCACTACTACAGCATAGGTAACTAGTGCACATAGATCATTCACTACTACAGCACAGGTAACTAGTGCACATAGATCATTCACTACTACAGCACAGGTGACTAGTGCACATAGATCTTTCACTACTACAGCATCACAGGTGACTAGTGCACATAGATCATTCACTACTACAGCACAGGTAACTAGTGCACATAGATCTTTCACTACTACAGCATCACAGGTGACTAGTGCACATAGATCATTCACTACTACAGCACAGGTGACTAGTGCACATAGATCATTCACTACTACAGCATCACAGGTGACTAGTGCACATAGATCATTCACTACTACAGCACAGGTGACTAGTGCACATAGATCATTCACTGCTACAGCAGCACAGGTGACTAGTGCACATAGATCATTCACTACTACAGCATCACAGGTGACTAGTGCACATAAATCATTCACTACTACAGCACAGGTGACTAGTGCACATAGATCATTCACTACTACAGCATCACAGGTGACTAGTGCACATAGATCATTCACTACTACAGCACAGGTGACTAGTGCACATAGATCATTCACTACTACAGCACAGGTGACTAGTGCACATAGATCATTCACTACTACAGCACAGGTGACTAGTGCACATAGATCATTCACTACTACAGCACAGGTGACTAGTGCACATAGATCATTCACTACTACAGCACAGGTGACTAGTGCACAAAGATCATTCACTACTACAGCACAGGTGACTAGTGCACAAAGATCATTCACTACTACAGCATAGGTAACTAGTGCACATAGATCATTCACTACTACAGCACAGGTAACTAGTGCACATAGATCATTCACTACTACAGCACAGGTGACTAGTGCACATAGATCTTTCACTACTACAGCATCACAGGTGACTAGTGCACATAGATCATTCACTACTACAGCACAGGTAACTAGTGCACATAGATCTTTCACTACTACAGCATCACAGGTGACTAGTGCACATAGATCATTCACTACTACAGCATAGGTAACTAGTGCACATAGATCATTCAGTACTACAGCACAGGTAACTAGTGCACATAGATCATTCACTACTACAGCACAGGTGACTAGTGCACATAGATCATTCACTACTACAGTACAGGTGACTAGTGCACAAAGATCATTCACTACTACAGCACAGGTAACTAGTGCACATAGATCATTCACTACTACAGCACGGGTCTGTCATGCGCATGCAGGAGACCCGAATAACGACGGCCAAGCCGTCTCGCACCAAAAGGGGCGTGCTGTCGATAGTGATTGACAGCATGCCCCCTTTGGTGGGCGTGTCGGGGGTGTGGCTGCCCAGACGGAGGCGTTCCCATTGGAACACCTACCGTCTGGGGCCGGCCCCACTGACATCACTAGTGATGTCAGTGGGAGTGCTTTTGGCTCTGATAGAGCCAAAAGCACTCCAGGGCTTGCGGCAGCGAGATCCTACCACAAAGGTCTCGTCGCAAGCCCGATGGTCAAGACCATCGCGACCGTCATTTTGGCCGCTCGCTATAGCTGTGGGTGGTCACCCACAGCTATGTGAATGGCCAGGAGGCCGTTACAAAAAGGAGCAGGGACGGCCCTGATTCAGAGCGAGCGCTCTGTCAGAGCGTCCGGCTCTGAATCAGGGCCATAGATCATTCACTACTACAGCACAGGTGACTAGTGCACATAGATCATTTACTACTACAGCACAGGTGACTAGTGCACATAGATCATTCACTACTATAACACAGGTGACTAGTGCACATAGATCATTCACTACTATAACACAGGTGACTAGTGCACAAAGATCATTCACTACTGTACTGTATGTCACGCCCTGGTTTTCGCGGCGTGGAGGTTTGCGGTCCTTACCGGTGAGGGCGCTGTGGTGCAGTCCTTCTGGCGGGGAAACTAGCATGTGGAGACTGGCATTGCGTGTACGCAGAGGTCTGCCAGCGTTGGGCCATCCTGGCAAGGGTAAGTCTAGTGGCGTCTCCGTGTCACGGCTGTCTGGGCGCCACCATGTTGTCTTTGGCCATGTGACATAGCAGGCCAATCGTCTGTGGGTCACCTGCTCTCTCTGGCCTATCACATTCTGTTACTGGCTGTTTAAGGGTGTTTGGAGCGCCCTGTAGTTGCCAGTACAACGTGTTTCCCAGACCTGTGCTCCGGTGCTTCCCCTAGCTCCTTGTCTGCCTTCGGCTCCCTGCAGCCTGCACCGCTTTGCCTTGCCTTGCACTCTGCTGGAGATCACCCTGCACCTTCCACCAGACCCACTCCTGCCTGAACCTGTCTCCTCAGTTAACCCATTTCTGCGCAGCCCTCATCACAGCATTACCAGATTCCCCTTTCAGCCATCATCACAGCATTTCCTGATTCTCCTTTCAGCCATAATCACAGCTTTTCCTGATTCTCCTTTCAGCCATAATCACAGCTTTTCCGGATATCCCTCTCAGCCACTACGTAGCATTCCAGGATATCCACTTCACTCTTAGAGGGGTATTCAATATGAAACGTAAACTTCGCTGTCGAAGTTTACGTTTCATATCGGAGCTTTTACCTGCGTTAAAGTATCGGGCGCGCGCCCCCTTATCCCCGTATTCAATATGAAATTAACGAAAACGGGAGCCTGCGAAGTTGGATTTGCGTAAAGTTACGAATTTTTCCTTAAAAAAATTGTAGGACCCCACTAAAGTTGTAAAAACATGGGGGATCACTATGGGTACCCCTATTTTAGCTTGTAATTGAAAGTAGGGGATTTAAATAGCCGCAGCAGGTAATAATCTATTCTAGAAAACACCTGCCGCTATAATTCTATTCTAGAAAACACCTGCCGCTAATCATCTATTCTAGAATACACCTGCCGCTAATAATCTATTCTAGGATACATCTGCCGCTAATAATCTATTCTAGAATACACCTGCCGCTATAATTCTATTCTAGAATACTCCTGCCGCTAATAATCTATTCTAGAATACACCTGCCGCTAATAGCCTATTCTAGAATACACCTGCCGCTAATAATCTATTCTAGAATACACCTGCCGCTAATAATCTATTCTAGAATACACCTGCCGCTAATAATCTATTCTAGAATACACCTGCCACTAATAACCTATTCTAGAATACACCTGCCGCTAATAATCTATTCTAGAATACACCTGCCACTAATAACCTATTCTAGAATACACCTGCCGCTAATAATCTATTCTAGAATACACCTGCCACTAATAACCTATTCTAGAATACACCTGCCGCTAATAATCTATTCTAGAATACACCTGCCACTAATAACCTATTCTAGAATACACCTGCCGCTAATAATCTATTCTAGGATACATCTGCAGGTAATAATCTATTCTAGAAAACACCTGCCACTAATAACCTATTCTAGAATACACCTGCCGCTAATAATCTATTCTAGGATACATCTGCAGGTAATAATCTATTCTAGAATACACCTGCCGCTAATAATCTATTCTAGAATACACCTGCCGCTAATCATCTATTCTAGAATACACCTGCCGCTAATAATCTATTCTAGGATACATCTGCCGCTAATAATCTATTCTAGAATACACCTGCCGCTATAATTCTATTCTAGAATACTCCTGCCGCTAATAATCTATTCTAGAATACACCTGCCGCTAATAGCCTATTCTAGAATACACCTGCCGCTAATAATCTATTCTAGAATACACCTGCCACTAATAACCTATTCTAGAATACACCTGCCGCTAATAATCTATTCTAGAATACACCTGCCACTAATAACCTATTCTAGAATACACCTGCCGCTAATAATCTATTCTAGAATACACCTGCCGCTAATAATCTATTCTAGAATACACCTGCCACTAATAACCTATTCTAGAATACACCTGCCGCTAATAATCTATTCTAGGATACATCTGCCGCTAATAATCTATTCTAGAATACACCTGCCACTAATAATCTATTCTAGAATACACCTGCCGCTAATAATCTATTCTAGAATACACCTGCCGCTATAAATCTATTCTAGAAAACATCTGCCGCTAATAATCTATTCTAGAATACACCTGCCGCTATAAATCTATTCTAGAATACATCTGCCGCATACTTGCAGAATAGCCCTGAACCTATTTCCCTATTGTTAAACAATTTTTTCCCATTTTTTTTTTTTTTCACCCCAATTATTAAATACATTTTTTGGGGTGTCCCTATTTTTTTAAAAACTTTTTTTGACACAGTTCTTTTTTAAATGTCATTCCCAGGGGTGCAGGCTATTTTTTTTAAGCCTGCACCCCTAAACCCCAATTCTGCACTTTCTTTGGACACCTATTCAATGGTGAAAAGTTATCCCCGTTTTTTATCAAAGACTTTTCGAACCTGCGAAAAGTCTTTCAAATTGAATACGGTGTAAAACTAAAACCTGCGATAATGACGTCATAGGTGCGATATTAATGCAAAAACGATGTTTTCGCTCCCATATTGAATACCCCTGTTACAGTCTATCTGGATTCACCTCATTCATCTCTGTCACTGATCTGTACATTAGTTTATTCCCACTCACTACAGTTCCCTCCTACCACATACAGTATATTAATTTGTTTATTACTTGACTTTAGTTTGGACATTGAGCACACCCGCGGAACGATATAATTAACGATATCGTTCAGCGCCCGGCTCTCTCCCCCATTCCCCAACATGCAGCAATCTGACGATATCGTCAGGTTGGCCTGCATGTTTACCCGATGAACGACAATGACGAACGACCCGCAGGAACGCGCATCGTCATTATCGTTCATTGTTTTGGTGTAAAAAATGGACAATATAGTGAACGACTGAACGATATTGTTATCATTCAGTTGTCCACTTCATCGCCCAGTGTGTACGCACCTTCACAGTTTTCACTGGCCTAATGGATTTGGCTACTGGACAGGAGTCCAGAACAGATTTAGGGCCTGATTCAGAGCCGCTCGTAAGCGGCCGCTCGTTCGTTCCGAGCGATGTTTGCCCAACTGCGCATGCGTATGGATAGTTATATGCATGCGCGAACCAGTCAGTGCGGCCGAAAATCGTTTGTTCGCTAAATAGCGAATGCAAGCTAATTTGAGTGACAGAATGAGGTGTATGTGGGTGGTAACAGGGGAAGGTGCTTGAAAACGGGGAGTGGAGAACAGATCGCAGGCGTGCTTAAAGGTCAAAACGGGCGTTTTAAGGGTGTGCATAATACAGCAGCGTCATTGTCCACGTCACTGGGTTATTTTTTAGCCAGAACTGCTCGCAAAATTGTGGTAGCAAAAACCAACCACAAGAATAGCGAGCAGTTCATACCCTGTTCGATGTACTCGATTAATCTAATAAATAGCGGACATGAGGTAGGATGCGAGCGGCCAGGGGGCGTAGTTTCCCAAAAAACGACCGCAAGTTTTGTTCGCTCGTTCAGACCTAGAGGCCTGAACAGACCGCAAACAGCGAACGGTTCATTTGAATAGCCACCCCTATTTTCTGGACGAGCGAGCGCAAATAGCGACCGGCTCTGAATCAGGCCCTTAATTCAAAGCATGGCTTCCCACCTGGAAAGATTAGAGACCATGCAACAGCAATTAGCACAGTATGTGCAAGAAATGCCTGCAGTTACTTCTGTCTCCACTTCTGTGGAATCTGCCTCTGGAGCTCCTCCTCGTCTGTATTTACCTACACCTGGCAAGTGTGATGGCAATCCTAAACTGTGTCGCCGATTTCTCAACCAGTGTGATGTACATTCTACTTTACAACTCTCCAATTTCCCTACTCCTAAAACCAAAGTGGGCTATATTGTGTCGCTGTTGTCCGGCTCAGCCTTAGATTGGGTTTTCTTTCTCTGGGAGCGATCAGATCCGCTACTGAATAATTACCCAGAATTTTTGACATCATTCAGGAGGATTTTTGATGAGCTCGGAAGAATCACTTCTGCTTCACCCAGTATTATGAATCTGAAACAAGGTATCCGTCCCGTCAGTCATTACGTCACTCAGTTCCAGACGTTGGCATCGGAGCTCAGATGGAACGAAGAAGCCCTATCATCGGCTTTCTGGCACGGACTATCGGATCGTATAAAGGATGATCTAGCCACTCGTGATTTACCCTCTAGTCTTAATGATCTCATTTCCCTCTGCAACAAGGTTGATATACGCTTTAGAGCGCGCCAAGCTGAGATGCACAGAGCTGATCGTGTCAGGCCTCATCCTTAACCTTCTCCTACCCGTCCTCCTCCCTCTCTTACAGATTAAGAACCCATGCAGGTTAATCATACCCATCTTTCTAAAGAACGATAGAGACGCATTCAAAAGAACATTTGTCTATACTATGGAGACACTGGTCACCTGGTGGCTTCTTGTACCCTCAAGCCGGGAAACGCCCGTTCCTAACTAGTCTCGGGGACACTCAGTTAGGAGTAATACTTCCGTCCCCAAAGCATAATGACTCAGTTTTGTCCATTGCTCTGGACATTAAATCTAGTCCTGTATTTGTACCTGCCCTCGTGGATTCTGGGGCAGCAGAACATTTAATGTCCTCTTGTTTGGCAGATAAATTGCCAGTTCCTTGTGTCACCTTGGATCATGCTATCTCCTTGACCTCTATTGATGGTAGACCTATTTTTAATGGAACTGTGTCTAAAAAAACCCCAACCTATTCTAGTTCGTATTGGAGCTTTTCATGTTGAACATATCAGCTTCTTAATCATACCCAAGGCTTCCCATGAGATTATACTCAGATACCCATGGCTGCGTAAGCACAGCCCCAGAATTGATTGGAACACTATGCAAGTTCAGTCATGGAGTGAGGAATGCCAGGGGTCTTGTCTTCCGAAGATCCGACCTGTGAGAAAAATTCAGACGTTAGCGCTTCCATCTATACTTAAAGAATATCAATCATTTACCGATGTTTTCTCTCGAAAGACAGTTAACGTCTTACCTCCTCATAGAGAATGGGATTGTCCTATCGACTTATTACCTGGGAAGATGCCTCCCCGTTTTCCCTACCAGAAACCGACGCCATGTCGGAATACATCCAAAAAAATGTAAGAAAGGGATTTATCCGACCATCTACATTACCTGCTGGAGCGGGGTTTTTCTTTGTTTCTAAAAAGATGGAGACCTGAGACCGTGTATAGATTATAGAGGTTTGAATGATATTACAGTAAAGAACAGATACCCTCTACCATTGATCATTGAATTATGTGACAGAGTCAAGGGATCCACTATATTTTCTAAGTTGGATCTCCGAGGTGCACCTCCACTCCCCCGTTGTTAATGGCCAGCCCCTGTCACCACCCACAAACAGCTTCTCCTGTCACTCACTCTGCTGGGCTGTCTATGCGCAGCGAATGAACGCTTCCCGATCTCTCGCACTGGTTCGTGCACATGCACTGCAATGCGCACACATGATCAGAATGCGAAAATCGGCCAGCTACAAGCCAACGCATCCTAGTGAGCGGGTCTGAGATCATTCACTACTACAGCACAGGCGACTAGTGCACAAAGATCATTCACTACTACAGCACAGGTGACTAGTGCACATAGATCATTCACTACTACAGCACAGGTGACTAGTGCACAAAGATCATTCACTACTACAGCACAGGTGACTAGTGCACATAGATCATTCACTACTACAGCACAGGTGACTAGTGCACAAAGATCATTCACTACTACAGCACAGGTGACTAGTGCACATAGATCATTCACTACTACAGCACAGGTGACTAGTGCACATAGATCATTCACTACTACAGCACAGGTGACTAGTGCACATAGATCATTCACTACTACAGCACAGGTGACTAGTGCACATAGATCATTCACTACTACAGCACAGGTGACTAGTGCACATAGATCATTCACTACTACAGCACAGGTGACTAGTGCACATAGATCATTCACTACTACAGAACAGGTGACTAGTGCACATAGATCATTCACTACTACAGCACAGGTGACTAGTGCACATAGATCATTCACTACTACAGCACAGGTGACTAGTGCACATAGATCATTCACTACTACAGCACAGGTAACTAGTGCACATAGATCTTTCACTACTACAGCACAGGTAACTAGTGCACATAGATCATTCACTACTACAGCATCACAGGTGACTAGTGCACATAGATCATTCACTACTACAGCATCACAGGTGACTAGGGAACAAAGATCATTCACTACTACAGCACAGGTAACTAGTGCACATAGATCTTTCACTACTACAGCATCACAGGTGACTAGTGCACATAGATCATTCACTACTACAGCATCACAGGTGACTAGGGAACAAAGATCATTCACTACTACAGCACAGGTAACTAGTGCACATAGATCTTTCACTACTACAGCATCACAGGTGACTAGTGCACATAGATCATTCACTACTACAGCACAGGTAACTAGTGCACATAGATCATTCACTACTACAGCACAGGTGACTAGTGCACATAGATCATTCTCTACTACAGCACAGGTGACTAGTGCACAAAGATCATTCACTACTACAGCACAGGTAACTAGTGCACATAGATCATTCACTACTACAGCACAGGTGACTAGTGCACAAAGATCATTCACTACTACAGCATAGGTGACTAGTGCACATAGATCATTCACTACTACAGCACAGGTGACTAGTGCACATAGATCATTCACTACTACAGCACAGGTGACTAGTGCACATAGATCATTCACTACTACAGCACAGGTGACTAGTGCACATAGATCATTCACTACTACAGCACAGGTAACTGGTGCACATAGATCATTCACTACTACAGCACAGGTGACTAGTGCACATAGATCATTCACTACTACAGCACAGGTAACTAGTGCACATAGATCTTTCACTACTACAGCACAGGTAACTAGTGCACATAGATCATTCACTACTACAGCATCACAGGTGACTAGTGCACATAGATCATTCACTACTACAGCACAGGTAACTAGTGCACATAGATCATTCACTACTACAGCACAGGTAACTAGTGCACATAGATCATTCACTACTACAGCACAGGTAACTAGTGCACATAGATCATTCACTACTACAGCATCACAGGTGACTAGGGAACAAAGATCATTCACTACTACAGCACAGGTAACTAGTGCACATAGATCATTCACTACTACAGCACAGGTGACTAGTGCACATAGGGCCTGATTCAGAGCCGCTCGTAAGCGGCCGCTCGTTCGCTCCGAGCGATGTGTGCCCAACTGCGCATGCGTATGGATCGTAATACGCATGCGCGAACCAGTCAGTGCTGCCGAAAATCGTGTTCTCGCAAAATAGCGAATGCCTGCTATTTTGAGTGACAGAATGAGGCGTATGTGGGTGTTAACGGGGGAAGATGCTTGAAAACGGGGAGTGGAGATTAGAACGCAGGCGTGCTTAAAGGTCAAAACGGGCATTTTAAGGGTGTGCATAATTAATACAGCAGCGTCATTGACCACGTCACTGGGTTATTTTATAGCCAGAACTGCTCGCAAGATTGTGGTAGCAAAAACCAACCACAAGAATAGCGAGCAGTTCATACGCTGGTCGATGTACTCGATTAATCTAATAAATAGCGGATATGACGTAGGATGCGAGCGGCCAGGGGGCGTATTTTTTCAAAAAACGACCGCAAGTTTTGTTCGCTCGTTCAGACATAGAGGCGTGAACAGACCGCAAAGAGCGAATGGTTGATTTGAATAGCCACCCCTATTTTCTGGACGAGCGAGCGCTAATTGCGTCCGGCTCTGAATCAGGCCCATAGATCATTCACTACTACAACAACACAAGTATCTAGTGCACATAGATCATTTACTACAACAACACAAGTAACTAGTGCACATAGGGCCTGATTCAGAGCCGCTCGTAAGCGGCCGCTCTGAGCGATGTTCGCACAACTGCGCATGCGTATGGGTTTTAGTACGCTTGCGCGAACCAGTCAGTGCAGTCGGAAATTGTGTGTTCGCAAAATAGCGAATGCCTGCTAATTTGAGTGACAGAATGAGGAGTTTGTGGGTGGTAACAGGGGAAGGTGCTTGAAAACGGGGAGTGGAGATCTGAACGCAGGCGTGCCAAAAGGTCAAAACCGGCGTTTTAAGGGTGTGCATAATTAACAAAGCAGCGTCATCGACCACGTCACTTGGTTGTTTCTTAGCCTGAACTGTTCGCATGATTGCGGTAGGAAAATCCTACCACAAGCACTGCGAGCAGTTCATACGCCTTTCTATGTACTCGATTAATCTAATAAATAGCGGAGATGACGTTGGATGCGAGCGGCCAGGGGGCGTCTTTACAAAAAAGCGAGCGCATATTTCGTTCACTCGCTCAGACATTAGAGGCGTCAACAGACCGCAAAGAGCGAGCGCTCAATTTAAATAGCCAGCCCCTTTTTCTGAACGTCCGTTCGCAAATAGCGTCCCGCTCTGAATCAGGCCCATAGATCATTCACTACTACAGCACAGGTGACTAGTGCACATAGATCATTCACTACTACAGCACAGGTGACTAGTGCACATAGATCATTTACTACTACAGCACAGGTGATTAGTGCACATAGATCATTTACTACTACAGCACAGGTGACTAGTGCACATAGATCATTCACTACTACAGCACAGGTGACTAGTGCACAAAGATCATTCACTACTACAGCACAGGTAACTAGTGCACATAGATCATTCACTACTACAGCACAGGTGACTAGTGCACATAGATCATTCACTACTACAGCATCACAGGTGACTAGTGCACAAAGATCATTCACTACTACAGCACAGGTAACTAGTGCACATAGATCATTCACTACTACAGCACAGGTAACTAGTGCACATAGATCATTCACTACTACAGCACAGGTAACTAGTGCACATAGATCATTCACTACTACAGCATCACAGGTGACTAGGGAACAAAGATCATTCACTACTACAGCACAGGTAACTAGTGCACATAGATCTTTCACTACTACAACATCACAGGTGACTAGTGCACATAGATCATTCACTACTACAGCACAGGTGACTAGTGCACAAAGATCATTCACTACTACAGCATAGGTAACTAGTGCACATAGATCATTCACTACTACAGCACAGGTAACTAGTGCACATAGATCATTCACTACTACAGCACAGGTGACTAGTGCACATAGATCATTCACTACTACAGCACAGGTAACTAGTGCACATAGATCATTCACTACTACAGCACGGGTGACTAGTGCACATAGATCATTCACTACTACAGCACAGGTAACTAGTGCACATAGATCATTCACTACAACAACACAAGTTAATAGCGCAGATAGATCATTCACTACTGTAGCACAGGTAACTAGTGCACACAGGTGATTTAGTGTGATTGTTCACTATCATTTCCTCATCTCTGTTATTGTACAGGGCGGCTGTCATTGGAAGAAATCACAAGAGCATTTAAGCTTCTTACATTTGAGAGTCTAACACTGAGCGGATTTGATGAGTTTGGGGAACTGGAGGGTCCAGGGAAGATGCTGAGGGAAGACGGTCACATTCCCTGGGACAACCCAGCGGCGTTTGCACGAGACATGAGCCGGAGTTGGAGTGTCCGCAAAATGTATGAGAAAAGGGCGTGCGATGGCTCAGGTAGGGGATGTGTTTCGGGTGTTTGAGGCCTGCTGGTAGTGTGATTAGTGTTCATGCAGTGCTGGGGACGTCCTGCTGTTATGTCTATTAGGTGTTTTATGTCCTCGTTATGCAAATGTCTAAATAATAATACAGATAAATATTTAGCTGAATTCTGATCGCTGCTCACATTTTCCACCTACAGGGGGCGCTCGTGTAGAGAACCAGGACACAGAGGAGGAGAACAAGGTATAACACATTATTATCATTATTATTATTATTATTTATTTCATGCCTTCCAATTGGCCACATTTTTTCAGGACTGTTGTCAGGGGGTTTGGTGTGGGAGATCTTGGGCACTGATGATGGTTGTCAGGGGGTGTGGTGTGAGAGATCTTGGGCACTGATGATGGTTGTCAGGGGGTTTGGTGTGAGAGATCTTGGGCACTGATGATGGTTGTCAGGGGGTTTGGTGTGGGAGATCTTGGGCACTGATGATGGTTGTCAGGGGGTTTGGTGTGAGAGATCTTGGGCACTGATGATGGTTGTCAGGGGGTTTGATGTGGGAGATCTTGGGCACTGATGATGGTTGTCAGGGGGTGTGGTGTGAGAGATCTTGGGCACTGATGATGGTTGTCAGGAGGTTTGGTGTGAGAGATCTTGGGCACTGATGATGGTTGTCAGGAGGTTTGGTGTGAGAGATCTTGGGCACTGATGATGGTTGTCAGGGGGTTTGGTGTGAGAGATCTTGGGCACTGATGATGGTTGTCAGGGGGTTTGATGTGGGAGATCTTGGGCACTGATGATGGTTGTCAGGCAGTTTGGTGTGAGTGATCGTGGGCACTGATGATGGTTGTCAGGCAGTTTGGTGTGAGTGATCGTGGGCACTGATGATGGTTGTCAGGGGGTGTGGTGTGGGAGATCTTGGGCACTGATGATGGTTGTCAGGGGGTTTGATGTGGGAGATCTTGGGCACTGATGATGGTTGTCAGGCAGTTTGGTGAGAGTGATCGTGGGCACTGATGATGGTTGTCAGGGGGTTTGATGTGGGAGATCTTGGGCACTGATGGTTGTCAGGCAGTTTGGTGTGAGTGATCGTGGGCACTGATGATGGTTGTCAGGGGGTGTGGTGTGGGAGATCTTGGGCACTGATGATGGTTGTCAGGGGGTTTGGTGTGAGAGATCTTGGGCACTGATGATGGTTGTCAGGGGGTTTGGTGTGGGAGATCTTGGGCACTGACTGACTGAGGGCCTGATTTATTACCGATCGTGAATGCGATTACGCACGCAAAGAGCCGATTGTTACGTACTGCGCATGCATATGCATCGCAATCCATGTGCGTGAACCGGCCACTGCAACAGTACCACACAGACCTATTGCACAGTGATTGACAGGAAGTGCCATTCGTGGGTGGTGACAGGGGGGTGGTCAGCGAAACACAGGCGTGTCAGTGTGTTTAAACGCCGTTACAGGGGTGTGCGATGCCATAGTGTGCGCTGAAGTTAGCAATTCCTGAGTAAGGTCAGAGCTTGTGTGCGGCAGTGTGCAGCCTCCTATGTGAGCGGCAGTGTGTGGCCTCCTATGTGAGCGGCAGTGTGCGGCCTCCTATGTGAGCGGCTGTGCATCAGTGTGCAGCCTCCTATGTGAGCGGCTGTGCGTCAGTGTGCGGCTTCCTATGTGAGCGGCTGTGCGTGAGTGTACGGCGTCCTATGTGAGTGGCTGTGCATCAGTGTACGGCGTCCTATGTGAGAGGCTGTGCGTCAGTGTAGGCCTCCTATGTGAGTGGCTGTGCGGCAGTGTAGGCCTCCAATGTGAGCGGCTGTGCGTCAGCGCGCGGCCTCCTATGTGAGTGGCTGTGCTTCAGCCTGTGGCCTCCTATGAGAGCGGCTGTGCGTCAGTGTGCGGCCTCCTATATTAGCGGCTGTGCATCTGTGTACGGCCTCCTATGTGAGCAGCTGTGCGTCAGCCTGTGGCCTCCTATGAGAGCAGCTGTGCGTCAGTGTGCGGCCTCCTATGTGAGCAACTGTGCGGCAGTGTGCGGCCTCCTATGTGAGTGGCTGCGCGATAGTGTGCGGCCTCCTATGTGAACGGCAGTGTGCGGCCTACTATGCGAGCGGCTGTGCGACAGTGTGCGGCCTCCTATGTGAGCGGCAGTGTGCGGCCTCCTATGTGAGCGGCAGTGTGCGGCTTCCTATGTGAGCGGCAGTGTTCGGCCTCCTACGTGAGCGGCTGTGCGACAGTGTGCGGCTTCCTATGTGAGCGGCAGTGTGCGGCCTCCTATGTGAGCGGCAGTGTGCGGCCTCCTATGTGAGCGGGTGTGCGACAGTGTGCGGCCTCCTATGTGAGCGGCTGTCCGACAGTGGGCGGCCTCCTATGTGAACGGCTGTGCGACAGTGTGCGGCCTCCTATGTGAGCGGCAGTGTGCGGCCTCCTATGTGAGAGGCTGTGCGACAGTGTGCGGCCTCCCATGTGAGCGGCAGTGTGCGGCCTCCCATGTGAGCGGCAGTGTGCGGCCTCCCATGTGAGCGGCAGTGTGCGGCCTCCCATGTGAGCGGCAGTGTGCGGCCTCCCATGTGAGCGGCAGTGTGCGGCCTCCCATGTGAGCGGCAGTGTGCGGCCTCCCATGTGAGCGGCAGTGTGCGGCCTCCCATGTGAGCGGCAGTGTGCGGCCTCCCATGTGAGCGGCAGTGTGCGGCCTCCCATGTGAGCGGCAGTGTGCGGCCTCCCATGTGAGCGGCAGTGTGCGGCCTCCCATGTGAGCGGCAGTGTGCGGCCTCCCATGTGAGCGGCAGTGTGCGGCCTCCCATGTGAGCGGCAGTGTGCGGCCTCCCATGTGAGCGGCAGTGTGCGGCCTCCCATGTGAGCGGCAGTGTGCGGCCTCCCATGTGAGCGGCAGTGTGCGGCCTCCCATGTGAGCGGCAGTGTGCGGCCTCCCATGTGAGCGGCAGTGTGCGGCCTCCCATGTGAGCGGCAGTGTGCGGCCTCCCATGTGAGCGGCAGTGTGCGGCCTCCCATGTGAGCGGCAGTGTGCGGCCTCCCATGTGAGCGGCAGTGTGCGGCCTCCCATGTGAGCGGCAGTGTGCGGCCTCCCATGTGAGCGGCAGTGTGCGGCCTCCCATGTGAGCGGCAGTGTGCGGCCTCCCATGTGAGCGGCAGTGTGCGGCCTCCCATGTGAGCGGCAGTGTGCGGCCTCCCATGTGAGCGGCAGTGTGCGGCCTCCCATGTGAGCGGCAGTGTGCGGCCTCCCATGTGAGCGGCAGTGTGCGGCCTCCCATGTGAGCGGCAGTGTGCGGCCTCCCATGTGAGCGGCAGTGTGCGGCCTCCCATGTGAGCGGCAGTGTGCGGCCTCCCATGTGAGCGGCAGTGTGCGGCCTCCTATGTGAGCGGCTGTGCGACAGTGTGCGGCCTCCTATGTGAGCGGCAGTGTGCGGCCTCCTATGTGAGCGGCTGTGCGACCGTGTGCAGCCTCCTATGTGAGCGCAAGTGTGCGGCTTCCTATGTGAGCGGCTGTGCGTCAGTGTGCGGCCTCCTATGTGAGCGGCTGTGCTTATGTGAGTGGCGGAGCGTCTGTGTACGCAGCCACGATCAGTGACACACGCGACGCTCCCATAATACGCCCATAAGTCGGACCATCTCCGTGCTGCGCTGTCACCCCCGTCACCACCTACATACGCCCTAATTCTCACTACACTTCTTCATGCATGTGCCCGACATCGGGGCGCATGCCCAGTGTGACTTAGACGCATGGGCAGTAGCAACACATCGCCCCACTACGTCACAAATCGGCAGTGCGTCCAGTTGGGCGCTGTGTGCGGTGACCAGGCGCGTGCAGGGAGCACCAGCTGCATTTCCAGATAGAGAATCTGTGCCGGGGATCTAATAAACATATTGTATGTGACGGTGACTGAAGCGGGGCTCTGTGTATCGCGTCCCCCGTGCCCCCCATATCTCAGTGACCGTGCAGTAGGTGGCCAGTTGCCCCCAGTGTGCATTTGGCTGGAAGAGCTCAGACACTGGTGGTAAACACCTGTCATCCATGCAGCCCGGACCCTCCCTATAAATAACTCACAGGCTGCACATAATTACTAGCAGGACAGGGAAAAGCATAACCTAACAATACAAATATTCCCATTATGGGGCCATAAAGCAATGAGGGGAAGGGGCCGCTTGGCAGCGGATCGGTGCAGCTCGGCCGGTTCCCAGCTGGTTACAATATAATGTTGGGCTCAGAGATTACCCGTCCTGCGCTAGTGATGGATGGAGCCGGCAGTGGGAACCGACCAGAACTGCTTTTTCATTTTCTTTTCCATGTGTAATCAGCGATGATAAAAGGCAAATAGCAAAGGGTCCGACAATAGTTACAGGGAGAATAACAAAATGTCTAATGTGTAATATCCTAAAATATATGATGAGAAGAAAAATATGTTCCCAAAATATTCCACCTGAACTGTGTGCCAAGGCACAGTGTGTCCACTTATGTGTGTCACGGAATATGTATGTATACACTGTGTCACCCTGTGTGTCCCGGGATATGTGTGTATACACTGTGTCACCCTGTGTGTCCCGGGATATGTGTGTACACTGTGTCACCCTGTGTGTCCCGGGATATGTGTGTACACTGTTACCCTGTGTGTCCCGGGATATGTGTGTGTGTACACTGTGTTACCCTGTGTGCCCCGGGGTATGTGTGTGTATACACTGTGTCACCCTGTGTGTCCCAGGATATGTGTGTAGACTGTGTCACCCTGTGTGTCCCGGGATATATGTGTGTGTAGACTGTGTCACCCTGTGTGTCTCGGGATATGTGTGTTACCCTGTGTGCCCCGGGGTATATGTGTGTGTATACACTGTGTCACACTGTGTGTCCCAGGATATGTGTGTAGACTGTGTCACCCTGTGTGTCCCGGGATATATGTGTGTGTAGACTGTGTCACCCTGTGTGTCTCGGGATATGTGTGTACACTGTGTGACCCGGGATATGTGTGTGTGTACACTGTGTCACCCTGTGTGTCCCGGGATATGTGTGTGTGTACACTGTGTCACCCTGTGTGTCCCGGGATATGTGTGTGTGTACACTGTGTCACCCTGTATGTCCCGGGATATGTGTGTGTGTACACTGTGTCACCCTGTGTGTCCCGGGATATACGTGTGTGTAGACTGTGTCACCCTGTGTGTCCCGGGATATACGTGTGTGTAGACTGTGTCACCCTGTGTGTCCCGGGATATACGTGTGTGTAGACTGTGTCACCCTGTGTGTCCCGGGATATGTGTGTACACGGTGTTACCCTGTGTGTCCCGGGATGTGTGTATACACTGTGTCACCCTGTGTGTCCCGGGATGTGTGTATACACTGTGTCACCATGTGTGTCCCGGGATGTGTGTATACACTGTGTCACCATGTGTGTCCCGGGATATGTGTGTACACTGTGTCACCCTGTGTGTCCCGGGATATGTGTGTACACTGTGTTACCCTGTGTGCCCCGGGGTATATGTGTGTGTATACACTGTGTCACCCTGTGTCCCCCAGGATATGTGTGTAGACTGTGTCATCCTGTGTGTCCCGGGATATATGTGTGTGTAGACTGTGTCACCCTGTGTGTCTCGGGATATGTGTGTACACTGTGTGACCCGGGATATGTGTGTGTGTACACTGTGTCACCCTGTGTGTCCCAGGATATGTGTGTGTGTGTACAGTGTGTCACCCTGTGTGTCCCGGGATATGTGTGTGTGTACACTGTGTCACCCTGTGTGTCCCGGGATATGTGTGTGTGTACACTGTGTTACCCTGTGTGTCCCGGGATATGTGTGTGTGTACACTGTGTCACCCTGTGTGTCCCGGGATATACGTGTGTGTAGACTGTGTCACCCTGTGTGTCCGGGGATATGTGTATACACTGTGTCACCCTGTGTGTCCCGGGATATGTTTGTAGACTGTGTCATCCTGTGTGTCTCGGGATATGTGTGTGTGTGTACACTGTGTCACCCTGTGTGTCTCGGGATATGTGTATACACTGTGTCACCATGTGTGTCCCGGGATATGTGTGTACACTGTGTCACCATGTGTGTCCCGGGATATGTGTGTACACTGTGTCACCATGTGTGTCCCGGGATATGTTTGTAGACTGTGTCATCCTGTGTGTCCCGGGATATGTGTGTGTGTGTACACTGTGTCACCCTGTGTGTCTCGGGATATGTGTATACACTGTGTCACCCTGTGTGTCCCGGGATATGTGTGTACACTGTGTCACCATGTGTGTCCCGGGATTTGTGTGTGTGTACACTGTGTCATCCTGTGTGTCCTGGGATATGAGTGTGTGTGTACACTGTGTCACCCTGTGTGTCTCGGGATATGGGTATACACTGTGTGACCGTGTGTGTCCCAGGATATGTGTATACACTGTGTCACCCTGTGTGTCCCGGGATATGTGTGTAGACTGTGTCACCCTGTGTGTCCCGGGATATGTGTGTAGACTGTGTCACCCTGTGTGTCCCGGGATATGTGTGTGTGTACACTGTGTCACCCTGTGTGTCCCGGGATGTGTGTGTACACTGTGTCACCCTGTGTGTCCCAGGACAAGTGTGTACACTGTGTCACCCTGTGTGTCCCAGGACAAGTGTGTACACTGTGTCACCCTGTGTGTCCCGGGATGTGTGTGTGTGTGTGTGTGTGTGTACACTGTAACCCTGTGTGTCCCGGGATATGTATGTGTGTACACTGTGTCACCCTGTGTGTCCCGGGATATGCGTGTACACTGTGTCACCATGTGTGTCCCGGGATATGCGTGTACACTGTGTCACCCTGTGTGTCCCGGGATATGTGTGTATACACTGTGTGTCCCGGGATATGAGTGTACACTGTGTCACCCTGTGTGTCCCGGGATATGTGTGTATACACTGTGTCACCCTGTGTGTCCCGGGATATGAGTGTACACTGTGTCATCCTGTGTGTCCCGGGATATGAGTGTACACTGTGTCATCCTGTGTGTCCCGGGATATGAGTGTACACTGTGTCATCCTGTGTGTCCCGGGATATGAGTGTACACTGTGTCATCCTGTGTGTCCCGGGATATGAGTGTACACTGTGTCATCCTGTGTGTCCCGGGATATGAGTGTACACTGTGTCATCCTGTGTGTCCCGGGATATGAGTGTACACTGTGTCATCCTGTGTGTCCCGGGATATGAGTGTACACTGTGTCATCCTGTGTGTCCCGGGATATGTGTGTACACTGTGTCATCCTGTGTGTCCCGGGATATGAGTGTACACTGTGTCATCCTGTGTGTCCCGGGATATGAGTGTACACTGTGTCACCCTGTGTGTCCGTGGATATGTGTGCGAGTGTAAATTGATGACTAGCAGTAACCAGTAACCGTGCCTCCGCCTTGTCTCCTTGCAGGATTTCAGAGGGTCCAAGACCCCGCAGGCCGACCTTACAGATATTTGTGGGACGCAGAAAAGATGTCTGAGTGACTGGTGCTATACTGAACACTACGACCCCGCCCTTCTCGCACAGGTACCAGGCTGCGCCCCCCTAATAGCTGCATGTTAACATCTACGGGGATCATTCATTTAGACCTGGCCAGTAACTGAGCAGAGACGTCTGCAGATAGGCCCCATGTAATATTGGCCACTAATAGCGTAAATGAGTGTATTGTCAGTAGTTATTGTGTGATCATAGTACTGTGACATTACTCCAGGTGTTACCCCCGCGCACAGTTACTCAGCACAAGGACTGGTAATGGTATGCATGTAGGTCTTATACTGTATGTATCAGGTCAGATATAATATCTGGCCTGACTGATTGTACTGCTGCCAAGCCTATATACCTATCCTGTAGTACACCCATCCAGCCTATATACCTGTCCTGTAATACACCCTTCCAGCCTATATACCTGTCTTGTTATAAACCCTTCCAGCCTATATACCTATACTGTAATACTCCCTTCCAGCTTATATACCTGTCTTGTAATAAACTCTTCCAGCCTATATACCTGTACTGTAATAAACCCTTCCAGCCTATATACCTGTACTGTAATACACCCTTCCAGCCTATATACCTGTCTTGTTATAAACCCTTCCAGCCTATATACCTATACTGTAATACTCCCTTCAAGCTTATATACCTGTCTTGTAATAAACTCTTCCAGCCTATATACCTGTACTGTAATAAACCCTTCCAGCCTATATACCTGTACTGTAATACACCCTTCCAGCCTATATACCTTGTGACCGGACGCCTTTCGCCTAGGCCGTCCCTGGTCACGGGTTAGCGCTTTTGGACTCCCACTCACCGTCAGTGACCGCCTGTCACTGACTCCGCCCACTGCGCCGTGGGCGTTTAACGATGCTGCCACCACCAAACTCTACCATCGGCGTTTGGAACCGCTTACTAGGTACACTCAGGCTCCTGCCTCGGAACCTGGAACCACTTCTGCTGCGTATGCTTTTGACTAACTGCGGACACACCTCCTGTTTGGTGTCGGCTGTTCCCACCTGATCCCTCGCAATGGACCAGGTCTGCACGGTAGCTGGCAGAGGGCTTGAACTTGGAGACGCTGAGCTCTTACCCAGAACAGCAGGAGAACGGAATAGCGTTTTGGCGCAATTCTGTTGGTCGCAGGATTGAGGCAGTTGAAGTAAAAGGCAAACGGTGTTTATTTGCTCAATGTCTTAAAGAAGACCTTCCCTTCCGTCTGAAGGGGAATATCACACAGAAATCAAACAGCAATTCTCCACAAAGGATTTTCAAAGATGTACCACATACAGGAATCTTATCAGCAGGTCTCCTCCTCATAGAAGTTACAGGGTTGTACCACATACAGGGCTCACAGTCCCTCTTTTTATGTCATTCTTACACACAACATCACAGGGGGGCAAATCCACCCTGTGCTCCTTCTAGCCAATCATTCTAGCTCAGAAAACATAAATTAAACAACATATTACATTTCAAAGGAGTCTCTCAATATCCTCCTTCCTAATCCACCAACACAAACTGATTTATCATACATTATACTGTCTCCTATAATGTTGGTATAACATGTCACAGGAAATAGTAAATGACATTCATCCTTATCAGTCAGTTTGGCATTTCCAACCTTAACACATTCAGTGACATCCAAAAGGTTCTTAACAACAAATTGTCTTTTCAAAGTAAGTTCTGTACATGTAGTGTTTGGCTATATGACACCATCACACAGAGAACTTCCAGTCACCCTATTCATCAGACCTCCTGCTAGTATCTGCAGACACAGAGGCTGGTCATCTCTTATACAGACATATATTCAATAAGTGCATTTTCTCTACAAAATATACATTTACCATATAGTGCATAGCCTATTAAATATACTCTGCTTCATGCACTAATGCATTGCAGATCAGCTGCAGTGCATTACAGAAATACATATATATTTTGATACAGTTTATCATAAACCATGTGCAGTGTGCTTTTAAACTGTGTCCTCACTGGGACCGTAACTGTTTCAGCGCTGGTCGCAGTGGGATCTGGCTCTCCCTGTCCCGCAGCGGCCATGGCACACTCTACCTACACTCCCCCAGTGCATCAAGTCCAGGCCGCTGCATATAAAACATTAAAAACACACTTATCAACACTCAGCGCGTAGCGCAGAGTATACATTTACAATGGGCGCCTGGCGCCTTTTTGTCCTTTTAAAAATGGCGGCACAGCACTGGGGTTAACCCCTTCAGTGCTGTGGCAGCCATTAACCCTGTGTGGCCTGCCTCCGGCCACATACCTGTCTTGTTATAAACCCTTCCAGCCTATATACCTGTACTGTAATACTCCCTTCCAGCCTATATACCTGTCTTGTAATAAACCCTTCCAGCCTATATACCTGTACTGTAATAAACGTTTCCAGCCTATATACTTGTCCTGTAATAAACCTTTCCAGCCTATATACCTGTCCTGTAATAAACCTTTCCAGCCTATATACCTGTGCTGTAATACGCCCTTCCAGCCTATATACCTGTGCTGTAATACATCTTTCCATCCTATATACCTGTGCTGTAATAAACCATTCCAGCCTATATACCTGTACTGTAATACGCCCTTCCAGCCTATATACTTGTCCTGTAATAAACCCTTCCATCCTATATACCTGTGTTGTAATAAATCTTTCCATCCTATATACCTGTACTGTGATACACCCTTTCAGCCTATATATACCTGTGCTGTAATAAACCTTTCCAGCCTATATACCTATCCTGTAATAAACCCTTCCAGCCTATACACACGTGCTGTAATAAACCCTTCCATCCTACAGTATATACCTGTGCTGTAATACACTCTTCCAGCCTATACACATGTGCTGTAATAAACCATTCCAGCCTATATACCTGTCCTGTAATAAACCCTTCCAGCCTATATACCTGTACTGTAATACACCCTTATAGCTTATATACCTGTCCTGTTACTGTAATAAACCCTTCCAGTCTATATACCTGTCCTGTAATAAACCCTTCCATCCTATATACCTGTCCTGTAATAAACCTTTCCAGCCTAATTACCTGTCCTGTAATAAATCTTTCCAGCCTAGATAGCTGTACTGTAATAAACCCTTCCATCCTATATACCTGTCCTGTAATAAACCTTTCCAGCCTAATTACCTGTCCTGTAATAAACTTTTCCATCCTTTATACCTGTCCTGTAATAAACTTTTCCATCCTTTATACCTGTCCTGTAATAAATCTTTCCAGCCTGTATACCTGTAATGTAATAAACCTTTCCAGCCTATATACCTGTACTGTAATAAACCTTTCCAGCCTATATACCTGTCCTGTAATAAACCTTTCCATCCTATATACCTGTGCTGTAATAAACCTTTCCAGCCTATATACCTGTCCTGTAATAAACCTTTCCAGCCTATATACCTGTCCTGTAATAAACCTTTCCAGCCTATATACCTGTGCTGTAATATACCCTTCCATCCTATATACCTGTGCTGTAATATACTCTTCCAGCCTATATACCTGTGCTGTAATAAACCCTTCCAGCCTATACACATGTGCTGTAATAAACCCTTCCATCCTATATACCTGTCCTGTAATAAACCTTTCCAGCCTATATACCTGTCCTGTAATAAACCTTTCCAGCCTATATACCTGTCCTGTAATAAACCCTTCCAGCCTATACACATGTGCTGTAATAAACCCTTCCATCCTATATACCTGTCCTGTAATACACCCGACCAGCCTATATACCTGTGCTGTAATAAACCCTTCCATCCTATATACCTGTACTGTAATAAATCTTTCCATCCTATATACCTGTCCTGTAATAAACCTTTCCAGCCTATATACCTGTACTGTAATACACCCTTCCAGCCTATATACCTATCCTGTAATAAACCCTTCCAGCCTATACACATGTGCTGTAATAAACCCTTCCAGCCTATATACCTGTACTGTAATACACCCTTCCAGCCTATATACCTGTACTGTTATACACCCTGTACTGTAATAAACCTTTCCGCCTTTTTTCCCTTTTATTCACCTTAATGTCCCCAGTAGTAGGGCCCCTCTTGAAATGCCCAGTGTAGTAATGCCCCTTATGCAATGTCCCCAGTAGCAGTGCCCCCAGTAATGGTCCCCCCCTATGCAGTGCCCATTGTAGTAGTGCCCCTTATGCAATGTCCCCAGTAGCAGTGCCCACTGTAGTAGCCCCCCTATTCAGTGCCCCCTGTAGTATTGCCCCCAGTAGTAGTCCCTCCTATGCATTGTCCCCCATAGTAGTCCCCCCTATACAGTGCCCCCAGTAGTTGTCCCCCTATGCTTTGCCCCCAGTAGTAGTCTCCCCTATGCATTGAGCCTAGTAGCGCCCCCTGAAACGCCCCCCCCACACACACATATGCAGTGCCCCTTACACACACACACAGAAAAAAAACACAACTTGCCTGAATCGCTGCTCCTGACGCCACCGCCGCTATCCGCTCTGTGTCCCGGCTCTTCTCCTGCCACCGGCTGCACCACTGCTAATTGGGGCCCAGGGATGACTGCCCCTATCGCCCCCCCCCCACCTTAATCCGGCCCTGACTGGAGGTCTGGTCTGCCTTGGCTAGTCGCGGCCTGTGACCCGAGGATGAGATGCAGCCTTTGAGCTGTGTGGTAGCCTTGAGGGCTGGAAAGTCTCTGGTTACGTTGTGTACTATGACGCTGGGATGCGGCCAATGTCGCCGGGTTGACACTGGCGTTGGTACGCTGGATTGTGCAGTTAGGCACTGAGGTGCGGCCAATGTCGCCGGGTTGACACTGGCGTTGGTACGCTGGATTGTGCAGTTAGGCACTGAGGTGCGGCCAATGTCGCCGGGTTGACACTGGCGTTGGTACGCTGGATTGTGCAGTTAGGCACTGAGGTGCGGCCAATGTCGCCGGGTTGACACTGGCGTTGGTACGCTGGATTGTGCAGTTAGGCACTGAGGTGCGGCCAATGTCGCCGGGTTGACACTGGTGTTGGTACACTGGGTTACGTACTCAGAATGCTGAGATGCGGCTAATGTCGCCAGGTTGACACAAGCCACCGGACGCTGACATGCGCCCCAGGACGTGGGTGCACTCGATACTACTGGGATGACAACGGCAGAGGCAGTGATGCACAGTGTGCTGTCTAGATGAGACAAGCAGCACACAGCAGGTGCAATGCGGAACGTGCCGCCTGGATGGAACAAACGGCAGAGAATTCGTATGGCAACCTGGACTCAGGAACTCGACTGTATTACAGGAGACTGGCACAACTGGAAACACGAGGAACGCTATCACCGGCATGGAGTGAAGGATTGGCTACAATGTAACAGATACAGGGCCCAATCCAAGCATGCCCTGTAAGCCGGTCTAATGACAGACTCCTGCACCTGGCCTGTGCACACAGACAAGATAATCAATTAGTGTGCAGCTGATACTGTACAGAGACAGAGAGCAATTACTGAACACATGAGATCAGCACACAGACAGACCAGAATGACCGTAGTGTCTCCGTACAAACTAAAATGATCTGCTTAACCGCAGATCCTAACAGTTACATTGTAGTGTATAGGGGAACGGTGGCCACATTACATTGTAGTGTATAGGGGAACGGTGGCCTTGTTACATTGTAGTGTATAGGGGAACGGTGGCCACATTACATTGTAGTGTATAGGGGAACGGTGGCCACATTACATTGTAGTGTATAGGGGAACGGTGGCCACATTACATTGTAGTGTATAGGGGAACGGTGGCCACATTACATTGTAGTGTATAGGGGAACGGTGGCCACATTACATTGTAGTGTATAGGGGAACGGTGGCCATATTACATTGTAGTGTATAGGGGAACGGTGGCCATGTTACATTGTAGTGTATAGGGGAACAGTGGCCATGTTACATTGTAGTATATAGGGGAGCGGTGGCCATGTTACATTGTAGTGTATAGGGGAACGGTGGCCATGTTACATTGTAGTGTATAGGGGAACACTGGCCATGTTACATTGTAGTGTATAGGGGAACGGTGGCCACGTTACATTGTAGTGTATAGGGGAACGGTGGCCACGTTACATTGTAGTGTATAGGAGGAATGGTGGCCCATTACATTGTAGTGTATAGGGGAACGGTGGCCACGTTACATTGTAGTGTATAGGGGAACGGTGGCCATGTTACATTGTAGTGTATAGGGGAACGGTGGCCACGTTACATTGTAGTGTATAAGGGAACGGTGGCCACATTACATTGTAGTGTATAGGGGAACGGTGGCCACATTACATTGTAGTGTATAGGGGAACAGTGGTCACATTACATTGTAGTGTATAGGGGAACGGTGGCCATGTTACATTGTAGTGTATTGATGAACGGTGGCCACATTACATTGTAGTGTATAGGGGAACGGTGGCCACATTACATTGTAGTGTATAGGGGAATGGTGGCCACGTTACATTGTAGTGTATAGGGGAACGGTGGCCATGTTACATTGTAGTGTATAGGGGAACGTTGGCCACATTACATTGTAGTGTATAGGGGAACATGGCCATGTTACATTGTAGTGTATAGGGGAACAGTGGCCACATTGCATTGTAGTGTATAGGGGAACGGTGGCCATGTTACATTGTAGTGTATTGATGAACGGTGGCCACATTACATTGTAGTGTATAGGGGAACATGGCCATGTTACATTGTAGTGTATAGGGGAACAGTGGCCACATTACATTGTAGTGTATTGATGAACGATGGCCACATTACATTGTAGTATATAGGGGAACAGTGGCCATGTTACATTGTAGTGTATTGATGAACGGTGGCCACATTACATTGTAGTATATAGGGGAACAGTGGCCATGTTACATTGTAGTGTATAGGGGAACGGTGGCCACATTACATTGTAGTGTATAGGGGAACGGTGGCCATGTTACATTGTAGTGTATAGGGGAACGGTGGCCACATTACATTGTAGTGTATAGGGGAACATGGCCATGTTACATTGTAGTGTATAGAGGAACAGTGGCCACATTAGATTGTAGTGTATAGGGGAACGGTGGCCATGTTACATTGTAGTGTATAGGGGAACGGTGGTCATGTTACATTGTAGTGTATAGGGGAACAGTGGCCATGTTACATTGTAGTGTATAGGGGAACGGTGGCCGCGATACATTGTAGTGTATAGGGGAACGGTGGCCGCGATACATTGTAGTGTATAGGGGAACGGTGGCCATGTTACATTGTAGTGTATAGGGGAACAGTGGCCATGTTACATTGTAGTGTATAGGGGAACAGTGGCCATGTTACATTGTAGTGTATAGGGGAACAGTGGCCATGTTACATTGTAGTGTATAGGGGAACGGTGGCCGCGATACATTGTAGTGTATAGGGGAACAGTGGCCATGTTACATTGTAGTGTATAGGGGAACAGTGGCCATGTTACATTGTAGTGTATAGGGGAATTGTGGCCATGTTACATTGTAGTGTATAGGGGAACAGTGGCCATGTTACATTGTAGTGTATAGGGGAACAGTGGCCACATTACATTGTAGTGTATTGATGAACGGTGGCCACATTACATTGTAGTATATAGGGGAACAGTGGCCATGTTACATTGTAGTGTATAGGGGAACGGTGGCCACATTACATTGTAGTGTATAGATGAACGGTGGCCATGTTACATTGTAGTGTATAGGGGAGCAGTGGCCACATTACTTTGTAATGTATAGGGGAACAGTGGCCACATTACATTGTAGTGTATAGGGGAACGGTGGCCATGTTACATTGTAGTGTATAGGGGAACGGTGGCCACATTACATTGTAGTGTATAAAGGAACAGTGGCCACATTAGATTGTAGTGTATAGGGGAATGGTGGCCATGTTACATTGTAGTGTATAGGGGAACGGTGGCCATGTTACATTGTAGTATATAGGGGAGCGGTGGCCATGTTACATTGTAGTGTATAGGGGAACAGTGGCCATGTTACATTGTAGTGTATTGATGAACGGTGGCCACATTACATTGTAGTATATAGGGAAACAGTGGCCATGTTACATTGTAGTGTATTGATGAACGGTGGCCACATTACATTGTAGTATATAGGGGAACAGTGGCCATGTTACATTGTAGTGTATAGGGGAACGGTGGCCACATTACATTGTAGTGTATAGATGAACGGTGGCCATGTTACATTGTAGTGTATAGGGGAGCAGTGGCCACATTACATTGTAATGTATAGGGGAACAGTGGCCACATTACATTGTAGTGTATAGGGGAACAGTGGCCATGTTACATTGTAGTGTATAGGGGAGCAGTGGCCACATTACATTGTAATGTATAGGGGAACAGTGGCCACATTACATTGTAGTGTATAAGGGAACGGTGGCCATGTTACATTGTAGTGTATAGGGGAACGGTGGCCACATTACATTGTAGTGTATAGGGGAACATGGCCATGTTACATTGTAGTGTATAGAGGAACAGTGGCCACATTAGATTGTAGTGTATAGGGGAATGGTGGCCATGTTACATTGTAGTGTATAGGGGAATGGTGGCCGCGATACATTGTAGTGTATAGGGGAACAGTGGCCATGTTACATTGTAGTGTATAGGGGAACAGTGGCCATGTTACATTGTAGTGTATAGGGGAACAGTGGCCATGTTACATTGTAGTGTATAGGGGAACAGTGGCCATGTTACATTGTAGTGTATAGGGGAACGGTGGCCGCGATACATTGTAGTGTATAGGGGAACAGTGGCCATGTTACATTGTAGTGTATAGGGGAACGGTGGCCGCGATACATTGTAGTGTATAGGGGAATGGTGGCCGCGATACATTGTAGTGTATAGGGGAACAGTGGCCATGTTACATTGTAATGTTCAGATCACAAGTAGAAAGGCTAGAAAAACTTTCATATATCTTTAATTACCACCAGGAGGCAGCAAAAAGTTTGACTATATATTAATAAGAAGGATGCCAGCGGCACTCGAGGAGTTAAATAATAGACGACAACCACAAAGCTTCAGCCAAGTCGACGTTTCAATGCAGCATTTGACCTGATGAAAAAGCTGTCGCATTGAAACGCCGACTTGGCTGAAGCTTTGTGGTTGTTGCCTCTTATTTAACTCCTCGAGTGCCGCTGGTATCCTTCTCATCGCATTCAGTGTGCTGCTGTGCACATTATTACAGAAGGCAACGGGGGAATTGTGCCGGATTTTCTACATTTTATATAATATATATACATTTGCATAATCAGTTGCAGAATATAGATTAATAAAAACAATATGTGGACTTCCTTTCATTGACCCCAAACGGTGGGGAGTCCCTGCATGGGTCATACCAAAGGAACACTGTGTTATACAGCTTTCATCTATGTGGAAGTCTAGTTGCCCCACGCAGTACCCAGACTGCACACACCTAGACCACAAATGATGACAGTCTATCTGACGCTGGCAAGATATATTCCTCTCCTCCATGACCAGACATTGACCTTACATACCCATTACCTTCAGGATGGTGTCAGACACCCATCAGTATCCCTTCTCTATGGAGGATAGGCCAATGCTGTCCCTCTCTGGCCAATGGCCCATACCGTCCCTCCCAGGTCATTTAAGGGTGTGGCGGTTGTGTCCTCTCATTAATTTCTCCTCTCTGCTAAATCTCCATATTATGTCCAGGGAAAGCCTGGGGGGAGGGTGGGAGAAGCGGCAGCTGTCAGGTGATAACCGGTCACTTACATTATTGCAGGTCCTGCATGATGCTGGGGAACACTACAGATGCCTGGATTCCTATTATTATACCCAAGACAACTCCTTGCTGCTCATCCTGCACAATCCTATGAACCGCTTCCGTCAGAGCCAGGAATCATGGGACATGGCTCTTCATTCCAACGTCAGCTTCAGGTCTTATATTTATTACTGTTATCCATTATGCATTATTTACATGGCGGCACGAGGGGTCCACAGCACCGTACATAGGGGGATAGACCATCCACCTACTATCTCTGTGTCCTTCATGTCATCCACTCTCTACCATCCACCTACTATCACTGTGTCCTTCATGTCATACACTCTCTACCACCCACCTACTATCACTGTGTCCTTCATGTCATCCACTCTCTACCATCTACCTACTATCTCTGTGTCCTTCATGTTATCCACTCTACCATCCACCTACTATCTCTGTCCTTCATGCCATCCACCCTGTACCACATACTATCTCTGTGTACTTCATGTCATCCACTCTCTACCATTTTCCTAATATCACTGTGTCCTTCATGTTATACACTCTCTACCATCTACCTACTATCTCTGTGTCCTTCATGTCATCCGCTCTCTACCATCTACCTACTGTCTCTGTGTCCTTCATGTTATCCACTCTCTACCATCCACCTAATATCACTGTGTCCTTCATGTCATCCGCTCTCTACCATCCACCTACTATCTCTGTGTCCTTCATGTTATCCACTCTCTACCATCCACCTACTATCTCTGTGTCCTTCATGTCATCCGCTCTCTACCATCTACCTACTGTCTCTGTGTCCTTCATGTTATCCACTCTCTACCATGTACCTACTGTCTCTGTGTCCTTCATGTTATCCACTCTCTACCATCCACCTACTATCTCTGTGTCCTTCATGTCATCCGCTCTCTACCATCTACCTACTATCACTGTGTCCTTCATGCCATCCACTCTCTACCATTTACCTAATATCACTGTGTCCTTCATGTTATCCACTCTCTACAGTCCACCTACTATCACTTTGTCCTTCATGCCATCCAATCTCTACCATCCACCTACTATCACTGTGTCCTTCATGTTATCCACTCTCTACAGTCCACCTACTATCACTGTGTCCTTCATGCCATCCAATCTCTACCATCCACCTACTATCACTGTGTCCTTCATGTTATCCACTCTCTACAGTCCACCTACTATCACTGTGTCCTTCATGCCATCCAATCTCTACCATCCATCTTCTCTTGCTGTGTCCACCTTCTATTACTGTGTTGACATACAGTATCACAGTAAACGTGTTGATTGCAATCTCACAGAAATTACCTGGAGCTGGTGGCAGATTCTATCTCCAACTGGGTGCAGGAGAAAGAGGCGAAGTATCAGGAGGAAAAGACGGAGAGAGAACTGGAAGCTCTGAAGCAGGTGCAGGACAGTGGCGCTGTCTCCAAAGATGTCTCTCCCAGCAGAAAGAAAGGCAGAAAATCAAACTCGCCGAAAAAATCTAAAAGTGAGTGTAGGAACACTGGTGCGGTCCTGTTCTCTGATTATGCTGAAGTGCCCTCTGTATTGATCTGTTCCCTGATGTGACATTCTGCCTGCAGTTACCTGCTCCCTGTCGTTATATGTTCCATCAAGTTTCCTGCTCATTGTGGTTACATTATCCCTGGATTTACATGTTCCTTGCAGTTAAAAGCTCATTGACATTACATGCTATCTTTTGTTATGGAATGGGTATGAAGTCCCGGTGGCTGGTATGAGGGTGCCTGGGAATCAGGGGCATAGCTGGTATGAGGGTGCCTGGGAATCAGGGGCATAGCTGGTATGAGGGTGCCTGGGAATCAGAGGCATAGCTGGAATAAGGGTGCCTGGGTATCAGGTGTATAGCTGATAAGAGGGTATCAGGGGCATAGCTGGTATAAGGATGCCTGGGTATCAGGTGCATAGCTGATATGAGGGTATCAGGGGCATAGCTAGTATGAGGTTTCCTGGGAATAAGGGGCATAGATGGTATGAGGGTGCCTGGGAATCAGGGTCATAGCTGGTATGAGGGTGCCTGGGAATCAGGGGCATAGCTGGTATGAGGGTGCCTTGGAATCAGGGGCATAGCTGGTATAAGGTTTCCTGGGAATAATGAGCATAGCTGGTATGAGGGTGCCTGGGAATCGGGGGCATAGCTGGTATGAGGGTGCCTATGAATCAGAGCCATAGCTGGTATGAGGGTGCCTGGGAATCAGGGGCATAGCTGGTATAAGGGAGTCTTGGAATCAGGGGCATAGCTAGTATGAGGGTACCTGGGAATCAGGGGCATAGCTGGTATAAGGATGCCTTGGGTGTCAGGGGCATAGCTGGTATGAGGGTGCCTGGGAAACAGGGGCATAGCTAGTATGACGGTGCCTGGGAATCAGGGGCATAGCTGGTATAAGGGTGCCTGGGAATCAGGGGCACGACGGCACAGTATTCAGTATTTTTCCCACCTCTCTCACCCAGAGAGTGTTGGTGCATACACACGATCAGATTTTTTCTTCAGATATGGACGATAACGATTTAAAAATCGTTCAGTCGTTCATATCTGATGAAAAATCGTTCATATCTGACATGCCTGAACGATGGACGATCAACGATGCGCGTTCCCGTTTGTCAGATAACGATATCTGACATCTGATGGGTTTGCAGTCAGACTTGGACGATTCCATTCATTTTAATGCAGTCAAAAATCATTCAATCGTTCAAATCGTTCAAATCGTTCAAAACTTTGGTCAAATCGTCCAAATCGTTCAAATCGTTTAATCGTTCAGTCGTTCATCTGACAAATCTGACAAGTCTGACAAATCTGACCGTGTGTACGCTCCATAATGGTGCATACACACGATCAGATTTTTCCTTCAGATATGAACGATAACGATTTAAAAATCGTTCAGTCGTTCATATCTGAAGGAAAATCGTTCATATCTGACATGCCTGAACGATGGACGATCAACGATGCGCGTTCCCGATGGTCAGATAACGATTTCTGATATCTGATGTGTTTGCAGTCAGACTTGGACGATTCCATTCATTTTAATGCAGTCAAAAATCGTTCAATCGTTCAAATCGTTCAAAACTTCGGTAAAATCGTTCAAATCGTTTAATCGTTCAATCGTTCATCTGACAAGTCTGACAAATCTGACCGTGTGTACGCTCCATTACAGCGTGTAACTAAAGTGAGAGTTTTTAGAAGTGGAGATGTTGCCCATAACAACCAATCACATTCTAGCTATTATCTTCTAGAAGGTGCTAGGTAAATGATAAGTAGAATCTGATTGGCTGCTATGGGCAACATCTCCACTCTCACTTTAGTAAATGTAAGCCGTTACTGTCTAAGAGCTCTGCACTAAATGCAAGAACTGTGTATAGACAATGAGTCTTTTCTCCCAGGTCCCAGGGGGAGTGGATCAAGATCAGGAAGTGGAGCGGAAGAAGGAGGGACCCCAGACCCAGACAAAGACCCATTTTTGCGGGAGGACTCTCTAAAGGTGAGTAACACTGTGGGACCCCATTGATGCTACTCAGGATGAGGGGTATCAAGGTGCAAATGTACAACCAATGATTGGACCAGTTACCGACCAGAATGGCTGGATCAATCTGTACGCACCAGCGATCTCTGTTCAGGTGTGTCTCCCTGATCCGGCACATGTGCAGTCACTAATCTCTTCCCCAGGCACATGTGCAGTCACTAATCTCTTCCCCAGGCACATGTGCAGTCACTAATCTCTTCCCCAGGCACATGTGCAGTCACTAATCTCTTCCCCAGGCACATGTGCTGTCACTAATCTCTTCCTCAGACACATGTGCAGTCACTAATCTCTTCCTCAGACACATGTGCAGTCACCAATCTCTTCCTCAGACACATGTGCTGTCACTAATCTCTTCCTCATCTCTTCCTCAGACACATGTGCTGTCACTAATCTCTTCCTCATACACATGTGCTGTCACCAATCTCTTCCTCATACACATGTGCTGTCACCAATCTCTTCCTCAGACACATGTGCAGTCACTAATCTCTTCCTCATACACATGTGCTGTCACCAATCTCTTCCTCATACACATGTGCTGTCACCAATCTCTTCCTCATACACATGTGCTGTCACTAATCTCTTCCTCATACACATGTGCAGTCACTAATCTCTTCCTCATACACATGTGCAGTCACTAATCTCTTCCTCATACACATGTGCTGTCACCAATCTCTTCCTCATACACATGTGCTGTCACTAATCTCTTCCTCATACACATGTGCTGTCACTAATCTCTTCCTCATACACATGTGCTGTCACCAATCTCTTCCTCAGACACATGTGCTGTCACCAATCTCTTCCTCAGACACATGTGCTGTCACCAATCTCTTCCTCAGACACATGTGCAGTCACTAATCTCTTCCTCATACACATGTGCAGTCACTAATCTCTTCCTCATACACATGTGCTGTCACTAATCTCTTCCTCATACACATGTGCAGTCACTAATCTCTTCCTCATACACATGTGCAGTCACTAATCTCTTCCTCAGACACATGTGCTGTCACCAATCTCTTCCTCAGACACATGTGCTGTCACCAATCTCTTCCTCATACACATGTGCTTTCACTAATCTCTTCCTCATACACATGTGCAGTCACTAATCTCTTCCTCATACACATGTGCTGTCACTAATCTCTTCCTCATACACATGTGCTGTCACCAATCTCTTCCTCATACACATGTGCTGTCACCAATCTCTTCCTCATACACATGTGCTGTCACCAATCTCTTCCTCATACACATGTGCAGTCACTAATCTCTTCCTCATACACATGTGCTGTCACCAATCTCTTCCTCAGACACATGTGCAGTCACTAATCTCTTCCTCAGACACATGTGCAGTCACTAATCTCTTCCTCAGACACATGTGCAGTCACCAATCTCTTCCTCATACACATGTGCTGTCACCAATCTCTTCCTCATACACATGTGCGGTCACCAATCTCTTCCTCAGACACATGTGCAGTCACTAATCTCTTCCTCATCTCTTCCTCAGACACATGTGCAGTCACCAATCTCTTCCTCAGACACATGTGCAGTCACTAATCTCTTCCCCAGGCACATGTGCAGTCACCAATCTCTTCCTCAGACACATGTGCAGTCACTAATCTCTTCCTCAGACACATGTGCTGTCACTAATCTCTTCCTCATACACATGTGCAGTCACCAATCTCTTCCTCAGACACATGTGCAGTCACCAATCTCTTCCTCAGACACATGTGCAGTCACTAATCTCTTCCTCAGACACATGTGCAGTCACTAATCTCTTCCTCATACACATGTGCAGTCACTAATCTCTTCCTCAGACACATGTGCAGTCACTAATCTCTTCCTCATCTCTTCCTCAGACACATGCGCAGTCACCAATCTTCCTATTACAATAGGCCTAAGAGGGTGTCTCAGGGTGAGATGTGGGCCCATCATGTGTCGCTCACACCCAGCCCTGGCTGATCACAGTACCTATTACAATGGACCTAAGAGGGTGTCTCAGGGTGAGATGTGGGCCCATCACAGGTCTCTCACACCCAGCCCTGGCTGATGACAGTACCTATTACAATAGGCATAAGTGGGTGTCTCAGGGTGAGATGTGGGCCCATCATGTGTCGCTCACACCCAGCCCTGGCTGATCACATTACCTATTGCAATGGGCCTAAGATGGTGTCTCAGGGTGAGATGTGGTCCCATCACAGGTCTCTCACACCCAGCCCTGGCTGATCACAGTACCTATTATAATGGGCCTAAGCGGGTGTCTCAGGGTGAGATGTGGGCCCATCACTTGTCTCTCACACCCAGCCCTGGCTGATCACAGTACCTATTACAATGGGCCTAAGAGGGTGTCTCAGGGTGAGATGTGGGCCCATCACTTGTCTCACACCCAGCCCTGGCTGACCACAGTACCTATTACAATGGGCCTAAGTGGGTGTCTCAGGGTGAGATGTGGGCCCATCACTTGTCTCTCACACCCAGCCCTGGCTGATCACAGTACCTATTACAATGGACCTAAGAGGGTGTCTCAGGGTGAGATGTGGGCCCATCATGTGTCACTCACACCCAGCCCTGGCTGATCACAGTACCTATTACAATAGGCCTAAGATGGTGTCTCAGGGTGAGATGTGGGCCCATCATGTGTCGCTCACACCCAGCCCTGGCTGATGACAGTACCTATTACAATTAGGGGTGTGCACCGGCCACTTTTCGTGTTTTGTGTTTTGGTTTTGGATCTTTCTTCGTGTTTTGGATCTGGATTGGTTTTGCCAAAACCACCCTTCCGTGTTTTGGGTTCTGGGTTTTGTGTTTTGGATCTGTATTTTTTTTTAAAAAAGCATAAAAACAGCTAAAATCACAGAATTTGTTGGTTTCTCTGCTCCTATGCTATTATTAACCTCAATAACCTTAATTTCCACTCATTTCCAGTCTATTCTGAACACCTCACACCTCACAATAGTGTTTTTATGTCCAAAAGGTTGCACCGAGGTAGCTGGATGACTATGCTAAGCGACACGAGTGGGCGGCACAAACACGTGACCCATCTAGGAGTGACACTGCAGTGGCAGACAGGATGGCACTTAGAAAAACTAGGCCCCAAACAGTACATAATGCAAAGAAAAAAAAGAAGTGCAAGATGGAATTGTCCTTGGGCCCTCCCACCCACCCTTATGTTGTATAAACAGGACATGCACACTTTAACAAATCAATCATTTCAGCGCCAGGGTCTGCCACACAACTGTGGCTGAAATGATTGGTTCGTTTGGGCCCCCACAAAACAAGCTGGCAATTTATCTGTCCCTGCACAAACTGGCTCTACGGAGGCAAGATGTCATCCTCATCCTCCTCATCCACCGATTCCTCACCCTCTTCAGTGTGTACATCCTCATCCTCACAGAGTATTAATTCGTCCCTGCTGGAACCACAGGTCCCTCTGTACGTTCTGGAGGCTGGTCTCCCTGGAAGAGTTGATAATTCATTTTATGAACATCATCTTCTCCACATTTTGTGGAAGCAACCTCCTACGCCTTTCGCTGACAAGGTTCCCGGCTGCACTAAACACTCTTTCGGAGTACACACTGGAGGGGGGACAACTCAGGTAAAATAGAGCCAGTTTGTACAGGGACCTCCAAATTGCTTCTTTTTCCTGCCAGTACAGGTACGGACTGTCTGACATGCCTACTTGGATGCTGTCACCGATGTAATCCTTTAACAGACAGACGCACGCTTGTCGCTGCTGCTTTGAGGATTCAAGTGCGGCTACAGCCCACACAATTCACAAAGACAGAAAAAAGAAGAAGAATATTTTAATTGTTTGTGTAGAACACTTTGAGGTGTCACCACCCTTTAACAGATAGACGCACGCTTGTCGCTGCTGCTTTGAGGATGCAAGTGTGGCTACATCGCACACAAGTCACAAACACATTAAAAAAATAGTTTTTTATTTTTTGGAACACTTTGAGAGTTACACCACCCTTTAACAGACAGACGCACGCTTGTCGCTGCTGCTTTAAGGATGCAGGTGCGGCTACAGCCCACACAATTCACAAAGACAGAAAAAAGAACAATATTTTAATTGTTTGTGTAGCACACTTTGAGGGTGTCACCACCCTTTAACAGACAGACGCACGCTTGTCGCTGCTGCTTTAAGGATGCAGGTGCGGCTACAGCCCACACAATTCACAAAGACAGAAAAAAAAAGAACAATATTTTAATTGTTTGTGTAGCACACTTTGAGGGTGTCACCACCCTTTAACAGACAGACGCACGCTTGTCGCTGCTGCTTTGAGGATGCAGGTGGAATCTAGACGGGATTTGGAACCGAGGACACACTACCTCCATCAATTGTCTAAATCCCACTGCACTAATGTCGGATACCGGACGCACGTCTAACACCAACATAGCAGTCAAGGCCTCAGTTATACGTTTTGCTTCAGGATGACTGCTGTCGTACTTCATCCTCATCGCTAGGGATTGTTGGAGGGTCAATTGTTTTGTAAAAGTAGTGATGTTCCTACTTCCTCTCTGGGATGATGAACAACTCCCAGCAGCAGCAACAGCACTAGGAGGAAGAGGTTCTTGATCTTTCCCTATTTTATTTTTATCGTAGAAAGTTTGGTCCTCCATTTATGTTATATTGATATATATACGTGCGGCTAAAGCGCACACAAACACAGAAAATATTATTTTATTTTTGCTGGAGAGTAGTGCACTTTGTGGGTTACACCACCCTTTAAGAAATGAGCCAGCCGGCTCTTTACTTATGGGACACAGGCGCACGCTTGGCGCTGCTCCTTTGTTGATGCACGTGCAGCCACAGTGCACACAATTCACAAACACAGAAAATAATTTTTTTTTTGGTTTGGACTGGAGTGTACTTTCGGGGGTTACAGCACCCTTAACGGTCAAGCCAGCCGGCCCTTTACTTATGACACAGGCGCACGCTTGGCACTACTTTGTTGATGCACGTGCGGCTACTGCGCACACAATTCACAAACACAGAAAATAATTTTTTTTTTGGTTTGGACTGGAGTGTACTTTGGGGGTTACAGCACCCTTTAACGGTCAAGCCAGCCGGCCCTTTACTTATGACACAGGCGCACGCTTGGCACTACTTTGTTGATGCACGTGCGGCTACTGCGCACACAATTCACAAACACAGAAAATAATTTTTTTTTGGTTTGGACTGGAGTGTACTTTCGGGGGTTACAGCACCCTTTAACGGTCAAGCCAGCCGGCCCTTTACTTATGACACAGGTGCACGCTTGGCACTACTTTGTTGATGCACGTGCGGCTACTGCGCACACAATTCACAAACACAGAAAATATATTATTTTTTTAGCACTTGGGGGGAGCACCCCTGATGGACAGAGCACCCCCTGGACAACACTACAGCACTCCTTTAGGACTGGGACACTGCACAGGACTTTGGAGTGGACACAGCCCCTATGGAGAACTGACTGCACAACACAGTCCAGCCAGCCCCTATGGACTTTGAAGTAGTGGACACAGCCCCTATTAACAACAGCAGCACAGCACAACACAGCCAGCCCCTATGGACTTTGAAGTAGTGGAGAACAGCAGCACTACACTACACAACACTACACAGCCCTAACTCCCACCCTCCCTCTTCACTGTCCACAGCCGAGTGAGAAAATGGCGCCGACGCGGGTACCTTATATAGGATCCAAAACCCGCGAGACTCGGAAGGCGGGATGATGACGTTTTGCCTCGATTTCAGATCCGAGTCAGGCGGGAAAAGTCGAGCCTGACTCGGATCGGACTCGGATCGGGGGGGCTCGGGGGGGTTCGGATTTCAGAAATCCGAACCCGCTCACCCCTAATTACAATAGGCCTAAGATGGTGTCTCAGGGTGAGATGTGGGCCCATCATGTGTCACTCACACCGAGCCCTGGCTGATCACAGTACCTATTACAATAGGCCTAAGAGGGTGTCTCAGGGTGAGATGTGGGCCCATCATGTGTCGCTCACACCCAGCCCTGGAAGTTGCATTTACATTGACGAGAATTAATTAGTTACATGTGATGGTTGCGTCTTCTTATCCGCAGGCCTGGAAGATAGAACAGGACAGACTAAAGGAAGAGGAACGCCTGAAAATGGAAAAGAAAAACACGAAACTCAGTAAGTCTGGTGGCAAAAAGAAGGGAAGGAGCAGAGAGCGCACAGAGTCTCGGGAAGGTAAAGGCTCCCCCAGCAGCAATAACAAGAACATGAAGGAACACAATATGGAGGAGGAACAGAAAGCTCTGGGGCCCGTTCCTGGTACACCAGACATGCCTGCTGCACCCTGTAAGGATGATCTCAGAGTAAGTGGTTAGGGATAGGGGCTCCTGGGCCTCCGCCTCACCCACCAATGGATTTCCGTCTTCTTATTGGAACGTAGTCTCTTACTCTGGTTCTCAGTAGCCCGATCTCACCCTATAATTGCATTACCCTCACCCCAGGACCCGCACTGCCCTTCCCGACCCTATACTGGTTACCTGAGCTGGCACTGTGGGCGGGATACTGGGAGCGCAGCATTGTGCCTAATGATATTCTGACTACTTTATTTCTTATGTGTTAGTTTATCGGTTACGACATGGGAGACAGATTGATCCAGGTGTCCGGGAGCTCCCGCAGCATCTTCCCGACAGACGGGGGTCAGATTCAGGTGGAACATACGCAATTTGAGAAAGGTAAGATAATGGGCACGCTGTGTGACATGTTACGGGTCACACACAATACACACTATATACAGTGATGTGAGGGGACGTCACGTTCCCAGCACACAATACACACTATATACAGTGATGTGAGGGGATGTCACGTTCCCAGCACACAATACACACTATATACAGTGATGTGAGGGGACGTCACGTTCCCAGCACACAATACACACTATATACAGTGATGTGAGGGGACGTCACGTTCCCAGCACACAATACACACTATATACAGTGATGTGAGGGGACGTCACGTTCCCAGCACACAATACACACTATATACAGTGATGTGAGGGGACGTCACGTTCCCAGCACACAATACACACTATATACAGTGATGTGAGAGGACGTCACGTTCCCAGCACACAATACACACTATATACAGTGATGTGAGGGGACGTCACGTTCCCAGCACACAATACACACTATATACAGTGATGTGAGGGGACGTCACGTTCCCAGCACACAATACACACTATATACAGTGATGTGAGGGGACGTCACGTTCCCAGCACACAATACACACTATATACAGTGATGTGAGGGAATGTCACGTTCCCAGCACACAATACACACTATATACAGTGATGTGAGGGGATGTCACGTTCCCAGCACACAATACACACTATATACAGTGATGTGAGGGGACGTCACGTTCCCAGCACACAATACACACTATATACAGTGATGTGAGGGGATGTCACGTTCCCAGCACACAATACACACTATATACAGTGATGTGAGGGGATGTCACGTTCCCAGCACACAATACACACTATATACAGTGATGTGAGGGGATGTCACGTTCCCAGCACACAATACACACTATATACAGTGATGTGAGGGGATGTCACGTTCCCAGCACACAATACACACTATATACAGTGATGTGAGGGGACGTCACGTTCCCAGCACACAATACACACTATATACAGTGATGTGAGGGGACGTCACGTTCCCAGCACACAATACACACTATATACAGTGATGTGAGGGGATGTCACGTTCCCAGCACACAATACACACTATATACAGTGATGTGAGGGAATGTCACGTTCCCAGCACACAATACACACTATATACAGTGATGTGAGGGGATGTCACGTTCCCAGCACACAATACACACTATATACAGTGATGTGAGGGGACGTCACGTTCCCAGCACACAATACACACTATATACAGTGATGTGAGGGGATGTCACGTTCCCAGCACACAATACACACTATATACAGTGATGTGAGGGAATGTCACGTTCCCAGCACACAATACACACTATATACAGTGATGTGAGGGGACGTCACGCTCCCAGCACACAATACACACTATATACAGTGATGTGAGGGGACGTCACGCTCCCAGCACACAATACACACTATATACAGTGATGTGAGGGGACGTCACGTTCCCAGCACACAATACACACTATATACAGTGATGTGAGGGGACGTCACGTTCCCAGCACACAATACACACTATATACAGTGATGTGAGGGAATGTCACGTTCCCAGCACACAATACACACTATATACAGTGATGTGAGGGGATGTCACGTTCCCAGCACACAATACACACTATATACAGTGATGTGAGGGGATGTCACGTTCCCAGCACACAATACACACTATATACAGTGATGTGAGGGGATGTCACGTTCCCAGCACACAACGAACACGCGATTTATATATCAGGTTATATAATAGTCCGTGCCTTTATAGTCACCTTGTTCCACCCACCCCACCTACAGGGAACAGACATGAGGGTAGAGAGTTACTCTGACAGGATGGCTTCCAGCCCGGACTCCCGATCACAGGTTGGGGTCTCGATCCCCACTTGACCTTGGGGTATCATGGATACCCGCTTACCGTCAGTAACTACCTGTCACTGACTACACCCACTGCGCCGTGGGCATACGATGCTGCCATCCCCAAACTCTACCATCGGCGTTTGGAGCCGCTTCTTGGGCACACTCAGGCTCCTACCGCCGGCGCCTGGAACCGCCCTGCTACGTATGTGACGACTAACTGCCTGTTTGGTGTCACCTCCTGTTTGGTGTCGGCTGTTCCCACCTGATCCCTCGCAGTGGACCAGGTCTGCACGGTAGCTTGGCAGAGGGCTTGAACTTGGAGACGCTGAGCTCTTACCCAGAACAGCCGGAGAACGGAATAGAATTTGGCGCAATTCTGTTGCTCGCAGGGTACAGATGTAGTCGAAGTAAAGGCAAAGGTGTTTATTGCTCAATGGCCTTAAAAAAGACCCTCCCTTCTGATTGAAGGGGAATAATCAGCGTACAAGAAATCTTATCTATCAGCAATTCTTCTCCACAAAGGATTTTCAAAGATGTCCAATATTACCAGGCACGAAGCCTCCTTTTATGCCACTCTAATACACATTATCACAGGGGGTAAGTCCGCCCTGTGTTCCTCTTCGCCAATCAGACTCTCTCAGAAAACATAAATAAATACGTCTTACAATTCACAGAGATTAAATCAATTTCCTTGATACCACCCAAAAACATTTGGTTTCCTCAGCACAGACTGAGTTACCATATACAGTTTCTGAAAAGGTAAATATAATGCAAATTCCTATTACATTCGTCTCTTCACATGTCTATGACTAAACCAGTTTGGGCTTTCTGAGTCTTACACCTTCTAAGCTCTTACACAACATAGAAGCTTCCTAAACGCAAACACATGGCTTTCCTCAAACTTGCTGGGTATTGTACATAGGTACACACTGGAGACCTCTGCATTGCATTTCAATGACAGTGCTGTAAGCAAAGGTTTGGGGCTCTATTTATCAACATTATTTTTACTAAAATAAAGTGATAAAGGCTGTTTTGTGTTTTCACACCCTTTTCACATTATTTTAGTATCACCTGTAGCTATTACAGGGCAATTGGAGTAGAATTCGTAAAATTCTACTCCAACCCCTAAGTATCACTTATTTTTAGTAGGCAGATCGCATTTCCCATAACTGTAATGGGAAATGTGATCTGACTATAGTTACTAAAAATAAATGTGAAAAAAATATCTGGGAAAGCCCTGTGATAGTAACGCCACCTGGAGGTGGCGTTATCCAGGATCTCCCCCCGGTTACCGGCCTCCTGCCCTGCTCTAACGGGGAGAGCAAAGCCGGGAGTCGGTCCCTGTAATCAGCTGTGTGGTCTAAACAGACCGCAAGCTGATTACTGTAAAAAAAGAAAAAAGAAAAAATAGTAAAAAAAAAAAATTACTTACCTGACTCCAGGGACCGGTGATCGGGCCACCGGTGATGACTCCCCTCCGGTCAGCTGGTCTCCCACAGTGCACTGCTGCCCGGTCATCAGGTGATCGGGCCCCAGTGCAGTATGGGAGATCACCTGACCGGAGGAATGGAGAACATCACTGGAGACTTGGAGCATGCAGGTAAGTGTAAGTAGGGATAGGGAGGTCGCCCGGGAGGGAGGGGGGTCCGCGATTGCGGGGGGCGGGGCTTAGCTCCAGAGGGGGGGGTAGCTGCGGCGAATGGTCGGTGCATGCGCGGGCACTTAATCATACCGTGATAAGGCTCCGAAGGGGATTAGCAGGGACAGAGCTTTATCGCAAGCTCTGTCCCTGTAAGAGATTTGTAGTAAATTCCTGTGATATTGCCTGAATTCGCAATGCGAATTCACTCGGTAATATCACACTACAATCTGCATTACCAATGCGGATTGTAGTAAATAGAGCCCTTGGTCACTACATCAGGATAAGTAACATGTCACTAGGAGGTGAGAATGTCTCATAACCATTTGACTTAAATGTTACATCTTTCTTAAATAAAACAACTTATACATTCCTTATAAGTGCATAGGCTATACATTCCTTATAAGTGCATAGGCTATACATTCCTTATCAGTGCATAGGCTATACATTCCTTATCAGTGCATAGGCTATACATTCCTTATCAGTGCATAGGCTATACATTCCTTATCAGTGCATAGGCTATACATTCCTTATCAGTGCATAGGCTATACATTCCTTATAAGTGCATAGGCTATACATTCCTTATAAGTGCATAGGCTATACATTCCTTATCAGTGCATAGGCTATACATTCCTTATAAGTGCATAGGCTATACATTCCTTATAAGTGCATAGGCTATACATTTAAAAAGTACATTTCCACAACTGCGCACAGCACATTGAATATAACATGTTCAAACACATTAGTTATACATTCACAGTACTTGGCGCACTGCGCCTAAAGGTCCTTTTAAAAATGTTGCCGCGGCATGAGGGTTAATCTCTTCAGTGCCATGGCAGCCATTTTAATCACTTGTGGTCGGCCTCCGGCCACAGTTACACTGCGCAGTTTATTAACATATAACTCTGTATTTTATCAGGTTCTTCATATATAAAACTGAAATTACTGAAAGATGGACATAACTTTCTAATTCACATCATCAATCCCAAGAAAATAACCTCAGACAGCCCAGATGATAGTTCCCAATTGGACCAGGAAGGTTGGTATGGCGATATAATGTCAAATTGCTGCGCCATATACAGAATATCGGGATATCCATAGTCCAGTAATGCCAGTATAGCAGGATAACACAGGTGTATATCCGCAGTCCAGTAATACCAGTATAGCGGAATAACACAGGAGTATATCCGCAGTCCAGTAATATCAGTATAGGGGATAATACAGGAGTATATCCGCAGTCCAGTAATATCAGTATAGCGGAATAACACAGGTGTATATCTGCAGATCAGCGATATCAGTATAGGGGATAATACAGGAGTATATCTGCAGATCAGTGTTATCAGTATAGGGGATAATACAGGAGTATATCTGCAGATCAGCGATATCAGTATAGGGGATAATACAGGAGTATATCTGCAGATCAGTGATATCAGTATAGGGGATAATACAGGAGTATATCTGCAGATCAGTGATATCAGTATAGGGGATAATACAGGAGTATATCTGCAGATCAGTGATATCAGTATAGGGGATAATACAGGAGTATATCTGCAGATCAGCGATATCAGTATAGGGGATAATACAGGAGTATATCTGCAGATCAGCGATATCAGTATAGAGGATAATACAGGAGTATATCTGCAGATCAGCGATATCAGTATAGGGGATAATACAGGAGTATATCTGCAGATCAGCGATATCAGTATAGGGGATAATACAGGAGTATATCTGCAGATCAGCGATATCAGTATAGGGGATAATACAGGAGTATATCTGCAGATCAGCGATATCAGTATAGGGGATAATACAGGAGTATATCTGCAGATCAGCGATATCAGTATAGAGGATAATACAGGAGTATATCTGCAGATCAGCGATATCAGTATAGGGGATAATACAGGAGTATATCTGCAGATCAGCGATATCAGTATAGGGGATAATACAGGAGTATATCTGCAGATCAGTGTTATCAGTATAGGGGATAATACAGGAGTATATCTGCAGATCAGTGATATCAGTATAGGGGATAATACAGGAGTATATCTGCAGATCAGTGATATCAGTATAGGGGATAATACAGGAGTATATCTGCAGATCAGTGATATCAGTATAGGGGATAATACAGGAGTATGGGCCTGATTCAGAGCCGTTCGCTATTTGTGGTCGTTCGTTCAAAAACAAGGGGTGGCTATTCAAATGATCCGTTCGCAAATTGCAGTCTGTTCCCACCTCTAAGTCTGAACGAGCGAGCAAAACATACGCTCGTTTTTTTGATAAAAACGCCCCCTGGCCGCACGCACCATACGTCATGTCCGCTATTTATTAGATTAATCGAGTACATCGTACAGCGTATGAACTGCTCGCTATTCTTGTGGTTGGTGTTTTCAACCGCTATTTTGCGAGCAGTTCTGAGTTAAAAAAAAACAAGTGACGTGGGCAATGACGCTGCTGTATTAATTATGCACTCCCTTAAAACGCCCGTTTTGACCTTTAAGCACGCCTGCGTTCAGATCTCCACTCCCCGTTTTCAAGCACCTTCCCCTGTTACCACCCACATACGCCTCATTCTGTCACTCAAAATAGAAGGCCCTCGCTTTATTGCGTACCAACGATTTTCGGCCGCACTGACTGGTTCGCGCATGCGTACTAAAAACCGTACGCATGCGCAGATGTGCGAACATCGCTCGGAACGAGCGTACTGCCGCTAGCGAGTGGCTCTGAATGAGGGCCTATATCTGCAGATCAGCGATATCAGTATAGGGGATAATACAGGAGTATATCTGCAGATCAGTGATATCAGTATAGGGGATAATACAGGAGTATATCTGCAGATCAGCGATATCAGTATAGGGGATAATACAGGAGTATATCTGCAGATCAGTGTTATCAGTATAGGGGATAATACAGGAGTATATCTGCAGATCAGCGATATCAGTATAGGGGATAATACAGGAGTATATCTGCAGATCAGCGATATCAGTATAGGGGATAATACAGGAGTATATCTGCAGATCAGTGATATCAGTATAGGGGATAATACAGGAGTATATCTGCAGATCAGTGATATCAGTATAGGGGATAATACAGGAGTATATCTGCAGATCAGCGATATCAGTATAGGGGATAATACAGGAGTATATCTGCAGATCAGCGATATCAGTATAGAGGATAATACAGGAGTATATCTGCAGATCAGCGATATCAGTATAGGGGATAATACAGGAGTATATCTGCAGATCAGCGATATCAGTATAGGGGATAATACAGGAGTATATCTGCAGATCAGCGATATCAGTATAGAGGATAATACAGGAGTATATCTGCAGATCAGCGATATCAGTATAGAGGATAATACAGGAGTATATCTGCAGATCAGCGATATCAGTATAGGGGATAATACAGGAGTATATCTGCAGATCAGCGATATCAGTATAGGGGATAATACAGGAGTATATCTGCAGATCAGTGTTATCAGTATAGGGGATAATACAGGAGTATATCTGCAGATCAGTGATATCAGTATAGGGGATAATACAGGAGTATATCTGCAGATCAGTGATATCAGTATAGGGGATAATACAGGAGTATGGGCCTGATTCAGAGCCGTTCGCTATTTGTGGTCGTTCGTTCAAAAACAAGGGGTGGCTATTCAAATGATCCGTTCGCAAATTGCAGTCTGTTCCCACCTCTAAGTCTGAACGAGCGAGCAAAACATACGCTCGTTTTTTTGATAAAAACGCCCCCTGGCCGCACGCACCATACGTCATGTCCGCTATTTATTAGATTAATCGAGTACATCGTACAGCGTATGAACTGCTCGCTATTCTTGTGGTTGGTGTTTTCAACCGCTATTTTGCGAGCAGTTCTGAGTTAAAAAAAAACAAGTGACGTGGGCAATGACGCTGCTGTATTAATTATGCACTCCCTTAAAACGCCCGTTTTGACCTTTAAGCACGCCTGCGTTCAGATCTCCACTCCCCGTTTTCAAGCACCTTCCCCTGTTACCACCCACATACGCCTCATTCTGTCACTCAAAATAGAAGGCCCTCGCTTTATTGCGTACCAACGATTTTCGGCCGCACTGACTGGTTCGCGCATGCGTACTAAAAACCGTACGCATGCGCAGATGTGCGAACATCGCTCGGAACGAGCGTACTGCCGCTAGCGAGTGGCTCTGAATGAGGGCCTATATCTGCAGATCAGCGATATCAGTATAGGGGATAATACAGGAGTATATCTGCAGATCAGTGATATCAGTATAGGGGATAATACAGGAGTATATCTGCAGATCAGCGATATCAGTATAGGGGATAATACAGGAGTATATCTGCAGATCAGTGTTATCAGTATAGGGGATAATACAGGAGTATATCTGCAGATCAGCGATATCAGTATAGGGGATAATACAGGAGTATATCTGCAGATCAGCGATATCAGTATAGGGGATAATACAGGAGTATATCTGCAGATCAGTGATATCAGTATAGGGGATAATACAGGAGTATATCTGCAGATCAGTGATATCAGTATAGGGGATAATACAGGAGTATATCTGCAGATCAGTGATATCAGTATAGAGGATAATACAGGAGTATATCTGCAGATCAGCGATATCAGTATAGGGGATAATACAGGAGTATATCTGCAGATCAGCGATATCAGTATAGGGGATAATACAGGAGTATATCTGCAGATCAGCGATATCAGTATAGAGGATAATACAGGAGTATATCTGCAGATCAGCGATATCAGTATAGGGGATAATACAGGAGTATATCTGCAGATCAGCGATATCAGTATAGGGGATAATACAGGAGTATATCTGCAGATCAGTGTTACCTGTACAGGGGATAATACAGGAGTATATCTGCAGATCAGTGTTACCTGTACAGGGGATAATACAGGTGTGACAGAGGTAGGGGGATGTGTTTGGTGCTGCAGGTATTGGGCTTCTCCCTGTGTCGGATGAGGACGTTCCCAGTGACCTGTGACCTCTGCTTACACTCTATTCTCCAGGGAAGACGATCTCCAGGAACAGAAATGTCTGTGAATTTGGGTCTTTCTCAGCCACTCTGCAGAGCCGGATTCAGCTGTCTCTGAGCCACTATGGTGCCTCTGGCAAAGGACCAGGTAGTTGTATTGGGCTGTTAGGAAGAAATATTTAATATGAAATAATGGTTTCTCAGATCAGTTTAATGGTCTCATGAGAGGGACGGGTTTAATTTGGAAAAGAATAAATGTAAAACATCCCCCCCCAGCACACTGCAATAGACCAGTAATAAGAATGAACACTACATGATAATATAAATCCAGATATCTTCGTTGTATGTGTTTGCAATGATATGTTTAAGCATAGGCCCGTGTCATGGCGTCTTTGTACCGGTGTTCCTAACGCTACATTATAATATCACCCACTTTGGGTCATATACGAGGGGTGATTGAAACGTTTGTGGACTAAGGTACAAGGATTTATTTGTAGACTGTCATAATTGGTGTCTGCGAGTTACCTGTCTCAGGTGGTGATCGGGTTTCAACGGTGGCCGGCATGACTGGAACCACAGATGATGTAGATAGCTCTATTTACAAGACTTGTGTAGCAGTGAAAACGGCCTTTGATGATAATTGACAGGAACTGGAGGGACCGGACTGGGACCGGCAGGAAGACTTGTTGAATTGAACTGATGAACTAAGAACTTGACTCTGGACTGGAACAACGTGGACTGAACTGATGAGCTTGGAACTTGACTCTGGACTGGAATAACGTGGATAGAACTGATGACAGGAACTTGACTCTGGACTGGAATAGCGTGACAATGGCTGAAGGGAAATCAGATAATGCTGAGACAAGGGTTAAACAGGGTGATCCGGAAATGCTGTGACAAGGTTGGAACTCAGGTGCAGGCTGGATTGGATAATTGGGAATAACAGGTTTCAGGAAGGAATGGGTAGGTTTGGGAATTTTAGGTTCAGGGACGGAGTAGGTAGGTAAAAGGAGTTGATCCACAGCAGGAAGCAAGGCAGAGTGACACGATGCAGGTTTACAGAGTGCCAGGGACCAACCAGGAGTAGGACTAGCAGCAGAGCACAGGCCAGGTATTGCTGTAACAGGACGACTGGATGCCAAGTATTACTGTAGCAGGTTTCCGGGATGCACCAGGGGTTGCTGTCAGCAGGTTTACTGGATTGCCAGGTTTAGCTGTAGCAGGTTTTATGGAAGCATCGGGGGTTGCTGCCAGCAGGTTTACTGGATTGCCAGGTATAGCTGTAACGGGTTTTCTGGATTGCACCAGGGGTTGCTGTAGCAGGTTTCAGGGATACACTTGAATGCAGAAACAGCATGAACCATACACCACGGGAAGACGAGATGTTCAGGCCCAGAATGCTATCAGGAGAGGATATATATACCATGGGTCTGGCAGCAATTGGTGGATACGGACAGGTGGTCTGGTAGTAGCATTCTGAGTGGTGGGCACAACATGCAGAGGGAGTATTCATCTCTGCAGCTCTGAGAAGGAGGACCACACCTGTGATTCCAATCAGGGCTAGCAGTGCTTACAGACAGGAGAGACCAGGTGCAATAATCACTGTGACAGGAATGCATAGAGAAATCAGAGCAGATCCCCCAGGAGAACTACAAACACAGATCCATGGGACAGCTGACAGGGGTAAGTCTCAAGGCAAAAAGGTGGCAACTAGACAGGGTCGTGACATAGACAATGTAACTGCCTTATTTAGATCAGCGGTCGTGGAGCATACATACCCCTGTCTTGTAGAAGTCGGCATCTTGTACCCACAAAAACTGATTAACGGTTTCAATGACGTCATCGTCCGTGGCAAAATGGCGACCACCGAGCTCTTTCTTCAGTTTGGGGAAGAGGTAGTACTCAGAGTGGCCAATTCAAGTGAATAAGGCGGTGGTTCAAGCAGTTGGAATCCACAATTCTTAATGTCATTGCCACCAGTGACTGGTGAGCTGGAGCATTGTCTCGGTGGGATATCTTCCCTCTTGTCAACTTCCCATGTCGATTATTCTTGATTTTTGTCGTAGCTGCTTCAAAAGATCAGCGTAGTATGTCCCAGTGATAGTTTTACCCTTTTCAAGGTAGTCCACCAGCAGTAGTCCTTCTGCATCCCAAAAGATGGAGGCCACCACCTTTCCAGCAGACTGCACTGACTTCACCTTCTTTGGAGCAGGAGATCCCTGATGCTTCCATTGTTTTGATTGTTCTTAGTCTCAGGTTGGAAGTGACGCACCCAAGTCTCATCCATGGTTACAAATCAGGATCTGCATCAAACCGAGCCCGATTGGTCTTTGCCATGGTGAGATAGAACGTCTTGTGATCAACACTAAGAAGTTTTGGAACCCATCGAGCTGAGACCTTTGACATTCGGAATTTGTTGTGAATAACAGCATCAACACGTTCCTGGGAGATACACAGATGTTTGGCGATGTAACGCTCTGTTATTCTTCTATCTTCCAATATCATGTCATGGATTTAGTCAATGGTTTCTTGTGTGGTAACGGTGATGGACCTCATCTTCAAGGCTCTCCCTTGCTCGTTTAAATTCTGCTTTTCATTTCTTAACCAAGCTGTATGAAGGAGCAGCCTCCCCTATTGTCATAACCATGTGCTCATGGATCTCTGTGGGCGCTAAACCCTTTATGACGAGGTAGCAGATGACTGCATGATGAGAAATTACGTCCATTTTTTGGAAATTCTGTCTTCCTGTCCATTTCCAGATGGACCTAGATGGGAAGTTACTGATAGCTGTTACTATTACACTGGTTATGTCACATGGACCTAGATGAGAAGTTACTGATAGCTGTTACTGGTCACATGGACCTAGATGGGAAGTTTCTGATAGCTGTTACTGTTACACTGGTTATGTCACATGGACCTAGATGGGAAGTTACTGATAGCTGTTACTGTTACACTGGTTATGTCACATGGACCTAGATGGGAAGTTACTGATAGCTGTTACTGTTACACTGGTTATGTCACATTGACCTTGATGAGAATTTACTGATAGCTGTTACTGTTACACTGGTTATTTCACATGGACCTAGATGAGAAGTTACTGATAGCTGTTACCGTTACACTGGTTATGTCACATGGATCTAGATGGGAAGTTACTGATAGCTGTTACTGTTACACTGGTTATGTCACATGGACCTAGATGAGAAGTTACTGATAGCTGTTACCGGTCACATGGACCTAGATGGGAAGTTACTGATAGCTGTTACCGTTACACTGGTTATGTCACATGGACCTAGATGGGAAGTTACTGATAGCTGTTACTGTTACACTGGTTATGTCACATGGACCTAGATGGGAAGTTACTGATAACTGTTATGGTTACACTGGTTATGTCACATGGACCTAGATGGGAAGTTACTGATAGCTGTTACTGTTACACTGGTTATGTCACATGGACCTAGATGAGAAGTTACTGATAGCTGTTACTGGTCACATGGACCTAGATGGGAAGTTTCTGATAGCTGTTACTGTTACACTGGTTATGTCACATGGACCTAGATGGGAAGTTACTGATAGCTGTTACCGTTACACTGGTTATGTCACATGGACCTAGATGAGAAGTTACTGATAGCTGTTACGATTACACTGGTTATGTCACATGCACCTAGATGAGAAGTTACTGATAGCTGTTACCGTTACACTGGTTATGTCACATGGACCTAGATGAGAAGTTACTGATAGCTGTTACTGTTACACTGGTTATGTTACATGGACCTAGATGGCAAGTTACTGATAGCTGTTACTGTTACACTGGTTATGTCACATGGACCTAGATGGGAAGTTACTGATAGCTGTTACGATTACACTGGTTATGTCACATGGACCTAGATGAGAAGTTACTGATAGCTGTTACGATTACACTGGTTATGTCACATGGACCTAGATGGGAAGTTACTGATAGCTGTTACCGTTACACTGGTTATGTCACATGGACCTAGATGGGAAGTTACTGATAGCTGTTACTGTTACACTGGTTATGTCACATGGACCTAGATGGGAAGTTACTGATAGCTGTTACTGTTACACTGGTTATGTCACATGGACCTAGATGAGAAGTTACTGATAGCTGTTACCGTTACACTGGTTATGTCACATGGACCTAGATGGGAAGTTACTGATAGCTGTTACCGTTACACTGGTTATGTCACATGGACCTAGATGAGAAGTTACTGATAGCTGTTACTGTTACACTGATTATGTCACATGGACCTAGATGAGAAGTTGCTGATAGCTGTTACTGTTACACTGGTTATGTCACATGGACCTAGATGAGAAGTTACTGATAGCTGTTACCGTTACACTGGTTATGTCACATGGACCTAGATGGGAAGTTACTGATAGCTGTTATTGTTACACTGGTTATGTCACATGGACCTAGATGAGAAGTTACTGATAGCTGTTACCGTTACACTGCTTATGTCACATGGACCTAGATGGGAAGTTACTGATAGCTGTTACTGTTACACTGGTTATGTCACATGGACCTAGATGAGAAGTTACTGATAGCTGTTACTGTTACACTGGTTATGTCACATGGACCTAGATGGGAAGTTACTGATAGCTGTTACCGTTACACTGGTTATGTCACATGGACCTAGATGGGAAGTTACTGATAGCTGTTACTGTTACACTGATTATGTTACATGGACCTAGATGAGAAGTTACTGATAGCTGTTACAGTTACACTGGTTATTTCACATGGACCTAGATGAGAAGTTACTGATAGCTGTTACTGTTACACTGGTTATTTCACATGGACCTAGATGAGAAGTTACTGATAGCTGTTACCGTTACACTGGTTATGTCACATGGACCTAGATGGGAAGTTACTGATAGCTGTTACTGTTACACTGGTTATGTCACATGGACCTAGATGAGAAGTTACTGATAGCTGTTACCGTTACACTGGTTATGTCACATGGACCTAGATGGGAAGTTACTGATAGCTGTTACTGTTACACTGATTATGTTACATGGACCTAGATGGGAAGTTACTGATAGCTGTTACTGTTACACTGATTATGTCACATGGACCTAGATGGGAAGTTACTGATAGCTGTTACTGTTCACTGGTTATGTTACATGGACCTAGATGGGAAGTTACTGATAGCTGTTACTGTTACACTGGTTATTTCACATGGACCTAGATGAGAAGTTACTGATAGCTGTTACCGTTACACTGGTTATGTCACATGGACCTAGATGGGAAGTTACTGATAGCTGTTACTGTTACACTGGTTATGTCACATGGACCTAGATGGGAAGTTACTGATAGCTGTTACCGTTACACTGGTTATGTCACATGGACCTAGATGGGAAGTTACTGATAGCTGTTACTGTTACACTGGTTATTTCACATGGACCTAGATGAGAAGTTACTGATAGCTGTTACTGTTACACTGGTTATGTCACATGGACCTAGATGGGAAGTTACTGATAGCTGTTACCGTTACACTGGTTATGTCACATGGACCTAGATGGGAAGTTACTGATAGCTGTTACTGTTACACTGGTTATTTCACATGGACCTAGATGAGAAGTTACTGATAGCTGTTACTGTTACACTGGTTATTTCACATGGACCTAGATGAGAAGTTACTGATAGCTGTTACTGTTACACTGGTTATGTCACATGGACCTAGATGGGAAGTTACTGATAGCTGTTACCGTTACACTGGTTATGTCACATGGACCTAGATGAGAAGTTACTGATAGCTGTTACTGGTCACATGGACCTAGATGGGAAGTTACTGATAGCTGTTACTGTTACACTGGTTATGTCACATGGACCTAGATGGGAGATTACTGATAGCTGTTACTGTTACACTGGTTATATCAAATGGACCGGAGGGAGAGGCACGGGGTACTGTGTGGCCTGTGGTATGTCTCCCGCTTACTCCCTGCTTTCTGTACAGAGGAGAGAGATCCGCAGCTGGAGGCTATGCTGACGTTCCCGTCCGTCCACACTCCCAGTATAATCCCCACTCCTCCGTCTCAGCCTCCCACTACTCCTTCTGGTAAAAGTCGCAAGTCCCCCCGCGCTGCCCGCATGAAGACCCCTCAGGTGCCAGCAGTGGAGGAGACTCCCAGGACCCCAGAGGGAATGGTGAGGAATGTAGAGCACCTGATACATGAAGGAACGGCATGGGCTTATATTGCGTGTAGGAATAACCCAGACTTCCTGCACTCCTGTCATGCATGCCATGCCTCTCACTGATTTTGCTTTTCTTTATGCAGGCTGAACCTATTGTACCACCTGTGCCAACTCCAACAAAACATGTGCCCGAAACCCCATTCCAGGCACTGAATGTCTCCTACCCCAATGGCCTTCTTCTGAAATTCATGAGAGAGGATAATGCAGGTGAGTACCGATGAATAACTCCTCCCACCCCCATTATACGGAATACAGCAATAACTCCGCCCATCTCCACAGTACTAACTGCAGTAATAACTCCTCCCACCCCCATTATACAGAATACTGCAATAACTCCGCCCAACTCCACAGTACTAACTGCAGTAATAACTCCTCCCACCACCATTATACAGAATACAGCAATTGCTCCTCCCATCTCCACAGTACTAACTGCAGCAATAACTCCTCCCACCCCCATTATACGGAATACACCAATAACTCCTCCCACCTCCACAGTACTGACTGCAGCAATAACTCCTCCCACCTCCACAGTACTGACTGCAGTAATAACTCCTCCCACCTCCACAGTACTGACTGCAGTAATAACTCCTCCCACCTCCACAGTACTGACTGCAGCAATAACTCCTCCCACCTCCACAGTACTGACTGCAGCAATAACTCCTCCCACCTCCACAGTACTGACTGCAGCAATAACTCCTCCCACCTCCACAGTACTGACCGCAGCAATAACTCCTCCCACCTCCACAGTACTGACTGCAGTAATAACTCCTCCCATCTCCACAATACTGACTGCAGTAATAACTCCTCCAACCACAGTACAGAAGACCTGATTCAGACCTGGTCGCTAAATTGCGCTCGCTCTCTGAGCGATTTTCACCCATCTGCGCATGCGTATAATTCGCAGTGTGCGTGCGCAAGCCATTCAATGCGATCTAATTTTGGTTGCTCGTAAGCCACTATCAGATCGCTGCTTTGAGTGACAGATGGCGCCGTTTGTGGGTGGTAACAGGGGAAGGTGCTTGTAAACGGGGGAGTGGTGTTGCGAACGCAGGCGTGTAAGGCCGTCATAATTAGCAATGTAGCGTCAATGTACACGTCACCTGCATGTATTTCAGGCCACACTGATCGCAGTGCTTGCGGCGGGGAAAGGCAACCCAAAGGGCTGCGAGCAGCTCCGATGGCTCTCGATGTTACCGATTAATCCTACAATTCCCGGAGATGACGTGTGTTGCGAGTGGAAAGGGGGGTCCTTAAACACTAGCGACCGCTCATTGCCGTAGCTCGCTAAGACATAGAGGGCGTCCTTACGCGCCGCTTAATTTAAATATCTGGCCCCTTTTTGCCTGCGAGTGGGTCTGAATGAGCTCCAGAGTGCAGTAATATCTCCTCCCACCTCCACAGTACATGGTGCAGTAATATCTCCTCCCACCTCCACAGTACATGGTGCAGTAATATCTCCTCTCACCTCCACAGTACATGGTGCAGTAATATCTCCTCCCACCTCCACAGTACATGGTGCAGTAATATCTCCTCTCACCTCCACAGTACATGGTGCAGTAATATCTCCTCCCACCTCCCCAGTACATGGTGCAGTAATATCTCCTCCCACCTCCCCAGTACATGGTGCAGTAATATCTCCTCCCACCTCCACAGTACATGGTGCAGTAATATCTCCTCCCACCTCCCCAGTACATGGTGCAGTAATATCTCCTCCCACCGCCACAGTACATGGTGCAGTAATATCTCCTCCCACCTCCACAGTACATGGTGCAGTAATATCTCCTCCCACCTCCACAGTACATGGTGCAGTAATATCTCCTCTCACCTCCCCAGTACATGGTGCAGTAATATCTCCTCTCACCTCCACAGTACATGGTGCAGTAATATCTCCTCCCACCTCCACAGAACATGGTGCAGTAATATCTCCTCCCACCTCCACAGAACATGGTGCAGTAATATCTCCTCCCACCTCCCCAGTACATGGTGCAGTAACTCCTCCCACCTCCACAGTACATGGTGCAGTAATATCTCCTCCCACCTCCACAGTACATGGTGCAGTAATATCTCCTCTCACCTCCACAGTACATGGTGCAGTAATATCTCCTCCCACCTCCCCAGTACATGGTGCAGTAATATCTCCTCTCACCTCCACAGTACATGGTGCAGTAATATCTCCTCCCACCTCCACAGTACATGGTGCAGTAATATCTCCTCCCACCTCCACAGTACATGGTGCAGTAATATCTCCTCCCACCTCCCCAGTACATGGTGCAGTAATATCTCCTCCCACCTCCCCAGTACATGGTGCAGTAACTCCTCCCACCTCCACAGTACATGGTGCAGTAATATCTCCTCCCACCTCCACAGTACATGGTGCAGTAATATCTCCTCCCACCTCCCCAGTACATGGTGCAGTAACTCCTCCCACCTCCACAGAACATGGTGCAGTAACTCCTCCCACCTCCACAGTACATGGTGCAGTAACTCCTCCCACCTCCACAGTACATGGTGCAGTATCTCCTCCCACCTCCACAGTACATGGTGCAGTAATATCTCCTCCCACCTCCCCAGTACATGGTGCAGTAATATCTCCTCTCACCTCCCCAGTACATGGTGCAGTAACTCCTCCCACATCCACAGTACATGGTGCAGTAATATCTCCTCTCACCTCCACAGTACATGGTGCAGTAATATCTCCTCTCACCTCCCCAGTACATGGTGCAGTAATATCTCCTCCCACCTCCCCAGTACATGGTGCAGTAATATCTCCTCTCACCTCCACAGTACATGGTGCAGTAATATCTCCTCCCACCTCCACAGTACATGGTGCAGTAATATCTCCTCCCACCTCCACAGTACATGGTGCAGTAATATCTCCTCCCACCTCCACAGTACATGGTGCAGTAATATCTCCTCTCACCTCCACAGTACATGGTGCAGTAATATCTCCTCTCACCTCCACAGTACATGGTGCAGTAATATCTCCTCTCACCTCCACAGTACATGGTGCAGTAATATCTCCTCCCACCTCCACAGTACATGGTGCAGTAATATCTCCTCCCACCTCCACAGTACATGGTGCAGTAATATCTCCTCCCACCTCCACAGTACATGGTGCAGTAATATCTCCTCTCACCTCCACAGTACATGGTGCAGTAATATCTCCTCTCACCTCCACAGTACATGGTGCAGTAATATCTCCTCTCACCTCCACAGTACATGGTGCAGTAATATCTCCTCTCACCTCCACAGTACATGGTGCAGTAATATCTCCTCTCACCTCCACAGTACATGGTGCAGTAATATCTCCTCCCACCTCCCCAGTACATGGTGCAGTAATATCTCCTCTCACCTCCACAGTACATGGTGCAGTAATATCTCCTCTCACCTCCACAGTACATGGTGCAGTAATATCTCCTCTCACCTCCACAGTACATGGTGCAGTAATATCTCCTCCCACCTCCACAGTACATGGTGCAGTAATATCTCCTCCCACCTCCCCAGTACATGGTGCAGTAATATCTCCTCCCACCTCCACAGTACATGGTGCAGTAATATCTCCTCTCACCTCCACAGTACATGGTGCAGTAATATCTCCTCTCACCTCCACAGTACATGGTGCAGTAATATCTCCTCCCACCTCCACAGTACATGGTGCAGTAATATCTCCTCCCACCTCCACAGTACATGGTGCAGTAATATCTCCTCCCACCGCCACAGTACATGGTGTAGTAATATCTCCTCCCACCTCCACAGTACATGGTGCAGTAATATCTCCTCCCACCTCCACAGTACATGGTGCAGTAATATCTCCTCTCACCTCCACAGTACATGGTGCAGTAATATCTCCTCCCACCTCCACAGTACATGGTGCAGTAATATCTCCTCTCACCTCCACAGTACATGGTGCAGTAATATCTCCTCCCACCTCCACAGTACATGGTGCAGTAATATCTCCTCTCACCTCCACAGTACATGGTGCAGTAATATCTCCTCTCACCTCCACAGTACATGGTGCAGTAATATCTCCTCCCACCTCCACAGTACATGGTGCAGTAATATCTCCTCTCACCTCCACAGTACATGGTGCAGTAATATCTCCTCCCACCTCCACAGTACATGGTGCAGTAACTCCTCCCACCTCCACAGTACATGGTGCAGTAATATCTCCTCTCACCTCCACAGTACATGGTGCAGTAATATCTCCTCTCACCTCCACAGTACATGGTGCAGTAATATCTCCTCTCACCTCCACAGTACATGGTGCAGTAATATCTCCTCTCACCTCCACAGTACATGGTGCAGTAATATCTCCTCTCACCTCCACAGTACATGGTGCAGTAATAACTCCTCCCACCTCCACAGTACATGGTGCAGTAATATCTCCTCCCACCACAGTACATGGTGCAGTAATATCTCCTCCCACCTCCCCAGTACATGGTGCAGTAATATCTCCTCCCACCTCCCCAGTACATGGTGCAGTAATATCTCCTCTCACCTCCACAGTACATGGTGCAGTAATATCTCCTCCCACCTCCACAGTACATGGTGCAGTAATATCTCCTCCCACCTCCCCAGTACATGGTGCAGTAATATCTCCTCTCACCTCCACAGTACATGGTGCAGTAATATCTCCTCCCACCTCCCCAGTACATGGTGCAGTAATATCTCCTCCCACCTCCCCAGTACATGGTGCAGTAATATCTCCTCCCACCTCCACAGTACATGGTGCAGTAATATCTCCTCTCACCTCCACAGTACATGGTGCAGTAATATCTCCTCTCACCTCCACAGTACATGGTGCAGTAATATCTCCTCTCACCTCCACAGTACATGGTGCAGTAATATCTCCTCCCACCTCCACAGTACATGGTGCAGTAATATCTCCTCCCACCTCCACAGTACATGGTGCAGTAATATCTCCTCCCACCTCCCCAGTACATGGTGCAGTAATATCTCCTCTCACCTCCACAGTACATGGTGCAGTAATATCTCCTCCCACCACAGTACATGGTGCAGTAATATCTCCTCTCACCTCCACAGTACATGGTGCAGTAATATCTCCTCTCACCTCCACAGTACATGGTGCAGTAATATCTCCTCTCACCTCCACAGTACATGGTGCAGTAATATCTCCTCCCACCTCCACAGTACATGGTGCAGTAATATCTCCTCCCACCTCCACAGTACATGGTGCAGTAATATCTCCTCTCACCTCCACAGTACATGGTGCAGTAATATCTCCTCCCACCGCCACAGTACATGGTGCAGTAATATCTCCTCCCACCACAGGACATGGTGCAGTAATATCTCCTCCCACCACAGTACATGGTGCAGTAATATCTCCTCCCACCTCCACAGTACATGGTGTAGTAATATCTCCTCCCACCTCCACAGTACATGGTGTAGTAATATCTCCTCCCACCTCCACAGTACATGGTGCAGTAATATCTCCTCTCATCTCCACAGTACATGGTGCAGTAATATCTCCTCCCACCTCCACAGTACATGGTGCAGTAATATCTCCTCTCATCTCCACAGTACATGGTGCAGTAATATCTCCTCCCACCACAGTACATGGTGCAGTAATATCTCCTCCCACCTCCACAGTACATGGTGCAGTAATATCTCCTCTCACCTCCACAGTACATGGTGCAGTAATATCTCCTCCCACCTCCACAGTACATGGTGCAGTAATATCTCCTCTCACCTCCACAGTACATGGTGCAGTAATATCTCCTCTCATCTCCACAGTACATGGTGCAGTAATATCTCCTCCCACCTCCACAGTACATGGTGCAGTAATATCTCCTCCCACCTCCACAGTACATGGTGCAGTAATATCTCCTCCCACCTCCACAGTACATGGTGCAGTAATATCTCCTCCCACCACAGTACATGGTGCAGTAATATCTCCTCTCACCTCCACAGTACATGGTGCAGTAATATCTCCTCCCACCGCCACAGTACATGGTGCAGTAATATCTCCTCTCACCTCCCCAGTACATGGTGCAGTAATATCTCCTCTCACCTCCACAGTACATGGTGCAGTAATATCTCCTCCCACCTCCCCAGTACATGGTGCAGTAATATCTCCTCCCACCACAGTACATGGTGCAGTAATATCTCCTCCCACCTCCACAGTACATGGTGCAGTAATATCTCCTCTCACCTCCACAGTACATGGTGCAGTAATATCTCCTCCCACCTCCACAGTACATGGTGCAGTAATATCTCCTCTCACCTCCACAGTACATGGTGCAGTAATATCTCCTCTCACCTCCACAGTACATGGTGCAGTAATATCTCCTCTCACCTCCACAGTACATGGTGCAGTAATATCTCCTCTCACCTCCACAGTACATGGTGCAGTAATATCTCCTCTCACCTCCACAGTACATGGTGCAGTAATATCTCCTCCCACCGCCACAGTACATGGTGCAGTAATATCTCCTCCCACCTCCACAGTACATGGTGCAGTAATATCTCCTCCCACCTCCACAGTACATGGTGCAGTAATATCTCCTCCCACCTCCCCAGTACATGGTGCAGTAATATCTCCTCCCACCTCCACAGTACATGGTGCAGTAATATCTCCTCCCACCTCCCCAGTACATGGTGCAGTAATATCTCCTCCCACCTCCACAGTACATGGTGCAGTAATATCTCCTCCCACCTCCCCAGTACATGGTGCAGTAATATCTCCTCTCACCTCCACAGTACATGGTGCAGTAACTCCTCCCACATCCACAGTACATGGTGCAGTAATATCTCCTCTCACCTCCACAGTACATGGTGCAGTAATATCTCCTCTCACCTCCACAGTACATGGTGCAGTAATATCTCCTCCCACCTCCACAGTACATGGTGCAGTAATATCTCCTCCCACCTCCCCAGTACATGGTGCAGTAATATCTCCTCCCACCTCCACAGTACATGGTGCAGTAATATCTCCTCCCACCTCCACAGTACATGGTGCAGTAATATCTCCTCCCACCTCCCCAGTACATGGTGCAGTAATATCTCCTCTCACCTCCCCAGTACATGGTGCAGTAACTCCTCCCACATCCACAGTACATGGTGCAGTAATATCTCCTCCCACCTCCACAGTACATGGTGTAGTAATATCTCCTCCCACCTCCACAGTACATGGTGCAGTAATATCTCCTCCCACCTCCACAGTACATGGTGCAGTAATATCTCCTCCCACCTCCCCAGTACATGGTGCAGTAATATCTCCTCTCACCTCCACAGTACATGGTGCAGTAATATCTCCTCCCACCTCCCCAGTACATGGTGCAGTAATATCTCCTCTCACCTCCACAGTACATGGTGCAGTAATATCTCCTCCCACCTCCACAGTACATGGTGCAGTAATATCTCCTCTCACCTCCACAGTACATGGTGCAGTAATATCTCCTCCCACCTCCACAGTACATGGTGCAGTAATATCTCCTCTCACCTCCACAGTACATGGTGCAGTAATATCTCCTCTCACCTCCACAGTACATGGTGCAGTAATATCTCCTCCCACCTCCCCAGTACATGGTGCAGTAATATCTCCTCCCACCACAGTACATGGTGCAGTAATATCTCCTCCCACCTCCACAGTACATGGTGCAGTAATATCTCCTCTCACCTCCACAGTACATGGTGCAGTAATATCTCCTCTCACCTCCACAGTACATGGTGCAGTAATATCTCCTCTCACCTCCACAGTACATGGTGCAGTAATATCTCCTCTCACCTCCACAGTATATGGTGCAGTAATATCTCCTCTCACCTCCACAGTACATGGTGCAGTAATATCTCCTCTCACCTCCACAGTACATGGTGCAGTAATATCTCCTCTCACCTCCACAGTACATGGTGCAGTAATATCTCCTCTCACCTCCACAGTACATGGTGCAGTAATATCTCCTCCCACCTCCACAGTACATGGTGCAGTAATATCTCCTCTCACCTCCACAGTACATGGTGTAGTAATATCTCCTCCCACCTCCACAGTACATGGTGCAGTAATATCTCCTCTCACCTCCACAGTACATGGTGCAGTAATATCTCCTCCCACCACAGTACATGGTGCAGTAATATCTCCTCCCACCACAGTACATGGTGCAGTAATATCTCCTCCCACCTCCACAGTACATGGTGTAGTAATATCTCCTCCCACCGCCCCAGTACATGGTGCAGTAATATCTCCTCTCATCTCCACAGTACATGGTGCAGTAATATCTCCTCCCACCACAGTACATGGTGCAGTAATATCTCCTCCCACCTCCACAGTACATGGTGCAGTAATATCTCCTCTCACCTCCACAGTACATGGTGCAGTAATATCTCCTCTCACCTCCACAGTACATGGTGCAGTAATATCTCCTCCCACCTCCACAGTACATGGTGCAGTAATATCTCCTCCCACCACAGTACATGGTGCAGTAATATCTCCTCTCACCTCCACAGTACATGGTGCAGTAATATCTCCTCCCACCGCCACAGTACATGGTGCAGTAATATCTCCTCTCACCTCCACAGTACATGGTGCAGTAATTTCTCCTCTCACCTCCACAGTACATGGTGCAGTAATATCTCCTCCCACCTCCACAGTACATGGTGCAGTAATATCTCCTCTCACCTCCCCAGTACATGGTGCAGTAATATCTCCTCTCACCTCCACAGTACATGGTGCAGTAATATCTCCTCCCACCTCCCCAGTACATGGTGCAGTAATATCTCCTCCCACCACAGTACATGGTGCAGTACAAGTAAATATATGTATTATTAACCTTTTATTTTTATAATAGCAGCATATTGCTCTGCGTTTTACAGAGAATACAGCATCTCTCTCATCAGTGTCTGTCCCACTGGTATACAAAAAGTAGGCGGCGTCCAAGAACACAGATCAGGGAGTGTATTTATAAACCACCTTTATTTAAGGCTACATATCAGTATATATATATTTTTTTTTTTAAATATCAATAAAACTCCCGGGAGTATAAGAATAATTCTATACACACAGCATGTATTTAAATAAATAACATTTCTTCAAATGAAGCACAAAATTACAATTAAAAAATAAACAATCACAGTAAAATATCTCTATTATTCTCAAATAGATGGACTGAACATCTGAGCTCTGATGCTTCAAAGAGCCAAGTGAAAATGACCCAGTTAGCAGCAATGTTCTGTATAACTGAGAAAAATAATTTATATTTTCATGTAGCAATGAATTGAGAGCTTAGTGGCCCAATACAACTAAATAGCTGACAGTGTTCCACAATACGCTGTGAATATGCGCTTCCAATGTGATAATGCGGAATGAGAGATCTCAGTTCTCCGCTGTACTCACTCCCCTCTTGGCGGTCCCACTGCTCCAGCGGCTTGCAGATGATGGTAGCTCCAACTCCAGCAGCATAAATATATATGTATATTGCACACAAAACCACCGTCTGTCCTGATGGAGAAATCCGTCCGCAGTCCTCCGAGTGTCTCACTCTCAGGAGGCTTCGGGGCTTCAGCTGTGTGTATGATGTGTGAGCGGGAGAGATATGTGGAAATAGTCCCAGGGGATGAGTCTGCGGCAGCAATTGGGTTCAGCTCTTACAAGTGGTCCGTGTCCTCAACTAGTTTCTCCGCACACCAGCGGCTTTCTCAAGAGGCGGAAGTATGAATCTAAGGGTCAGGTCAGAGCTAAATAGCTCAAATAATCAGCTTAATAGATTGACTTAATAGGTCCTTGTTATGTATGGATTAAGAACCATTTCTATATTGTTCTTATGGGCCAGAGTCTCTCTAATTACAAACATCTGGAGTCAATCTATTAAGCTGATTATTTGAGCTATTTAGCTCTGACCTGACCCTTAGATTCATACTTCCGCCTCTTGAGAAAGCCGCCGGTGTGCGGAGAAACTAGTTGAGGACACGGACCACTTGTAAGAGCTGAACCCAGTTCCTGCCGCAGACTCATCCCCTGGGACTATTTCCACATATCTCTCCCGCTCACACATCATACACACAGCTGAAGCCCCGAAGCCTCCTGAGAGTGAGACACTCGGAGGACTGCGGACGGATTTCTCCATCAGGACAGACGGTGGTTTTGTGTGCAATATATATATATATTTATGCTGCTGGAGTTGGAGCTACCATCATCTGCAAGCCGCTGGAGCAGTGGGACCGCCAAGAGGGGAGTGAGTACAGCGGAGAACTGAGATCTCTCATTCCGCATTATCACATTGGAAGCGCATATTCACAGCGTATTGTGGAACACTGTCAGCTATTTCGTTGTATTGGGCCACTAAGCTCTCAATTCATTGCTACATGAAAATATAAATTATTTTTCTCAGTTATACAGAACATTGCTGCTAACTGGGTCATTTTCACTTGGCTCTTTGAAGCATCAGAGCTCAGATGTTCAGTCCATCTATTTGAGAATAATAGAGATATTTTATTGTGATTGTTTATTTTTTAATTGTAATTTTGTGCTTCATTTGAAGAAATGTTATTTATTTAAATACATGCTGTGTGTATAGAATTATTCTTATACTCCCGGGAGTTTTATTGATATTTTTGAAAGTTTATATATACTGATATGTAGCTTAAATAAAGGTGGTTTATAAATACACTCCCTGATGTGTGTTCTTGGACGCCGCCTACTTTTTGTGTATTTCTTTATTGTTGTTGGAAGTGTGGCAAAAACTTCCTGTGGGCGTGCTGCAATCTACACAAGGAGGGGGGTCAACAGCACACCATCGCTGGCGCTTGGGCTATCTATCTTTTTTAAACCTGTCCAAGTGGTGCCTAATTCTCTGTAACACACATTATATAGACTCTGTGTATATCAGATATAATTTCCCCCCCAGGTGTGGTAGCTGGGGACGCTCGCTTTGGTGACAGACTTCTCATCAGACAAAGTTACCCTGTGAAGGTGAAGAACGCCCAAATGTATAAACGTACCAGGGACCCAGAAACCTCCGAGACATCCCGCATCGTTACAGCAGAGGGCGCTGTCATAAAGTGTATGCTGGATGGGGCTACGCAGGTATTGTACTGGTACTATAGGTAATGGGCACTGCTCACCAGGCTGTAAGGGTATATGGCAGGGGTGGCCAGACTTTTGGACTCCTTGATCGCACTCTACAGATAGACTTCTGAAAAAGTGGGCATGACATGTCTGAAAAGGGGGCATGGCTACACGACAAGGGGTATGGGGCCTGTCCCAGAAAAATCGGGATGGTTGGGTGGTATGTTTTTTTAGAGCTCTGAGCTAATGAAACATAAACTAACAAAATATAATTAAAGGGTGTGTTATAGCTTGATAATGTAGTAAACACCCACAGCTACTAATGTCACCCCTGCCTGCCAACCTGTCACTCAACATGTCACCCCTGCCTGCCAACCTGTCACTCACATGCCACCCCTGCCTGCCAACCTGTCACTCACATGCCACCTCTGCCTGCCAACCTGTCACTCACATGCCACCCCTGCCTGCCAACCTGTCACTCACATGTCACCCCTGCCTGCCATCCTGTCACTCACATGTCACCCCTGCCTGCCAACCTTTTCACTCACATGCCACCCCTGCCTGCCAACCTTTTCACTCACATGCCACCCCTGCCTGCCAACCTTTTCACTCACATGCCACCCCTGCCTGCCAACCTGTCACTCACATGCCACCCCTGCCTGCCAACCGGTCACTCACATGCCACCCCTGCCTGCCAACCTGTCACTCACATGCCACCCCTGCCTGCCAACCTTGTCACTCACATGCCACCCCTGCCTGCCAACCTTGTCACTCACATGCCACCCCTGCCTGCCAACCTTGTCACTCACATGCCACCCCTGCCTGCCAACCTTTTCATCCACATGTTACCCCTGACTGCCAACCTGTCACTCACATGCCACCCCTGCCCGCCAACCTGTCACTCACATGTCATCCTTGCCTGCCAACCTGTCACTCACATGCCACCAATGTCTGCCAACCTGTCACTCACATGTCACCCCTGCCTGCCAACCTGTCACTTGCTGTACATGCCCCTCTGTTTCCCCTCCAATGTGCCTCACTATATATTACTTACACTTACCTAATAGCTGCTCAGGATTTGCTGTGTCAGTTCCTGGGTCTGGCCGCGTGTCTTCCCCCTTAAACCACCTCTGGCTCCAGTGCAATGGTTGAGCGTCTGCGATTGACTGGTCATTCGCGATCAACGCTTTGTCCACCCCTGGTATAAATGATGTCATGCAGCCTTCCGCTAATAAATCATGATACCACGTGCTGTGTACCTGCCCCAGGAATCTCGTGTTATGTCCTGTTATGTACATTGTGATACCACGTGCTGTGTACCTGCCCCTGGAGTCTCGTGTTATATCCTGTTATGTACATTGTGATACCACGTGCTATGTACCTGCCCCAGGAGTCTCGTGTTAAATCCTGTTATGTACATTGTGATACCTCGTGCTGTGTACCTGCCCCAGGAGTCTCGTGTTATATCCTGTTATGTACATTGTGATACCACGTGCTATGTACCTGCCCCAGGAGTCTCGTGTTAAATCCTGTTATGTACATTGTGATACCACGTGCTGTGTACCTGCCCCAGGAGTCTCCTGTTATATCCTGTTATGTACATTGTGATACCACGTGCTGTGTACCTGCCCCAGGAGTCTCGTGTTATGTACATTGTGATACCACGTGCTGTGTACCCAGCCCAGGAGTCTCTTGTTATATCCTGTTATGTACATTGTGATACCACGTGCTATGTACCTGCCCCAGGAGTCTCGTGTTATATACTGTTATGTACATTGTGATACCACGTGCTGTGTACCTGCCCCAGGAGTCTCGTGTTATATCCTGTTATGTACATTGTGATACCACGTGCTGTGTACCTGCCCCAGGAATCTCGTGTTATGTCCTGTTATGTACATTGTGATACCACGTGCTGTGTACCTGCCCCAGGAATCTCGTGTTATATCCTGTTATGTACATTGTGATACCACGTGCTGTGTACCTGCCCCTGGAGTCTCGTGTTATGTCCTGTTATGTACATTGTGATACCACGTGCTGTGTACCTGCCCCAGGAGTCTCATGTTATGTCCTGCTATGTACATTGTGATACCACGTGCTGTGTACCTGCCCCTGGAGTCTCGTGTTATGTCCTGTTATGTACATTGTGATACCACGTGCTGTGTACCTGCCCCTGGAGTCTCGTGTTATGTCCTGTTATGTACAGTGTGATACCACGTGCTGTGTAGCTGCCCCAGGAGTCTCGTGTTATGTCCTGTTATGTACATTGTGATACCACGTGCTGTGTACCTGCCCCTGGAGTCTCGTGTTATGTCCTGTTATGTACATTGTGATACCACGTGCTGTGTACCTGCCCCAGGAGTCTCCTGTTATATCCTGTAATGTACATTGTGATACCACGTGCTGTGTACCTGCCCCAGGAGTCTCGTGTTATATCCTGTTATGTTCCAGGTTCTTTTTCCTGATGGATCTGTAAGTCAGAGCCCGGATTCAGGCCCCATCGTTGAGCAGCGTCTCCCCGCCCTCTTACATACGGAAGTGCCTGAGACCCCATCCTCTGATTTCTTACCAGTTGTACAATCCACTGGTTCCCTGGACCCCAGAGAGTCAGCTCCTGAGCCCAGGAAAGGTATTCCCAGTATTGTGTGTGGTGGAAGCTGTTGTTTGGGGACACAGTTTAGTAATGAGACCAGAAAAGGGGTGTACAGGCCAAACGCAGCTGTTATACCCTCAGTCCTGATGTATGTGAAGCAGGACCCCAGCATATAATGTTTATGATGTATAATGTAGGGGTATTACTGATATAACAGGGCACTGTGGGGCTTTACGCTGAATATATTGTATAGTATATACTCTTGTTCCGGGGGGCACTACTGTAGTTTTAGAACAGACTGATGCTGTGTACGGGCCCCGGGGCCAATGACTAGCGCCTGGTCACTCACACTAGGTTTTATTTACAGGGAAAGGGGGTTACAAAGTGACGCCACCAACCAGGCCACAGATGGCAGAGCCTCCCCCACCTGACCCTTTGCCAGCCACTGCAAGTGTCCCAGGGGTAAAACCTGGAACCTGGATCACAACTACCCCATCTGGGGAGCAGATAGGGACCCGTGGATCCGAGAGACTGGAGCTCCAACCGCTGCGGACCTACCTCGCCACAGACCCGGTGACCAGGACGGTAAGTCGCTTCTCTGGTGCTGCGTACAGTACAGTAATGTGGGGGGCTGGCGGAGTGCTACATACAGGAAATAGTACAGCACAGTAATGTGGGGGGGGGGCAGGTGGAGTGTTACATACAGGAAATAGTACAGTACAGTAATGTGGGGGGGGGGCAGGTGGAGTGCTACATACAGGAAATAGTACAGTACAGCAATGTGGGGGGGGGGCAGGTGGAGTGTTGCGTAAAGGAAATAGTACAGTACAGTAATGTGGGGGGGGCAGGTGGAGTGTTACATACAGGAAATAGTACAGTACAGTAATGTGGGGGGAGGCAGGTGGAGTGTTGCGTACAGGAAATAGTACAGTACAGTAATGTGGGGGGCAGGTGGAGTGCTACATACAGGAAATAGTACAGTACAGCAATGTGGGGGGGGGGCAGGTGGAGTGTTACATACAGGAAATAGTACAGCACAGTAATGTGGGGGGGACAGGTGGAGTGTTACATACAGGAAATAGTACAGCACAGTAATGTGGGGGGAGGCAGGTGGAGTGTTGCGTACAGGAAATAGTACAGTACAGTAATGTGGGGGGCAGGTGGAGTGTTACATACAGGAAATAGTACAGTACAGCAATGTGGGGGGGGGGCAGGTGGAGTGTTGCGTAAAGGAAATAGTACAGTACAGTAATGTGTTGGGCAGGTGGAGTGTTACGTACAGGAAATAGTACAGTACAGTAATGTGGGGGGCAGGTGGAGTGTTACATACAGGAAATAGTACAGTACAGTAATGTGAGGGGGGGGCAGGTGGAGTGTTACATACAGGAAATAGTACAGTACTGTAATGTGGGGGGGCAGGTGGAGTGCTACATACAGGAAATAATACAGTATTGTAATGTGGGGGGGCAGGTGGAGTGATACATACAGGAAATAGTACAGTACAGTAATGTGGAGGGCAGATGGAGTGCTACATACAGGAAATATTACAGTAATGTGAGGGGGCAGGTGGAGTGTTACATACAGGAAATAATACAGTACAGTAATGTGTTGGGCAGGTGGAGTGTTACGTACAGGAAATAGTACAGTACAGTAATGTGAGGGGGCAGGTGGAGTGTTACATACAGGAAATAATACAGTATTGTAATGTGGGGGGGCAGGTGGAGTGATACATACAGGAAATAGTACAGTACAGTAATGTGGAGGGCAGATGGAGTGCTACATACAGGAAATATTACAGTAATGTGAGGGGGCAGGTGGAGTGTTACATACAGGAAATAATACAGTACAGTAATGTGTTGGGCAGGTGGAGTGTTACGTACAGGAAATAGTACAGTACAGTAATGTGAGGGGGCAGGTGGAGTGTTACATACAGGAAATAGTACAGTACTGTAATGTGGGGGGGCAGGTGGAGTGTTACATACAGGAAATAATACAGTATTGTAATGTGGGGGGGCAGGTGGAGTGATACATACAGGAAATAGTACAGTACAGTAATGTGGGGGGGCAGGTGGAGTGTTACATACAGGAAATAATACAGTATTGTAATGTGGGGGGGCAGGTGGAGTGTTACATACAGGAAATAATACAGTACAGTAATGTGTTGGGCAGGTGGAGTGTTACGTACAGGAAATAGTACAGTACAGTAATGTGAGGGGGCAGGTGGAGTGTTACATACAGGAAATAATACAGTATTGTAATGTGGGGGGGCAGGTGGAGTGATACATACAGGAAATAGTACAGTACAGTAATGTGGTGGGCAGATGGAGTGCTACATACAGGAATTATTACAGTAATGTGAGGGGGCAGGTGGAGTGTTACATACAGGAAATAATACAGTACAGTAATGTGGGGGGGCAGGTGGAGTGTTACATACAGGAAATAATACAGTATTGTAATGTGGGGGGGCAGGTGGAGTGTTACATACAGGAAATAATACAGTACAGTAATGTGGAGGGCAGGTGGAGTGCTACATACAGGAAATTGTACAGTACTGTAATGTGAGGGGGCAGGTGGATTGTTACATACAGGAAATAGTACAGTAATGTGAGGGGGGGGCAGGTGGAGTGTTACATACAGGAAATAGTACAGTACTGTAATGTGGGGGGGCTGGTGGAGTGATACATACAGGAAATAGTACAGTAATGTGGCGGGCAGGTGGAGTGCTACATACAGGAAATAGTACAGTACAGTAATGTGAGGGGGCTGGCGGAGTGTTACATACAGGAAATAGTATAGTATAGTAATGTTGGTGGGGGCAGGTGGAGTGCTACATACAGGAAATAGTACAGTACGGTAATGTGAGGGGGCAGGTGGAGTGCTACATACAGGAAATTGTACAGTACAATAATATGAGGGGGCAGGTGGAGTGTTACATACAGGAAATAGTACAGTACAGTAATGTGAGGGGGCAGGTGGAGTGTTACATACAGGAAATAGTACAGTACAGTAATGTGGGGGGCAGGCTGAGTGTTACATACAGGAAATAGTACAGTACAGTAATATGAGGGGGCAGGCTGAGTGTTACATACAGGAAATAGTACAGTACAGTAATGTGAGGGGGCAGGTGGAGTGTTACATACAGGAAATAGTACAGTACAGTAATGTGAGGGGGCAGGTGGAGTGTTACATACAGGAAATAGTACAGTACGGTAATGTGAGTGGGCAGGTGGAGTGCTACACACAGGAAATTGTACAGTACAGTAATATGAGGGGGCAGGTGGAGTGTTGCATACCGGAAATAGTACAGTACGGTAATGTGAGGGGGCAGGTGGAGTGTTACATACAGGAAATAGTACAGTACAGTAATGTGAGGGGGGGGCAGGTGGAGTGTTACATACAGGAAATAGTACAGTACTGTAATGTGGGGGGGGCAGGTGGAGTGTTACATACAGGAAATAATACAGTATTGTAATGTGGGGGGGCAGGTGGAGTGATACATACAGGAAATAGTACAGTACAGTAATGTGGGGGGCAGGCTGAGTGCTACATACAGGAAATAGTACAGTAATATGAGGGGGCAGGTGGAGTGTTACATACAGGAAATAATACAGTATTGTAATGTGGGGGGGCAGGTGGAGTGTTACATACAGGAAATAATACAGTACAGTAATGTGGAGGGCAGGTGGAGTGCTACATACAGGAAATTGTACAGTACTGTAATGTGAGGGGGCAGGTGGATTGTTACATACAGGAAATAGTACAGTAATGTGAGGGGGGGGCAGGTGGAGTGTTACATACAGGAAATAGTTCAGTACTGTAATGTGGGGGGGCTGGTGGAGTGATACATACAGGAAATAGTACAGTAATGTGGCGGGCAGGTGGAGTGCTACATACAGGAAATAGTACAGTACAGTAATGTGAGGGGGCTGGCGGAGTGTTACATACAGGAAATAGTATAGTATAGTAATGTTGGTGGGGGCAGGTGGAGTGTTACATAGAGGAAATAGTACAGTAATGTGAGGGGGCAGGTGGAGTGTTGCATACAAGAAATCGTACAGTACAGTAATGTTGGGGGGGGGGGGGGGCAGGTGGAGTGTTACATACAGGAAATAGTACAGTAATGTGAGGGGGCAGGTGGACTGCTACATACAGGAAATAGTACAGTACAGTAATGTGGGGGGCAGGCTGAGTGTTACATACAGGAAATAGTACAGTACAGTAATATGAGGGGGCAGGTGGAGTGTTACATACAGGAAATAGTACAGTACAGTAATGTGAGGGGGGGGCAGGTGGAGTGCTACATACAGGAAATAGTACAGTAGTGTAATGTGGGGGGGAGGCGCAGGCTGAGTGCTACATACAGGAAATAGTACAGTACGGTAATGTGAGTGGGCAGGTGGAGTGCTACACACAGGAAATTGTACAGTACAGTAATATGAGGGGGCAGGTGGAGTGTTACATACAGGAAATAGTACAGTACAGTAATGTGGGGGGGCAGGTGGAGTGTTGCATACAGGAAATTGTACAGTACGGTAATGTGAGTGGGCAGGTGGAGTGTTACACACAGGAAATTGTACAGTACAGTAATATGAGGGGGCAGGTGGAGTGCTACACACAGGAAATTGTACAGTACAGTAATATGAGGGGGCAGGTGGAGTGTTGCATACCGGAAATAGTACAGTACACTGTGGGGGGGCAGGTGGAGTGTTACATACAGGAAATAGTACAGTACATGACATCATCTGCAGAACATAGTGATTGGCGATGTGGGGCAGGATTAGCAGAATTAAATGATGGCGCTGTAACTAGGATATATTGTAGTGCTCACACATCTAATTAAGCCCCAGTCCCCCCACCATGACTCACACAGTATTGGTGCCTTGTGCGCCATTGTGTCACTCTGCCCACCCCGCCGTGGTCCCCTCACTCTTGGTTACAAGGCGGGTATTAGCAAATAATGGGTAGAAACTGGTGATACGCTAGAATGCCGTTTATTGCTGTAATAATAATTCTGCCACATTTGTTTCTTACCCCAGGTGATGACCACAAGAGAAGATCAGGTGGTGATGTTAGTGACACCGGACGGGACGGTGATCGTGGAACACACAGACGGGACAAGGATTACAACATTCTACCAAGATGCCGATGTCCCCCTTCCTGGGCAATTTGAGGAAACCGGTAATGACTGGGGAGGTCTCCTGAGTGTAGGACATAGCAGTGAGTAAGGATTATCTGCTACCAGGAGCCGTACGTAATACACAGCGGCCACTCTATTAGGTCCATCCTTCTAGAACTGAGAGGACCGACCTTACCCCCAGGACAGCCTGAATTCTTCATGACAGCCAAAGTGCTGGAGACGTTCCTGAGACTCATGGTGACATGATGGCTCCACATTCATACAGCAAATCTCCCATCCCCCACATCCCAGAGCTGCTGTATTGTACTGACACCTGGTGACTGTAGTGACCATTGGGTTACACTGACCTCATTGTCATGTACATGGTACCAGCGTGAGATGACGTGTGCTGTATTGTACTGACACCTGGTGACTGTGGTTACCATTGGGGTACACTGACCTCATTGTCATGTATATGGTACCAGCGTGAGATGATGTGTGCTGTATTGTACTGACACCTGGTGACTGGCGACCATTGGGGTACACTGACCTCATTGTCATGTACATGGTACCAGCGTGAGATGACATGTGCTGTATTGTACTGACACCTGGTTACTGTGGTGACCATTGGGGTACACTGACCTCATTGTCATGTACATGGTACCAGCGTGAGATGACGTGTGCTGTATTGTACTGACACCTGGTGACTGTTGTGACCATTGGGGTACACTGACCTCATTGTCATGTACATGGTACCAGCGTGAGATGACGTGTGCTGTATTGTACTGACACCTGGTGACTGTGCTGACCATTGGGGTACACTGACCTCATTGTCATGTACATGGTACCAGCGTGAGATGACGTGTGCTGTATTGTACTGACACCTGGTGACTGTGGTGGCCATTGGGATACACTGACCTCATTGTCATGTACATGCTACCAGCGTGAGATGACGTGTGCTGTATTGTACTGACACCTGGTGACTGTGCTGACCATTGGGGTACACTGACCTCATTGTCATGTACATGGTACCAGCGTGAGATGACGTATGCTGTATTGTACTGACACCTGGTGACTGTGGTGACCATTGGGGTACACTGACCTCATTGTCATGTACATGGTACCAGCGTGAGATGAGGTGTGCTGTATTATACTGACACCTGGTGACTGTGCTGACCATTGGGGTACACTGACCTCATTGTCATGTACATGGTACCAGCGTGAGATGACGTGTGCTGTATTGTACTGACACCTGGTGACTGTGGTGACCATTGGGGTACACTGACCTCATTGTCATGTACATGGTACCAGCGTGAGATGACGTGTGCTGTATTGTACTGACACCTGGTGACCGTGGTGACCATTGGGGTACACTGACCTCATTGTCATGTACATGGTACCAGCGTGAGATGACGTGTGCTGTATTGTACTGACACCTGGTGACCGTGGTGACCATTGGGGTACACTGACCTCATTGTCATGTACATGGTACCAGCGTGAGATGAGGTGTGCTGTATTGTACTGACACCTGGTGACTGTGGTGGCCATTGGGGTACACTGACCTCATTGTCATGTACATGGCACCAGCGTGAGATGAGGTGTGCTGTATTGTACTGACACCTGGTGACTGTGGTTGCCATTGGGGTACACTGACCTCATTGTCATGTACATGGTACCAGCGTGAGATGACGTGTGCTGTATTGTACTGACACCTGGTGACTGTGGTGACCATTGGAGTACACTGACCTCACTGTCATGTACATGGTACCAGCGTGAGATGACGTGTGCTGTATTGTACTGACACCTGGTGACCATTGGGGTACACTGACCTCATTGTCATGTACATGGTACCAGCGTGAGATGACGTGTGATGTATTGTACTGACACCTGGTGACCGTGGTGACCATTGGGGTACACTGACCTCATTGTCATGTACATGGTACCAGCGTGAGATGACGTGTGCTGTATTGTACTGACACCTGGTGACTGTGGTGACCATTGGGGTACACTGACCTCATTGTCATGTACATGGTACCAGCGTGAGATGACGTGTGCTGTATTGTACTGACACCTGGTGACTGTGGTGACCATTGGGGTACACTGACCTCATTGTCATGTACATGGTACCAGCGTGAGATGACGTGTGCTGTATTGTACTGACACCTGGTGACCGTGGTGACCATTTGGATACACTGACCTCATTGTCATGTACATGGTACCAGCGTGAGATGACGTGTGCTGTATTGTACTGACACCTGGTGACTGTGGTGACCATTGGGGTACACTGACCTCATTGTCATGTACATGGTACCAGCGTGAGATGACGTGTGCTGTATTGTACTGACACCTGGTGACTGTGGTGACCATTGGGGTACACTGACCTCATTGTCATGTACATGGTACCAGCGTGAGATGACGTGTGCTGTATTGTACTGACACCTGGTGACTGTGGTGACCATTGGGGTACACTGACCTCATTGTCATGTACATGGTACCAGCGTGAGATGACGTGTGCTGTATTGTACTGACACCTGATGACTGTGGTGACCATTGGGATACACTGACCTCATTGTCATGTACATGGTACCAGCGTGAGATGACGTGTGCTGTATTGTACTGACACCTGGTGACTGTGGTGACCATTGGGGTACACTGACCTCATTGTCATGTATATAGTACCAGCGTGAGATGACGTGTGCTGTATTGTACTGACACCTGGTGACTGGCGACCATTGGGGTACACTGACCTCATTGTCATGTACATGGTACCAGCGTGAGATGACGTGTGCTGTATTGTACTGACACCTGGTGACCATTGGGGTACACTGACCTCATTGTCATGTACATGGTACCAGCGTGAGATGACGTGTGATGTATTGTACTGACACCTGGTGACCGTGGTGACCATTGGGGTACACTGACCTCATTGTCATGTACATGGTACCAGCGTGAGATGACGTGTGCTGTATTGTACTGACACCTGGTGACTGTGGTGACCATTGGGGTACACTGACCTCATTGTCATGTACATGGTACCAGCGTGAGATGACGTGTGCTGTATTGTACTGACACCTGGTGACTGTGGTGACCATTGGGGTACACTGACCTCATTGTCATGTACATGGTACCAGCGTGAGATGACGTCTGCTGTATTGTACTGACACCTGGTGACCGTGGTGACCATTTGGATACACTGACCTCATTGTCATGTACATGGTACCAGCGTGAGATGACGTGTGCTGTATTGTACTGACACCTGGTGACTGTGGTGACCATTGGGGTACACTGACCTCATTGTCATGTACATGGTACCAGCGTGAGATGACGTGTGCTGTATTGTACTGACACCTGGTGACTGTGGTGACCATTGGGGTACACTGACCTCATTGTCATGTACATGGTACCAGCGTGAGATGACGTGTGCTGTATTGTACTGACACCTGGTGACTGTGGTGACCATTGGGGTACACTGACCTCATTGTCATGTACATGGTACCAGCGTGAGATGACGTGTGCTGTATTGTACTGACACCTGATGACTGTGGTGACCATTGGGATACACTGACCTCATTGTCATGTACATGGTACCAGCGTGAGATGACGTGTGCTGTATTGTACTGACACCTGGTGACTGTGGTGACCATTGGGGTACACTGACCTCATTGTCATGTATATAGTACCAGCGTGAGATGACGTGTGCTGTATTGTACTGACACCTGGTGACTGGCGACCATTGGGGTACACTGACCTCATTGTCATGTACATGGTACCAGCGTGAGATGACGTGTGCTGTATTGTACTGACACCTGGTGACTGTGGTGGCCATTGGGGTACACTGACCTCATTGTCATGTACATGCTACCAGCGTGAGATGACGTGTGCTGTATTGTACTGACACCTGGTGACTGTGCTGACCATTGGGGTACACTGACCTCATTGTCATGTACATGGTACCAGCGTGAGATGACGTGTGCTGTATTGTACTGACACCTGGTGACTGTGGTGGCCATTGGGATACACTGACCTCATTGTCATGTACATGGTACCAGCGTGAGATGACGTGTGCTGTATTGTACTGACACCTGGTGACTGTGCTGACCATTGGGGTACACTGACCTCATTGTCATGTACATGGTACCAGCGTGAGATGACGTGTGCTGTATTGTACTGACAGCTGGTGACTGTGGTGACCATTGGGGTACACTGACCTCATTGTCATGTACATGGTACCAGCGTGAGATGACGTGTGCTGTATTATACTGACACCTGGTGACTGTGCTGACCATTGGGGTACACTGACCTCATTGTCATGTACATGGTACCAGCGTGAGATGAGGTGTGCTGTATTATACTGACACCTTGTGACTGTGGTGACCATTGGGGTACACTGACCTCATTGTCATGTACATGGTACCAGCGTGAGATGACGTGTGATGTATTGTACTGACACCTGGTGACCGTGGTGACCATTGGGGTACACTGACCTCATTGTCATGTACATGGTACCAGCGTGAGATGACGTGTGCTGTATTGTACTGACACCTGGTGACCGTGGTGACCATTGGGGTACACTGACCTCATTGTCATGTACATGGTACCAGCGTGAGATGACGTGTGCTGTATTGTACTGACACCTGGTGACTGTGGTGACCATTTGGATACACTGACCTCATTGTCATGTACATGGTACCAGCGTGAGATGACGTGTGCTGTATTGTACTGACACCTGGTGACTGTGGTGACCATTGGGGTACACTGACCTCATTGTCATGTACATGGTACCAGCGTGAGATGACGTGTGCTGTATTGTACTGACACCTGGTGACTGTGGTGACCATTGGGGTACACTGACCTCATTGTCATGTACATGGTACCAGCGTGAGATGACGTGTGCTGTATTGTACTGACACCTGATGACTGTGGTGACCATTGGGATACACTGACCTCATTGTCATGTACATGGTACCAGCGTGAGATGACGTGTGCTGTATTGTACTGACACCTGGTGACTGTGGTGACCATTGGGGTACACTGACCTCATTGTCATGTATATAGTACCAGCGTGAGATGACGTGTGCTGTATTGTACTGACACCTGGTGACTGGCGACCATTGGGGTACACTGACCTCATTGTCATGTACATGGTACCAGCGTGAGATGACGTGTGCTGTATTGTACTGACACCTGGTGACTGTGGTGGCCATTGGGGTACACTGACCTCATTGTCATGTACATGCTACCAGCGTGAGATGACGTGTGCTGTATTGTACTGACACCTGGTGACTGTGCTGACCATTGGGGTACACTGACCTCATTGTCATGTACATGGTACCAGCGTGAGATGACGTGTGCTGTATTGTACTGACACCTGGTGACCGTGGTGACCATTTGGATACACTGACCTCATTGTCATGTACATGGTACCAGCGTGAGATGACGTGTGCTGTATTGTACTGACACCTGGTGACTGTGGTGACCATTGGGGTACACTGACCTCATTGTCATGTACATGGTACCAGCGTGAGATGACGTGTGCTGTATTGTACTGACACCTGGTGACTGTGGTGACCATTGGGGTACTGACCTCATTGTCATGTACATGGTACCAGCGTGAGATGACGTGTGCTGTATTGTACTGACACCTGGTGACTGTGCTGACCATTGGGGTACACTGACCTCATTGTCATGTACATGGTACCAGCGTGAGATGACGTGTGCTGTATTATACTGACACCTGGTGACTGTGCTGACCATTGGGGTACACAGACCTCATTGTCATGTACATGGTACCAGCGTGAGATGAGGTGTGCTGTATTATACTGACACCTTGTGACTGTGGTGACCATTGGGGTACACTGACCTCATTGTCATGTACATGGTACCAGCGTGAGATGACGTGTGATGTATTGTACTGACACCTGGTGACCGTGGTGACCATTGAGGTACACTGACCTCATTGTCATGTACATGGTACCAGCGTGAGATGACGTGTGCTGTATTGTACTGACACATGGTGACCGTGGTGACCATTGGGGTACACTGACCTCATTGTCATGTACATGGTACCAGCGTGAGATGACGTGTGCTGTATTGTACTGACACCTGGTGACTGTGGTGACCATTTGGATACACTGACCTCATTGTCATGTACATGGTACCAGCATGAGATGACGTGTGCTGTATTGTACTGACACCTGGTGACTGTGGTGACCATTGGGGTACACTGACCTCATTGTCATGTACATGGTACCAGCGTGAGATGACGTGTGCTGTATTGTACTGACACCTGGTGACTGTGGTGACCATTGGGGTACACTGACCTCATTGTCATGTACATGGTACCAGCGTGAGATGACGTGTGCTGTATTGTACTGACACCTGGTGACTGTGGTGACCATTGGGGTACACTGACCTCATTGTCATGTACATGGTACCAGCGTGAGATGACGTGTGCTGTATTGTACTGACACCTGGTGACTGTGGTGACCATTTGGATACACTGACCTCATTGTCATGTACATGGTACCAGCGTGAGATGACGTGTGCTGTATTGTACTGACACCTGGTGACTGTGGTGACCATTGGGGTACACTGACCTCATTGTCATGTACATGGTACCAGCGTGAGATGACGTGTGCTGTATTGTACTGACACCTGGTGACTGTGGTGACCATTGGGGTACACTGACCTCATTGTCATGTACATGGTACCAGCGTGAGATGACGTGTGCTGTATTGTACTGACACCTGGTGACTGTGGTGACCATTGGGGTACACTGACCTCATTGTCATGTACATGGTACCAGCGTGAGATGACGTGTGCTGTATTGTACTGACACCTGATGACTGTGGTGACCATTGGGATACACTGACCTCATTGTCATGTACATGGTACCAGCGTGAGATGACGTGTGCTGTATTGTACTGACACCTGGTGACTGTGGTGACCATTGGGGTACACTGACCTCATTGTCATGTATATAGTACCAGCGTGAGATGACGTGTGCTGTATTGTACTGACACCTGGTGACTGGCGACCATTGGGGTACACTGACCTCATTGTCATGTACATGGTACCAGCGTGAGATGACGTGTGCTGTATTGTACTGACACCTGGTGACCATTGGGGTACACTGACCTCATTGTCATGTACATGGTACCAGCGTGAGATGACGTGTGATGTATTGTACTGACACCTGGTGACCGTGGTGACCATTGGGGTACACTGACCTCATTGTCATGTACATGGTACCAGCGTGAGATGACGTGTGCTGTATTGTACTGACACCTGGTGACTGTGGTGACCATTGGGGTACACTGACCTCATTGTCATGTACATGGTACCAGCGTGAGATGACGTGTGCTGTATTGTACTGACACCTGGTGACTGTGGTGACCATTGGGGTACACTGACCTCATTGTCATGTACATGGTACCAGCGTGAGATGACGTGTGCTGTATTGTACTGACACCTGGTGACCGTGGTGACCATTTGGATACACTGACCTCATTGTCATGTACATGGTACCAGCGTGAGATGACGTGTGCTGTATTGTACTGACACCTGGTGACTGTGGTGACCATTGGGGTACACTGACCTCATTGTCATGTACATGGTACCAGCGTGAGATGACGTGTGCTGTATTGTACTGACACCTGGTGACTGTGGTGACCATTGGGGTACACTGACCTCATTGTCATGTACATGGTACCAGCGTGAGATGACGTGTGCTGTATTGTACTGACACCTGGTGACTGTGGTGACCATTGGGGTACACTGACCTCATTGTCATGTACATGGTACCAGCGTGAGATGACGTGTGCTGTATTGTACTGACACCTGATGACTGTGGTGACCATTGGGATACACTGACCTCATTGTCATGTACATGGTACCAGCGTGAGATGACGTGTGCTGTATTGTACTGACACCTGGTGACTGTGGTGACCATTGGGGTACACTGACCTCATTGTCATGTATATAGTACCAGCGTGAGATGACGTGTGCTGTATTGTACTGACACCTGGTGACTGGCGACCATTGGGGTACACTGACCTCATTGTCATGTACATGGTACCAGCGTGAGATGACGTGTGCTGTATTGTACTGACACCTGGTGACTGTGGTGGCCATTGGGGTACACTGACCTCATTGTCATGTACATGCTACCAGCGTGAGATGACGTGTGCTGTATTGTACTGACACCTGGTGACTGTGCTGACCATTGGGGTACACTGACCTCATTGTCATGTACATGGTACCAGCGTGAGATGACGTGTGCTGTTTTGTACTGACACCTCGTGACTGTGGTGGCCATTGGGATACACTGACCTCATTGTCATGTACATGGTACCAGCGTGAGATGACGTGTGCTGTATTGTACTGACACCTGGTGACTGTGCTGACCATTGGGGTACACTGACCTCATTGTCATGTACATGGTACCAGCGTGAGATGACGTGTGCTGTATTGTACTGACACCTGGTGACTGTGGTGACCATTGGGGTACACTGACCTCATTGTCATGTACATGGTACCAGCGTGAGATGACGTGTGCTGTATTATACTGACACCTGGTGACTGTGCTGACCATTGGGGTACACTGACCTCATTGTCATGTACATGGTACCAGCGTGAGATGAGGTGTGCTGTATTATACTGACACCTTGTGACTGTGGTGACCATTGGGGTACACTGACCTCATTGTCATGTACATGGTACCAGCGTGAGATGACGTGTGATGTATTGTACTGACACCTGGTGACCGTGGTGACCATTGGGGTACACTGACCTCATTGTCATGTACATGGTACCAGCGTGAGATGACGTGTGCTGTATTGTACTGACACCTGGTGACCGTGGTCACCATTGGGGTACACTGACCTCATTGTCATGTACATGGTACCAGCGTGAGATGACGTGTGCTGTATTGTACTGACACCTGGTGACTGTGGTGACCATTTGGATACACTGACCTCATTGTCATGTACATGGTACCAGCGTGAGATGACGTGTGCTGTATTGTACTGACACCTGGTGACTGTGGTGACCATTGGGGTACACTGACCTCATTGTCATGTACATGGTACCAGCGTGAGATGACGTGTGCTGTATTGTACTGACACCTGGTGACTGTGGTGACCATTGGGGTACACTGACCTCATTGTCATGTACATGGTACCAGCGTGAGATGACGTGTGCTGTATTGTACTGACACCTGATGACTGTGGTGACCATTGGGATACACTGACCTCATTGTCATGTACATGGTACCAGCGTGAGATGACGTGTGCTGTATTGTACTGACACCTGGTGACTGTGGTGACCATTGGGGTACACTGACCTCATTGTCATGTATATAGTACCAGCGTGAGATGACGTGTGCTGTATTGTACTGACACCTGGTGACTGGCGACCATTGGGGTACACTGACCTCATTGTCATGTACATGGTACCAGCGTGAGATGACGTGTGCTGTATTGTACTGACACCTGGTGACTGTGGTGGCCATTGGGGTACACTGACCTCATTGTCATGTACATGCTACCAGCGTGAGATGACGTGTGCTGTATTGTACTGACACCTGGTGACTGTGCTGACCATTGGGGTACACTGACCTCATTGTCATGTACATGGTACCAGCGTGAGATGACGTGTGCTGTATTGTACTGACACCTGGTGACTGTGGTGGCCATTGGGATACACTGACCTCATTGTCATGTACATGGTACCAGCGTGAGATGACGTGTGCTGTATTGTACTGACACCTGGTGACTGTGCTGACCATTGGGGTACACTGACCTCATTGTCATGTACATGGTACCAGCGTGAGATGACGTGTGCTGTATTATACTGACACCTGGTGACTGTGCTGACCATTGGGGTACACAGACCTCATTGTCATGTACATGGTACCAGCGTGAGATGAGGTGTGCTGTATTATACTGACACCTTGTGACTGTGGTGACCATTGGGGTACACTGACCTCATTGTCATGTACATGGTACCAGCGTGAGATGACGTGTGATGTATTGTACTGACACCTGGTGACCGTGGTGACCATTGGGGTACACTGACCTCATTGTCATGTACATGGTACCAGCGTGACATGACGTGTGCTGTATTGTACTGACACATGGTGACCGTGGTGACCATTGGGGTACACTGACCTCATTGTCATGTACATGGTACCAGCGTGAGATGACGTGTGCTGTATTGTACTGACACCTGGTGACTGTGGTGACCATTTGGATACACTGACCTCATTGTCATGTACATGGTACCAGCATGAGATGACGTGTGCTGTATTGTACTGACACCTGGTGACTGTGGTGACCATTGGGGTACACTGACCTCATTGTCATGTACATGGTACCAGCGTGAGATGACGTGTGCTGTATTGTACTGACACCTGGTGACTGTGGTGACCATTGGGGTACACTGACCTCATTGTCATGTACATGGTACCAGCGTGAGATGACGTGTGCTGTATTGTACTGACACCTGGTGACTGTGGTGACCATTGGGGTACACTGACCTCATTGTCATGTACATGGTACCAGCGTGAGATGACGTGTGCTTTATTGTACTGACACCTGGTGACTGTGGTGACCATTGGGGTACACTGACCTCATTGTCATGTACATGGTACCAGCGTGAGATGATGTGTGCTGTATTGTACTGACACCTACTCTATGTCCCCCCAGCCCCACCAAGTGTATGCCATTCTGTGCCCCCACCTCACTGTATGCTACTCTATGCACCCTTCCCACCAGATGTATGCTATTCTTCCCCCCCTAGTGTACACAACTACCTGCTGCTCCCGCCTCACTGTATGCTACTATATGCCCCCCCCCCCCCCCCCCCGACCCATCAGTGTATGCTATTATCTATTTCTTCTTCAGGGTCCATAGGGTCCACAGGGATACCATGGGGAGTGTACAGTAGGTGGTGGATAAGGACCAGACACCAAACAGTTAAGCTTTCAACTGCCAGGATGCAATTGTCCCTCCCCCCTAAACCCCGCCCCTGAGCCTGAGGCCAATCAGTGTGCTTGGTGTCCGGCAGGAGCTGGGATCACATGTATAACAGTGTCAGGTGCCTTATGCAGCCCAAAGCTTTACTTTTATGATTTCTAATTGTATTTATCATTATTACTGAGCGCTCAGCAGGACGTCTGTGCTGCCGCTCCATCACCCCCCCGGGCGCCGCGACTCCATATCACCACTTGGTACTTACGGGGGGGCTCCCGGGGACCTTGATAGCCGGCCGCGCGGAGGACCCCAGACTGCAACTCGGAAGCAGGGGATAGCTAAGGTGGGTTACAGCTTGCGGTAGCCCGGTCACAGGGGACAGACTGCTGAGAGTGAACATCGGCGTCGACCGCATGATCCACTAGACCACCAGGGTACATATGGTGCGGGAATCTAGCGTCCCGGTGATCACAAATCAGCCAGGGGAGGTCACCTTTCCCTATTACAGCGGCCCCTCCCCCAGCTCAAGGCGCCATTCCACCGCGGTCTGGACACTCTGAGCTGCTCTCCTCCTCGGACCCCGCCCCCTCAAAGGTCTCCGGCGGCCATTTTCTGCAGGCTCAGCCACAGCTCTCTGGAAAACGCTGGGTCCGGTCCCCCTACATACCTCTCCCAGGAGTCAGGGTATGTAGCGCTATAACCTATCACACACTGCGTCTGAGTAGGTGAATGTAACGCTATAGTCTATCACACACTGCGTCTGAGTAGGTGAATGTAGCGCTATAGCCTATCACACATTGCGTCTGAGTAGGTGAATGTAGCGCTATAGCCTATCACACACTGCGTCTGAGTAGGTGAATGTAGCGCTATAGCCTATCACACACTGCGTCTGAGTAGGTGAATGTAGCGCTATAGCCTATCACACACTGCGTCTGAGTAGGTGAATGTAACGCTATAGTCTATCACACACTGCGTCTGAGTAGGTGAATGTAGCGCTATAGCCTATCACACACTGCGTCTGAGTAGGTGAATGTAGCGCTATAGCCTATCACACACTGCGTCTGAGTAGGTGAATGTAGCGCTATAGCCTATCACACACTGCGTCTGAGTAGGTGAATGTAGCGCTATAACCTATCGCACAATGCGTGTGAGTAGGTGAATGTAGCGCTATAGCCTATCACACACTGCGTCTGAGTAGGTTATAGCGCTACATTCACCTATCGCACACTGCGTCTGAGTGGTTGAATGTAGCGCTATAGCCCATCACACACTGCGTCTGAGTAGGTGAATGTAGCGCTATAGCCTATCACACACTGCGTCTGAGTAGGTGAATGTAGCGCTATAGCCTATCACACACTGCGTCTGAGTAGGTGAATGTAGCGCTATAGCCTATCACACACTGCGTCTGAGTAGGTGAATGTAGCGCTATAGCCTATCACACACTGCGTCTGAGTAGGTGAATGTAGCGCTATAGCCTATCACACACTGTGTCTGAGTAGGTGAATGTAGCGCTATAGCCTATCACACACTGCGTCTGAGTAGGTGAATGTAGCGCTATAGCCTATCACACACTGTGTCTGAGTAGGTGAATGTAGCGCTATAGCCTATCACACACTGCGTCTGAGTAGGTGAATGTAGCGCTATAGCCTATCACACACTGCGTCTGAGTAGGTGAATGTAGAGCTATAGCCTATCACACACTGCGTCTGAGTAGGTGAATGTAGCGCTATAGCCTATCACACACTGCGTCTGAGTAGGTGAATGTAGCGCTATAGCCTATCACACACTGTGTCTGAGTAGGTGAATGTAGCGCTATAGCCTATCACACACTGCGTCTGAGTAGGTGAATGTAGCGCTATAGCCTATCACACTGCGTCTGAGTAGGTGAATGTAGCGCTATAGCCTATCACACACTGTGTCTGAGTAGGTGAATGTAGCGCTATAGCCTATCACACACTGTGTCTGAGTAGGTGAATGTAGCGCTATAGCCTATCACACACTGCGTCTGAGTAGGTGAATGTAGCGCTATAGCCTATCACACTGCGTCTGAGTAGGTGAATGTAGCGCTATAGCCTATCACACTGCGTCTGAGTAGGTGAATGTAGCGCTATAGCCTATCACACACTGCGTCTGAGTAGGTGAATGTAGAGCTATAGCCTATCACACACTGCGTCTGAGTAGTTGAATGTAGCGCTATAGCCTATCACACACTGCGTCTGAGTAGTTGAATGTAGCGCTATAGCCTATCACACACTGCGTCTGAGTAGGTGAATGTAGCGCTATAGCCTATCACACACTGCGTCTGAGTAGGTGAATGTAGCGCTATAGCCTATCACACACTGCGTCTGAGTAGGTGAATGTAGCGCTATAGCCTATCACACACTGCGTCTGAGTAGGTGAATGTAGCGCTATAGCCTATCACACACTGCGTCTGAGTAGGTGAATGTAGCGCTATAGCCTATCACACACTGCGTCTGAGTAGGTGAATGTAGCGCTATAGCCTATCACACACTGCGTCTGAGTAGGTGAATGTAGCGCTATAGCCTATCACACACTGCGTCTGAGTAGGTGAATGTAGCGCTATAGCCTATCACACACTGCGTCTGAGTAGGTGAATGTAGCGCTATAGTCTATCACACACTGCGTCTGAGTAGGTGAATGTAGCGCTATAGCCCATCACACACTGCGTCTGAGTAGGTGAATGTAGCGCTATAGCCTATCACACACTGCGTCTGAGTAGGTGAATGTAGCGCTATAGCCTATCACACACTGCGTCTGAGTAGGTGAATGTAGCGCTATAGCCTATCACACTGCGTCTGAGTAGGTGAATGTAGCGCTATAGCCTATCACACACTGCGTCTGAGTGGGTGAATGTAGCGCTATAGCCTATCACACACTGCGTCTGAGTAGGTGAATGTAGCGCTATAGCCTATCACACACTGCGTCTGAGTAGGTGAATGTAGCGCTATAGCCTATCACACACTGCGTCTGAGTAGGTGAATGTAGCGCTATAGCCTATCACACACTGCGTCTGAGTAGGTGAATGTAGCGCTATAGCCTATCACACACTGCGTCTGAGTAGGTGAATGTAGCGCCCTTTTGTAGTTAGTGTTTTTCTGCATAGTATGTGACTAGTACTAGCGCTGTCTGTCTGTATGATATTTCTAATCTATCAGCCTATGCATTTCCCTCTCCTCTCACTATAATCCTATCATACCGGTATATTCAGGGTCTACTATACTTCACTTTTACTTATAAATGTGAAGGCTGTCACATACTGTTTGGTTGCTCTCTACACTGTACCATATTCTGTGCTGTGCTCTCCTGCAGCTTGTTTAAATGGGGATGCAGTCAGGAAGCCTTCCCGACTGTCAAATCCCGGCAAGGCACTAGTGACAGGCGCCAAAATCTCGACGCCTGTCATTCATAGTTACCTACTTTCAACAATCTCTTCCCGGGAGAAGCCCGGGTAAGAGAAGCAGCAGGGGGGTGATGGGGGCGGGGCCTAACGGTTCACGTCATTAAGCCCCTCCCCCCTCACGGCAAAACTGCCACGATTGGGTAAAATATACATAGGGGGCGGGGCCTAATGCTGTGATTCATGCAGAATCACATCCTAAGCCCCGCCCCCTTCACGGAGACCCGCGATTGCCGCGGTTATTCTCCTCATTCTGCCCACTTCACTAGGAAGTGGGCAGAATGCGGGAGAAATGCCTACCCTTCCGGGGGTGCGGGGGGTTACCTGAAAAATCGGGAGCCTCCCGCGACAACCGGGAGGGTAGGCATGTATGCTGTCATTAGAGCTACGCCGGGAGCCCGACACACGGCATACCGATCAAAGGTAAGCCAGGCGCTGGGTGCGGACAGATCTATCCTTCAAATAGAAGACGATGAGCCTGCCCCCAAATCAAAGCACCCACTACTTAAACAACAAAAAAATGGCTTCAGCAGAGTTTCCTCTCTCTGATCATCTAGCCCAACACATGGCAGCAGTTTGGCAGATGATGGTAAGAGGTTTCAGCTCCAAAAACGCCTGACCTATTGTTACCCTTTTCCTGCAGCTCATTGCGCAAAACGGGAGGCTCCTCCAGCAGCAGATTCCCATATTACGCGATTGATTAAAAGCTCCACATTACCTATCCCTACAGCTTCCTCATTAAAGGACCCTACAGATAGAAAGATTGAAACTGGCCTTAAATCTGTGTATTCCCTTTCAGGAGCCATTGCTCGCCAAACCATGGCTATTTCCTGGGTGTCGAAAGCAATTGAGAGCTGGGCAGATGCTCTAGAAGAGTCTTTCTCCCTAGAGGCCTCTAGGGATCAGATGTCTTATATAGCTCACATAAGAGATGCAGCTTCCTATATCAGAGAAACGACCTTGGATGCTAGTCTCCTGGCCTCTAGAGCATCGGCTACGTCAGTGTCTGCCCTCCGCACTCTTTGGCTATTGTCATGGAAGGTGGATTCAGACTCTAAGAAGGACTTAGAATCATTACCTTACACTGGTGAGATCCTGTTTGGCCATGATTTAGACAAGATTGTAGCCACTTTGGAAGCATCAAAAACTGCTTTTCTGCCCTCAGCAACTACTGGAAAGCCTCGGACAACGTCCTTCAGGTCCTTTCGTCCCTAGGGAAACCTAAGGGCCAGTCCTCCGCAATCGGCTTCCACAAGGACCGCCAAGCCCAGGACCAAGCAGACCTGGGCCACCCAATGTCCTGCTTCCAAATCTGAGGACAAACCTTCAGCCTGACAGGGCGGGTCTCCCCCTGGGGGACCCCAGAGTAGGAGGCCGACTTCTTCAATTTGCCCAGTGCTGACGTCAAACTACCACAGACGCTTGGGTACAAGAAGTGGTTTCTCATGGGTGCGCCCTATCATTCCTAAAACGGCCACCCCACCAGTTTTTCTACACAGGCCCTACATCAGACCAAAGCAGGGCCCTGCTTATCCAGAAAGCCATTCAGCCCTTGCTGCAAGCGAGGGTAATAGCCCCAGTTCCGCTATTGCAGCGAGGGAACGGTTATTATTCTACCCTGTTTCTGGTGCAGAAACCAAATGGGTCTTATCGGCCTATCCTCAAATCCCTGAACAAATTCATCAGGGTGCCCAGATTTCGGATGGAAACCCTGCACTCTATTGTACTAGCTATGGAGCCGGGGGACTTTATGGATATTCAGGATGCTTACCTACATGTACCTATAATGCCCTCTCATCAGCGATATCTCCGGTTTGCTGTACTACAGCAACATTTCCAATTTCAGGCTCTGCCCTTTGGACTTTCTACAGCTCCACTGGTCTTTACCAAAATGATGGCGGTCATGGCAGCCCACCTGCATTGTCACGGAGCCAGGCTGCTTCCATACCTGGATGACCTCTTGTTCTTGGCACACTCCCCAGAGGTTCTCCAGTGCCATCTTCGGATAACCATCGCCTTCCTACAGAGACACGGCTGGTTAATCAACTGGAAAAAGTCCTCCCTGAACCCTTGACAAAGGAAGGTCCATCTGGGGGCTCTTTTGGATTCTCAAGCTCAGAGAATCTTCCTAACAACGGACAAAATCTCCACACTTCAACAACGAGTGCACAGATTACTCCGCAGTCACTGAGTCTCAGTTCACTCAGCAATGCAGATTCTGGGATCCATGGTATCCACCTTTGACATGGTGGAGTACGCTCAGTTCCATTCCAGGTCTCTGCAACACCTAATCCTCTCCAGATGGAACGGGTTGCCCGATCGGATTAGATCCCAGACAATGATTCTCTCTCCAAGGGTTTGTCTGTCCATCTCCTGGTTGTTGCAGACGTCCAACCTAACCAAGGGTCGCCCCTTTTGGATCCCGGAGTGGGTACTCCTTACAACGGTTGCTAGCCTCCGGGCTGGGGCACAGTGACTGGTCAACACTCCTTCTTGGGCCATTGGACATTGGTCGAGTCAACCCTGCTAATCAATGTAATGGAACTCCAAGCCATCTACAGAGCCCTCACTCTGGCTCAGGACATTCTTCAGGGCAAGCCTGTACAAGGGCAGCCCGACAACGCCACAGCAGTGGCATACATCAATCACCAAGGAGGGACTCGAAGTCGGTCAGAAATGGCAGAAGTGTCACACATTCTCGTATGGGCCGAAGGTCACCTCCCAGCCATCTCCATGGTGTTCATTTCGGGATTTCTCAACTGGGAAGCGGACTTCCTCAGCCGTCACGACTTGCATGCCGGGGAATGGTTCTCTCCACCCAGAGATCTTTCAATTCCTAGTGGACAAGTGGGGCCTGCCAGATGTGAACCTCATGGCTTCCCGAAACAATCACAAACTGCCAGTGTACAGGTCCAGAATAAGGGACGCCGAAGCAGCTTTCATAGACACCTTGTCGGTGAAGTGGACCAACCATCCGGCGTACGTATTCCATCCAGTCTCCCTGCTTCCTCAAGTCCTTTGGAAGTTCAAGCAAGACGAGGTACTGTCCTGCTGGTGGCTCCGGCCTGGCCCAGACTACATTGCTGATCTTCAGAGCCTCTCCATAGACGCTCCTCTCCTACTTCCTCAACGTCCGGACCTGTTTTCTCAAGGTCCATGTCTACATCCGGACCTGGCCCATCTGTCTTTGATGGTGTGACTCTTGAGACATCTCTCCTAAGGTCCAGAGTGTGACACACATACTTCCAGTGGTGTGCTACCAGAAGTTTTGACCCTCAAGTTTTTAGGGTCTCTAGAGTCCTAGCCTTCCTTCAAGCAGGATTGTACCTTGGACTTCTCCTGGCCTCGCTGAAAGTGCATGTCTCTGCTTTGTCCATCTGGTTCCAGCGCAGAATTGCTCCAATGTCGGATGTTCACACCTTCCTTCAGGATGTCCTCCGTATTCAACCTCCCTTTGTCCCTCCAGTGGTGCTGTGGGATTTGTCAGTGGTTCTCCAGGCCCTTCAGTGCCCTCCGTTTGAACCCCTGGAATCTGTGGAACTCAAGTGGCTCACAGCGAATACTCTTTCTTCTGGCTCTTGCGTCCGCCCATAGGGTGTCAGATTTAGGGGCACTTTCCTGTCGCTCCCCATTTCTGATCTTTCATCAGGACAGGGCTGCTCTTCGAACACGTCCTGACTTTCTTGCCAAGGTTGTTTCTCATTTCCATATTAATAAGGAAATCGTAGTCCTGGCCTTCCAATCACCGGTCCTCTCGGCAGGTGAGGCCTCCTTGGATATGGTCCATGCTCTCAGGATCTACGTGGACTGTACAAGTTCTCTTCGGAAAGTAAATTCCCTATTTGTCCTCTATGGATTCCACAAGAAGGGCTGGCCAGCAAATAAACAGACTCTGGCCAGGTGGTTTCGCATGACTATCTCACAGGCTTACACACAGACGTGCCTTCTTGTGCTTGCTACCGTCTCTGCTCATTCCACTCGCTCTGTGGGACCCTCGTGGGCAGCTCGCCGTGCCGCCTCAGCTGAACAGCTTTGTAAGGCGGCCACGTGGTCTTCTGTCCACAGCTTTCTGAGGTTCTATGCCTTCTATACATTTGACTCTCAGGATGCTTCATTTGGACGCAGGATACTCCTCTCAGCTCAGGAGTGTCCCCACCCTTGAATACATTCCCATGGTTTCCCTGTGGAGCCCTATGGACCCTGAAGAAGAAAATGAGAGTTATGGTAAAACTTACCTTTGTTAACTCTCTTTCTTCGAAGACCATAGGGTCCACAGGGCGCCCGCCCTGACGCCCCTGGCTTCTCTGGGTTGGGTTTCCTGGTCACCGGTTTCCTGTCTCTTTGATGTGAGAGTGAGATTCCTCTGTGTACCAGTCTTCCTTCTCTCCTCTCCTCCTATTGCCTTAGGCTTGTTAACAAACTGGCTCAGGGGCGAGGTTTAGGGGGGAAGGACCGTTGCATCCTGGCAGTTGAAAGCTTAACTGTTTGGTGTCCAGTCCTTATCCACCACCTACATCCCTGTGGACCCTATGGACTTCAAAGAGAGGTAACAAAGGTAAGTTTTACCATAACTCTCATTTTCTTCCTTCCTCCCTCCTGTCTATGCTGTTACCTCCTCTCCCTCACTCTGTGTTATTCTCTGCTCCCCAGAGTGGATGCTGTTATCCCCCCTCTCCCCACCAAATGCTGTTCTCTGCCCCCACCCAGTTTACGGTAATCTCTGCCTGTCACAATCATCTATCAAATACCCCCCCCCCCCCCCCCAAACACACACACACTCATCATACATGTAACCACAGCCTAGCTGGAAGAAGACACACGTATGACTACAGGATTAAGTATAAATGGTGCCTGAGCTCCCTGACCTAAGTTATATCTGTGTAATATATCATATCAGCGTGTTACATTATAGCGAGGCATTACGTCACAGCAGCATATTACGTTATAAGTGCGATGCCTTTAATCAGTGCTATAGCCGTGCGTGCCTTTATAACACAAGTCACATTATACTGGTGCATTATATGTTACCTTTAGCAGTGTGATACGGCTCATTGTTACACCGTGCAACGTAATAATGGACAACGTGAGGATATTAGGAAACGGTAGAGGTTACCGACACAGCGATATCTGGCTGAGGCTCAGCGCAAGTCCAGCTTTGGCGTAGATCTGTGTGGTACAGAGCTCCATAGATGGCAGTATTAGGCCATCGCAGGTGGAGCGGCCGCGTGGTTTACACTGCGCATGCTTCTGAAGTGAATGAGCGCATCTCACCCAATCTAGGGGCGCACTTGCGGCTAAATGGACATAACATGGTTTGCAACAGGGCGGTCGCATGTTAAATAAGTGCAAGTGCGACATGTGTAGTCGGAACTGCGGAACATCAGAGGTGAGCGCACACAGAAATCTGGATTATTCCAGGCAGATATTTTGCACAAGGTATACGGCTTGCGCCAATGCGCGCTGATAATGATGACGGCTACTTTTACAAGCGGATGGATAGAGGCGATGCGACCACATAGATGCAGCCGAAACTGAGTACAGGCGGAGATTCGCATTTATGTCCAAGCACGCAATCAGCCCCTAAATGTTTTACTTGTTACTTATATTCCTGAATTCAGCGGCGAGACCCCCCCTCCCCCCCCCCCCAGCTCTACTCGTTATTAGGGGAATTTCCCATTAACCCCTGTGGTAGACAGATGTGTACGAAACCCTCACTCTGTGTCTCCGCCTCCTGCGCAGGGGAAATACCGCAGAGCATCAGGAAGAGAGTGAAGTTTATCCGGGTGGAGAAGGAGGAATTTGCCACCATAATTTTGAACTGCGAGGAAAACACGGCTTGCGCTGTATCTGGTGACGGCACCGAGGTCCTGGCAAAACTGCAGGGAGCTTATCTGGTGAGAGCACATAGATTGCCAGCTCAGTTGGCAACTGACAGACATGTATTATAGTTTATGAAAAATAAAGATTTATATATATACAGTATGTCTCCATGTGTACCTGAGCAAATGTATGTTCCCTCCCTGTGCTGATGTCTGTGATCAGGTGTACCCCCCAAACTCCGGCTGCCTGTCTATTAGCCACGATGGTCGCGCAGTCTACTCCCCGAGGCCAAGCTACGCTGACCAGCCGTCCCATAGAGAGGAAGATCTGCTCCCAGCAAGTTACATCATGTCTCACACACACAATGTCATCTGTGAGGTGCTGGATCCAGAGGGGAACCTCTTCCAGGTAACTGCGTCCTGCAGGTCATCCCGCCCCCTCTGAGATCTTCCTCCAGAAAGCTGTAGAATGACAGATGTTGTCCCTGTAGGTGATGGCGGACGGGAGCACATCGGTGGTGATTTTTGGCGGCGACGCCTGTGAGGAGGAGGAGTCAGAAGAGAGAGAGAAAACATCGGATACCAGCGCACAGCGCCCCCCTGAGGAGTACGATTTACACGCACCCAGGTACAGTAAGGCCGGCTACATTCTCGCCCATCTCGTGGTTATTCTGTTGTGACCATTTATCCCTTACCAGCCGGTGACCTCTCTGCACAGGTTCTTCATCGTCAATGCTGATGGCTCCGGGAGCGAGCTCCTGCGCAATCGGGAAGCGGAGGATTATCTGGCTGGCTGCTACTGTGACTCGGCGACTGCAGTTCTGCGGGAGCCAACTCAGGAGCTGCCAGGTGAGAATGTCCCATCTCTGACAGATAGGATCTAGTGTCCGACTCGTATCTCTCTGTACGGGATTAGTACAGTCACCGGGCTCGGGTCACTGCACCTGAGGCACTTATACCATTTAACGCACAAATGTAAAGATTACGCTGCAATGTGGGGGCTCAGGAATATGTCATCAGTAACAAAAATCGCCGTACTGTCCACGCTGTGCCCAAGAGTCCCCAGGTCATAGGTACAGAGTCATTAACCAGAATCCATAACAAAGATATAACATGTAGACCATCTCTGCTATTATCCCAGGGGTACAGAGCATTAGTGTTCTCCAGCCCGTCTCTGAGATCTCCCCATGGATAATGACGAAATCGATGAACGACATTGTGCCCCCCAACCTTCTCTCCAGAAGCTGGAACACCTTTCCCTCTGTTGAGGTATGTGTACTGGTAAGAATTAGTAACCTCTTCGCATAGGCTTGCAATCTAACAGGACCAGATCATTGTTTCATCATTGTTAATGCTTATGTAATGTTTGCTCTCAGAGAAAAACTCCAGGGCCGCCTCTAGGCATTGGGGTGTGGAAAGGTCTCCAGATTGGTTCCCGGGAAGTGAACACAGTTCGGCCACCAGTTCTGAAATGCCCCAATGTACTTAAGATCCGTCAGCTACACCTCTATGAACCCGTTACTAAGGAGGTGCGAGAAAAGCTGGAGCGATCACTGAAGGTATGTTACAGAGTGGGTGGCAATCTGATAATGGAACCAAACCACAGAGAGAGAACATGGACTAAGCAGTTACAATAATATCCTGCTCTGCTGTATCACCAGGAATATATTGATAAAGTTCTGAAGAAGGAGAAAGAATCACAAGAAATGGACATCAAAGAACCCAGAACCGTGGAGGAGAAGGAACATGCAGCTGACCTACTGAAGCTGGTCCTGGTAAGGAACTTCTTGTATGGCTTGCCAAGGGATGGATCACTGCATTGGCCACAAGTTGTGGAAGAGATAGGGGATATAGAGGAGAGAAATGTGTCTTCTTCTAGGAATGCCAGCTGGATGCAGGGTTGTACTGGTCTGAAGATGTAGAGGAGAAGATACATCTGAAGCCAACGCTGGTGAGAAGTTCCTTGTAGTGTTAGTTAAGGGTGGAGAGTTGTTTTAGATACAACTTGTGGAGTAGGGACATCAGACTGACCTTCTCTAAATTGGTATTCTCCATGCATAGTGAAGAAGGAGGGGCAGGTGGAGAATGTATATATGGCTGACCTTCTCTATGCTGGTATTGTCCATGCATGGGGAAGAAGGAGGGGCAGGTGGAGAATGTATATATGGCTGACCTTCTCTAAGCTGGTATTGTCCATGCATGGGGAAGAAGGAGGGACAGGTGGATAATGTATATATGGTTGACCTTCTCTATGCTGGTATTTTCCATGTATGGGGAAGAAGGAGGGACAGGTGGAGAATGTATATATGGCTGACCTTCTCTAAGCTGGTATTGTCCATGCATGGGGAAGAAGAAGGGGCAGGTGGAGAATGTATATATGGCTGACCTACTCTAAGCTGGTATTGTCCATGCATGGGGAAGGAGGGACAGGTGGAGAATGTATATATGGTTGACCTTCTCTATGCCTTATTGTCCATGCATGGGGAAGAAGGAGGGGCATGTGGAGAATGTATATATGGCTGACCTTCTCTAAGCTGGTATTGCCCGTGCATGGGGAAGAAGGAGAGACAGGTGGAGAGCATATATATGGCTGACATTCTCTAAGCTGGTATTGTCCATGCATGGTGAAGAAGGAGGGGCAGGTGGAGATTGTATATATGGCTGACCTTCTCTAAGCTGGTATTGTCCATGCATGGGGAAGAAGGATGGACAGGGTAGAACGTATATATGGCTGACCTTCTCTAAGCTGGTATTGTCCATGCATGGGGAAGAAGGATGGACAGGGTAGAACGTATATATGGCTGACCTTCTCTAAGCTGGTATTGTCCATGCATGGGGAAGAAGGAGGGGCAGGTGGAGAATGTATATATGGCTGACCTTCTCTATTCTGGTCACCGTGGGATGTTCCATGTATGGTTGTCGAGTTGTATTGTCCATGCATGGGAATGAATGATGGACACATGGAGATTGGACATGAATGGCCTTCTCAGCCGGTGGTGAGGAGTTTATATCGGCTTAGCCAGAGGTTGGAGGGTTGTGTTAGCCTCGTGTGGTGAAGGAGAAGTGATATATATGGCTGAGATAAGCCTCAGCAGGAGTGATGTATTGGTCACAAGTGGTCACTATTTGTCACATCTGTTAAATGAAAACAATGCTAATTTTATGTTATTAGAGGCTGGTATTAAATGACGGCCAGGTGACATATTAGGAAGGAGGGGGACGGTGTGGTTCATTGATGGAGACTCATGAGAGGGATGGTGTACGGGGGTATCACAGGGCACATAGGGGTTTATGTATCAAGCAACGAAAAACATGGGGAAGTGATCAGTGCAGAAGTTGCCCATAGCAACCAATCAGCTCCTACCTATTATTTTATAGACTGTACTTGATAAATGATACAGAGACGTCGCAGGGTGTAACAGAAACGTCCTGGGGTGTAACAGAGACGTTGCGGGGTGTAAGAGAGACGTCACGGGGTGTAACAGAGACGTCGCTGGGTGTAACAGAGACCTCACAGGGTGTAAGAGAGACGTCACAGGGTGTAAGAGAGACGCGTCACAGGGTGTAAGAGAGACGCGTCACAGGGTGTAAGAGAGACGCGTCACAGGGTGTAAGAGAGACGCGTCACAGGGTGTAAGAGAGACCTCACAGGGTGTAAGAGAGACGTCACAGGGTGTAAGAGAGACATCACAGGGTGTAATATAAATGTCTGTACGGCACAGATAAAGGTTCTGCCTTCGGTCACTATACTATACATGACCCCTCCCTCTAACATTCATATTTATATCACATGACTGGATGTTGTTCCTCCCACAGTCGCTGACCGACTCCCATGATTTGTCTCACTCCTCCGGCCTGGAGCGGATACGAGGTAACAACTTCTCTCATTCTCTGTTATATTCTGTACATTTCTATGGACAACTACAATGTGTCACATAACACAGTACAATGTATCAGACAATATAATATAATGCACAACAAAATACATTACAGTGCGTCACACATTATATAACAATGCGATCGTGTAACGGGGATTAGGGAGGGTGAGGGGAGACACCACTCCGGGACCCCAACACCTATGTAACTTTCCTGGGGGTGGAATATCTGTCCTATGGCGCTTCAGTAATTATTATTATTGCTATCATTTATTTATATGGCGCCACAAGTGCTCCGCAGCGTCTTACACAGTACATAAATAGGTGACCAGTGACTTACAGTACAGCACAATACAGGACAAGGACATGGATAATATACATTGCTACATTAGCGACCATAACACCCAGATAAGCAGCCAAGTGTTAGGTGCCCTAGTGGGGGGTAAGAAGTAGATGAAAGTAAATTAAGGAGAAGCACAAGAGGGATGAGGGCCCTGCTCCTAAGAGCTTACATTCTAAAGGGGAGGGGCAGACAAACAGGGGTGACACAGATGGGGAAGACAGGGAGAAGGGAGCATGTATTCACATTTCAGCCTAATTGTGGAAGGGCTGGGTATACAGGGAATGATGGGGCACGTCACCTGCAGGTGAAGGGGACATGATTTCCAGGCTGCTGCAGAACTACAAGTCCCACAATGTCCTGCATCCACATTACCCGGCTTATATGGGGGGGTGAATGATTACCATGAGACAGATTTACATCGCAGTTTTTTAATTGTACGTGTCATTCCCAGGTGACATCGCCAGTCTGTATGAGAGCGCAGTCTCTCCACCACCACCGCCTCCCCCACCAATGGCGGAACGTGCGCGGAGCATACAGGACTGGGAGAAGCTCAGGTACAGAGGAAAACGCTTACACCTTATACAGGCACCGAGTCACATGTAGCGCAGTTACCCATCTTTATAGCGGATGTACATGTCTGTAGGAGCATGTTTCTGCTAAACGCGTCAGTACATGCACGTGGTGCGCATTTCTCCATGTGAGTGCAGTAGGCCTCATTCTGCGTTCCCTTGTGACATGGAAATAAGTAAGGTCTCAGCATCATACAGTATTTGCGCCATTCCAAGCCGATGACCAGGCTCTGTCACTCACACAAGTGGCCGGTGATCCAGTAACCGCTTCACACTGTGTCCACAGGCTGGAGTTCCAGGAGCAGAAGGAGCAGCTGGAGGCTATGAGGAACCACCACATCCCACCGTACTTCCAGTCAGAGATGGGGCTGGAATTCCTCAGGAATCAGGTAGGGTCTCGACGCCACGATCAGTGTCTCTTACCCAAACCAGTAGCAGTTCCAGATGGAGCCTTTATCCATCCCAGTAGCTTACTGGTGACATTGTGCTCTCGGGGGTCCTCCTACAATCAGGCATCCTAGGCGCCTGAGTACCATCTATTGTTACCAAAGGGACCAAATTACCCTAACTTGTTTTATGGGTTTATTCTTTTGGATAAAAGGACTGGTACAAAGAAGGCCTAAACTGGTACCTCACCTAGGGCCCCATGGGGTCTTGACCAGGCTCTGCTTACAGCTTCTGTAAATAGTTCCTGCTCTGTCTGTAGACCCCGGACATGGAACGCCTGTCCCAGCAGCTGCCCCCGATCCCCAGAGCCCAGGAAGAAGAGGAGGAGATGGAGCAGGAGCTGGCATTTAGCATCGAGGAAGAAGAATCAGGTGAGCTGCTTTGGGGCCTGACCTGCTCTGCACAGATAGCAATAAGACACCATCGGGAAGCCACCAGACGTGAGTCTGGCAGCACCAAACCACGTCTGTGACATCATAGGCTGAGCATGATGTCTACGCTCATCAATGTGGTCCGGATTGGGGCAAAAGCGTTGATACTACAGGTTGAGTCTCCCATATCCAAAGTGCTTGGGACCAGGGGTATTTTGGATATCGGAATATTCCGTATTTTGGAATATTTGCATACTATAATGAAATATCTTGGGTATGGGACCCAAATCTAAACACAGAATGCATTTATGTTCTATATACACCTTATACACATAGCCTGCAGGTCATTTTATACAATATTTTTAATAATATTGAGCATCATAAAACGTTTGTGTACATACATGAAATTCATTTATGTTCATATACACCTTATACACACAACCTGAAGGTTATTGTATACTGTATTGTTTGTGTACATTGAACCATCAGAAAGCAAAGGTTTCACTTTCTCAGTCATACTAAAAATATTCCGTAATTCGGAATATTCCGTATTTCGGAATATTTGGATATGGGAGACTCAACCTGTATTACCATATATCCAGGAAGCACCCTACACATTGCGCAGCGCTGTACAATAGGTAGCGATAGAGCCGTACACCCTGAGAGAGAGCGCGAGACGGCTCTGGGAATTAGAGTTTACAATCTAAAGAAGTTACAAGGGAGAGAACATGAGGTTGAGTGGCTGACACGTTATCAGGTTACCCACATTACCCATAATCCCCTGGGGGGTGGTGTGAATGCTTTGTGAAGATCCTGCTTGTGCTGGACAATGCTGGTTGTTAGATGTCAGCATGTGAATCGCTTCTTACTGGTCCTGTATAATGGCTCTCTTCTATCGACACAGCACCAGCCGACTCCTGGAACGCAGGCGCCCAGGATAAAGCCACGCAGAGGAGCAGGTCACCAGATCCAGGTAAATATGATTGCTGAGTTGATCTCAAGAGGCTGCACTCACTGACTGTCTCATAGGTAATCAGTCTTTATACGACCACTACACATGGGGGTCTCATGATTCCCAGTGACCTCATTATTGGGATCAGACCCCCTTACATGCACTGTTCCGTGTTACAGGAACATTAGTACATACGGTCAGCAGGACCAAAGCGCAGCTCAATCACACAACACATGAGCGATGGTTATGTGAGGAGGACACCGGCCATGATGGTCTCTCGCTCATGTCTTATTGGCCGCAATGCACCATATGTTTAGCTGCAGTCACTCATATACCATTCCCTGGACTACGAGGTTGCTGGAGGATACACCATGCCTATACCTGGCTCATGTCCCCCATCCCTGGCGTGTCGGACAGTCCGGGCAGGACTACGCAGGAGAGAGGACTGGTCCCAATAGGATGTTTAGTCACATAAGGAATAAGTCTAATCATAGCGATAATCAGGATTTAATGGAAAAATAAATCCTTGTTTGAACAGAAGAGTAGATGGTGCTTGTAGTGAGCCTAATGTCTGCCTTCCCCTGTCTCGGGAGTTGAAGCCCACGTCCTTCTCTCCACCCTCCCACCTCGGCCGGACCACTGATAACTGCTACCACATCACCTACCTGCTCAATGTATCCCTCTGCTGCCAAATGTGCATACCCCATTCCTCAGAATCCCTCCATTCACCCTACCTCTCTCTAACGACTGCCCCATCTCTCTTCTCCTTTACGTACCTAAAATCCTTGAGCTCAACCCTCCTTGACCCTCTCCAATCCATCTACTGACCTCTCCATTCAACTGAAGCTGCCTTCGCCAGAGTCCCCGACAACCTCCTCTCTGCCAAATCCAAGGGTCACTTCTCTAGTCTCATGGCAGCGTCCATCCCGTCTCCTGCATATCCCCCACTGTATTAGCCTCTGTGACACACGGCTCTTATGGTTCACCTTCTACTTTCCCAGCCAGTCCTCCTCTGTCTTCTGTCCCTCGTCCACCCCCTCTTCTTCCCATCAGTATTACCCAGGGTTCTATCCTTGGCCCCCTTCTCTTCTCTCTCTACACCTCTTCCCAACACTGAGCTCATCCGCTCCTTCGGCCTCCGATATCACCTGTACACTGATGACAGCCAAGGTTACCACTTCTCCTCTGACTTTCCCCTCCTTTCCCCCATCTCCTTTTGAATATACCACAGATTCCTAATACCCATATTCCCATCTCACACCACCTCAGTCTGTTCTTCCATCTGCTGTCTGCCTGATTTCCCTCTATCGTCGCTCTGTCTCTGCCAGCCCCTGGCGCTATGTACCATTCAGAACCGAGCTTAGATTCCTCTCACCATTGTTCTCCCCCCAACACCTCCAGCCTCATTCCTGTACACACGGCCTCCTGCTCACTTTGTCCTGCTGATGACTGCAGCCTCTCCTCCCCCCATGTGTAATCAGACTATAAACATGCCCTCAAAACTCAACATTTACCCCTACTACCCCTCCCCCTGAGTGTCCAGCCTCTGTGCTACCATGCTGCCCTCTCTATGGGCCGTATTCAGTTATAAGCAAAAAGCCGTTTCCCGCGGAAAAGTATCACCGATCGCTGCTTTTCGCGTGGTCGGAACTTATCTCCAAATTCAATTCCAGGCGGTTTTCGCCAACGCGGAAAGTCAGTGCTGTGTAATAGGCGAAAAGGATTCGTATAACAATAGCAGGAAAAGAGAAGTGCAAAATTTTTATTTTGGGGTGCAAAGGTGGGGAAACCACTCAGAACCCTTGGGACAGCCCGCCCCCCCCCCAAAGGACAACTGTGTCAAGAAATCTGCAAAAAAAGCTCCCATTTTCATGTACCCCAAATGTGACAGGACTACTTATTTACCCCCCAAAATACTGCTTAATGCCATTCTCACCACTTTTACTAGGACGCTAATAACAAGGATTTTAAACGACTTCAGTTCCCCAATCAGCTTTATTAGGGCTATTACAACACTTCTACATTCATCCCCAATGTCCGTGCATCTTTTTGGGGGTTCAGACTGATTTCCCCAATTCTGACAGCAACGCTTCGCCTGTTTTACATTCGCCATTTTCGCCGGGTTAGTAATTGAATAGGGCAAAAAGCGGGGACACGCACGATAAGTTTACGCGTCCAAATCACGCGATGTAGGCGAAAAGCTGGGTAGCCGGAATTTTTGGGCTGAGGCGAAACTAATTGAATACGGCCCTATGTGTCCACTCACACCCCCTGTAGAATGTAAGCTCCTGGGAGCAGGGTCCTCTCTCCCTCTGTGCTCTGTAATGATGAACGATCGCCGTTTTGCTGTACGTTTCTTCCTCTTTGCGTGGCGCTGCAGAAGCCTTGTAGCGCCATATAATAGTTGATGATAATAATAACAGCCCCCAGCAGATCTGTCTGTAAGATAAGGATCAGACATCACCTGAGCAGCAGTTCTGTCCTGAGACGCAGATAAGGGACGTGGATCAAACGCATCTTACGTAGACGCCGCCTCTGCGCTGGTTATAATGTGACGTCTTCATTCCTGCAGCTGAGAGCTTCATGTGGCCAGAAATTACCTCAGCACAAAGACCTCGTCCCCGGAGCCACAGCCTGGACGTAGATGTGACCGGACAGCCCCGGAGAGAGAAGGTGAAGCTGCCGGTGTCCGTCCTCAGCGGGAAGCCTGCGTCTGTGCCCAACGCCAAGGTAAATCCGCAACCGCAGTCTGCGTAATGCTCTGGTGTATTTCCTACAAATGTGACTCTGGGCTAGATGTACTAAGAGATAAAGTGGACGGAAATAAAGTACCAACCAATCAGCTCCTTACTGTCATTTTTTAAACAGTTTGTAAAGTGACAGTTAGGAGCTGATCGGTTGGTACTTTATCCCCATCCACTTTATCTGTCTCCAAGACTTTGTCTCTCTTGATACATAGACCCCCCCTGTACTATGGGGGGATATGATTGGCTAGAGGATTATGTAACCAGCATGGAGGGTCCATGACGTCTTAGTTTGGTTCTGACATATCTCCCACCTCCTTCTTTTGCTCCCCGTCTGTCTCTGGGAACCGCCGGTCCAGTTTGCAGCAGTGGAAGATCCGGTGAGACGCAGAGTCGTCACAGCCTCAACCTCGGTTACCGCAAACGGTGCAGTGAAACGAGCTCCGCGCGGATTCCATCTCACCCCGGCAGCGCTGCAGTTTGGCGTCCTGAGAGAGGGGTACACATACGCCATGGCGGTCACAGTAAAGAACATCGGAGTGGATTTCTGCAGGTAACACTACAAATTGCGCCATGTTACCGTGAGCGAGGAATCTGCGTGCGGTGGGAGTGTAATCCCACCTGTCAGTAGCGCAATCTCAGACTATGTACCAAATGACGCTAATTAGCATATGAGGAGGGGTACCCTGTACTCCAGATACACCGGGGGCATTAACACCTCTTGGTATGCAGTCGGGAAACCGGCTGCCTTAATACCGACAGCCGGCTTCCCGACTGCTTTATCGCGGCGTGGGTTAAATGACCGGCGTCTATATCTAAACACCTGTGATTTACCCAACGCCGGGAGACCGGCGCCTGGCATCCTGATCGAAGGGATGCCGGGAGGGTTAGGTTTAGGGCACCCGGAGGGGGGACTTAGGGTTAGGCACCCTCCCCCCCGGGAGGGTTAGGGTTAGGCTATGGGAGGGTTAGGCACTTGGGGAGGAGGTTAGGCATCCCTAAGGAGGGTTAGGTTAGTTTAGACTTACCTTATGGACGATCGGGATTTCCAGCGCTGTCGGGCTCCCGCTGCCAGGCTCTGCTGATCTGTCGGGCTACCGCTGCCAGGATTCCATACCGATTCCCACCTCTTTTGTGTTACGAGCAGTTATATATGTCAGTAACGTTACTGACACGTATTGCGCACGGCGATTCCCAGTTTTCTCATGGTGGTTCCTGGCAGTGAAAGGGTGCTCTGGGTGACGTACCCACCATACAAGCAGACAGGCACTTCTGGCTGGGCAGCAGCGGGTTAATCCTCCTCTTCCCGTATTGTGTAAGCGCGCTCTCTCTGGGGCGCCATTTGTACGATTTCCAGATGAAGAGAATTATGACAAGTTCTGATCTATAATAGAAGCTGAACGTAGTGGGAACCATTTCTCAGACACCAAACTCATCCATATACATGTGTTACTGATGCCCGCAGCCCTCTCCCATCCCGGCCGCCAAACCTCAGTCCTCTCACCGGCTGCCTGGGATTCATTACTGAGCTCAGTGTCCCAGAGAGACCCCGGCAGGCTGAGTGCAGCGGCTGAGCGCCCCCTGCTGGTCCTGCATAGGAGGAACCCACCACTCCAGGGCTCTCTGCTTTCCTAATGAATAAATCAGTGCTGCATAACGAGGGAAGGGGGGGGGGGGGTTCCTCACAGACTTAGACCCCCTGCAGATAGGAAGGAGGGGGGTCTCACAGACATAGACCCACTGCAGATAGGAACGAGGGGGGGGTCTCACAGACATTGACCCACTGCAAATAGGAACGAGGGAGGGTCTCACAGACATAGACCCACTGCAAATAGGAACGAGGGGGGGGTCTCACAGACATAGACCCACTGCAAATAGGAACGAGGGGGGGTCTCACAGACATAGACCCCCCTGCAGGTAGGAAGGAGAGTGACGGGATGTGATGCAACATTCAGAACAGTTTTCAGTATTTTTGAACAAGTTGTTTCCTGCTTAAAGGTTCTGTTTAACACGCTAACATCATGTGTAATGTATGTTCCTTCTGGCAGGTTCCGTGTGAAGCCCCCTCCTCCCAGCAGTGGACTGAGAGTCACTTACACTCCTGGGCCGGTAAGTGGCCGGCGAGATGGACACGACCATTCCCGAGGGTCACATATCGGTCTGTCTGCAGCGTTTGTCCGTGATCATCACTTACAAGGCTCTAATATATATATATATATATATATATATATATATATATACACACACATTATCATCCCACAGGGAGCCGCTACTAGCATTCACAGATGTGTATGTATGTATGTATGTATGTATGTATATATACTGATCAGTCATAACAATAAAACCACTGACAGGTGAAATGAAGAACAGATTATCCTGTTACAATGGCACCTGACAAGGGCTGGGATATATTAGGCAGCCAGCGATCACTCAGTTCTGGAAGTTGATGTTGGAAGCAGGTAATATGGGTGACTGTAAGGATCTGAGAGACTCTGACAAAGGCCAAATTGTGATGACTGTGTCAGGGCATCTCCAATACGGCCGGTCTTGTGTGGTGTTCTCGGTATGCAGTGGTTAGTACCCACCAAACGTGATCCAAGGGCGGAGAACCGGGGACCAGCGACAGGATTACAGGTGCCCAATGCTTGTTGCGTGTGGGGAGCGCAGGCTAGCCTCCTATCCCACAAAAGAGCTACTGTAGCACACACTGCTGGAAATGCTGGCTATGGCAGAAAGGTGTCAGATCACACCGGGCATCGCAGCTTGCTGGGTATGGGGCTGTGTAGCTGCGGAACGGTCACAGCGCCCATGCTGACCCCTGTCCATCGCCTACAATGGGCACATGAGCATCACAGCTGGAAGAACGTGGCCTGGTCTGATGGATCACGTTTTCTCTTACATCATGTGGACACCGGGTGCTTGTGCGTCATTTACCTGGGGAAGAGATGGCATCAGGATGCATTATGGGAAGACAAGGAGGCGGAGGCCGTGGGATGCTCTGCGCAATGTTCTGCTGGGAAACCATAGGTCCTGGACATGTACCACATACATGGCAACGGTATTCCCCGATGGCAGTGGCTTCTTTGAGTTTGCGCCCGGCCCCATGGCAAACATTGTTCATGACAATGTTCAAGGTGTTGACTTTGGATCGAGCAGGATGCTCCGGTCCTTCCCTCTATACCCCACCCACAGCCTGAGGGCAACTCAGTGTCGTTGGTGTCCGGCAGGAGCTGGATCACCGTTAGAACAGTGGGGCTGCTATAAGCACAAGCTTTATTTTTATGATTTATTTTTATTTAAAAAAAATGTTATTTAATTTTTTCCATCACCCCTCCGCAGCGCCGCGACTCCAGCCCTAGGCTCGGTACTCTCGGCGGGGCTCTGGGTGGACCTAGCTAGCAGGGCTCCACAGACCCCAAACTGCAGCTAGGACTCAAGGGGACAGGTAAGGCGGGGACCCGCGTCTATGCGCAGTCTTACCTCCGGTCTCAGGAGACAGACCTCCGGTCTCAGAGCTCCCTGTCCTCCCAGCTATGAGAATCTGAGTTATCATCTGGGGAGGCAGAAGAGGCAGGCCTCTCTCATTATGACCCCCCCTCAGGAGAGGAGGACCCCCCCTCTAAATTGAATATACCTGCACTTGTCAGAGCTGTAAAATGTATCCTTCAAATAGAAGAGACAGAGGGCCTGATTCAGAGCCGCTCGTTCGCTCCGAGCGATGTTCGCACATCTGCGCATGCATATGGGTTTTAGTACGCATGTGAGAACCAGTCAGTGCGGTCGAAAATCGTGTGCTCGCAAAATTGTGAGTGCCTGCTAATTTGAGTGACAGAATGAGGCGTTTGTGGGTGGTTACAAGGGAAGGTGCTTGAAAACGGGGAGTAGAGATCCGAACGCAGGCGTGCCAAATGGTCAAAACGGGCGTTTTAAGGGTGTGCATAATTAACAAAGCAGCGTCATCGACCACGTCACTTGGTTGTCTTTTAGCCTGAACTGCTCGCAGTGATAGCGGCAAGTAAATCCTACCACAAGCACTGCGAGCAGTTCATACGCCTTTCGATGTACTCGATTAATCAAATAGCGGAGATGACGTAGGATGCGAGCGGCCAGGGGACGTTTTTTCCAAAATAGTGAGCGCATGTTTCGTTCGCTCGTTCAGACATAGAGGCGTCAACAGACCGCAAAGAGCAAGCGCTTAATTTAAATAGCCGGCCCCTTTTTCTGAACGAGTGTCCGCAAATAGCGTCCAGCTCTGAATCAGGTCCAGAACCCGCTCCTAAAGCAAAAGAGCCACTATTTAAGTGACAGAAGGTAGTTTTCCCTGAGTTTCCTCATCTGACCAGCTGTCTGATCATATGAGTGATGCATGGAATATGCCCGGTAAAAGGTTTCAGCTGCCTAAGTGCTTGATTTCCTTTTACCCTCTTCAGGCTACTGATTGCACTAAATGGGAAGCTCCCCCAGCAGTGGATTTCCACATGACATGTTTGGTTAAGAACGCTACCTTACCTATCCATACTGCAACCTCCTTAAAGGAGACTATGGATAGAAGGATGGAAGCTTGCCTGAAGTCTATATACTCACTTACAGGAGCTATTACTCGTCCTGCCAGGGCGACGGCCTGGGTGGCAAAAGCCATTGAGAGTTGGGCAAAGGCCCTAGAAGATACATTTCCCTCTGATGCTTCGAGGGAACAGCTGTCCTACATATCTCACATTAGAGATGTAGCCTCCTATTTAGGAGAGGCAGCTTTGGATACTTGTCTCCTAGCTTCCAAGGCATCTGCTACTTCCGTGGTAGCCCGCCGTATTGTTTGGCTTTGTTCATGGAAAGCAGATTCAGACTCTAAAGGCTTTGGGGTCTTTGCCTTATTCTGGGGAGATCCTGTTTGGCCCAGAATTGGACAAGATTATGACTACCTTGGCAGCTTCCAAGACGGCATTCTTACCCTCTACATCTGCTACAAAGCCTAGGGAAAAGCTAAAGGTCAGTCTTTTTCACGGGAGTCGACATCCACTAAGGTTTCCAAGCCTAGGACCTAAAAGACCTGGGCTACAAGATGCCCACCTACCAAATCTGAGTAAAAGCCTTCAGCCTGATGGGGCGGGCCTCTCCCTAGGGGCTCCAGGATGGAAGGCCGACTTCTTCAGTTCGCCCAGTTCTGGCATCAGATCACCTCAGATGCCTGGGTATCCCACGGATACACTCTCTCATTCCTGAGGCGGCCCCTCCCAGCAGTTCTTTTGCACAGGACCTCCATTGGACCCAAGCAAACCCCTGCTCCTCCAGAAGGCCATTCAGTCCTTACTACTCTCGGGGGTAATAATTATGGTCCCCTAATCACAGAGAGGGAAAGGCTAATATTCTACCCTTTTCTTGTTTCAAAAGCCCAACGGGTCTCATCGGCCTATCCTCAACGTCAAGTCTCTGAACAAGTTTATCAGGGTGTCAAGGTTTTGTATGGAAACCATACGCTCTATTGTCCTGACTATGGAGCCTGGGGACTTTATGATGTCTCAGGACAGTCAGGGCGCTTACCTACATGGACCTATAGCGCCTTCTCCTCAGCAGTATATCCGGTTTGCTGTCCTACAGCAACATTACCAATTTCAAGCACTGCTTTTTGGGCTTTCTACTGCTCCTTGGGTCTTTACCAAGATCATGGCAGTTATGGCGGCCTATCTTCGTTGTCAGGGGATCAGACTGCTCCCATACTTGGACGATATCTTGCTTTTAGCAAGCTCCCCAGAAATTCTTCACTGCCATCTACGGTAACCATTGCCTTTCTACAAACGTATGATTGGCTGATCAACTGGAAAAAGTCTTCCCTGACCTCTTCTCAAAGAATGGTACATCTGGGAGCCTTCCTGGACTCTCAGGCTCAGATAATCTTCCTGACAGCAGACAAAATCTCTGTATTACAGCACTGAGTGCGCAGATTACTCCACAGTCTCCGAGTGTCAATTCACTCTGCAATGCAGACCTTGGGATCCATGGTGTCCACCTTCGACATAGTGGAGCTCGCTCAGTTTCACTCCAGGCCCCTACAACACCTGATCCTCTCCAGGTGGAATGGGCTGCCTCATCTGCTCAGATCCTGGACGATGGGCCTCTCTCCAGAGGTTAGCCTGTCCCTATCCTGGTGGCTACAGCCATCCCACCTAAACAAGGGTCGCCTCTTTTGGATCCCGGACTAGACACTTCTCACCATGGATGCAAGCCTTCGCAGGTGGGGGTACAGTGACCATCCAAGGACGCTGGATTCCAGCCGAGGCGATCTTACCAATCATCGCCCTGGAACTCTGAGCCATTTACAAAGCCCTCACTCTGGCTCAGGATATTCTTCAGGGCAAGCCAGTACAAGTACAGTCCAACAACGCCACGGCAGTGGCCTACCTCAATTACCAAGGAGGCACTCGAAGTTGGTCAGCAATGGCAGAAGTGTCCGCATTCTCATATGGGCCGAACGCCATCTTCCAGCCATCGCCGCAGTGTTCATCCCGGGGATTCTCAATTGGGAGGCGGATTTCCTTAGCTGTCACGACGTGCATGCAGGGGAGTGGTCTCTCAACCCAGAAGTCTTTCAGCTCCTGGTGGACAAATGGGGCCTAGCGGAAGTGGACCTCATGGCCTCATGACACAACCACAAGCTTCCGGTGTACAGGGCCAGGATGAGGGACTCGAAGCAGCCTTCTTGGACGCATTATCTTTGAAGTGGACCTTCCATTTGGCGCACCTCTTTACTCCAGTCTCCCTTCTGCCTCGAATTCTTTGGAAGTTCAAGCAATAAGGGGACATGGTCCTGTTGGTAGCTCTGGCTTGGCCCAGATGCCATTGGTACTCCGATCGTCAAAGTCTCTCCATAGACATTCCTTTACGACCAGACCTGTTGTCTCATGGTCCCTGTCTACATCCGGACCTGGCCAGTCTGTCTTTAATGGCTTGGCTCTTGAGACATCCCTCCTAAGAACTAAAGGGTTTTCTAGCGCTGTGGTACAGACTATGCTTAGAGAGCTAAACCGGTCTCAGCCAGGATTTATTATACTGGGTGTGGCATACATATTTCCAGTGGTATGCTACTAAAAACTGACTCTCAGGTTTTTAGGGTTCTAGAATCCTTGCCTTCAAGCTGGATTGGATCTCGGACTCCATCTAGCCTCGTCCCTGCTCTGTCCATCTGGATCCAGCACAGAATTGCTCCTCTACCGGATGTTCACACCTTCCTGCAAGTTGTTCTATGTATACAACCTCCCCTTGTACCTCTGTGGGAGTTGTCAGTGGTTCTCCATGCACTTCAGGAACCTCCATTCGAACCCCTGGATTCAGTAATGTCAAATGGTTCAATGTGAAGACTCTTTCTTCTGGCTATAGCATCTGCCCGTAGGGTATAGGATTTAGGGGAGCTTTCCTGTCGCTCCTCATTTCTAATCTTTCATCCCGACAGGGCTGTTCCTCGAACGTGCCCTGGCTTCCTTCCCAAGGTGGTCTCTCGTTTCCACCTCAATGAGGAAATTGTGGTTCCGGCCTTTCAATCACCAGACCTCTCAGCAGACGAGGCCTCTTTGGATGTGGTCTGTGCTCTAAGGATCGACGTGGACCGTACTAGTACCATCAGGAAATTGAACTCCCTTTGTCCTATATGGATTCCATAACAAGGGATGGCCATCTAACAAATACTCTGGCCAGATGGCTTTGCATGAATATCTCACAGGCTTACACGCAGACTGGCCTTCCTGTGCCAGATACAGTATCTGCTCATTCTACCCGCTCTTTGGGTCCCTCGTGGGCAGCCCGCCGTGGCGCCTCAGCTGAACTATGCAAGGCGGCCACCTGGCCTTCTGTCCACACCTTTTTTAGGTTCTATGCCTTTGATACATTTGCCTCTCAGGATGCTTCCTTTGGGCGCCGGGTTCTCCTTTCAGCTCAGGAGCGTTCCCGCTCTTGAACAACTGCTTTGGGACATCCCCATTGTCTCCCTGTAGAGCCCTATGGACCCTGAAGAAGAAAACAAGGGTAAGTTTTACCATAACTGTCCTTAACGCTTTCTTCTAAGTCTATAGGGTCCACAGGGCACCCGCCCTGACGCTCCTGGCTTCTATGGATTTCTTCTTCTGGTCACTTGTTTCCTTCTCTGTGTGAGAGTGTGATTCCGCAGTGTACCAGTCTTCCTTCTCTCCTTTCCTGCTCCTGCCTTGGCCTTGTTAACAAAACGGAGTTGCCTTCGGGCTGTGGGTGGGTAATAGGGGGAAGACTGGAGCATCCTGGGATTGAAAAGCTTTGCTGGTGGTGTCCAGTCCTCCAGGACCCACCTACACCCCATTGTCTCCCTGTGGACCCTATGGACTTCAAAGAGGGGTAACAAAGGTAAGTTTTCCCATAACTCTCATCATCTTCCTTCCCCCCTCTTGTCTATGCTGTTACCTCCTCTCCCTCACTCTGTGTTATTCTCTGCTTCCCAGAGTGGATGCTATTATCCCCCCTCTCCCCACCAAATGCTGTTCTCCGCCCCCAGCCAGTTTATGAGATAGATAGATATATATATATATATATCTATCTCACAGCAGAGATTTCCTTGCACACTGCAGACTTCCTGCCACGGATCACATGATGGAAGAACACTACAGAGAATGACTGATACCAGATAACAATAACTCAGCACCATGGCCGCTGTGAATACATGACCACACTACACAAGCTCTGTCTTGTAGAATCACAGATATTAGTGAACATTATTTGGATTTACCAGAATGTCCCCTTCCATGAGGTCCCCGGACTGGTCATGTATGAAGGATTGTCCTGTGTGATGGCATCTGTCGTGGCCAGGAGACAGTGGAGAACTAATTTGCTAAGACAGTTCCATCCCTGAGGGCAGGCCTGCTCTATGCCTGGATGTATATAATGCGTCTGCTGTAGGACTGATGTGATGATAGAATGTGGGGAAGATGAGCAGCCTCCTGTCCCTCTCTCCCACCCTCTGCTGGAGTAGTTACCCTGCGGGGCTCATACATGGATGATAAGTAGACATGTAAAATGTTCATACTGACAAATGACGACATGGTCATAATGTCAACACTTAAACTAAAATAACCCATAAAACATATCTTAATTTTTAGGATAAAATATGTAATAATAATATGTCCACAATTTGAATGTCGGCTTTTCATAGCGCCCCCGTTCCAGCTGTGCTCATTGTGTGATGGGGTAATACATAGAATTAGAGAGACGCCGTGATGTGGTCACCGATCGTCCTATCAACTTGGGATGTACAAAATGTTCAGTCATCAAGATATGAAGTTGAAAAAAAACACTGAGAACTGCAGTATTCAGTGACTAAGGGAAATCCTGGAAACATGTCCTGTGTGTGTGTGTGTGTGTGTATATATGTATATATATATATATATACATATATATGTCTCCAGCTAATGACTGCGGGCTAGGAAATGAGCGCCTCTCTCCCCCGTGTCCCTCCTGCAGGTAGCGGCCGGGATGCAGACCAGGCTGGGTGTGGAGATGTTTGCGTTGGCCATTGGTTTGGAGGGTGCGGAAGGGACCACAGAGTGTTCTCACTGTATAGAGATCCAGAGCGAGGTGGAGACGCTGTTCCTGCCGGTTACTGCAAATATCCTTCACTAAGGACTGACCCTGTACTTTATATCACTGTATCATCATTGTTCTGCTGCCTGTTATAAGATTGCTCCAAGGTTTCTATCCTTAACTCCGTCCCCACCAGTCCTAACCGAGGGGGTGTATGAGAGGAGCGAGGAGGATGAGCCCCCACGCAGATTGGCGCCCGGCGTTAAGCTGCTTAGCACATCCCCTAATGACAGACTGGAGCTTCTGCGCCCCAAAAAAACAACTGCAGGTTGGTTAATGGGAATATTATACTGGGGGGGAGGGGGGTGCGTAGTCCTGATAGGACAGGGGGTGACTGATAATGGGATTATACTGGGGGGGAGGGGGGTGCGTAGTCCTGATAGGACAGGGGGTGACTGATAATGGGATTATTATACTGGGGGGGAGGGGGGTGCGTAGTCCTGATAGGACAGGGGGTGACTGATAATGGGATTATTATACTGGGGGGGAGGGGGGTGCGTAGTCCTGATAGGACAGGGGGTGACTGATAATGGGATTATTATACTGGGGGGAAGGGGGGTGCGTAGTCCTGCTAGGACAGGGGGTGACTGATAATGGGATTATTATACTGGGGGGGAGGGGGGGTGTATAGTCCCTGCTAGGACAGGGGGTGACTGATAATGGGTCACAGTCCTACAGGAAGGTAAGAATGGAAATGAGTAATAAATCATTAATAAGAGCACAAAGCTATATAACTAAAGACCAGTCAATACATGTGATTAATTATCTAATAAACATCAACATAGAAAAACCACCACCATGTAGCTTTAAATGTTCTATATAAATGGACTTAGTAGGATTAATTCAGTTTGTGATTAATCCGAAAGGATATTTGATACCACAAAGTGGGACTTATCCAGGTGTATTGATCCATTAATAATATCCACATGTAGTTATAGTCCAAATAAAAGCCGCTAACGCGTTTCTCCATCTAATACATGAGGTTTCTTCAGAGGGACGGACACCGCTGCCCATTCTGACTACACAGTGTGTAATTATATAAATATATATATATATATATATATATATATATATATACACACACACACACACAACAGAAGCCTAGCACTCCAGATCCACAGTTCAACAATAGGGTGCCTTCCTCAAAAGTATACTTCCCCAAACAGTCCTTAATAAGAACCAGGCGGCACTCCAATGCACAGTGTAAAAAAATTGTATTCAATAGAAAATCAGAGACATACTTATCGGCGTTTCAAAGCTTCATTCACTGTGACATATCCTGAAGAAACGCCGATAAGTATGTCTCTGATTTTCTATTGAATACAATTTTTTCTACTTCAGGGTCCATAGAGGGTCCACAGGGTTGACCTTGGGGTATAGCTGGATCTGGATCCATGGGCACCACGCAGTTAAAGCTTTAGCTGCTCCCAGGAAGCACTTGGGTCCGTCCTCCTCTATACCCCGCCCCCGGCCACAGCACCTCAGTTTGAGTTGGTGCCCGGCCGGAGTCGGGTCACCTGCGCAGGGGGGCTGCTGGAGCAGCCCCCAAAAGCTTTCTATTTTTATTTTAAAAAAAAAAAAGAGCCTTAGATTTTTATTTTAAAACAGAGGCTCTAGTGTGGCAGCGACGGGCTGTCTATACAGACGCCCGCTCTCCTTCCCCGCTGGCGCCGCGACGCCAGTACTGCACTGGGGATCGCGGCGGGAGGCCAGAGTCCGTACTAGCCGGACTCTGGGTCCCTCCCTGGACTGCTGCCGGAGTCGCCGGGGACAAGGTAAGCCGCGAGTCGCCGATTAGCGGCGGCTCGCGGGTTTTGCCTGCAAATGCAGTCCTTTGCCCCCGGTCCTAGGGGACAGACCGGGGGCCGCTAGCGGTGGCGGCGGGCTCCCCCTCTGAGGAGGAATAACCCGTGGGACCACTAGACCACCAGGGATATATGGCAAGCGGGATGCCGGCAAGCCCTGGGGTTAATATGCTAGCCAGGGGAGGAAGCCTTCCCTGTCAGCGGCTCCTCCCCTCAGCTCAGCGCGCCTTTCAACACGGAGTCTGGCGTCGCTGAGCTGCAGATTCCTCGGCCACTCCTCCTCTGAGGTCTCCAGCGGCCATTTTCTCACAGTGGCAGCGCAGATCTTCAGGGAGCACGCGGACCGGTCCCCCTGTGTACCTCTCCCCTGATTAAGGACAGTGTACACAGCGCTATAGCCCTCCCAGACACTGAATCTGGGAGGTTGATTGTAGTGTAAAGGTGCAGTGAGTATATCTTCTGCATGGTATGTGACTTTTGCTAGTGCTGCCTGTCTGTGCTTATTTTCCGCTTACTGTCAGCTTATACCTGTCCCTTTACTTCTCCTACAAGCCCTACAGGTGTGTGGGGGAGGGGCGTTTCTACTGACCTCACTTATATACATCACGTATTTGTGAGGTCCGTCACATACAGTTGTGTGCTACACAGTGCCGTATTGTGGGCTGTTGTTTAGCACACCGGTGAGTGCGTTTTCTTCTGCCCTGTTGCCAGATATATTTTTTGACTATATATTCTGTCATGTCAGACGAGGAGGTTGAGCGCTCAGTGGCTCCGGTGTTGGCCTCCTGCGGAAGCTGTTCTGCAGGAGTGGATAGGGAGGATTTGTCACAGGATGGCCTGTGAAGTCGGTGCCAGGTGGCTCCTGGCCCATCCAGACCTTCTCTGGCGCAGGAACCACCGTGGGCGATGTTTTCTCAAGTGCTGGTGTCTATTGCGGACCGTCTGTCGGTCCCGACTGCTCTCCCTACTAGGGCGTTGCCCCAGCCGACCATCCCCCATTCCCCGGGTGTCCCGCAGTTATTGCGGAGTCCTCCTGGGTCTCAGTCGGTGGGTCCCTATGCGGGGTTGCCTATGTATATACAGGCTTCCCCTGTGCCACAGCAGCCTGTGGTACCTTTTCAGGCCCCTATGGTGACTCCTCCACCCTGGGTGGATGTGCTCTCCAACTCCGTGCAAAATTTGGCGGCCGCTTCCTCGGCTTTTCAGTCAATGTTGCAGACTGACATGCCTTCTAGGATTTCAAAACGCCCACTCATGACACGGGCTGCTCAGGTATCGGACTCAGAGGGTTCCTCAGATGATGGGGAGGTCCCTGATGACACTGACTCGGACGCCTCGGTCCAGGAAATGGATACCAAGTCGTCCATTAATGTGCGAGCACTAGTTAGGGCGGTGCGAGCTATTCTTCTTATAGAGGATGAGGCACCGGTTCCTAAGTCGAAGTTTCCTAGTTTCAAAAAAACTAAGGTGGCTTCTGCGGTGTTTCCCCTGTCGGATCAGTTGACGGATCATATGGCGGTAGCTTGGCAGGCGCCCAGTAAGAGATTCCTTCCTCAGAAGCGGTTGGCTTCTAATTACCCCTTCCCTGAGGCACATTGTAAAAAATGGGAAACTCCACCGGCGGTGGATTCCCATATCACCCGTTTAACTCGGGGCGCCACCTTACCATTACCGTCGATATCCTCGCTGAAGAATCCCACGGCCAGGAAAGTTGAGACTTGCTTAAAGTCTATTTACTCCCTCTCCGGGGCGGTGGCCCGACCATCCATGGCCATCTCCTGGGTGGCCAAGGCCATTGAGGGGTGGGCCAATGCATTGGAAGATACCTTCCCGGACGACGCTCCGGATGTCCAGCGGGCGTTGTTGGGACAAATGAGGGACGCTGCTTCTTACATTGGAGAAGCTTCTTTAGATGCTAGTCTGCTGACCTCGCGGGTATCGGCTGCAGCGGTGTCTGCCCGCCGATCCTTATGGTTGCGGTCCTGGAGAGCGGACTCTGATTCAAAGAAAGGTCTGGAGGCCTTACCTTTCAATGGGGAATTACTATTTGGTCCGGACTTGGACAAAATAGTGGACACCCTGGCTAAATCCAAGTCGGCCTTCCTCCCTTCGGCGGCACTGCCTGCTAAGGTTCGGAGTTCGGCTTTTCGTTCCTTTCGGGTTCAGGGTAAGGCGAAAGGTCAGTCCTTCCCGAGACAGTCTGCGAGTAAGACGGCCTCTAAACCCAAGAAGCAAGCCTGGAGTGCTCGGCGCCCTTCTTCCAAGCAGGAAGATAAACCTGCGGCCTGATGGGACGGGCCTCCCTCTGGGGGACCTCAGAGTGGGAGGCCGACTTCTTCTATTTGCCCAGTGCTGGCACAATACCACCACGGATGCCTGGGTTCGAGAAGTGGTCTCCCAGGGGTACGCCCTGTCTTTTCGGCACAGACCACCCCACCAGTTTTTCTGCACAAGTCCTTCTCAGGACAAGACCAAGGCGTTACAGGTTCAGGAGGCTATAGAGTCCTTGCTGAAAGCAGGGGTCATTGTTCCCGTTCCTCTATCACAACGAGGGACGGGGTATTATTCGTCTCTGTTTCTGGTGCAGAAATCCAATGGTTCTCATCGCCCTATCCTCAACTTGAAGTCTCTGAACAAATTCCTCAGAGTTCCCAAGTTCAGGATGGAAACGTTACGTTCCATCATTCTGGCGATGGAACCGGGGGATTACATGGTGTCCCTGGCCATCCAGGACGCCTACCTCCATGTTCCGATAGCATCTTCACACCAGCGGTATCTGAGGTTCGCTATCCTTCAACACCACTATCAGTTCCGGGCGCTACCCTTTGGTCTCTCCACGGCACCGAGGGTGTTCACGAAGATTATGGCAGTCATGGCCGCACATCTTCGGAACCAGAATGTACGGCTGCTGCCGTATCTGGACGACCTCCTGTTGCTGGCGAGCTCCCCGGAGGTACTGCTTCAACATCTCCACCTGACGATCGCTTGCCTGCAAGCACACAGGTGGTTGATAAATTGGGAAAAGTCCTCCCTGATTCCATCACAGCGGATGGTTCATTTGGGAGCCCTGCTGGATTCGCGTCAGCAAAGGATCTTCCTGACTCCGGAGAAGGTCGCCTCCCTACAGCTGCGGATACGCAGTTGCCTGAGCCGTTGCCGCCTGTCGGTCCATTCGGCTATGAGAGTTCTGGGGTCCATGGTGTCGACATTCGACATGGTGGAATTTGCCCAGTTCCATTCCCGGCCCCTGCAGGGGCTGATTCTATCAGAATGGAACTGGTTACCTCACCGGATCCGCTCTCAGGTGCTGGTGTTGTCTCCGGACGTTCGGCAATCTTTGGCTTGGTGGCTTCAGACAACTCATCTGGTCGAGGGGCGCCCATTTTGGATCCCGGACTGGGTCCTGCTCACGATGGATGCCAGTCTCCGGGGTTGGGGGGCAGTGACCGGCTCTTTGTCGCTTCAGGGTCGTTGGTCAGCGGAAGAAGCACTTCTCCCCATCAACATCCTGGAACTGCGGGCAGTATACAGGGCCCTGCAGTCGTCCGGCCCCGCTCTTCACGGAAGGGCGGTACAGGTGCAGTCCGACAACGCCACCACGGTGGCGTATATCAACCAAGGCGGAACTCGCAGTCAGGCAGCGATGTCGGAGGTGTCTCGTATCCTGACTTGGGCGGAGGGTCACATTCCAGCGATCTCGGCGGTCTTCATCCCCGGAGTCCTCAATTGGGAGGCGGACTTCCTCAGCCGTCACGACGTGCATCCCGGGGAATGGTCGCTTCACCCAGAGGTGTTTCAGCTACTCGTGGACAGGTGGGGCCTCCCGTCACAATCACAAGTTGCCCGTTTACGGGTCAAGGACAAGAGACGCAGGTGCAAGTCTGGTGGACGCGCTGTCGGTGAAATGGACGTTTCACCTGGCGTATCTGTTTCCTCCGATATCCCTGCTTCCTCGGGTTCTGCGGAAATTCAAGCAGGACGGCGGCATGCTCGTGCTGGTAGCTCCGGCGTGGCCCAGACGTCCTTGGTACTCCGATCTCAGGAGCCTCTCCATCGACGCTCCGTACCTTCTTCCTCAGCGTCGGGACCTGTTGTCTCAGGGGCCCTGCCTTTACCCGGATCTGGGTCGGCTGTCTTTGACGGCGTGGCTCTTGAGACAGCCGTCTTGAGGTCTCGGGGCTTCTCCAGTTCGGTTATTGGTACCATGCTCAGGGCACGCAAGCCTGCTTCAGCACGGATTTATCACAGAGTGTGGCACACTTACTTTCAGTGGTGTGAGTCCAGACATTATGATCCTCAGGTGTTCCGAGTTTCTAGGATCTTGGAATTTCTTCAGTCAGGATTGGATCTCGGCTTACGCCTTGCATCTCTGAAGGTTCATGTGTCCGCCTTGTCCGTGTGGTTTCAACGGCGGATTGCAATACTACCAGACGTTCACACCTTTTTTCCAAGGTGTTCTCAGGATCCAGCCTCCCTTTGTGCCTCCTGTGGCTCCTTGGCGGTGGTGCTACGGGTCCTGCAGGGTCCTCCGTTTGAGCCTCTTGAGGCGGAGGAGCTCAAGTGGCTGACATTTAAGACGGTTTTTCTCCTGGCAATTGCTTCGGCCAGGAGGGTGTCTGAATTGGGGGCGCTTTCCTGTCGCCCTCCTTTCCTGATTTTTCACCAGGACAGAGCGGTGCTCCGCACTCGTCCTGAGTTTTTGCCCAAAGTGCTCTCGAAGTTCCATATTAATCAGGAACTTGTTGTGCCAGCTTTTCAGTCCCCTGATCTTTCAGCTGGTGAGACTTCCTTAGATGTGGTCCGGGCGCTTAGAATTTATGTAGACCGGACGGCTTCGGTTAGGAAGTCTGATTCCTTGTTTATCCTCTTTGGTTTTCACAAGAGGGGTTGGCCTGCCAACAAAACAAGAGATATGGTAAGAACTTACCTTTGTTATCTCTGTTTCTACGAAGTCCATAGGGTCCACAGGGTGACCTTGGGGTATAGCTGGATCCTGGATCCTCGGGCACCACGGAGTTAAAGCTTTTAGCTGCTCCCAGGATGCACTTGGGTCCAACCTCCCCTATACCCCGCCCCCGAGCCACAGGCACCTCAGTTGGTAAGCAGCCCAGGCCGGAGGAGGAGACGAAACAGAGAGAAGGAAGACTGGAACACACAAGAACCATACTCACAGAAATGGGAGATGGAAAACCGGTGACCAGTCACAGAGCCCATATGAAGCCAGGTGCGTCAGGGCGGGTGCCCTGTGGACCCTATGGACTTCGTAGAAACAGAGATAACAAAGGTAAGTTCTTACCATATCTCTTGTTTTCTACTTCAGGGTCCATAGGGGTCCACAGGGTGACCTTGGGGATGTCCCAAAGCAGTCCAACTAAGGGCGGGGACGCTCCTGTGCTGATAGGAGAACCCGGCGCCCAAAGGATGCATCCTGAGAGGCAAAGGTGTCAAACGCATAGAACCTCAAAAAGGTCTGAATGGAAGACCAGGTGGCCGCCTTACAGAGCTGAACAGCAGAGGCGCCATGGCTAGCAGCCCAAGAAGGGCCCACGGACCGAGTGGAATGAGCCTTAACCGAGGCTGGAACAGGTAAACCCTCCTGCATATAAGCCTCAATAATAACAGAACGAAGCCAACGGGCTAGAGTCTGTTTGTTGGCAGGCCAACCCCTCTTGTGAAAACCAAAGAGGATAAACAAAGAATCCGACTTCCTCACAGAACTAGTCCGGTCCACATAAACCTGGAGTGCCCTTACAACGTCTAAGGAAGTCTCCCCAGCCGAAAGATCAGGTGACTGAAAGGCTGGTACAACAATTTCCTGATTAATGTGGAACCTGGAAACCACCTTAGGCAGGAAATCAGGACGAGTGCGAAGCACCGCTCTGTCCTGATGAAAAATCAGAAAAGGGGGACGACAAGAAAGCGCCCCCAAATCTGAAACCCTCCTGGCAGAAGCAATTGCCAAGAGGAAAACAGTTTTAAAAGTTAGCCACTTGAGCTCCACTGACTCCAAGGGCTCAAAAGGAGGACCCTGTAAGGCCCTAAGAACCACCGCCAAATCCCACGGGGCCACAGGTGGCACAAAGGGAGGCTGGATTCTCAAAACACCCTGGAAAAAGGTGTGTACGTCCGGCATAGCAGCGATCCTGCGCTGGAACCACACCGACAGACCAGACACGTGTACCTTCAGTGAAGAAAGACGTAATCCTAAGTCCAAACCGGACTGAAGGAAAGCCAGAATACGCGAAACTCGGAACACCTGGGGATCATAGTTTCTGGCCTCGCACCACTGAAAGTAAGTGTGCCACACTCTGTGATAGATCCTCGCGGAAGCAGGCTTGCGCGCCCTCAGCATGGTGGTAATAACGGAGCTAGAAAAGCCCCGAGACCTCAGGACGGCTGTCTCAAGAGCCACGCCGTCAAAGATAGTCGACCCAGATCCGGGTGAAGACAGGGCCCCTGAGACAACAGGTCCCGCTGTTGAGGTAGGAGGTACGGAGCGTCAATGGACAGGCTCCGCAGATCGGAGTACCACGGCCTTCTGGGCCACGCTGGGGCCACCAGGATCAGTGTGCCTCCGTCCTGTTTGAACTTGCGCAGGACCCGAGGCAGCAGAGATATCGGAGGGAACAAGTAAGCCAGTTGAAACAGCCATTTCACCGACAGCGCGTCTATCAGACTTGCGCCTGCGTCCCTTGTCCTTGACCCGTACACAGGCAGCTTGTGATTGTAACGGGACGCCATCAGGTCCAGCTCTGGCAGCCCCCACTTGTCCACGAGTAGTTGGAATACCTCTGGATGAAGCGACCATTCCCCGGGATGCACATCGTAACGGCTGAGGAAGTCTGCCTCCCAATTGAGGACTCCTGGGATGAAAACTGCCGAGAGAGCTGGAAGATAGCGCTCCGCCCAAGCCAGGACGCGGGACACCTCCGACATCGCAGCTCGACTGCGAGTCCCTCCCTGGTGATTGATGTACGCCACCGTGGTGGCGTTGTCTGACTGCACCTGAACGGCCCTTCCGTGAAGAGCGGTGCCGGACGACTGCAGGGCTCTGTATACTGCCCGCAGTTCCAGGATGTTGATGGGAAGAATCGCTTCCTCCGCCGACCAACGACCCTGAAGTGACAAGGAGCCTGTCACCACCCCCCAACCCCGGAGACTGGCATCTGTCGTGAGCAGAACCCATTCCGGGATCCAAAAGGGGCGCCCCTCCAGGAGATGCGCTGTCTGCAGCCACCAGGCTAGGGACAGACGCACCTCCGAGGACACCAGCATCTGAGAGCGGATCCTGTGTGGCAATCCGTTCCATTCTGAAAGAATCAGCCCCTGCAGGGGCCTGGAATGGAACTGGGCAAACTCCACCATGTCGAATGCCGACACCATGGACCCCAAAACTCTCATCGCTGAGTGCACCGACACTCTGCCACTGCTCAGACAACTGTGAATCCGCAGCTGTAAGGAGGAGACCTTCTCTGGAGTCAAAAAAATCCGTTGCTGACGAGAGTCCAGCAGGGCCCCCAAATGAACCATCCGTTGTGATGGGATGAGGGAGGATTTCTTCCAGTTGATCAACCAGCCGTGCGCCTGTAGACAAGCGACCGTCAGGTGGAGATGCTGGATCAGTACCTCCGGGGAGCTTGCCAGCAAGAGGAGGTCGTCTAGATACGGTAGCAACCGTATCCCCTGGCTCCGAAGGTGAGCCGCCATGACCGCCATCACCTTGGTAAATACCCTTGGTGCCGTGGAGAGACCAAAGGGTAGAGCCCTGAATTGGTAGTGGTTGTGGAGAATAGCAAACCGCAGAAACAGTTAGTGCGATGTTGCTATAGGCACATGGAGGTAGGCGTCCTGGATATCCAGGGAGACCATATAATCCCCCGGTTCCATCGCCAGTATGATGGAACGCAAAGTTTCCATCCTGAATTTGGGAACCCTGAGAAACCTGTTCAGGGACTTCAAATTGAGGATGGGGCGATGAGAACCATTGGGTTTCTGCACCAGAAACAGCGTAGAGTAATACCCCATCCCACGTTGAGACTGTGGTACGGGTATAATGACCCCCGCCGTCAGCAAGGCCTCTATGGCTTCCTGAACCTGCAAGGCCTTGGTTTTGTCCTGAGAAGGACTTGTGCAAAAAAACTGGCAAGGCGGCCTGTGCCGAAAAGTCAGGGCGTACCCCTGGGAGACCACTTCTCGCACCCAGGCATCCGTGGTGGTATTGTGCCAGCACTGGGCGAATCGAAGAAGTCGGCCTCCCACTCTGGGGTCCCCCAGAGGGAGGCCCGTCCCATCACGCAGAAGGCTTATCTTCTGGCTTGGAAGAAGGGCGCCTAGCACTCCAGGCTTGCTTCTTTGGCTTTGAGGCGGTCTTGGGTGCGGACTGCCTCGGGAAGGACTGACCCTTTGCCTTGCCCTGAACCCGAAAGGAACGAAACGCCGAGCTCCGGACCTTAGCAGGTGTAGTAGCTGAAGGGAGGAAGGCTGACTTGGATTTTGCCAGGGTATCTACTATTTTGTCCAGGTCCGGACCAAATAGTAATTCCCCATTAAAAGGTAAGGCCTCCAAGCCTTTCTTTGAATCCGCGTCTGCTCTCCAAGACCGCAACCACAAGGATCTACGAGCAGACACTGCTGCCGCCGAAACCCTAGAGGTCAACAGGCTAGCATCCAAAGATGCTTCTCCAATGTAGGAGGCGGCATCTCTCATCTGTCCTAACAACGCCCCCTGGACGTCCGGAGATTCATCCGTAAACGTGTCCTCCAAGGCGTTGGCCCACCCCTCAATGGCCTTGGCCACCCAGGAGATGGCCATGGACGGCCGGGCTACAGCCCCTGAGAGAGAATAAATAGACTTTAGACAAGTCTCCACCTTCCTGTCCGTAGGATCCTTCAGCGAGGATATAGACGGCAATGGCAAAGTAGCACTCCTGATGAGGCGTGTTACATGGGAATCGACTGCAGGCGGAGTTTCCCATTTCTTACAATGCGCTTCCGGGAATGGATAATTGGACGCCAAGCGTTTCTGTGGCAGGAAACGCTTACTGGGCGTCTGCCAGGCCACCGCCATGTGATCAGTCAACTGATCAGACAAGGGGAACGCTGTAGAAGTAACCTTAGCTTTTTTAAAACTAGGATACCTTGACTTGGGAGCGGGTGCCTCATCCTCAATCAGAAGAATAGCCCGCACCGCCTTAACCAGAGCCCGCACATTGATGGAAGACTTAGTGTCTACCTCCTGGACTGAGGCATCTGAGGCTGAGTCATCCTGTACCTCACCATCATCCGAGAACCCCTCAGAATCCGAAAGATGCGCAGCCTGTGCCATGACTGAGCGTTTAGACGCCCTGGAGGGCACGTCACTGCGCAACATCGACTGAAAAGCCGAAGATGCTGCCGCCAAATCCACCCAGGGTGGAGGAGCTGTCACAGGAGCCTGAAACGGCACCACAGCCGGCTGTGCCACAGGGGTGGACTGAATATACATTGGCAACCCCGCATAGGGACCAACAGGCTGAGACCCCGGGGGAGTCTGCAATAATTGTGGGACACCCGGGGAATGGGGGATGGCAGGCTGGGGCAACGCCCTAGTAGGGGCGGCAGTCGGGACCGACAGACGGTCCGCGATGGACACCAGCACCTGGGAAAACATCGCCCATGGTGGCTCCTGCGAAATGGGAGGTTTAGACGTACCAGGGACCGCCTGGCACCGTCCGCACAGGCCGTCCTGTGACAAATCCTCCCTATCCACTCCTGCAGAACAGCGCCTGCAGGAAAACAATACCGGAGCCCCGGAGTGCTCAATCTCCTCCTCAGACATGACTTAGGAAGAAAACGTGCGCACTCACCAGTGTGCTGAACAACAGCCCACAATATGGCACCGTGTAGCACAGAACTGTATGTGACGGACCTCACAAATACGTGATCTATATAGGTGAGGTCAGTAGAAACACCCTTCCCCCGCACACCTGTAGGGCTTGTAGGAGAAGGAAAGGGATAGGTATAAGCTGACAGTAAGTAGAAATTAGCACAGACAGGCAGCACTAGCAAAAGTCACATACCATGCAGGAAGATATACTCACTGCACCTTTCCACTACAATCAACCTCCCAGATTCAGTGTCTGGGAGGGCTATAGCGCTGTGTACACTGTCCTTCTGCAGGGGAGAGGTACACAGGGGGACCGGTCCGCGTGCTCCCTGAGAGTATCCACGCTGCCACAGAGAAAATGGCCGCTGGAGACCTCAGAGGAGGAGTGGCCGAGTATCTGCAGCTCAGCGACGCCAGACTCCGAGCTGAAAGGCGCGCTGAGCTGAGGGGAGGAGCCGCTGACAGGGAAGGCTTCCTCCCCTGGCTAGCATATTAACCCCCGGGTTGCCGGCATCCCGCTTGCCGCGATATTAACCCTGGTGGTCTAGTGGTCTGGCGGGGTATGCCTCCGCTGGAGGGGGGGCCCGCCGCCACCGCTAGCGCCCCCGGTCTGTCCCCTAGACCGGGGGCATGGGACTGTATTTAAAAGGATCAGGCTTACCTGATCTCCCCGGCGTCTTCCGGCGGCAGTCCCGGGGGAAACCAGAGTCCGGCTAGTACAGACTCTGGCTTCCCCCGCCGCGATCCCCAGTTCAGTGCTGGCGTCGCGGCGCCAGCAGGGAGAAGGAGCGGCAGCGTGGGCGTCTGTACAGACAGCCCAGCGCTGCTGCTCTAGAGAAAAAATAGTAAAAAATAAATAAATTTAACTAAGTTAAATAAAAAAATTAAAAGCTTTAGGGGGCTGCTCCTGCAGCCCACCCCGCAGGGTGACCCGACTCCGGCCGGGCACCATCTAAAACTGAGGTGCCTGTGGCTCGGGGGCGGGGTATAGGGGAGGTTGGACCCAAGTGCATCCTGGGAGCAGCTAAAAGCTTTAACTCCGTGGTGCCCGAGGATCCAGGATCCAGCTATACCCCAAGGTCACCCTGTGGACCCTGAAGTAGAAACAAACGTTAGCCCGTTGGCTTTGTTCCGTTATTTGTGAGGCTTATGCACAGGAGGGCTTACCTGTGCCAGCCTCTGTTAAGGCTCATTCCACTCGTTCTGTGGGTCCCTCTTGGGCTGCTAGACGTGGCGCTTCTGCTGTTCAGCTCTGTAAGGCGGCCACCTGGTCTTCAATTCAAACGTTTTTGAGGTTCTATGCGTTTGACACCTTTGCCTCTCAGGATGCATCCTATGGGCGCCGGGTACTCCTTTCAGCACAGGAGCGTCCCCGCCCTTAGTTGTACTGCTTTGGGACATCCCCAAGGTCAACCCTGTGGACCCCCTATGGACCCTGAAGTAGAAAACAAGAGATATGGTAAGAACTTACCTTTGTTATCTCTGTTTCTACGAAGTCCATAGGGTCCAGAGGGCGCCCGCCCTGACGCACCTGGCTTCAAATGGGCTGTGTGGCTGGTCACCGGTTTTCCGTCTCCCATTTCTGTGAGTATGGTTTCTTGTGTGTTCCAGTCTTCCTTCTCTCTGTTTCGTCTCCTCCTCCGGCCTGGGCTGCTTACCAACTGAGGTGCCTGTGGCTCGGGGGCGGGGTATAGGGGAGGTTGGACCCAAGTGCATCCTGGGAGCAGCTAAAAGCTTTAACTCCGTGGTGCCCGAGGATCCAGGATCCAGCTATACCCCAAGGTCACCCTGTGGACCCTATGGACTTCGTAGAAACAGAGATAACAAAGGTAAGTTCTTACCATATCTCTTGTTTTTACACTGTGCATTGGAGTGCCGCCTGGTTCTTATTAAGGACTGTTTGGGGATAGACAGATATAGATTTTATATATATAATCAGCAGCTGGTGCATTCATCTCCCGTTTATTCCATAACCTGACTGTCTCTTATTTGGAAGTCTTTACTTGATACAAACTGCGTCTACTAATAACTAAATGTAAATATCCCTAAGGACCATTTTACCTGGATCAGACCCATTTTGTGGTATCAAATATTCTTTTGGATTAATTACAAACTGCAGAGAGTGGTTTAATCTTCCCGAGTCCATGTATATAGAACTTTAATGTTACATGGTTGTTGTTTTTTATATGTATGGGATTGTTTTTAAGAGACATTAACTTATGTTAGATGTTTATCAGATAATAAATGAGGTAATGTTATTGATTGGTCTTTAGTAATATAGGTTACGCTCCTGTTAATGATTTATTAGTCATTTCCCTATTTTCTTTGTCTATTGGGAATGAGAAATACCGTGTTCAGGAGCAGCGATAATTATATTCACCAGTATAGACTCATTGTATAGTGATAATATAGGAGGTACGAAGAGCGTTGGGCCTCAGGGGTCACCGCTAAACTCTCGGCTTTTCTACCTTACAGAGCGGCCGCCAGACTTCTGATCCGGGATTGCGTCTACGCCAGAGGACGCTCAGATGTATTTTACGTATTATTATTTTATTTAAAATAAACAGAAACCGCTTCATTGATTTCTCCTGGCCTGATTGATAGGACATCCCGCGTATACAGCCCTAGCCCACGTCACCTTTACTTACACCAGTAGCTAAACTACAGCAAAGGATTCGGCAGCACGGATGGCGTAGTGGTTAGCATTACTGCCTCACAGCCCTGAGGTCTCAGGTTCGATTCCCACCAGGGCTTTGTGTGAAGTTTGTATGTTCTCCCCATGCATGCCTGGTATTTCTCCCACACTCAAAAAAAATATACAGGTAGGGTAATTGGCTCCTGCCAAAAATGAATATGTGTGTGTATGTACATATGGTAGGGTATATAGAGTGTAAGCTCCACTGGGACAGGGACTGATAGCCAAATATTCTCTGTACAGCGCTGCGGACTATGTATGCACTATATAAATAACTCACGTGGTCGGTGGGGAAACTATAATCATCATCATCATACCAGTCTCCTATAAAACATTTATTAAAAGAGGAGTGGGGAGCGCTGTACACAACACACACAGGATCCCCCCCATAACAATGCGAACGGGAGGCACCACGTGGCTCTCTCCTCAGAAGACGCCTTTCATCTGTATGACAACAGTTCAGACCAATCATCGCTCCCCATGCCCGAGCATGCCATTCTCCGCGGGGGTGGGGGGAGTGACGGGTCCATGGAGGGGGCTATTACACGACGGTCAGCAGCAGCTTCTGCTTCTTTTTCCTCTTTCTCTTCTTCTCCTCGAACCTCTCTGTGGCGTCCGCAAAGAACAGAACCTCCTCTTTGGCTTCTATCTCTCTCTTTAAGAACTGCAGGGCGGCCATGTTCACTCCCATCACGTCCTGCGGAGAGCAGAGAGCGCGGTGTGAGGACCCCGGGGAGACCCCGCACGTTGCAGGCTCACGGTATTGGGAAACAGTCTCTTACCTGAACTTCCGTCACCCGGGAGATGGTGCAGTTCTTCAGGTCTTCAATGACCCCCAGGAGCATCTGGTTACTGGTGATTTGCCCAAAATGAATCCTGTGCACCCAGAGAGGACAATACAGCGATTAGTATAAAGCAGTACGCCATCCCACCCCCTGCATATACCAATATTTACCCACCCAGAGCATGCCTGTACCCCAAATATCCACCATAGGTCCCCCACTACATGTCTTCCAGCTACAGGTATCCATCAGCTGGCACTCCAATACCCAAGCAGGTAACCCCAAATCTCACCCATCTGTACAGCTTACACATCCCTCCCCAACGCCAGGACTCTACCATCTCTCCCCCTCCCCCCCCCTATCCACAAGGTCAGAACTCACCCATCTCTACCTTACACATCCCCCCCCCCCAATGCCAGGACTCTACCATCTCTCCCCCCCCCCCCCCCCCCATCCATGACATCAGAACTCACCCATCTCTACCTTACACATCTCCCCCCCCCTCCTCCCCAACGCCAGAACTCTACCATCTCCCCCCCCCCCCCATCCATAATGTCAGAACTCGCCCATCTCTACCTTACACATCCCCCCCCAACGCCAGGACTCTACCATCTCCCCCCCCCTATCCATAACGCCAGAACTCACCCATCTCTACCTTACAAGACCCCCCCACCCAAACGGCAGGACTCTGCCATCATTATCCACAACGTCAGAACTCACCCATCTCTGCCTTACATCCCCCCCCAACGCCAGGACTCTGCCATCTCCCCCCCCTATCCACAACATCAGAACTCACCCATCTCTACCCTACACATCCCCCCCAACCGCCAGGACTCTAACGTCTCCCCCGAATCCCCCCCCCCCACCCACAACGTCAGAACTCACCCATCTCTACTTTACACATCCCCCCAATGCCAGGACTCTACCATCCCCCCCCCCCCCATCCATAACGTCAGAACTCACCCCTCTCTACCTTACGAGACCCCCCCACCGCCAGGACTCTACCATCTCTCCTCCCATACACAACGTCAGAACTCATCCATATCTACCTTACACATCCCCCCCCCCCCCCAACGCCAGGACTCTACCATCTATTCCGACCACAAAGCCCATCCACACGGCCCACACCTGCCCCAGCGTTAGTATGTGGTCAGCTTCCCTGCACCCAGAGACCCATCCAGGTAGCTACAGATCACCCCAGCACAAGCCCTAGTCCCGCCGTGCTGAGCATGACCCCCTGCACCCCAAGATCCATCCACCTAGAAGATAAAACACCACCATCATGTGTAATAGAGGGTCTGGGCGCATGGGAGTGGGGGCCCCCAGTCCGCAGGTCCTCATACAGGGCAGAAGCTGGATGAGCACTGACCTGAGCAGGAAGAAAAGACAGCGACAGATCAGCTCCACGTTCTGACTGCTCCGGATGTAATCCCTGAAGAGAGCGAGCAGATCCGAGACGTAGGAGAACGGAAGAACCAGGAGAGACTCCTCCAGCTCGCTGCACAAACACAAGTACGTCAGAGCACCAGCAACCTAAGGGGGGTTCCCCCAGACCCCAACCATTTACCCACCTATGGAATGTCACCCCCACCCCCCGGGGGAGAAGCTACAATCTAGAAGCAATTGTACTGACTCTCACTGCTCAGATATCTCCACCTATAAGGAAGAACCATTATCTATGTGACTGACCTGTAATATTCTTACTATTATAATGCTTTATATTATCTGGCCAGCAGGTGTCACTGTGTCTTCTGATGCGTCTGTAAGGATCTAGCGCTTACCCTCCTAGTAACTACACACTGACACCTGCTGGCCAGACGTCATACTAACTACACACTGACACCCGCTGGCCAGGCGTCATACTAACTACACACTGACACCCGCTGGCCAGACGTCATACTAACTACACACTGACACCCGCTGGCCAGACCTCCTAGTAACTACACACTGACACCCGCTGGCCAGACCTCCTAGTAACTACACACTGACACCCGCTGGCCAGATCTCCTAGTAACTACACACTGACACCCGCTGGCCAGACCTCCTAGTAACTACACACTGACACCTGCTGGCCAGACCTCCTAGTAACTACACACTGACACCTGCTGGCCAGACGTCATACTAACTACACACTGACACCTGCTGGCCAGACATCATACTAACTACACACTGACACCTGCTGGCCAGACGTCATACTAACTACACACTGACACCCGCTGGCCAGACGTCATACTAACTACACACTGACACCCGCTGGCCAGACGTCATACTAACTACACACTGACACCCGCTGGCCAGACCTCCTAGTAACTACACACTGACACCCGCTGGCCAGACCACCTAGTAACTACACACTGACACCTGCTGGCCAGACCACCTAGTAACTACACACTGACACCCGCTGGCCAGACCTCCTAGTAACTACACACTGACACCTGCTGGCCAGACCTCCTAGTAACTACACACTGACACCTGCTGGCCAGACGTCATACTAACTACACACTGACACCTGCTGGCCAGACGTCATACTAACTACACACTGACACCTGCTGGCCAGACGTCATACTAACTACACACTGACACCTGCTGGCCAGACGTCATACTAACTACACACTGACACCTGCTGGCCAGACCTCCTAGTAACTACACACTGACACCTGCTGGCCAGACGTCATACTAACTACACACTGACACCCGCTGGCCAGACGTCATAGTAACTACACACTGACACCCGCTGGCCAGACCTCCTAGTAACTACACACTGACACCTGCTGGCCAGACGTCATACTAACTACACACCGACACCTGCTGGCCAGACGTCATACACCGACACCTGCTGGCCAGACGTCATACTAACTACACACCGACACCTGCTGGCCAGACGTCATACACCGACACCTGCTGGCCAGACGTCATACTAACTACACACCGACACCTGCTGGCCAGACGTCATACTAACTACACACTGACACCTGCTGGCCAGACGTCCTAGTAACTACACACTGACACCTGCTGGCCAGACCTCCTAGTAACTACACACTGACACCCGCTGGCCAGACCTCCTAGTAACTACACACTGACACCCGCTGGCCAGACCTCCTAGTAACTACACACTGACACCTGCTGGCCAGACGTCATACTAACTACACACTGACACCTGCTGGACAGATAATATAAAGCAAGGACTGAGCTGCATGATGTTCAATTATATGTAATTTTACACATTTAATAATAAATTTGAATAATTCCTCCTCTTTACTGACGTCTTCATCTGAAAGGTTTCCTATTGGATGTATCCGCAGATAACCCGTAGCAGTGTATGTTATAAATACACCGTATCATTGAGTTTAATGCTGATGTCCTATGTCTAATCTGCATAGAATATGGACAGGAATGTGTGACTAGGGGCTGTGTAACGGGACGTCTGTATATACAATCAGCGGTGGTGTGCTGCGTCACCCGGCCCACCTACCTGGATTTCACCTTCTTTATTACATCCAGAACGTAATCTGCAGACTGTGGGGGAAGAAAAAACAAAGGTGGGGGGTTAATACCAGATAAAGGGCGCTGAGGGAGATTGTGGCGGATACCTATAGGGAAAATGGGCTTTAAATCTAATGCTGGCTCCGCCCCCAATATTCATCATCTCCTGCTCAGGAAGATCCATATCTGCCGGGGAGATGACCGATTCCCTCCATACATATAAAAAGGTGAATTACATGGGGCACCACATATGTAACACAGGTTTATGTGTGGTTTGTTCACAATGTGTTCACGTTAGATGACCGGTCACCTATACACATAACTGCGCATTACTGGTATATGATGTATAGGTATATATAGTACAGGAGATATATACAGTACAGGAGGTATATATAGTACAGGAGGCACAAACCATGTCCTGGCCTAAAGATTAATAGGGTAACGTGTATCATGTGCTGACAGGACACGGAACACGTCTAGCAGGAGAATTATTTCTTATATACAGCGGTGACAGGATGCATCTTACCGGGATGTTCCCGTACGCCTGCAGGATGGGGTGAGTCTTCCGGGGGAGCTGAGTGCAAAGAGAACAAGAAAAGCATTTATCTCAGCAGAAAAGCTCCATATGGCCGCGCTATACATACCCCAGCATGCATCCACTGCTCCCCCCATACACAGCAACCCCCCATTATATCACCCCATTCCCCACAGCGCCATATGCTCCCCCACCATCCACTGCTCCCCCATACACAACATCCCATTATATCACCCCATTCCCCACAGCGCCATATGCTCCCCCACCATCCACTGCTCCCCCATACACAGCAACCCCCCATTATATCACTCCATTCCCCACAGCGCCATATGCTCCCCCACCATCCACTGCTCCCCCATACACAGCAACATCCCATTATATCACCCTATTCCCCACAGCGCCATATGCTCCCCCACCATCCACTGCTCCCCCCATACACAGCAACCCCCCATTATATCACCCCATTCCCCCCCTCACCATCCACTGCTCCCCCATACACAGCAACACCCCATTATATCACCCCATTCCCCACAGCGCCATATGCTCCCCCACCATCCACTGCTCCCCCATACACAGCAACACCCCATTCCCCACAGCGCCATATGCTCCCCCACCATCCACTGCTCCCCCATACACAGCAACACCTCATTATATCACCTCATCTCCCCCCTCACCATCCACTGCTCCCCCATACACAGCAACCCCCATTATATCACCCCATTCCCCACAGCACCATATGCTCCCCCATCTACTGCTCCCCCCATACACAGCAACACCCCATTATATCATATCATTCCCAACAGCGCCATATGCTCCCCCCATACACAACACCTCATCATATCACCTCATTCCCCACAGCACCATATGCTCCCCCCATACACAGCAACACCCCATTATATCACCTCATCCCCCCCCACCATCCACTGCTCCCCCATACACAGCAACACCCCATTATATCACCTCATCCCCCCCCACCATCCACTGCTCCCCCATACACAGTAACACCCAATTATATCACCTTATTCCCCACAGCGCCATATGCTCCCCCATCCACTGCTCCCCCATCCACTGTAACACCCCATTATATCACCTCATTCCCCACAGCTCCATCTACTGCTCCCCCCCATACACAGCAACACCCCATTATATCACCTTATTACCCCACACCATCCACTGCTCCCCCATACACAGCAACCCCCCCATGATATCACCTCATCCCCCCCACACACAGCAACACCCCTATCATATCACCTCATCTCCCCCCATCATCCACTGCTCCCCCATACACAGCAACACCCCATTATATCACCTCATTCTCCCCACCATCCACTGCTCCCCCATACACAGCAACACCCCATCATATCACCTCATTCCCCCCCACACACAGCAACACCCCTATCATATCACCTCATCTCCCCCCACCATCCACTGCTCCCCCATACACAGCAACACCCCATTATATCACCTCATCTCCCCCCACCATCCACAGCTCCCCCATACACAGCAACACCCCATTATATCACCCCATTCCCCCCCGTGCCATATGCTCCCCCACCATCCACTGCTCCCCCATACACAGCAACACCCCATTATATCACCTCATTCCCCCCCCACCATACACTGCTCCCCCATACACTGCAACACCCCATTATATCATCATTCCCCCCCCACCATCCACTGCTCCCCCATACACAGCAACACCCCATTATATCACCTCATCCCCCCCACCATCCACTGCTTCCCCATACACAGCAACACCCCATTAAATCACCTCATCCCCCCCCCACCATCCACTGCTCCCCCATACACAGCAACACCCCATTATATCACCTCATCCCCCCCACCATCCACTGCTCCCCCATACAGAGCAACCCCCCATTATATCATCATTCCCCCCCCACCATCCACTGCTCCCCCATACACAGCAACCCCCCATTATATCATCCCCCACCATCCACTGCTCCCCCATACACAGCAACACCCCATTATATCACCTCATCCCCCCCCCACCATCCACTGCTCCCCCATACACAGCAACACCCCATTATATCACCTCATTCCCCCCCCACCATCCACTGCTCCCCCATACACAGCAACACCCCATTATATCACCTCATTCCCCACAGCGCCATATGCTCCCCCCATCTACTGCTCCCCCCATACACAGCAACACCCCATTATATCACCTCATTCCCCACAGCGCCCGATGCTCCCCCCATACACAGCAACACCCCATTATATCACCTCATTCCCCACAGCGCCCGATGCTCCCCCCATACACAGCAACACCCCATTATATCACCTCATTCCCCACAGTGCCATATGCTCCCCCCATACACAGCAACACCCCATTATATCACCTCATTCCCCCCCCACCATACACTGCTCCCCCATACACAGCAACACCCCATTATATCATCATTCCCCCCCCACCATCCACTGCTCCCCCATACACAGCAACACCCCATTATATCACCTCATCCCCCCCACCATCCACTGCTTCCCCATACACAGCAACACCCCATTATATCACCTCATCCCCCCCACCATCCACTGCTCCCCCATACAGAGCAACCCCCCATTATATCATTCCCGCCCCACCATCCACTGCTCCCCCATACACAGCAACCCCCCATTATATCATCCCCCCCACCATCCACTGCTCCCCCATACACAGCAACACCCCATTATATCACCTCATCCCCCCCCCACCATCCACTGCTCCCCCATACACAGCAACACCCCATTATATCACCTCATTCCCCCCCCCACCATCCACTGCTCCCCCATACACAGCAACACCCCATTATATCACCTCATTCCCCACAGCGCCATATGCTCCCCCCATCTACTGCTCCCCCCATACACAGCAACACCCCATTATATCACCTCATTCCCCGCAGCCCTGCACAGCACCATATGCACCCCCATACCCTCTGACACCCCATCATATCGTCACCTCTTTCCCCGAAGCCTTGCACAGCGCCTGATGCTCCTCCATTTTACTGCTCTCTTCTCTGTGTAGCTCAATGGCCTCCATAACGCGCTCCGTCTGGAAGAGAATAACAGCTTAGAACGTAGAGATTCTACAGGGATCCAAACTAGAGTCATGGAACATGGGGTGGTGGGTTAGAGGGAGATGGGGTCTTGTCCAAAATATGAGTTGGAGGGTTCCAAATAGGGTCATGTGACATTGTGTGTGTGGTTGTGCTTGTGTGGGGGGTACATATATAGGACCCCACGGTTACAGGAGGGATACGTTTTCTATAACTGATGAAATTATGCCATAAGCTGCGTGTACACGGCGTAGATACCGTAACGCTCCGCCTCTATACCAGTATTATACTCACAGCTTTCACAGTCTCTATGGTCTTCTTCCCGGCCAGACCGGTCTCCCCCTCCTTCTCCCCAGCGACCTGTGGAGAGAGACCCAGTTACACAGGGGACTCGGTGCCCGTACCTTAGGGGCTGTAAGTGTCCGCTGCTCACGGGGCGCGTACTCACCACTGGCTGCCCGCCTTTGGCCACACTCTCCTCGTACTCGGCCTCCCGTTGCTGGAATGAGAGGTAATAACATCAATCAGCATTAGCACAGGTATGTGTTATAGAATCCGTCCTCGTTCTGTACGCCGCGGCCCCAGCCCTCGCTCCTCACAGCCACGGACGCGTCTCTCACCATTTCCTGCTCCTCTTCCAGAATCAGCGGCTCCCTCGTTCTTTCCCAGAGTCGCAGCGACTTGTCATGTGATGACGACACAACATGGTCGCCACTGGGACTGACAGCCAAGCACCAGACCTCTCCGTGGTGGCCCTGCGTAATAAGAAAACATTATGTGATGAGGGTCGTCTGACGCTGCATGGCGACAAAGCATGAACTCCGGGACCGCATTACCTCAAGGGTTTGTATTTGCTGGAAGCGGTCCGCGTCCCACTGCTTCACCTTCCGGTCTTTCCCTCCGCTAAAGAATAAGTGCGTCTTGGGCACAAACTGCAGGAACATGACGCTGTGGAGAGATTGGTGCGCAGTCAGCTACCCAGTGGGAATAAGCCCCTGCACGGAGGGAGCTGCAGCGTCTGTATGAAATATACCGACATGGGGAGTCTACTCACCTGTCATCGTGGGCAAACAGGGAGCGGTGACAGTCACCAAAGTCCAGGCCCCAAATCTTGATGTTCCGATCGGCAGAGCCGGTGACTATAATGGAGCTGTCCTGTAGGGGAGAGATGGTCACTGACAGACACAACTAATGTGCAGATTACACCAACTAAGTAATCAGTTTCCCTGACGCATTTTAAATGATTTCATCCATTTTCCAAAGGTTAACAAAGGGCAGAGAGGACCCGTCACTAGGCACGTTCCTATATAACACCTCACCTACACACAGCGGTGACACTTACATGTGAGATGTCCACGCACAGAACCGGCAGCTTGTGTCCGTACAGGGAAAGGAAGAACTGGAAGAGGAGAGAAACGCGTCATGGGAGAGAAAGGCGTCAGCACATAAATCACAAACTTACAGCCACATACAATGGAGACCCTGAGATAAAATCATGGAGGAACAGAACGAGGCGGCTTTCTACAGGAAAGCCGCTACACTGTGTAGATATAAAGTCTGCTCTACCTGCACTCAATGACATCAGTGAATCCCAATTGCTCTGGTTACTGCGACTATTAGGGACCTGAACAGATTCTCCTTGTACGATTGTGGATAGAAGTCCAAGGTGCCGCTCCCCATACAGTATCTATAGTATGTACCAAGGTGACGCTCACCATACAGTATCTATAGTATGTACCAAGGTGAGGCTCCCCATACAGTATCTATAGTATGTACCAAGGTGAGGCTCCCCATACAGTATCTATAGCATGTACCAAGGTGAGGCTCCCCATACAGTATCTATAGCATGTACCAAGGTGAGGCTCCCCATACAGTATCTATAGTATATACCAAGGTGACGCTCCCCATACAGTATCTATAGCATGTACCAAGGTGCCGCTCCCCATACAGTATCTATAGTATGTACCAAGGTGCCGCTCCCCATACAGTATCTATAGTATGTACCAAGGTGCCGCTCCCCATACAGTATCTATAGTATGTACCAAGGTGAGGCTCCCCATACAGTATCTATAGTATGTACCAAGGTGACAGTCACCATACAGTATCTATAGTATGTACCAAGGTGACTCTCACCATACAGTATCTATAGTATGTACCAAGGTGACGCTCCCCATACAGTATCTATAGTATGTACCAAGGTGACTCTCACCATACAGTATCTATAGTATGTACCAAGGTGACGCTCCCCATACAGTATCTATAGTATGTACCAAGGTGACGCTCCCCATACAGTATCTATAGTATGTACCAAGGTGACGCTCCCCATACAGTATCTATAGTATGTACACTAAGGGCAGCAGGAACGTTTTCCCGTGACGGGACATTCACGTTACAGTTCATGGCGCCTGGCTGTCCGGTTCTCACCTTGAGGGTGTCAACAAAGAAGATTTTCACTGTACAGTCCAACAAGGACACGGCCAGGAGACGACTGTCTGGACTGTGGCGCACACACAAGACGTCCTCGTCCATCTGTAACACGCGTGTCTCCTTGACGGAGAGGCGTCGGCTGTGGGAAGAACGGGCAGTAAGTGAGATATTCTGAATCCCTGGAGTGCAGCCATTCCGTGACCGCTATCTGTACCTTCTACAAGCAAACACATTTATATTTTACATCAGTAAAACAGAGAATTAAATTTTTGTGGGGCTGATCCCACGGTTACATCGCTCCGGTTTGTCCATTAAGGCCCTGATTCAGAGCCGGACGCTCTTTCAGAGCGCTCGCTCTGAATCAGGGCGGCATTTTTTTTTTTTTTGAGCCGGCCTTCTGGCCGCTCCCTAAGCTGTGGGTGACCAAGGTGACCACCCACAGCTTTAGCGAGTGGCCAGGTGATGGTCGTGATGGTCCCGACCATCGCGGCTTGCGACGAGACCCTTGTGGTAGGGTCTTGTCTGCCGTAAGCGCCAGTGAGCTTCCGGCTCTAATAGAGCAGGAAGCTCACTACTGACATCACTCATGATGTCAGTGGGGCCGCCCCCAAACGGCAGGCGTTCCTTCGGGAACGCCTCCGTTTGGAAAGCCACCCCCCCGACCCGCCTACAAAACGGGGCGAGCGGTCTATCAATATCGACAGCCGCCCAGTCTTGTAGTGAGCCCAGGAGCAACGGAGCTGCAGTCACTCGCTGGGGCTTGCGCATGCCGGAGCTGGTGTGCGCAGTGGGGGACCATCGACCCGCTTGCGAGCGGGTCTGAAGCAGGCCCTAAGTGTGTGGAGGTCTCTCTAATACATTTCCCCTGTAATTCCGTTTTCCTCCACCAGTCAGAAGGGGGGCGCTGTCTCGGTGTTCCTGGCACTACACACACAGTGATGCTGCTGCGAGGCTGTGGTCTCAGCCAATCAGTGGTGGAGAGTAGCAGCAGCAGCACGGTGCGCGATACCAGGAGACCCTTCACTCCTCCATGAGGTAAGAAAAGGGGGAGGGGGGCAAATAATGACAGTGGGGGGGAGGCAGGAAAATGGTTTGCCTCGACACGAGGCGGTTACCATCCCTTCTGTGACCCATTTAGCTACAAACCTCTTCTCACACAATCGGTGATTATAACACACAGGCTGCTCGTAACACTACAACTCTCATCCTCCCCCTCCTCACGGCCAGAGCACAAAGGACAGAACACAGCAGGACTATGAATATACCGATATACACGGGTTCCGCGTTACCTGCTCTGGGCGTCCGCGTCATCATTCACCAGTTCAAACTCCCAGAACCTCACAGACTTGTCGGCGCCCCCAGTGGTGAACCCCCTCTATAGCAGACAGGAGAATAGATTGTCACAGAGAAGTCACCGATGTTGCCGATCGCGCTGCGCTGGGCTGTGGGTCACGTTACCTGGTCAGGTGACACAGAGATGGACCACAGGGCACCGTCATGGGCGTTCACAGTGTCCAACTCACTCCCCGAGGCCAAATCGAACAGCTGCAGCTTCCCGGACTGAAAGGACAGAAAGAGGACAGTGATCGGGCCGGACGGGCGCACAGAGATTGGCGGCGAATACAGGCATGTGACACAGGGGGGTGGAGCCGGTATCTCATTTGCAAATGGCTAAGTGTGCGTCAGCCTGTACAAGTGACTCGTAGCCTGTATTTATAATGTGGGACCATTAGCGGTCCCATGAGAACTCCACGGAGCGGAATAACGCAGCCCGACTGCAGAGCGCAATCCACTCATCATGCCGGGCAGCGCACGTCTCAGAGATCAGCGCCACAGACAGCGCCGGCCATGGAGCAGGGGAGGAAAGAGACATTAGGACCTTTAGCGGCTAATTACACTCAATTGATGTTGATACCCCAGGAATGCTTGTACATGTAGTTATTCCAATATCGCACAGGTTATTGTGGTTGAATGGAATAATATTTTATTGATCATCAGCGCCTTTAACCCATTTGTGTTTTTTTTATTTCCCTGGCGCGGTTTGGGTGCAGTCGTTCTGTTAGAAGACCAGCTCAGTGCGAATCCCTACTTGACTTAATCACTATAGGTGTGTGCGTGCTACAGTGCATCCGGAAAGTATTCACAGCGCTTCATTTTTTCCACATCTTGTTATGTTACAGCCTTATTCCAAAATGGAATAAATTAATTTCTGTCCTCAAAATCCTACACACGATATCCCATAACGACAACGTGTAAAAAGGTTTTTTGAGATTATTGCAAATTTAATTAAAAAACAACAAGTAAGAAATCACATGTACATAAGTAGTCACAGCCTTTGCTCAATACTTTGTTGATGCACCTGTGGCAGCAATTACAGCCTCAAGTCTTTTTGAATATGATGCCACAAGCTTGGCACACCTATCTTTGGGCAGTTTCGCCCATTCCTCTTTGCAGCACCTCTCCAGCTCCATCAGGTTGGATGGGAAGCGTCGGTGCACAGACATTATCAGATCTCTCCAGAGATGTTCAAGCCTGGGCTCTGGCTGGGCCACTCAAGGACATTCACAGAGTTGTCCTGAAGCCACTCCTGTGATATCTTGGCTGTGTGCTTAGGGTCGTTGTCCTGCTGAAAGACGAACCGTCGCCCCAGTCTGAGGTCAAGAGCGCTCTGGAGCAGGTATTCATCCAGGATGTCTCTGTACATTGCTGCATTCATCTTTCCCTCTATCCTGACTAGTCTCCCAGTTCCTGCCGCTGAAAAACATCCCCACAGCATGATGCTGCCACCACCACGCTTCACTGTAGGGATGGTATTGGCCTGGTGATGAGCGGTGCCTGGTTTCTCCAAACATAGTGCCTGGCATTCACACCAAAGAGTTCAATCTTTGTCTCTCATGGTCTGAGAGTCCTTCAGGTGCATTTTGGCAAACTCCAGGCGGGCTGCCATGTGCTTTTTACTAAGGAGTGGCTTCCGTCTGGCCACTCTACCATAAAGGCCTGATTGGTGGATTGCTGCAGAGATGGTTGTCCTTCTGGAAGGTCTCCTCTCTCCACAGAGGAATGCTGTAGCTCTGACAGAGTGACCATCGGGTCCTTGGTCACCTCCCTGACTAGGGCCCTTCTTCCCATGATCGCTCAGTTTAGACGGCCGGCCAACTCTAGGAAGAGTCCTGGTGGTTCCGAACTTCTTCCATTTACAGATGATGGAGGCCACTGTGCTCATTGGGACTTTCAAAGCAGAAGATATTTTCCTGTACCCTTCCCCAGATTTGTGCCTCGAGACAATCCTGTCTCGGAGATCTACAGACAATTCCTTGGACTTCATGCTTGGTTTGTGCTCTGACATGCTCTGTCAAGTGTGGGACCTTATATAGACAGGTGTATGCCTTTCAAACTCATGTCCAATCAACTGACTTAACCACAGGTGGACTCCAATTAAGCTGTAGGAACATCTCAAGGATGATCAGTGGAAACAGGATGCACCTGAGCTAAATTTTGAGCTTCATGGCAAAGGCTGTGAATACTTATGTACATGTGATTTCTTAGTGGGTTTTTTTTTTTTATTAAATTTGCAAAAATCTCAAAAATTGTTTTTTTACACATTGTCATTATGGGGTATTGTGTGTAGAATTTTGAGGACAAAAATGATTTTATTCCATTTTGGAATAAGGCTGTAACATAACAAAATGTGTAAAAAGTGAAGCGTTGTGAATACTTTCCGGATGCACTGTATATGGCAGTGTGCAGGGTCTCACCTTTGTTCCCACTATGACATGTCTGTCTCCCGGGACAAAGAGGGAGCAGAGAGCATACTGGCAGCTCATGGTCCGGATACACTGCAGCGTGGACCTACAGGAAGAGACAGCAACAAATCCAGTAACCGGGGAATCACAGTACAAAGATTACAGTCCCTGCCCATGGGGCATATATCAGATCAGCTGATAACTGGCAGACACTGATCATATAATAACTCAGAGCCTCCACCCGGGGGGGGTCATCTGCCGCCTCCCAAAAGCTACCACACCTCCCAGTTGCCCTGGATAGTCGCCATCCTTCTCCACTGAGGTATGAATGTGATGGCATCAGGTACGGAGGAAGATCTGAGGATCCGCCACCTTGGGGACTTGGCACACAGCACAGATTGTAGGACGGGCTCCAGTACATTTACTTATAGATCACTGTACAGAAGACGGACGTACCTGTTCCAGATCTTCACAGACTCAGCAGAAGCAGACAGCACAGCAATGTTGTCCGAGCTGAAGGCCAATGTCCGGACGTCGCTGCGGTGCCCCCCGAGGGTGAGCTGGGAGCTCTTGTTAGCCTCGATGGCCCCGGTATGTGACGGGTCAGCGGGCAGAGAGAAACACTCTACGCTGTTATTCTGTAGCAGCATCACCGCCCTCAGCTCCCCCTTGGTGGAAATAAGGAGGTCACATGATCTGTGGGAAACGGGCGAGAGTAGAGGGTCTGTCACTATGGGCGTCAGGCAGATGGGAGAGGAGATGGTCAATCGCCTCATCGATGGGAGACCACGGAAATACACTATTCATACAGCACAAAACATACAGAAAATTGTAATATATTTATTTTTACTTGATTTTCGATGAGGCCTTAATGTTAGCGAGTTTCTGAATTTCATCTTGTAGGGTCCTTTCCACCACCGGCTCCTCCTGCTCCTGTCCATCCTTCTGTCTGAGGCAGGGGGAACATTTGGAATCAACACCAATGGTCTTACGTTAGGGTTTACGGTCGCCCCATTGTATCCTCTCAAGTCACTATACTAATTGGCTGATTCTACAATACCCCCATCAGAAGCAAAATAATCCCATAATACATATATACCCCACATTACTCAGCAATATTATGTTCCACCAACCTCCCCAACTCATTCCCCAGCACCCGATTCCACCAACCCACCTCATTCCCCAGCACCCCGTTCCACCAACCCACCTCATTCCCCAGCAGCCTCTATTCCACCCATCCATCTTATTTGCCCCATTTCTCCATACTCCAGCACCCACCGCCAACCCCACTGCTCCAGCACCCTCTACCCGCCAACCCCTCATTCCTCCAGCACCCTCTACCCGCCAACCCCTCATGGCTCCAGCACCTCTACCCACCAACCTCTCATTGCTCCAGCACCCTCTACCCGCCAACCCCTCATTCCTCCAGCACCCTCTACCCGCCAACCCCTCATGGCTCCAGCACCTCTACCCGCCATCCCCTCATGGCTCCAGCACCCTCTACACGCCATCCCTCATGGCTCCAGCACCCTCTACACGCCAACCCCTCATTCCTCCAGCACCCTCTACCCGCCAACCCCTCATGGCTCCAGCACTCTACCCGCCAACCCCTCATTGCTCCAGCACCCTCTACCCGCCAACCCCTCATTGCTCCAGCACCCTCTACCCGCCAACCCATCATTCCTCCAGCACCTCTACCCGCCAACCCATCATTCCTCCAGCACCTCTACCCGCCAACCCCTCATGGCTCCAGCACCCTCTACCCGCCAACCTCTCATGGCTCCAGCACCCTCTACCCGCCAACCCCTCATTCCTCCAGCACCCTCTACCCGCCAACCCCTCATGGCTCCAGCACCCTCTACCCGCCAACCCCTCATTGCTCCAGCACCCTCTACCCGCCAACCCCTCATGGCTCCAGCACCTCTACCCACCAACCTCTCATTGCTCCTGCACCCTCTACCCGCCAACCCCTCATTCCTCCAGCACCCTCTACCCGCCAACCCCTCATGGCTCCAGCACCCTCTACCCGCCAACCCCTCATTGCTCCAGCACCCTCTACCCGCCAATCCGTCATTCCTCCAGCACCTCTACCCGCCAACCCCTCATGGCTCCAGCACCCTCTACCCACCAACCTCTCATGGCTCCAGCACCCTCTACCCGCCAACCCCTCATTCCTCCAGCACCCTCTACCCGCCAACCCCTCATTGCTCCAGCACCCTCTACCCGCCAACCCCTCATTGCTCCAGCACCCTTTACCCGCCAACCCCTCATGGCTCCAGCACCTCTACCCACCAACCTCTCATTGCTCCTGCACCCTCTACCCGCCAACCCCTCATTCCTCCAGCACCCTCTACCCGCCAACCCCTCATGGCTCCAGCACCCTCTACCCGCCAACCCCTCATTGCTCCAGCACCCTCTACCCGCCAATCCGTCATTCCTCCAGCACCTCTACCCGCCAACCCCTCATGGCTCCAGCACCCTCTACCCACCAACCTCTCATGGCTCCAGCACCCTCTACCCGCCAACCCCTCATTCCTCCAGCACCCTCTACCCGCCAACCCCTCATTGCTCCAGCACCCTCTACCCGCCAACCCCTCATTGCTCCAGCACCCTCTTTACACCAACCCCTCATTTGCCCCATTCCTCTATACTCTAAAACCCCTTGCATGCCTCCCATTTGCCCACACCCTCTATCCGCCAACCCCTCATTCCTGCAGCACCCTCTACCCACCGCCAACCCCTCACATCGCCCATTTCTGCCACCCACTTGTTTTTCTTTTTGGCTCTTTTCAGTTTCTTCTCCATTTTCTTGCCGATCTCGTCCTCATTCAGGACGCAAAAGATTTCCAGGATGGAGTCCGGGCCCTACAAGGGATGAGAGTAGAGAGGCCGGAGCTCAGTATCACATACAGTAACCGCTATTACGGCGGCCGTGACACTGCACACATAGGGCCCGATTCAGAGACGCTCGCTAGATGCGATCGCCAGCGTATGCAAATCCAGCGCACGTACAACAAGGCATTAGCACGCCCACTATGTCTTGGCGAGCGATCACTTTGCATAAGTAGACGCCCAACAGCCATTCATAAGACGACCACTTGCGTACGTCATCTCCAGGAAGTGCATGAAACCATTGGTACATCGCGCACCATCGGATGTGGTCGCAGTGCTTGAGTTAGACTATACCTGGCCGCAAGCACGGAATCTGCTGGGTGAGCGATTCCTGATCTATCGCAGTGGTTCTCGCACACGCATTGTGATGCATACGCAGAACGCAAAAATCGTCCAGCAATGAGCGAGCGCATCCTAGCGAGCAGGTGTGAATCAGGCCCACGGTACATAACCTGATGGATATTCTCTCCTATATTATATAGGATATAATGTATGAGCAGGGAGAGGTGAGCAGCCACTCACATGACATGCCAGGAACCTCCTCGTCCGGTCCGTGCTCATAGTCACCACCCTGTCCCGTCCGTCTCGCATGATGGAACCATATCGGTGACAGGTGAGGACGCCCTGCGGAGACACAATACATCATTACTATAGAAACGCTGGCTCCTCCTCCACAAAGCGCCACACGCTGCCTGGGCCCCGTGTCCCTCCGGTGTGACTGTACCTCCTCCGCAGCGCCCTCGGCTCCGTCCTCCCCCGCGTCTCGGCGACCTTTAGGTTTCTTTATTTGCGGTTCCTCTGAGGGTTCATCCTACGGGGATAAAATAACCGATATTTATCACAGAGAAAGTGACCCATTATCTCCACACCGATAGGTCTACTAGCAACTCTCGGTAACCAGGGGCGGCCTTCGTCTCTGCACGCTTGCCGGTCTGCCTCTCCTATAGACAGGTCAGGATGGTAAGGTCGAGGTGGGAGGGGAGACTTCCAAAAAGGGGAAAGGACAAAAAAAAATAAAAAATAAATTTACAAGCTTTTTTTTAAATTATTGTATTGTTTCACAAAACACAATTTAATGAACAAAAGAGCATAGACAGGAATATGCTGGGTGCGCACATGGGGGCGGGGATAGTATAATTACCTCATTTGCATACGAGACGCTCCAGGCACGCAGTTCGCTGTCTGCTGAACCAGTCAGGATTCGGCTTTCATCAGACAGAACAGTCAGACCCCAGACCTGGTGCGGAGCAATGACATTGACACATTAACACAATGACAACATTTTCATTACACGAGAAGACACATTACCGGGGTCAACATAACACTTTACACAACAACCTAGTTCAACGCAATGACAGAACACATTACATACACTAACAGGTGAGACAGCAGCGCAGTGCCCATTGGTATACGGCTCAGGGCAGTGCCCATTGGTATACGGCTCAGTGCAGCGCCCATTGGTATACGGCTCAGGGCAGCGCCCATTGGCATACGGCTCAGGGCAGCGCCCATTGGCATACGGCTCAGGGCAGACTTATACCTTGGAGGAAGGTTAGTAAAGGACACTCAGTAGTTACAGAATAATCAGACATATTTACTGTAGCAGCTGCCGGGAGGAGGAGGAGCTGGTCACAAGAGCTGACACTCAGGACACCTACCTCTGTGCGATGTCCCACCATGGTCTGGAAGCAATGCTGCGTGTCTAGGTCCCACCACTTCACCAGCGTGTCCTTACCACTACGGGAAGAGCAGAGGGTCACATGCTAATCACCTGGTCACACCTGCACGGGACAGGTCACTGGCTGTGGAACTACACATTCCAGCATGCCCTGCCACAGTTTTAACATGCTTAAACAGCAAACCTGTAGCAGGGCATGCTGGGATATGTAGTCCACAGAATCTGGAGTGCCATATGTTGCCTACCCCTGGTCTACACTGAGTCTCTGTAAGAATTTATTTCCAGTACCTGCGGACGTCGTCACCACGTGTGGTAAAAGGTCTCTTCCCAAACATTGGGAGACCACGTTGTGTGACACGTCAGCTTATTGTACATCGGTGGCAGCCCAGCGGTATAGTAGGCATGACACGGGAAGAACAAATAGCCCTGTCCCAGAAGATGGACGATAAGCAGAAAGTCCCAGATGGCAAATAAGGGCCTCTCCCACAATGCAGCACCGCTGGGACTCGCCGTTACCTGGTGACCAGAAGATTCTTCTCCTTCAGGAACACGGCCTGCGTGACGGCGTCCTTGTGGCCCTTCAGTCGGTACAAGCCGCTCTCATTGATGACATCCCAAACAATCACATTAGTGTCCTGCGGAGAAAGCAGAGAGAGGTATTATGGGGAAAGTTATTATAACCTATATATTCTACGCACCCCGGTCACATGATCACAGAACAGAACACAGCAGACATCGGCCACACAGAACGTGGGCACCAACCCGACACAGAAGATCGCACATGCGGCCTGGACCCACTTCCTGCAGATGCTGATACCACCGTCAGATATATACAGAGAGACACCCTTAATTTAGAAGTGGACATCTCACCCACTGGTCATTTTTATTGGAGTCCCAGCATTGCAGTGGCCAATCGGTGTACTAAATATCTATTATGGTAATGGTCAATTTACAAGTGTATTCATTCTACAGCCGGAGAGACAGTCCCCACTGGCCAGCCAAAGACCGGAGAGACAGTCCCCACTGGCCACCCAACAGCCGGAGACACCGTCCCCACTGGCCACCCAACAGCCGGAGAGACCGTCCCCACTGGCCACCCAACAGCCGGAGAGACCGTCCCCACTGGCCACCCAACAGCCGGAGAGACCGTCCCCACTGGCCACCCAACAGCCGGAGAGACCGTCCCCACTGGCCACCCAACAGCCAGAGAGACCGTCCCCACTGGCCACCCAACAGCCAGAGAGACCGTCCCCACTGGCCACCCAACAGCCGGAGAGACCGTCCCCACTGGCCACCCAACAGCCGGAGAGACCGTCCCCACTGGCCACCCAACAGCCGGAGAGACAGTCCCCACTGGCCACCCAACAGCCGGAGAGACAGTCCCCACTGGCCACCCAACAGCCGGAGAGACAGTCCCCACTGGCCACCCAACAGCCGGAGAGACAGTCCCCACTGGCCACCCAACAGCCGGAGAGACAGTCCCCACTGGCCACCCAACAGCCGGAGAGACAGTCCCCACTGGCCACCCAACAGCCGGAGAGACAGTCCCCACTGGCCACCCAACAGCCGGAGAGACAGTCCCCACTGGCCACCCAACAGCCGGAGAGACCGTCCCCACTGGCCACCCAACAGCCGGAGAGACCGTCCCCACTGGCCACCCAACAGCCGGAGAGACAGTCCCCACTGGCCACCCAACAGCCGGAGAGACCGTCCCCACTGGCCACCCAACAGCCGGAGAGACAGTCCCCACTGGCCACCCAACCACCGAACGCTCCACCAGCACTAGAAACAAGTCATCCGGACGCTCCCTGTGCCCCAGGAGACTGTCTACGCTGCTCATGTCTTTTCTGTCACGTTACCTTGGACCCGGACACAAGTCGGCCACCCAGGTGGTCGTAGCTTAGAGCAGTCACCGCTGCTTTGTGTCCGTTGAACGTGATGCCGCTCTCCCCGCTAAGGAGACTGAAAATGCGTATGGATCCATCTTCGTATCCCACAGCCAATGAGAGCCCATCAGGGGAGGGGCAAAGCTGCGTCGCCTCATGCTTCAGGCCTTGCAGAATGAGGACCTGTAGCGATAAACACAAAACACGTCACACTGCCTTGGGCCCCTTATTACACATACCAGCATGTTACACAGCTATCAGCCTACATCACCCAGGGGTCTATTTACTACAGCTGGGCACAGATATATCTGCAGATGATGGTTGTTCATACACACTGACCCGCTGCAAGTGTACAGGCAACACAATGTCGTTCACAGACATATCGCTGGTACACACTCACCGACACACACAAGGTAACCAATATATCTGCCAGTGTGTACCCAGCATTAGCCTAGTACCAGCTCCTAGCTGCCATGTCACAGGCTGGGTTTTAATAATGACAGGAGCCGATTGGTTGGTACTTTATCTCCGTCAGCTTTATTTCTCTCCAAGGCTTGGTCAATGGACACCTCAGACACAGACCGTATATATATATATTTTGGAATATATGTAGCTGGGACACTGCCCTCGCCCTCAGATGACGCCGCTGGTTACGGCTGGCTGTGTATTAGTCATACAGGGTGTACTGACCGTCTCGCCCTCAGATGATGCCGCTGGTTACGGCTGGCTGTGTATTAGTCACACAGGGGGTACTGCATGTACTGACCGTCTCGCCCTCAGATGACGCCGCTGGTTACGGCTGGCTGTGTATTAGTCATACAGGGGGTACTGCGTGTACTGACCGTCTCGCCCTCAGATGACGCCGATGGTTACGGCTGGCTGTGTATTAGTCATACAGGGGGTACTGCGTGTACTGACCGTCTCGCCCTCAGATGATGCCGCTGGTTACGGCTGGCTGTGTATTAGTCATACAGGGTGTACTGACCGTCTCGCCCTCAGATGATGCTGCTGGTTACGGCTGGCTGTGTATTAGTCATACAGGGTGTACTGACCGTCTCGCCCTCAGATGATGCCGCTGGTTACGGCTGGCTGTGTATTAGTCATACAGGGTGTACTGACCGTCTCGCCCTCAGATAACGCCGCTGGTTAGGGCTGGCTGTGTATTAGTCATACAGGGTGTACTGCGTGTACTGACCGTCTCGCCCTCAGATGACGCCGCTGGTTACGGCTGGCTGTGTATTAGTCATACAGGGTGTACTGCGTGTACTGACCGTCTCGCCCTCAGATGATGCCGCTGGTTACGGCTGGCTGTGTATTAGTCATACAGGGTGTACTGACCGTCTCGCCCTCAGATGATGCTGCTGGTTACGGCTGGCTGTGTATTAGTCATACAGGGTGTACTGCGTGTACTGACCGTCTCGCCCTCAGATGACGCCGCTGGTTACGGCTGGCTGTGTATTAGTCATACAGGGTGTACTGACCTTCTCGCCCTTACGGGTGTCCCAGATGAAGACGTGCTCACAGGCCCCTACAGCCAGGTAACGCCCCTTCTCTCCTCGCAGGGTGACATAGCGGACGTTGGCCTTCGGGCTGGCGATCACCCCAAACACAGCAGTGGCGGTGTAGCGGAGATACTGCTTGGTGAGGCCCATGGCGTCGGCGCGGGGGGCTTATTCTCAGGAGGAGCCCAGCATGGCCTGTAGGGAGTAATCAGACATAATCCGTGTGATGCTAACGGTGAGAGACAGACCAAGGGGGCGCAGTCGCCTCATAACCGCGGATTACACTACATCCCGGGGGGGGGCTAATTACCCAGGACCCCCCCCTCAGTGCATTTATATAGGTGACCGGTCCCCAGAGACCCCAATATGTCTCATACAGGCAGCGAGATGTCCCCGGCCAGCAGGGCAACACAGGGTACACCCCGGGGGGACTCGCTGTGTCCAGAAATGCCAGACCCCAGGTAAGTGACCGCTAGCACCGGTGTAACCACAAGACCTGTATCCCCAATGGCTGGTGTTATGGGGGATCCTGGGCCAGACCTCCCCCCATACTCCACAGGTCACTGTAAAAGGTAATAACAACCCTGACCACCGGGGGCAGCTACAGAGGGTGCGGAACAGGGGCCCATCCAGGGGACGCAGACAGGGGGGCAGATATAAGGCCGGGGCAGACAGGGGGGCAGATATAAGGCAGGGGCAGAGGTGGGGGGGTAATTACCTGACTTCTATCCTCAGTTTCTCTCCCCGGTGGTCACAGCCGGACACGTGTTTATCGCGCATGCGCGGTGCCGGTCTCTGAGGCGCATGCGTACTACCTGCCTCCCGGAACTAAGATGGCGGACGCTGCCCTCGCTCTGACGTCAACAGATTCCGCTCCTCCTCTGGGCGTGTCAGGAAGAGGCCGCGCCCTCCTCTTCAAACAAGGCCTTTCCGGCAGCCGCCGGTCAGGTGACAGCGATCATCGGAGGAGGAATGGAGCGGAGACCGGAGGGGGTGAGAGACCCGCAGCCCCCATCCCACAATACATGGAGCCCCCGACACAGCCCCCCAAAGTACATGGAGCCCCCGACACTGCCCGTACACCCCGGCTGTACCCCTCACAGTCACTGATCTCATTATACCTCCCCACAGGTACAGCCAGCCCCCCATACACTGACCCCATTATCCCCCACAGGTACAGCCAGCCCCCCATACACTGACCCCATTATCCCCCACAGGTACAGCCAGCCCCCCATACACTGACCCCATTATCCCCCACAGGTACAGCCAGCCCCCCATACACTGACCCCATTATCCCCGACATGTACAGCCAGCCCCCCCATATACGTACCCCATTATACTCCCCATAGGTACAGCCTGCCCCCCATACACTGACCCCATTATTCTCCTCACAGGTACATCCAGCCCCCCATACACTGACCCCCCTTATCCCCCACAGGTACAGCCAGCCCCCCATACACTGACCCCATTATCCCCCACAGGTACAGCCAGCCCCCCCATACACTGACCCCATTATTCTCCTCACAGGTACAGCCAGCCCCCCATACACTGACCCCCCTTATCCCCCACAGGTACAGCCAGCCCCCCATACACTGACCCCATTATCCCCCACAGGTACAGCCAGCCCCCCCATACACTGACCCCCATCATCCCCCACAGGTACAGCCAGCCCCCCATACACTGACCCCCCTTATCCCCCACAGGTACAGCCAGCCCCCCATACACTGACCCCATTACCCCTCACAGGTACAGCCAGCCCCCCCATACACTGACCCCCATTATCCCCCACAGGTACAGCCAGCCCCCCCATATACGTACCCCATTATACTCCCCATAGGTACAGCCTGCCCCCCATACACTGACCCCATTATTCTCCTCACAGGTACATCCAGCCCCCCATACACTGACCCCAATATTCTCCTCACATGTACAGCCAGCCCCCCCCTACACTGACCCCCATTATCCCCCACAGGTACAGCCAGCCCCCCCATATACGTACCCCATTATACCCCCCATAGGTACAGCCAGCCCCCATACACTGACCCCATTATACCCCTCACACGTACATCCAGCCCCCCATACACTGCCCCCATTATTCTCCTCACAGGTACAGTCAGCCCCCCCATACACTGACCCCATTATTCTCCTCACAGGTACAGCCAGCCCCCCCATACACTGACCCCATTATTCTCCTCACAGGTACAGCCAGCCCCCCCATACACTGACCCCATTATTCTCCTCACAGGTACATCCAGTCCCCCCATACACTGACCCCATTATTCTCCTCACAGGTACAGCCAGGCCCCCATACACTGACCCCATTATTCTCCTCACAGGTACAGCCAGCCCCCCATACACTGACCCCATTATACCCCTCACAGGTACAGCCAGCCCCCCATACACTGACCCCATTATTCTCCTCATAGGTACAGCCAGCCCCCCCATACACTGACCCCATTATTCTCCTCACAGGTACAGCCAGCCCCCCCATACACTGACCCCATTATTCTCCTCACAGGTACAGCCAGCCCCCCCCATACACTGACCCCACTATTCTCCTCACAGGTACAGCCAGGCCCCCATACACTGACCCCATTATTCTCCTCACAGGTACAGCCAGCCCCCCATACACTGACCCCATTATTCTCCTCACAGGTACAGCCAGCCCCCCATACACTGACCCCATTATTCTCCTCACAGGTACAGCCAGCCCCCCATACACTGCCCATTATTCTCCTCACATGTACAGCCAGCCCCCCCCATACACTGACCCCATTATTCTCACAGGTACAGCCAGCCCCCCATACACTGACCCCATTATTCTCCTCACAGGTACAGCCAGCCCCCCATATACTGACCCCATTATTCTCCTCACAGGTACAGCCAGCCCCCCATACACTGACCCCATTATTCTCACAGGTACAGCCAGCCCCCCATATACTGACCCCATTATTCTCCTCACAGGTACAGCCAGCCCCTCATATACTGACCCCATTCTCACAGGTACAGCCAGCACCCCCATACACTGACCCCATTATTCTCCTCACAGGTACAGCCAGCCCCTCATATACTGACCCCATTATTCTCACAGGTACAGCCAGCACCCCCATACACTGACCCCATTATTCTCCTCACAGGTACAGCCAGCCCCCCATATACTGACCCCATTATTCTCCTCACAGGTACAGCCAGCCCCCCATACACTGACCCCATTATTCTCCTCGCAGGTACAGCCAGCCCCCCATATACTGACCCCATTATTCTCCTCGCAGGTACAGCCAGCCCCCCATATACTGACCCCATTATTCTCCTCGCAGGTACAGCCAGCCCCCCATTTACTGACCCCATTATTCTCCTCGCAGGTACAGCCAGCCCCCCATATACTGACCCCATTATTCTCCTCACCGGTACAGCCAGCCCCCTCATACACTGACCCCATTATTCTCCTCACAGGTACAGCCAGCCCCCCATATACTGACCCCATTATTCTCCTAACAGGTACAGCCATCTCCCCATATACTGACCCCATTATTCTCCTCACAGGTACAGCCAGCCCCCCATACACTGACCCCATTATTCTCCTCGCAGGTACAGCCAGCCCCCCATATACTGACCCCATTATTCTCCTCGCAGGTACAGCCAGCCCCCCATATACTGACCCCATTATTCTCCTCGCAGGTACAGCCAGCCCCCCATATACTGACCCCATTATTCTCCTCGCAGGTACAGCCAGCCCCCCATATACTGACCCCATTATTCTCCTCACCGGTACAGCCAGCCCCCTCATACACTGACCCCATTATTCTCCTCACAGGTACAGCCAGCCCCCCATATACTGACCCCATTATTCTCCTAACAGGTACAGCCAGCTCCCCATATACTGACCCCATTATTCTCCTCACAGGTACAGCCAGCCCCCCATACACTGACCCCATTATCCCCCACAGGTACAGCCAGCCCCCCATACACTGACCCCATTATCCCCCACAGGTACAGCCAGCCCCCCATACACTGACCCCATTATCCCCCACAGGTACAGCCAGCCCCCCATACACTGACCCCATTATCCCCCACAGGTACAGCCAGCCCCCCATACACTGACCCCATTATCCCCGACATGTACAGCCAGCCCCCCCATATACGTACCCCATTATACTCCCCATAGGTACAGCCTGCCCCCCATACACTGACCCCATTATTCTCCTCACAGGTACATCCAGCCCCCCATACACTGACCCCCCTTATCCCCCACAGGTACAGCCAGCCCCCCATACACTGACCCCATTATCCCCCACAGGTACAGCCAGCCCCCCCATACACTGACCCCATTATTCTCCTCACAGGTACAGCCAGCCCCCCATACACTGACCCCCCTTATCCCCCACAGGTACAGCCAGCCCCCCATACACTGACCCCATTATCCCCCACAGGTACAGCCAGCCCCCCCATACACTGACCCCCATTATCCCCCACAGGTACAGCCAGCCCCCCATACACTGACCCCCCTTATCCCCCACAGGTACAGCCAGCCCCCCATACACTGACCCCATTACCCCTCACAGGTACAGCCAGCCCCCCCATACACTGACCCCCATTATCCCCCACAGGTACAGCCAGCCCCCCCATATACGTACCCCATTATACTCCCCATAGGTACAGCCTGCCCCCCATACACTGACCCCATTATTCTCCTCACAGGTACATCCAGCCCCCCATACACTGACCCCAATATTCTCCTCACATGTACAGCCAGCCCCCCCCTACACTGACCCCCATTATCCCCAACAGGTACAGCCAGCCCCCCCATATACGTACCCCATTATACCCCCCATAGGTACAGCCAGCCCCCATACACTGACCCCATTATACCCCTCACACGTACATCCAGCCCCCCATACACTGCCCCCATTATTCTCCTCACAGGTACAGTCAGCCCCCCCATACACTGACCCCATTATTCTCCTCACAGGTACAGCCAGCCCCCCCATACACTGACCCCATTATTCTCCTCACAGGTACAGCCAGCCCCCCCATACACTGACCCCATTATTCTCCTCACAGGTACATCCAGTCCCCCCCATACACTGACCCCATTATTCTCCTCACAGGTACAGCCAGGCCCCCATACACTGACCCCATTATTCTCCTCACAGGTACAGCCAGCCCCCCATACACTGACCCCATTATACCCCTCACAGGTACAGCCAGCCCCCCATACACTGACCCCATTATTCTCCTCATAGGTACAGCCAGCCCCCCCATACACTGACCCCATTATTCTCCTCACAGGTACAGCCAGCCCCCCCATACACTGACCCCATTATTCTCCTCACAGGTACAGCCAGCCCCCCCATACACTGACCCCACTATTCTCCTCACAGGTACAGCCAGGCCCCCATACACTGACCCCATTATTCTCCTCACAGGTACAGCCAGGCCCCCATACACTGACCCCATTATTCTCCTCACAGGTACAGCCTGCCCCCCATACACTGACCCCATTATTCTCCTCACAGGTACAGCCAGCCCCCCATACACTGACCCCATTATTCTCCTCACAGGTACAGCCAGCCCCCCCCATACACTGACCCCATTATTCTCACAGGTACAGCCAGCCCCCCATACACTGACCCCATTATTCTCCTCACAGGTACAGCCAGCCCCCCATATACTGACCCCATTATTCTCCTCACAGGTACAGCCAGCCCCCCATACACTGACCCCATTATTCTCACAGGTACAGCCAGCCCCCCATATACTGACCCCATTATTCTCCTCACAGGTACAGCCAGCCCCTCATATACTGACCCCATTCTCACAGGTACAGCCAGCACCCCCATACACTGACCCCATTATTCTCCTCACAGGTACAGCCAGCCCCTCATATACTGACCCCATTATTCTCACAGGTACAGCCAGCACCCCCATACACTGACCCCATTATTCTCCTCACAGGTACAGCCAGCCCCCCATATACTGACCCCATTATTCTCCTCACAGGTACAGCCAGCCCCCCATACACTGACCCCATTATTCTCCTCGCAGGTACAGCCAGCCCCCCATATACTGACCCCATTATTCTCCTCGCAGGTACAGCCAGCCCCCCATATACTGACCCCATTATTCTCCTCGCAGGTACAGCCAGCCTCCCATTTACTGACCCCATTATTCTCCTCGCAGGTACAGCCAGCCCCCCATATACTGACCCCATTATTCTCCTCACCGGTACAGCCAGCCCCCTCATACACTGACCCCATTATTCTCCTCACAGGTACAGCCAGCCCCCCATATACTGACCCCATTATTCTCCTAACAGGTACAGCCAGCTCCCCATATACTGACCCCATTATTCTCCTCACAGGTACAGCCAGCCCCCCATACACTGACCCCATTATTCTCCTAACAGGTACAGCCAGCCCCCCATATACTGACCCCATTATTCTCCTCGCAGGTACAGCCAGACCCCCATATACTGACCCCATTATTCTCCTCGCAGGTACAGCCAGCCCCCCATATACTGACCCCATTATTCTCCTCGCAGGTACAGCCAGCCCCCCATATACTGACCCCATTATTCTCCTCACCGGTACAGCCAGCCCCCTCATACACTGACCCCATTATTCTCCTCACAGGTACAGCCAGCCCCCCATATACTGACCCCATTATTCTCCTAACAGGTACAGCCAGCTCCCCATATACTGACCCCATTATTCTCCTCACAGGTACAGCCAGCCCCCCATACACTGACCCCATTATTCTCCTCGCAGGTACAGCCAGCAGCCCATTTACTGACCCCATTATTCTCCTCGCAGGTACAGCCAGCCCCCCATATACTGACCCCATTATTCTCCTCACCGGTACAGCCAGCCCCCTCATACACTGACCCCATTATTCTCCTCACAGGTACAGCCAGCCCCCCATATACTGACCCCATTATTCTCCTCACCGGTACAGCCAGCCCCCCATATACTGACCCCATTATTCTCCTCACCGGTACAGCCAGCCCCCCATATACTGACCCCATTATTCTCCTCACCGGTACAGCCAGCCCCCCATACACTGACCCCATTATTCTCCTCACAGGTACAGCCAGCCCCCCATATACTGACATTCCACACAGACATCTCCCCAGTACACCAAACCTCCATTTGGGAGGCTGTATGACATCATTGGGACCTGATATCCTTTGGCACGGAGTTTGTCTCCATGTACTGGATGGATATTCCTAATGTCATTACTCCCTCTGTCATCTGTATCTCTGGTGACATAACCGCGCACGTCATGTTATCTGTGTGTGTGTGTGTGTGTATGACGATACAGGACATGTCATGCTATCTGTGTGTGTGTGTATGACGATACAGGACACGTCATGCTATCTGTGTGTGTGTGTATGACGATACAGAACACGTCACGCTATCTGTGTGTGTGTATGACGATACAGGACACGTCATGCTATCTGTGTGTGTGTGTGTATGACGATACAGGACACGTCATGCTATGTGTGTGTGTGTGTATGACGATACAGGACACGTCATGCTATCTGTGTGTGTGTGTGTGTATGACGATACAGGACACGTCATACTATCTGTGTGTGTGTATGACGATACAGGACACGTCATGCTATCTGTGTGTGTATGACGATACAGGACACATCATGTTATCTGTGTGAGTCTGTATGACGATACAGGACACGTCATGCTATCTGTGTGTGAGTCTGTATGACGATACAGGACACGTCATGCTATCTGTGTGTGAGTCTGTATGACGATACAGGACACGTCATGCTATCTGTGTGTGTGTGTATGACGATACAGGACACGTACTAGTGACATCATTACTCTCCCCCTGTTACCAGGTATAGCAGCAGCGGATTCATGCAGAGCCATCTTACATCCGTCCCATGGATCCTCTCGGCGCCCGCTCGTGTTTTCTGGACGTGGACACTTTACCTTGCTGGAGAGATGTGCCGGATGGGAGCGACGTTCCCGATTCCTCAGAGTGCCACGTGGACAGTGACATCCGCTCACCATTCCCCTACAGGGCAGATCTTAACAGGAAGGTGATAATCTGGTGAGTGCTGATTTATTGTTGTTTGCCAGTTGAACTGGATCTAAAGAGGGCGACCGGCGTTGTGGAGGAGGCCGACTGGCGCCCCCGGCGTTGTGGAGGAGGGCGGCGGCACTTGTAGCGGCGGGCAAGAAATCAGATGATGTGACCCTTTCGTTTAGCGACCTTTCAGAACTTTAATATCGTTCTTTCATCAAGATACAATAAAATACAAAAAGACACGTACCTCTATAGCTACAACTCGTGAGAAAGCCAGGCGGCCAGCGTAAGGTGACGTCAGTGTTTCCGTGTGTGAGACCCATCACCACGGTTACGTCGATACAAAACTTAAAATTCTATGAGCTCCTGCTTGGAATCTGGACACAAAGAAATATGTAATAAACCAGTTATCTTCGAGAACCTTATGCAATAACAATATAAATGGTAAGGGGTCACTAAATATCAAAGCACTAAGGTAACTAAGTGCAACAACACTCAGTGACCTATGTCATTACAATAATAAGTATAAAGCAATGGTCCTGAGATCACTGTAATGACTGACTTGCTGTATTAAATTAATGTCATTACAGATAACACCGTAACGGTGATAAGGTGTTTAAACGAAAAATCCATTGCAGCTCCAGTTGAAGTAGTAAATTAGATCTTTCTCCCCCACCCCGAGCCATGGACGGGACATGAACTATCATGCATGGGCAAAATGCCGGGCGACCAGCTGTTTGCTCGTACCTTTACTTAAAGCGCTGCGAATGGCACTTCTGTGTAGCGCCATTCGCATTTTGAACATGCGTTCAGTTTTGCCTATGTAATTTTTGCTGCAAGGACAGGTTATTACGTAGACTACAAATCTCGTGGTGCGAGGAAGATGGTGCCTCATCGCTAAGGATTTACCTGTTGTGGGACGTCTAAATGTACAGCCTGTAGATAAATACCTGCAAGTAATCCATGGCTGAGCACAGGTGGTTAAATCAAATTGATTGAGGTACTTTTTGAGGCACCTGTGCTCAACCAGGGATATCTCTAACACCTGTACTGTTGGGGAGCCCTGAGGACAGCCTTTGCGAGCCCCCGATCTATAGCTTCCTGTTTTGGATGCTCTAATCTGGAAGCCCAGATGCTGTTCCTGTGATGTAATCTGGTCTCACCAATAAATCTCTCAGACTTGTTCCTTTTTTTTGGAACTTTGCATAATGGTATTATTAAAGACTTTTAGTTCTGGCTCCGAGGTTACAATTGGCCGGTGTTTCTTCATTTCTTTCCTAATCGCTGAGCTAGAGGAATTGTAATGATTACTCCAGTGAATCCTTTCAACCTTTGATAGTTTTCTGGACTTCTGTATTAATAACTCCGCTGGCGATATAGTCAGCGCTTTATTCCTCTGGGAGATGAGAAGAGCTACCGGATAACCCCTGGATAAAAACTTCTCCATAAGAATGTGAAGCCGAGTGTCTAATTGAGATCTAACGTATTACAATTGTACAGGCTCGTACGAATTGGGAATAAGGTAAACTCTGTTTAGTGCCTGGAGGATGGAAACTGCGGAAATGATTCCTATCGGTGGGTTTAGAAAAAGGATTAGTTACTAACGTGTTCTGGTTCTTCGTTATAGTCACATCTTAGGTAATTGATACTTTCTTTGCTCTTGAATTTAATTGGATGTGACCGTTCATTATGGGTGTCAAGAACATTTTGCAAAACCTCCAGAGGACCTGACCATAAGATAATCAGGTCACCCATGTACCGTTTGTAGAACAATAGACGTTTAGAGATGTCGGGGTCTGATAAATATATCTGCCTATCTACCTCGGACATAAAGCAATTCGCCAGGGAAGGTGCCACGGCAGAACCCGTGGCACATCCCCGCTATCTGCAGAACAAAGGACCCATCAACAAAATAAATTATTTTGACCAAAAATTAACTCCAGAAGTTTTGTATAAATAAATTACAATCCGGTCCCGTATATGCTGGATGATTAGTATTTGTCTGACCGCACGAATACCCTCCTGATGAGGGATACTGGTGTAAAAGACGTCCACCGTACACAGGGTAAGATCTGGAGGTAAATTCGTCAAGGACTGTAAGATGTTCAACAAAGCTGTAGTATCCTTTAGGAACGAGTGTTGCCTTTGTACTATAGTTTGCAAAAAACGGTCTCGATAAGTACACTGAGGGGGAAATAATGGGTCTGCCAGGGGGTTGGATTAATGATTTGTGACCTTTAGGTACAGTATATAACAATGATACGTTGGATGTTGTGCAGTTAATGTTTGCTTTATGGTGGTTAATATGAGTCCCGAGTCAGATGCCGGCTGTAAACATTAATTTTTTGTAGGAATTGGTGGGGTCACCTCTGAGTCTCGGGTATGTCACAGTATCTGCTAGTTGTGAATACATTTCTTGTTATTAATCCGATAAATTCTGAACCGTAATAGACCCACCCTTATCAGACGGGCGTATTACAATCGAGGAATCCCGTCTACGTTCACCCAATGCCTATCGTTCTTCCAAAGTTAAATTGTAGTGAGCTGGTGACGTTACTCTGTTTAATGTTGTCGGATTCCTTTAGTAACCTCGAGAAAGTCTTTGTGGAATGATTCGTGGATCCCATTTAGAGTGAGGTTGTAGTTTTAATTCTTCTGGAATCTCTTCACCCTGTTTTACCTGTGAATTTGCCGTTTTAGAAACAGGTTCCTTGATATTTAATTTACGTCCCAATTTATAGTTCTCTAATTGGCACTCAAAGGGATCGTATGTAGTTGTGGGAACAAATGTTAAAACCCATTGATAGAAAAATACTGAACCTTGGATTAGGACCCGATGTGATAAATTAAATACTAAATTCTCCTGGGCAAGGGTGGTCTTCGATTGGCACTTTTGCCTCTGATTTTTGCGCGCCCGGCGTGTGTACTTTCTCTTACGTGGGAGGGTGTCGTTCTTGTGGACATACCTAAAGGGACACTTGCCGGATATATAGGTGTAGTAGGGACATCAGAATCACTATTATATTGAGACTCGGCCGATTATGCCGAGTCCCGGGTGAAGCGCAGGTGTTTTTCTTTTTGAAAAAGTAGAACGATACCGCTCATGTTGTCCGGTCAGCCATCCATAAACCTGTTGTTTGGCATAGACGGTCTACACTTGGGCTAGTTTCGCTTTTTTTTAAATTGATGAGCTCCTTGGTGTAATTGTCCACTTGTTTAGCTAGGAAAACTTGCTAATCTGTGGTTGTGTCCTTTTAATACAGGGATGGGGAACCTCAGGCCCGGGGGGGCCGTATAAGGCCCCCAGAATAATTTGCTGTGGCCCTCTGTGCTACTTTCTGCTAGCCTCATCTGGCAAGCAGGTTACCTAGAATGGCCCCCTGCAGCCAGATTCTATGCAGCGGTGCCCCCTGGAGCGTCCTTGGGACACGTCAGATGGTCACACCGCTGCCCTTACAGCTCCCCGGAGCATCCTCAGGATGTTCCCGGCATTGCTGTGATCACTGGCGTTTGTGGTCCCGCCTCCGTGTGACATCACATGGAGGGGGCGTGGTCTGCACCAGGCCCTCGAATAATGTTCTATATATTAAAACGGCCCTCGGACCAAAAAATGGTTCCCCACCCCTGTTTTAATAAGTCTGATTTGTCTTTGATTTCAGATTTAGATAGTTGCTCCTTCGTTGCTGTCTTCGATCACGAGCCGTATTATAGGGAAGTCGCACTTGTTGAGAATAGAGACCCATTTCTTACAGAAGGAAATATTCTGACGTCTGATAGTGGGAATGTTGTTGTTCCGGAAGCTTCTGGGAATCACTTTAGATTTAAAGTAGTCGGATAACGAGATTCCATGATGCATGTAGTCCAGAGGTTCCCAATCATGGTCCTCAGGGCTCCCCAACAGTTCAGGTTTTAGAGATATCCCTGGTTGAGCACAGGTGATTTAATTAGTACCTCAGTCAATTTGACTTAACCACCTGTGCTCAACCATGGATATCTCTAACACCTGAACTGTTGGGGAACCTCGAGGAGCGCGTTTGGGAACCTCTGATGTAGTCTATTTCTCGCTTTTTAATTTTGTACCATTCCCGAAAAAGGTCTTCATTGGTAACAGCTTCCTTACCACGTAATCCTTCCTTAGATACAATTGCCTGAATGCATGTGTCCAGTCCTTCCAGATTATCCATTAGGAGACACTTAGAAAACTGTAAAGTCAGCTTAAATGTGTGCTCGGATACTGACACCTGTATAATAGTGTATGTGGCAGCTGTATACAGTATATAGCAGGGTGTATAATAGTGTATGTGGCAGCTGTATACAGTATATAGCAGGGTGTATAATAGTGTATGTGGCAGCTGTATACAGTATATAGCAGGGTGTATAATAGTGTATCTGGCAGCTGTATACAGTATATAGCAGGGTGTATAATAGTGTATGTGGCAGCTGTATACAGTATATAGCTGGGTGTATAATAGTGTATGTGGCAGCTGTATACAGTATATAGCTGGGTGTATAATAGTGTATGTGGCAGCTGTATACAGTATATAGCAGGGTGTATAATAGTGTATGTGGCAGCTGTATACAGTATATAGCAGGGTGTATAATAGTGTATGTGTCAGCTGTATACAGTATATAGCAGGGTGTATAATAGTGTATGTGTCAGCTGTATACAGTATATAGCAGGGTGTATAATAGTGTATGTGGCAGCTGTATACAGTATATAGCAGGGTGTATAATAGTGTATGTGGCAGCTGTATACAGTATATAGCAGGGTGTATAATAGTGTATGTGGCAGCTGTATACAGTATATAGCAGGGTGTATAATAGTGTATCTGGCAGCCCCTCACAGCTGTTTACAGTATATAGCTGCATATAGCAGGGTGTATAATAGTGTATCTGGCAGCTGTATACAGTATATACAGTATATAGCTGGGTGTATAATAGTGTATCTGGCAGCTGTATTACAGTATATAGCAGGGTGTATAATAGTGTATCTGGCAGCTGTATACAGTATATAGCTGGGTGTATAATAGTGTATGTGGCAGCTGTTTATAGCTGTATATAGCAGGGTGTATAATAGTGTATCTGGCAGCTGTATACAGTATATAGCAGGGTGTATAATAGTGTATCTGGCAGCTGTATACAGTATATAGCTGTATATAGCAGGGTGTACAATAGTGTATCTGGCAGCTGTATACAGCATATAGCAGGGTGTATAATAGTGTATGTGGCAGCTGTATACAGTATATAGCAGGGTGTATAATAGTGTAGGTGTATCTGGCAGCTATATACAGTATATAGCAGGGTGTATAATAGTGTATCTGGCAGCTGTATACAGTATATAGCAGGGTGTATAATAGTGTATGTGGCAGCTGTAAACAGTATATAGCAGGGTGTATAATAGTGTATGTGGCTGCTGTATACAGTATATAGCAGGGTGTATAATAGTGTATGTGGCAGCTGTATACAGTATATAGCAGGGTGTATAATAGTGTATGTGGCAGCTGTATACAGTATATAGCAGGGTGTATAATAGTGTATGTGGCAGCTGTATACAGTATATAGCAGGGTGTATAATAGTGTATCTGGCAGCTGTATACAGTATATAGCAGGGTGTATAATAGTGTATGTGGCAGCTGTATACAGTATATAGCTGGGTGTATAATAGTGTATGTGGCAGCTGTATACAGTATATAGCTGGGTGTATAATAGTGTATGTGGCAGCTGTATACAGTATATAGCAGGGTGTATAATAGTGTATGTGGCAGCTGTATACAGTATATAGCAGGGTGTATAATAGTGTATGTGTCAGCTGTATACAGTATTTAGCTGGGTGTATAATAGTGTATGTGGCAGCTGTTTATAGCTGTATATAGCAGGGTGTATAATCGTGTATGTGGCAGCTGTATACAGTATATAGCTGTATATAGCAGGGTGTATAATAGTGTATGTGGCAGCTGTATACAGTATATAGCAGGGTGTATAATAGTGTATCTGGCAGCTGTATACAGTATATAGCAGGGTGTATAATAGTGTATGTGGCAGCTGTATACAGTATATAGCAGGGTGTATAATAGTGTATGTGGCAGCTGTATACAGTATATAGCAGGGTGTATAATAGTGTATGTGGCAGCTGTATACAGTATATAGCTGGGTGTATAATAGTGTATGTGGCAGCTGTATACAGTATATAGCAGGGTGTATAATAGTGTATGTGGCAGCTGTATACAGTATATAGCAGGGTGTATAATAGTGTATGTGGCAGCTGTATACAGTATATAGCTGTATATAGCAGGGTGTATAATAGTGTATGTGGCAGCTGTATACAGTATATAGCAGGGTGTATAATAGTGTATGTGGCAGCTGTATACAGTATATAGCAGGGTGTATAATAGTGTATGCGGCAGCTGTATACAGTATATAGCAGGGTGTATAATAGTGTATGTGGCAGCTGTATACAGTATATAGCTGGGTGTATAATAGTGTATGTGGCAGCTGTATACAGTATATAGCTGGGTGTATAATAGTGTATGTGGCAGCTGTATACAGTATATAGCAGGGTGTATAATAGTGTATGTGGCAGCTGTATACAGTATATAGCAGGGTGTATAATAGTGTATCTGGCAGCTGTATACAGTATATAGCAGGGTGTATAATAGTGTATGTGGCAGCTGTATACAGTATATAGCTGTATATAGCAGGGTGTATAATAGTGTATGTGGCAGCTGTATACAGTATATAGCAGGGTGTATAATAGTGTATGCGGCAGCTGTATACAGTATATAGCTGTATATAGCAGGGTGTATAATAGTGTATGTGGCAGCTGTATACAGTATATAGCAGGGTGTATAATAGTGTATCTGGCAGCTGTATACAGTATATAGCAGGGTGTATAATAGTGTATGTGGCAGCTGTATACAGTATATAGCAGGGTGTATAATAGTGTATGTGGCAGCTGTATACAGTATATAGCAGGGTGTATAATAGTGTATCTGGCAGCTGTATACAGTATATAGCAGGGTGTATAATAGTGTATCTGGCAGCTGTATACAGTATATAGCAGGGTGTATAATAGTGTATCTGGCAGCTGTATACAGTATATAGCAGGGTGTATAATAGTGTATCTGGCAGCTGTATACAGTATATAGCAGGGTGTATAATAGTGTATGTGGCAGCTGTATACAGTATATAGCAGGGTGTATAATAGTGTATGTGGCAGCTGTATACAGTATATAGCAGGGTGTATAATAGTGTATGTGGCAGCTGTATACAGTATATAGCTGGGTGTATAATAGTGTATGTGGCAGCTGTATACAGTATATAGCAGGGTGTATAATAGTGTATGTGGCAGCTGTATACAGTATATAGCTGGGTGTATAATAGGGTATGTGGCAGCTGTATACAGTATATAGCTGGGTGTATAATAGTGTATGTGGCAGCTGTATACAGTATATAGCAGGGTGTATAATAGTGTATGTGGCAGCTGTATACAGTATATAGCTGGGTGTATAATAGTGTATGTGGCAGCTGTATACAGTATATAGCAGGGTGTATAATAGTGTATGTGGCAGCTGTATACAGTATATAGCTGGGTGTATAATAGAGTATGTGGCAGCTGTATACAGTATATAGCAGGGTGTATAATAGTGTATTTGGCAGCTGTATACAGTATATAGCTGGGTGTATAATAGTGTATGTGGCAGCTGTATACAGTATATAGCTGGGTGTATAATAGTGTATGTGGTAGCTGTATACAGTATATAGCAGGGTGTATAGTAGTGTATGTGGCAGCTGTATACAGTATATAGCTGGGTGTATAATAGAGTATGTGGCAGCTGTATACAGTATATAGCTGGGTGTATAATAGTGTATGTGGCAGCTGTATACAGTATATAATAGTGTATGTGGCAGCTGTATACAGTATATAGCAGGGTGTATAATAGTGTATGTGGCAGCTGTATACAGTATATAGCAGGGTGTATAATAGTATGTGGCAGCTGTATACAGTATATAGCAGGGTGTATAATAGTGTATGTGGCAGCTGTATACAGTATATAGCAGGGTGTATAATAGTGTATCTGGCAGCTGTATACAGTATATAGCAGGGTGTATAATAGTGTATGTGGCAGCTGTATACAGTATATAGCTGTATATAGCAGGGTGTATAATAGTGTATGTGGCAGCTGTATACAGTATATAGCTGGGTGTATAATAGTGTATGTGGCAGCTGTATACAGTATATAGCAGGGTGTATAATAGTGTAGGTGGCAGCTGTATACAGTATATAGCAGGGTGTATAATAGTGTATGTGGCAGCTGTATACAGTATATAGCAGGGTGTATAATAGTGTATGTGGCAGCTGTATACAGTATATAGCAGGGTGTATAATAGTGTATCTGGCAGCTGTATACAGTATATAGCAGGGTGTATAATAGTGTATCTGGCAGCTGTATACAGTATATAGCAGGGTGTATAATAGTGTATGTGGCAGCTGTATACAGTATATAGCAGGGTGTATAATAGTGTATCTGGCAGCTGTATACAGTATATAGCAGGGTGTATAATAGTGTATGTGGCAGCTGTATACAGTATATAGCAGGGTGTATAATAGTGTATCTGGCAGCTGTATACAGTATATAGCAGGGTGTATAATAGTGTATGTGGCAGCTGTATACAGTATATAGCAGGGTGTATAATAGTGTATGTGGCAGCTGTATACAGTATATAGCAGGGTGTATAATAGTGTATCTGGCAGCTGTATACAGTATATAGCAGGGTGTATAATAGTGTATCTGGCAGCTGTATACAGTATATAGCAGGGTGTATAATAGTGTATGTGGCAGCTGTATACAGTATATAGCAGGGTGTATAATAGTGTATGTGGCAGCTGTATACAGTATATAGCTGGGTGTATAATAGTGTATGTGGCAGCTGTATACAGTATATAGCAGGGTGTATAATAGTGTATGTGGCAGCTGTGTACAGTATATAGCAGGGTGTATAATCGTGTATGTGGCAGCTGTATACAGTATATAGCAGGGTGTATAATAGTGTATGTGGCAGCTGTATACAGTATATAGCAGGGTGTATAGGTGAGGACCGTGTTTGTTCCCTGGGCTATTTCCCACGCAGTATCGGCTATATCCATCGGCTGCTTATGAACAATGTTCCCAGTGTTGCGCGCTGCCAATCACAAGATCAGACCGCGCCCTCGCCGGCCTCTCTCCGCGACGGTCATATCTTCTTTTTTCATTTTTTTTTTTCCTAGCAGGAGCCTGAGGGCAAATAATAACATTTAATCACATACATTTTTTTTTCCCGCCTAAAGGTGCGTTCTATCCACTAGACGAGAAAAATGAGCAATTGAATGATTGCGACGTTGTAATCGTTCAAACGCTCATTAATCGTGCAGTAAAATGTAGAAAACGACCAGCGATGTGCGTTCCTGCTGGTCGTTCGCGGCATTTGTCATCGCCTGAACGATATCGTCAGGTTGTGCAGGTTGGCGGATGAGTGGGGGGGGGGTCTGCACTGATTGACAGATCGGTCGGTGTGGGCACATTATCCACTGCGCAGTCGGAGATAATATTTTCCTCTTATTGATCTACGTACGTAGAGTTGTTACCGCCACTTTATGGGGCTGATTCTGAGACGCACACAGACTTCTGCGGCAGCTACAAACACTGTTTTACTACCATAGGCGAATGCAAACATCCGTACAACTAATGCCGGGGTCCGTGCCTCTGCAAGTGGAGACCCGTGCCGCCCATTAAGCTGGCGGCCCCCACCATTATTATTGCTACTTGCTGTGGCTCCTGTTAGGTGCGAGAGATCTGTCAGACCAGGCTTCCCGTCCCCGTATACACAGCGCTGGGGACAGGAAGCCCAGGGTGGTTACGTGCGTTCGCCTTGTCACATCGCAGTTCCTGCCCTGAAACGCCCTATTTCACGGAAGGACAAATGCGTCTGAGTTCCATTCGACTAAGAACAGGACATATGCAGGGATGCGTAAATTTGCACGCGCTGTATGCTCAAAATAACCTCTTGCGTCTGCGCCAAGAGAACTTGAAATAAGCCCCAAGGTGAGATCGCCATGACAGCTCGCAGTTAGTGAACGCTCAGTGTAGACCTGGTGCTGGTCTGTGTATGTTACACGTTTATCATGTGTCTGACATCATTCAGGGTGCAGATGTAATAGTCTGCGGACTGCCAGCAGCGGCGGATCCCGAATGAGGCTGTTTTCGCCTTTTTAATGACTGATACTGTAACACGTGGGGCAGTGTCACACGGTGCTGGCAGTCCGCAGACTATTACATCTACCCCAGTGTCTCGCGCATTAGAGCCACATCCTGGACCCGCGTCACTGGCGGACGTGTGATGTATCTGTATACGGCTGGTTATTATAGACCTGTTAGTGATGTACGTTATAGGAGCAGTATGAAATCGTGTCCTCCCTGCAGATGCTCACGGTCACTGCGCCTATTATTATCACATCTAGGTAACGCGCTCACGTCATAGATCTCACATGTACCATCAGTCGCTAAGTGTTAGTTTTATGTTATTTGTTTTGTTTTCCGTAATATGGCGCACTCTTGCGAGCGCATTGAGGGACGCGGGGAGCACATGCCGGAGGTGACTGGGGGTCGGACTTTTAGGGCGTGGCTCAGTTTTGTTGGGTTATACTTACACTGGTTTGTCTTTACCAGGACAGGCGATGTGGCGTTACTGAACTGCACTGCCGTGGTCAACACCAGTAATGAGACGCTCACCGACAAGAACCCAGTGTCAGACAGTATCTACCGCTATGCCGGGCCGGAGCTGCTGGAAGATGTGCAGAAGCTGAAAGGTGCGCCCCCTGGTGGTGTACTGGTGACAGGCGGTACTTCTCCAACACACAACTTGGTCTCATAACTTCTATACTTTCATTACACGGGGGGGTTATCATTATAGCTTGGCCGATCGGTGGTTCTCTGTCCTGGCTTGCTAACCATTCACCCTTTCTTGTCTCTATAAACCCCCCCGTCCCGTCCCGTCCCCCCCCGTCCCGTCCCTCTCTTCCTGATAACTGTGCACCTGTCACCGTCTTTCCGCAGGTTGCAGGACGGGGGAGGCGAAGCTCACAAAGGGCTTTAACCTGGCCGCCCGTTACATCATCCATACCGTTGGACCTAAATACAAGAACAAGTACCGCACGGCGGCTGAGAGCTCCCTGTACAGCTGCTACCGCAACGTCCTCCAGCTCGCCAAGTAATCTCCTCTATTACTCTGCCCCTTCTGCTGGGAGGGTGGGGGTAACAATGAGGCCCTGATAAATGCACCCGTACCGAGGTTATTAATCTCTGTGTCCACATGCGCTGACTCTATTCATAGAGGGGCTGATTCCGCTTTAGGAATAGAGTAAGTTAGTACAAGTGACTGCACCTGGCCAAACCATGCTGCAATGCCAGGGGAGCAAATACATGTGTTATGTGTGCATGCCCACAGATACTGGGCAGCTTCATTTTAAAGGCGGGTATCCATTTGCCGATTAAAATGAGCGATATAACGATATCATTATCGTTCAATTGCTCATTAATCGTGCACGAATCGGGCATGAAAATTACGGAAACGATCAGCGATGCGCTCTCCCGCTGGTCATTTCCGTCATCGATCATCGCCTGAGCATGCTGATCTATCTGCCGATAACGACATATTGGCCATGTTCAGGGGAGGGAGGGTGCATAGACTGACTGACATATCGCTCAGTGTGGGTACAACAGGGGGAGAGGAACGACGGTACGATTACTACCCACCTTCACACTGCAACTTATATTTGTTTGGACGCCCCCTCCCAATCTAATCTCTCTGCCCCCTGCAGTGCAGCATAGTGTTACCAAGATGCCCAGTTACTGCCCTCTCTCACTGTATTCCTACATCTGAGACCGAGGGACTCGCCAACCACCGTGACACTTACAGTAACCTGTTTCTCTATGTAATGCTGAACCCAAGGAATGGGAAACTTCTGTTACATTTGCCCATTCCCATGGTGACGCCTCTGTGGTGTTGGCACTAGTGATGTGCTGGGTATGAGACGTGTGACTGTGGTTTCTGCAATATCCTGACTAAAGGAGAACTCTGTAACTGGCGATAGATCTGGATGATAGTCAGCTCACATGACAACGGGGTAATCTACACGTGGGGTGTGTATGCTGAGGCTGTGTCACTATTACATGGGGTGCGTGTGTCTGATGGGGCTGTGTCACTATTACATGGGGTGCGTGTGTCTGATGGGGCTGTGACACTATTACATGGGGTGCGTGTGTCTGATGGGGCTGTGACACTATTACATGGGGTGCGTGTGTCTGATGGGGCTGTGACACTATTACATGGGGTGCGTGTGTCTGATGAGGCTTTGTCACTATTACATGGGGTGCGTGTGTCTGATGGGGCTGTGTCACTATTACATGGGGTGCGTGTGTCTGATGGGGCTGTGACACTATTACATGGGGTGCGTGTGTCTGATGAGGCTTTGTCACTATTACATGGGGTGCGTGTGTCTGATGGGGCTGTGTCACTATTACATGGGGTGCGTGTGTCTGATGGGGCTGTGACACTATTACATGGGGTGCGTGTCTGATGGGGCTGTGACACTATTACATGGGGTGCGTGTGTCTGATGGGGCTGTGACACTATTACATGGGGTGCGTGTGTCTGATGGGGCTGTGACACTATTACATGGGGTGCGTGTGTCTGATGAGGCTTTGTCACTATTACATGGGGTGCGTGTGTCTGATGGGGCTGTGTCACTATTACATGGGGTGCGTGTGTCTGATGGGGCTGTGACACTATTACATGGGGTGCGTGTGTCTGATGAGGCTTTGTCACTATTACATGGGGTGCGTGTGTCTGATGGGGCTGTGTCACTATTACATGGGGTGCGTGTGTCTGATGGGGCTGTGACACTATTACATGGGGTGCGTGTGTCTGATGAGGCTTTGTCACTATTACATGGGGTGCGTGTGTCTGATGGGGCTGTGACACTATTACATGGGGTGCGTGTGTCTGATGGGGCTGTGACACTATTACATGGGGTGCGTGTGTCTGATGAGGCTTTGTCACTATTACATGGGGTGCGTGTGTCTGATGAGGCTTTGTCACTATTACATGGGGTGCGTGTGTCTGATGGGGCTGTGACACTATTACATGGGGTGTGTCTGATGGGGCTGTGTCACTATTACATGGGGTGTGTCTGATGGGGCTGTGTCACTATTACATGGGGTGCGTGTGTCTGATGAGGCTGTGTCACTATTACATGGGGTGCGTGTGTCTGATGAGGCTTTGTCACTATTACATGGGGTGCGTGTGTCTGATGAGGCTGTGTCACTATTACATGGGGTGCGTGTGTCTGATGGGGCTGTGTCACTATTACATGAGGTGCGTGTGTCTGATGGGGCTGTGTCACTATTACATGGGGTGCGTGTGTCTGATGGGGCTGTGTCACTATTACATGGGGTGTGTGTGTCTGATGGGGCTGTGACACTATTACATGGGGTGCGTGTGTCTGATGAGGCTTTGTCACTATTACATGGGGTGCGTGTGTCTGATGGGGCTGTGACACTATTACATGGGGTGCGTGTGTCTGATGGGGCTGTGACACTATTACATGGGGTGCGTGTGTCTGATGAGGCTTTGTCACTATTACATGGGGTGCGTGTGTCTGAGGCTTTGTCACTATTACATGGGATGTGTGTGTCTGAGGCTGTGTCACTATTACATGGGGTGCGTGTGTCTGATGAGGCTGTGTCACTATTACATGGGGTGCGTGTGTCTGATGAGGCTGTGTCACTATTACATGGGGAGCGTGTGTCTGAGGCTGTGTCACTATTACATGGGGTGCGTGTGTCTGATGGGGCTGTGTCACTTACATGGGGTGCGTGTGTCTGGTGAGGCTGTGTCACTATTACATGAGGTGCGTGTGTCTGATGGGGCTGTGTCACTATTACATGGGATGCGTGTGTATGATGGGGCTGTGTCACTATTACATGGGGTGCGTGTGTATGATGGGGCTGTGTCACTATTACATGGGGTGTGTGTGTCTGATGAGGCTTTGTCACTATTACATGGGGTGCGTGTGTCTGATGAGGCTGTGTCACTATTACATGGGGTGCGTGTGTCTGATGAGGCTGTGTCACTATTACATGGGGTGCGTGTGTCTGATAAGGCTCTGTCACTATTACATGGGGTGCGTGTGTCTGATGGGGCTGTGTCACTATTACATGGGGTGCATGTGTCTGATGGGGCTGTGTCACTATTACATGGGGTGCGTGTGTCTGATGGGGCTGTGTCACTATTACATGGGGTGCGTGTCTGAGGCTGTGTCACTATTACATGGGGTGCGTGTGTCTGATGGGGCTGTGTCACTATTACATGGGGTGCGTGTGTCTGATGGGGCTGTGTCACTATTACATGGGGTGCGTGTGTCTGATGGGGCTGTGTCACTATTACATGGGGTGCGTGTGTCTGATGGGGCTGTGTCACTATTACATGGGGTGCGTGTGTCTGATGGGGCTGTGTCACTATTACATGGGGTGCGTGTGTCTGATGGGGCTGTGTCACTATTACATGGGGTGCGTGTGTCTGATGGGGCTGTGTCACTATTACATGGGGTGCGTGTGTCTGATGGGGCTGTGTCACTATTACATGGGGTGCGTGTGTCTGATGGGGCTGTGTCACTATTACATGGGGTGCGTGTGTCTGATAGGGCTGTGTCACTATTACATGGGGTGCGTGTCTGAGGCTGTGTCACTATTACATGAGGTGCGTGTGTCTGATGGGGCTGTGTCACTATTACATGGGGTGCGTGTGTATGATGGGGCTGTGTCACTATTACATGGGGTGCGTGTGTATGATGGGGCTGTGTCACTATTACATGGGGTGCGTGTGTCTGATGGGGCTGTGTCACTATTACATGGGGTGTGTGTGTCTGATGAGGCTTTGTCACTATTACATGGGGTGCGTGTGTCTGATGAGGCTGTGTCACTATTACATGGGGTGCATGTGTCTGATGAGGCTGTGTCACTATTACATGGGGTGCGTGTGTCTGATAAGGCTCTGTCACTATTACATGGGGTGCGTGTGTCTGATGGGGCTGTGTCACTATTACATGGGGTGCGTGTGTCTGATGGGGCTGTGTCACTATTACATGGGGTGCGTGTTTCTGATGGGGCTGTGTCACTATTACATGGGGTGCGTGTCTGAGGCTGTGTCACTATTACATGGGGTGCGTGTGTCTGATGGGGCTGTGTCACTATTACATGGGGTGCGTGTGTCTGATGGGGCTGTGTCACTATTACATGGGGTGCGTGTGTCTGATGGGGCTGTGTCACTATTACATGGGGTGCGTGTGTCTGATGGGGCTGTGTCACTATTACATGGGGTGCGTGTGTCTGATGGGGCTGTGTCACTATTACATGGGGTGCGTGTGTCTGATGGGGCTGTGTCACTATTACATGGGGTGCGTGTGTCTGATGGGGCTGTGTCACTATTACATGGGGTGCGTGTGTCTGATGGGGCTGTGTCACTATTACATGGGGTGCGTGTGTCTGATAGGGCTGTGTCACTATTACATGGGGTGCGTGTCTGAGGCTGTGTCACTATTACATGAGGTGCGTGTGTCTGATGGGGCTGTGTCACTATTACATGGGGTGCGTGTGTATGATGGGGCTGTGTCACTATTACATGGGGTGCGTGTGTATGATGGGGCTGTGTCACTATTACATGGGGTGCGTGTGTCTGATGGGGCTGTGTCACTATTACATGGGGTGTGTGTGTCTGATGAGGCTTTGTCACTATTACATGGGGTGCGTGTGTCTGATGAGGCTGTGTCACTATTACATGGGGTGCATGTGTCTGATGAGGCTGTGTCACTATTACATGGGGTGCGTGTGTCTGATAAGGCTCTGTCACTATTACATGGGGTGCGTGTGTCTGATGGGGCTGTGTCACTATTACATGGGGTGCGTGTGTCTGATGGGGCTGTGTCACTATTACATGGGGTGCGTGTTTCTGATGGGGCTGTGTCACTATTACATGGGGTGCGTGTCTGAGGCTGTGTCACTATTACATGGTGTGCGTGTGTCTGATGGGGCTGTGTCACTATTACATGGGGTGCGTGTGTCTGATGGGGCTGTGTCACTATTACATGGGGTGCGTGTGTCTGATGGGGCTGTGTCACTATTACATGGGGTGCGTGTGTCTGATGGGGCTGTGTCACTATTACATGGGGTGCGTGTGTCTGATGGGGCTGTGTCACTATTACATGGGGTGCGTGTGTCTGATGGGGCTGTGTCACTATTACATGGGGTGCGTGTGTCTGATGGGGCTGTGTCACTATTACATGGGGTGCGTGTGTCTGATGGGGCTGTGTCACTATTACATGGGGTGCGTGTTTGGTTTTGCGGATTGGTGTTGCACTATGCCAGGCTCTGGAATCTGTAATGTGTCGGCTTGATAACACTTTTTTGTGCAAATTTTTATCTTGTGTTTTTGGTATAAATGGATAAAATGTTTAGCTGTGATGTGACTGACCAGCAGAGGGCGATGGTGTCGCTCACTCCTATAGTACTATGTGGCTGACTCCATTGTGTCTTCTGTAGGGAGCAAGCGATGTCCTCTGTTGGATTCTGTGTGATCAGTTCTCAGAAGAGGTGTTACCCGCTGGAGGATGCCACGCACATCGCCCTTCGTGAGTCCCCTGCAGAGCATTGCAGGACACTGAACTTTTTGGAGGGTTACAGCAGTGAACATTGTATAAAAATTGTGCAGATCCCCCATCACTATATAACAGTGACCCTGACGTGGGGGTACAGTGCAGATCCCCCATCACTATATAACACAGACCCTGAGACGTGGGGGTACAGTGCAGATCCCCCATCACTATATAACAGTGACCATGAGACGTGGGGGTACAGTGCAGACCCCCCATTACTATATAACACTGACCCTGAGACGTGGGGGTACAGTGCAGATCCCCCCATCACTATATAACAGTGACCCTGAGACGTGGGGGGTTCAGTGTAGATCCCCCATCACTATATAACAGTGACCCTGAGACGTGGGGGTACAGTGCAGATCCCCCATCACTATATAACACTGACCATGAGACGTGGGGGTACAGTGCAGATCCCCCATCACTATATAACACTGACCCAGAGATGTGGGGGGCAGATCCCCCATCACTATATAACACTGACCATGAGACGTGGGGGTACAGTTCAGATCCCCCATCACTATATAACACTGACCCTGAGATGTGGGGGGCAGATCCCCCATCACTATATAACACTGACCATGAGACGTGGGGGTACAGTGCAGATCCACCCCCATCACTATATAACACTGACCATGAGACGTGGGTGTACAGTTCAGATCCCCCATCACTATATAACACTGACCCTGAGATGTGGGGGCAGATCCCCCATCACTATATAACACTGACCATGAGACGTGGGGGTACAGTGCAGATCCCCCCATCACTATATAACACTGACCATGAGATGTGGGGGCAGATCCCCCATCACTATATAACACTGACCATGAGACATTGGGGTACAGTGCAGATCCCCCATCACTATATAACACTGACCCTGAGATGTGGGGGTACAGTGCAGATCCCCCATCACTATATAACGGTGACCCTGAGACGTGGGGGTACAGTGCAGATCCCCCATCACTATATAACGGTGACCATGAGACGTGGGGGTACAGTGCAGATCACCCATGACTATATAATGGTGACCATGAGACGTGGGGGTACAGTGCAGATCCCCCATCACTATATAACACTGACCCTGAGACGTGGGGGTACAGTGCAGATCCCCCATCACTATATAACACTGACCATGAGACGTGGGGGTACAGTGCAGATCCCCCATCACTATATAACGGTGACCATGAGACGTGGGGGTAAAGTGCAGATCCCCCATCACTATATAACAGTGACCCTGAGACGTGGGGGTACAGTGCAGATTACACAGGAATGTGAGTGGGGGATGCAGATCACAGAGGAATGTGAGTGGGGGGTGCAGATGTCTGTACGCAGCTGATGACTGTCCTCTGGTTCCTTTTCCTGCAGGCACGGTGCGGAGGTTCCTGGAGGTGCACGGCGCCACCCTGGAGAAAGTGCTGTTTGCAGTTACAGAGCTGGAAGAGGTACAGTGACCAGATGCCTCATCCATAGAGCATCCCCTAATACTGTGGGGTGAGGGAGGGGGCTACACTGGGGAGGATGTGGTGGTGTCGCTGTAGTCGCTGTACCCTGTGTTTCTTGCACTGCGGATACGTGTGTGTGTAATATATATATAATTCATATTCCTCTAAATACAACAATATAGAGCAAACTGCTAATAAAAACCTAACGCGGCAGCGTCTGAGCCGATCACACAGAGGACGGCGGAGCGGTGTGTCAGTACCGGTGTAGGGCAGGCCCAGCGTTTATATATTGTGTACACACCGTATAATAACGCTGGATGTCGGCACGATATGTAGTTTCCTGCCGAATCTGAACGAGACATCGGCTCCATCACTTAGTGTGTACGCCCAATATGCGTGCTCCCGCGGCCGCTTGTGACATCATCCGTTCCGCTGCGCTGCATGTCCAACCGGATGATATTGCAAGCGGCCCCGTTGCAGGTAGCGAAGGACGGAACAAGGTATCGTTCATTACCTTGGGCCGACATGTCGGCTGGGTACACATCGCTCGGCCGGCTCCTCTGAGGCTGATCTGTATGTCATCTCTCTCTTCCAGGCTACGTACCTGCGGCTGCTTCCTCTGTATTTCCCTCGTTCCATCCAAGAGGAGCAAAGTTCCCTCCTCCTATTGCCCCCAGACATCGGTAATGATGACGGGGAGCCCATTGTTCCAGAGCGGCAGATCCGGATCAGCGAGAAGCCCGGGGTATATGAAGGTGAGCGACACATTCTGATGTGGAGTATAGCTGAGGCTGACATCACGTCTACGGTCTATTGGCCCCAAGCTGTTACCGCGCAGATAATCCCAGTAACACCAGTATGGAGCCGGAGATATACAGGAGCGATGCCGTAGAGTTATAATAGATGGGACATGTACTTAGATTTATTTATAATGTTACTCTGAGAACGAGACCTCTGGGTATCCTGAGAGTAATGACATGGGGGCTGCCCCACGTGGGTCCTTAATGAACTGATATTTATTACATGGGGCTATTACAGTGCCTGTGGTTGTATCCGGGTTGCTGTGCCTCTCCTGTAGGAATAGTGAGGATTATTATATAATGTGACTTATTACATGGGGCTATTACAGTGCTTATGGTTGTATCTGAGTTGCTGTGCCCTAGCTGTAGGAATAGTGAGGATTATTATATAGTGTGACTATTATTACATGGGGCTATTACAGTGCCTGTGGTTGTATCCGGGTTACTGTGCCCTAGCTGTAGGAAAAGTGAGGATTATTATATAGTGTGACTATTATTACATGGGGCTATTACAGTGCCTATGGTTGTATCCGGGTTGCTGTGCCTCTCCTGTAGGAATAGTGAGGATTATTATATAATGTGACTTATTACATGGGGCTATTACAGTGCTTATGGTTGTATCTGAGTTGCTGTGCCCTAGCTGTAGGAATAGTGAGGATTATTATATAGTGTGACTATTATTACATGGGGCTATTTTATAGTGCATGTGGTTGTATCCAGGTAGCTGTGTGTCTGCTGTAGGAATACTGAAGATTATTACATGGTGTTACTATTATTACATTATTCTTACATGGGGTTATTACAATGACATTGGTTGTAACCGGGTTGCTGAGCCTCAGCTGTAGTAATAATGAGGATTATCATATAGTGTGACTATTATTACATGGGGTTATTACAGTGCCTATGGTTGTATCCGAGCTGCTGTGCCCCAGCTGTAGGAATACTGAGGATTATTACATAGGCTATTACAGTGCTTTTGGTTATATCCAGGTTGCTGAGTCTCCGCTGTAGAATGACTGAGGATTATTACATAGTGTGACTATTATTACATGGGGCTATTACAATGACATTGGTTGTATCTGAGCTGCTGTGTCCCAGCTGTAGGAATACGGAGGATTATTATATAGTCTGATTATTATTACATGGGGTTATTACAGTGCCTATGGTTGTATCCGGGTTGCTGTGCCTCTTTTGTGTAGGAATGCAGAGGATTATCATCTAGTGTGACTATTATTACATGGGGTTATTACAGTGCCTATGGTTGTATCCGGGTTGCTGTGCCTCTCGTGTAGGAATGCAGAGGATTATTGTCTAGTGTGACTATTATTACATGGGGCTATTACAGTGCTTGTGGTTGTATCCGGGTTGATTTGCATCTCCTGTAGGAATACTGAGTAGTATTATCTACTGTGACTATTACATGGGGCTATTACAGTGCTTGTGGTTGTATCCGGGTTACTGTGCTTCTGTTTTAGGAATACTGAGTATTATTGTATACTGTGACTATTATTACATTATTACTACATGGGGCTATTACAGAGCCTGTGGTTGTATCTGGGTTGATTTGCATCTCCTGTAGGAATACTGAGTAGTATTATATACTGTGACTATTATTATATGGGGTTATTACAGTGCCTATGGTTGTATCCAGGTAGCTGTACCTCTGCTGTAGGAATACTGAGGATTATTACATGATGTGACTATTGTTACTTGGGGCTATTACAGTGCTTTTGGTTGTATCTGGGTTGCTGTGCTTCTGCTTTAGGAATACTGAGGATTATTATATAGGATTATTATATACTGTGACTATTATTACATGGGGTTATTACAGTGCCTATGGTTGTATCCAAGCTGCTGTGCCCCAGCTGTAGGAATACTGAGGATTATTACATAGGCTATTACAGTGCTTTGGTTATATCCAGGTTGCTGAGTCTCCGCTGTAGAATGACTGAGGATTATTACATAGTGTGTCTGTTATTACATGGGGTTATTACAATGACATTGGTTGTATCCGCGTGGCTGTGCTCTCACGAGCAGGGCCCTCTTCCCTTATGTGCTTCTCCTTCCCTCACTCATACCATCATCTACTCAGAACTCCCCAGAAGGGCACCTAACACTTGGTAGCTGACGCCCTGCTGCTTTTTTGAGTGTTATTATCGCTGCAGCAATGTTTATATACCATGTTCTTGTACTGTAAGTCGCTGTTTTACAAGTTTGCTCATTTGTTAATGTACTTTGTGAGGCGTTGCGGAACCCTTGTGGCGCCATATAAATAAAGGATAATAATATCCGGGTTGCTTAGTCTCAGCTGTAGTAATATTGTGACTATTATTACATGGGGGTATTCCAGTGATAGCGGTTGTATTTGCGTGGCTGTGCCCTAGTTGTAGGAATACTGAGGATTATTACATGGTATGACTATTATTACATAGGCTATTACAGTGCTTTTGGTTATATACGGGTCGCTGAGCCTCTGCTGTAGTAATACTGTTACTATTATTACATGGGGGTATTCCAGTGATAGCGGTTGTATCTGTGTGGCTGTGCCCTAGTTGTAGGAATACTGAGGATTATTACATAGTGTGACTTATTACATGGGCTTATTACAATGACATTGGTTGTATCCGGGTCGCTGAGCCTCTGCTGTAGTAATACTGTTACTATTATTACATGGGGGTATTACAGTGATAGCGGTTGTATCTGTGTGGCTGTGCCCTAGTTGTAGGAATACTGAGGATTATTACATAGTGTGACTATTATTACATAGGCTATTACAGTGCTTTTGGTTATATCCAGGTTGAGGAGTCTCTGCTGTAGTAATACTCTTACTATTATTACATGGGGGTATTACAGTGATAGTGGTTGTATCTGTGTGGCTGTGTCTCGGCTGTAGGAATACTGAGGATTATTACATAGTTTGACTATTATTACATGGGCTTATTACAATGACATTGGTTGTATCCGGGTTGCTGAGCCTCTGCTGTATTAACACTGAAGATTTCCTGTGTCTTCCAGATGACTCGGAGGAAGATGAGGGGCTCGGCCGTGACCTGTCTCTCATTGGCTCGCACGCCTTTGCACGCATGGAAGGCGACGTGGACAAGCAGAGACGCATGGCCCTCCAAGGTCAGATGTCGGGGGCCGCACTTCAGAAACAGCATCAGAGGAAGTGAGCCGGACGTTCTGTTCTTACCCATCAGCTCCTCTGTTGTCTGTGTGTGAGGGGATGGTTCTCTGACATGGTGTAATGAAGACACATACTGTAACCCTTAGCAACCACACATCTGCCTTTGTCCTATGAGACAGATAAGAGATCCGATTGGTTGCCTCCTGTGCTGTATGATATATACCATAATAGACTGTCTTTCTGTCAGCGTTGCGTGGACCTCAGATGTAGCGCTGGGCCGGGGGTGACCCTAAAGAGCTCTATGTTTGGCCCCCAGGTCTCCTTTACATCTGATGTATATCGTTATTTTATATGCAGCACAGATGAGAAATGCTCGGACAGCGTAATGTCCATTATACCAAATACAGTGACTTGCGCAGCTGCTTCTGCGCTGTACGCCATTGCTGATTGGCTACTGTGTGGTGACAAAGAGAATAAGTTACGTCCTGAAATAAGGAATCCCAATTGTAACCAGCGCGACTTGTCTCCTCCTCAGCTACAATCGCTGGCTCTCCCGGGCGCGGACGGAGGACCTGTCTGACATCGCTGCGCTGAAGGCGTTGTACCAGTCTGGTGAGAGTTCCGGTATCACAGAATGACTGAGGGTAGATTCGGGGCTGTTCCTTATACTAGTTCTTGTGGGTCCCTCCCTTCCCCCAACCTTACCCCGATGGGCCCAGATCTGTGGTTATTCACCTTCCCCAATAATGTGCTTCACTTCCAGGGCTGGATAACTGCGGCCGGACAATCATCGTGGTCGTGGGGAGGAATATTCCCGTCTTACTGATTGACATGGAAAAGGTTTGTCCATCCTCCTCGGCTTATCCTGGTGTCTCCTGCTGTAGGGGCAGTGTGTCACAGTAATGTATGTCTAGTATCCTGTGTACAGTGATGTCATTATATTATCCGCTGATATCGTGTCAGTGCTGCACTTATCTATGATTATATAGGGGCAGTGTGTCACAGTAATGTATGTCTAGTATCCTGTGTACAGTGATGTCATTATATTATCCGCTGATATCGTGTCAATGCTGCACTTATCTATGATTATATAGGGGCAGTGTGTCACAGTAATGTATGTCTAGTATCCTGGTGTCTCCTGCTGTTATATTATCCGCTGATATCGTGTCAGTGCTGCACTTATCTATGATTATATAGGGTCAGTGTGTCACAGTAATGTATGTCTAGTATCCTGTGTACACAGTGATGTCATCGGACACTAGTGTGACATCGTAGTTCTCCCATTCGGGGGTGTATTTCCTCTCATGCGGTGGAGAATGGGAGGCTCTGGCAGAATAGTGAGGAGGGGGCTATAGTGGCTGCACGTCACGTGTCCCTTGTGTTTCCTTACCAGGCGCTGCTGTATTTCATCCATATGATGGATCACGTGGCCGCTAAGGAATACATCCTGGTCTATTTCCACACACTGACCGGGGAACACAACCACCTGGAGTCCGACTTCCTGAGGAACGTGTACGAAGTGGTGGATGCCAAGTAGGTGCTGGCGGAAGCTTCTCTGAGTGTAGGACAGCCCCTCTTCCTGCAGCTCCCGCTCCCTCTGGCTTCTCTTCCTCTCTCTCCCTGTGGGTCCTCCTCCCTGCGGCTCTCCCTCTCTCCCTGCGGGTCCTCCTCCCTGCGGCTCTCCCTCTCTCCCTGCGGGTCCTCCTCCCTCTGGCTTCTCTTCCTCTCTCTCCCTGCGGGTCCTCCTCCCTGCGGCTCTCCCTGCGGGTCCTCCTCCCTGCGGCTCTCCCTCTCTCCCTGCGGGTCCTCCTCCCTGCGGCTCTCCCTCTCTCCCTGTGGGTCCTCCTCCCTCTGGCTTCTCTTCCTCTCTCTCCCTGTGGGTCCTCCTCCCTGCGGCTCTCCCTCTCTCCCTGCGGGTCCACCTCCCTGCAGGTCCACCTCCCTGCAGGTCCTCCTCCCTGCAGGTCCTCCTCCCTGCAGGTCCTCCTCCCTGCAGGTCCTCCTCCCTGCAGGTCCTCCTCCCTGCAGGTCCTCCTCCCTGCAGGTCCTCCTCCCTGCAGGTCCTCCTCCCTGCAGGTCCTCCTCCCTGCAGGTCCTCCTCCCTGCAGGTCCTCCCTCTCTCCCTGCGGGTCCTCCTCCCTGCGGCTCTCCCTGCAGGTCCTCCTCCCTGCGGCTCTCCCTGCAGGTCCTCCTCCCTGCGGCTCTCCCTGCGGGTCCTCCTCCCTGCGGCTCTCCCTCTCTCCCTGCGGGTCCTCCTCCCTGCGGCTCTCCCTCTCTCCCTGCGGGTCCTCCTCCCTGCGGCTCTCCCTCTCTCCCTGCGGGTCCTCCTCCCTGCGGGTCCTCCTCCCTGCGGCTCTCCCTCTCTCCCTGCGGGTCCTCCTCCCTCTGGCTTCTCTTCCTCTCTCTCCCTGCGGGTCCTCCTCCCTGCGGCTCTCCCTCTCTCCCTGCGGGTCCTCCTCCCTGCGGCTCTCCCTCTCTCCCTGCGGGTCCTCCTCCCTCTGGCTTCTCTTCCCCTCTCTCCCTGCGGGTCCTCCTCCCTGCGGCTCTCCCTGCAGGTCCTCCTCCCTGCGGCTCTCCCTCTCTCCCTGTGGGTCCTCCTCCCTGCGGCTCTCCCTCTCTCCCTGCGGGTCCTCCTCCCTGCGGCTCTCCCTCTCTCCCTGCGGGTCCTCCTCCCTGCGGGTCCTCCTCCCTGCGGCTCTCCCTCTCTCCCTGCGGGTCCTCCTCCCTGCGGCTCTCCCTCTCTCCCTGCGGGTCCTCCTCCCTGCGGCTCTCCCTCTCTCCCTGCGGCTCTCCCTCTCTCCCTGCGGGTCCTCCTCCCTGCGGCTCTCCCTCTCTCCCTGCGGGTCCTCCTCCCTGCGGCTCTCCCTCTCTCCCTGCGGGTCCTCCTCCCTGCGGCTCTCCCTCTCTCCCTGCGGGTCCTCCTCCCTGCGGCTCTCCCTCTCTCCCTGCGGGTCCTCCTCCCTCTGGCTTCTCTTCCTCTCTCTCCCTGCGGGTCCTCCTCCCTGCGGGTCCTCCTCCCTGCGGCTCTCCCTCTCTCCCTGCGGGTCCTCCTCCCTGCGGCTCTCCCTCTCTCCCTGCGGGTCCTCCTCCCTCTGGCTTCTCTTCCTCTCTCTCCCTGCGGGTCCTCCTCCCTGCGGCTCTCCCTCTCTCCCTGCGGGTCCTCCTCCCTGCGGCTCTCCCTCTCTCCCTGCGGGTCCTCCTCCCTGCGGCTCTCCCTCTCTCCCTGCGGGTCCTCCTCCTCTGGCTTCTCTTCCTCTCTCTCCCTGCAGGTCCTCCTCCCTGCGGCTCTCCCTCTCTCCCTGCGGGTCCTCCTCCCTGCGGCTCTCCCCTCTCCCTGCGGTCCTCTCCTCGCCCTCCCCCCCCCCCTCCCCCCCCCCCCCCCCCCCCCCCCTCGCCCCTCCGCTCCCCCCTCACCCTGCGGTCCTCCTCCCTGCGGCTCTCCCTCTCTCCCTGCGGGTCCTCCTCCCTGCGGCTCTCCCTCTCTCCCTGCGGGTCCTCCTCCCTGCGGCTCTCCCTCTCTCCCTGCGGGTCCTCCTCCCTGCGGCTCTCCCTCTCTCCCTGCGGGTCCTCCTCCTCTGGCTTCTCTTCCTCTCTCTCCCTGCGGGTCCTCCTCCCTGCGGCTCTCCCTCTCTCCCTGCGGGTCCTCCTCCCTGCGGCTCTCCCTCTCTCCCTGCGGGTCCTCCTCCCTCTGGCTTCTCTTCCCCTCTCTCCCTGCGGGTCCTCCTCCCTGCGGCTCTCCCTCTCTCCCTGCGGGTCCTCCTCCCTGCGGCTCTCCCTGCAGGTCCTCCTCCCTGCGGCTCTCCCTCTCTCCCTGCAGGTCCTCCTCCCTGCGGCTCTCCCTCTCTCCCTGCGGGTCCTCCTCCCTGCGGCTCTCCCTCTCTCCCTGCGGGTCCTCCTCCCTGCGGGTCCTCCTCCCTGCGGCTCTCCCTCTCTCCCTGCGGGTCCTCCCTGCGGCTCTCCCTCTCTCCCTGCGGGTCCTCCTCCCTGCGGCTCTCCCTCTCTCCCTGCGGGTCCTCCTCCCTGCGGCTCTCCCTCTCTCCCTGCGCGTCCTCCTCCCTCTGGCTTCTCTTCCTCTCTCTCCCTGTGGGTCCTCCTCCCTGCGGCTCTCCCTCTCTCCCTGCGGGTCCTCCTCCCTGCGGCTCTCCCTCTCTCCCTGCGGGTCCTCCTCCCTGCGGCTCTCCCTCTCTCCCTGCGCGTCCTCCTCCCTCTGGCTTCTCTTCCTCTCTCTCCCTGTGGGTCCTCCTCCCTGCGGCTCTCCCTCTCTCCCTGCGGGTCCTCCTCCCTGCGGCTCTCCCTGCGGGTCCTCCTCCCTCTGGCTTCTCTTCCTCGCTCTCCCTGCGGGGTCCTCCTCTCTGCGGCTCTCCCTCTCTCCCTGCGGGTCCTCCTCCCTGCGGCTCTCCCTCTCTCCCTGTGGGGTCCTCCTCCCTGCGGCTCTCCCCTCTCTCCCTGCGTGTCCTCCTCCCTCCGGTTCTTCTCCCTCTCTCCCTGCGGGTCCTCCTCCCTGCGGCTCTCCCTCTCTCCCTGCGGGTCCTACTCCCTGCGGCTCTCCCTCTCTCCCTACGGGTCCTCCTCCCTCTGGCTTCTCTTCCTCTCTCTCCCTGTGGGTCCTCCTCCCTGCGGCTCTCCCTCTCTCCCTGCGGGTCCTCCTCCATGCGGCTCTCCCTCTCTCCCTGCGGGTCCTCCTCCCTGCGGCTCTCCCTGCGGGTCCTCCTCCCTGCGGCTCTCCCTCTCTCCCTGCGGGTCCTCCTCCCTGCGGCTCTCCCTGCGGGTCCTCCTCCCTGCCGCTCTCCCTCTCTCCCTGCGGGTCCTCCTCCCTGCGGCTCTCCCTCTCTCCCTGCGGGTCCTCCTCCCTGCGGGTCCTCCTCCCTGCGGCTCTCCCTCTCTCCCTGCGGGTCCTCCTCCCTGCGGCTCTCCCTCTCTCCCTGCGGGTCCTCCTCCCTCTGGCTTCTCTTCCTCTCTCTCCCTGCGGGTCCTCCTCCCTGCGGCTCTCCCTCTCTCCCTGCGGGTCCTCCTCCCTGCGGCTCTCCCTCTCTCCCTGCGGGTCCTCCTCCCTGCGGGTCCTCCTCCCTCTGGCTTCTCTTCCCCTCTCTCCCTGCGGGTCCTCCTCCTCGGCTCTCCCTGCAGGTCCTCCTCCCTGCGGCTCTCCCTGCAGGTCCTCCTCCCTGCGGCTCTCCCTCTCTCCCTGCGGGTCCTCCTCCCTGCGGCTCTCCCTCTCTCCCTGCGGGTCCTCCTCCCTGCGCTCTCCCTCTCTCCCTGCGGCTCTCCCTCTCTCCCTGCGGGTCCTCCTCCCTGCGGCTCTCCCTCTCTCCCTGCGGGTCCTCCTCCCTGCGGCTCTCCCTCTCTCCCTGCGGGTCCTCCTCCCTGCGGCTCTCCCTCTCTCCCTGCGGGTCCTCCTCCCTGCGGCTCTCCCTCTCTCCCTGCGGGTCCTCCTCCCTGCGGCTCTCCCTCTCTCCCTGCGGGTCCTCCTCCCTGCGGCTCTCCCTCTCTCCCTGCGGGTCCTCCTCCCTGCGGCTCTCCCCTCTCCCTGCGGGTCCTCCTCCCTCTGGCTTCTCTTCCTCTCTCTCCCTGCGGGTCCTCCTCCCTGCGGCTCTCCCTCTCTCCCTGCGTGTCCTCCTCCCTGCTGGCTTCTCTCCCTCTCTCCCCTGCGGGTCCTCCTCCCTGCGGCTCTCTCCCTGGCAGGTCCTCCTCCCTGCGGCTCTCCCTCTCTCCCTGCAGGTCCTCCTCCCTGCGGCTCTCCCTCTCTCCCTGCGGGTCCTCCTCCCTGCGGCTCTCCCCTGCAGGTCCCTCCTCCCTGCGGCTCTCCCTCTCTCCCTGCGGGTCCTCCTCCCTGCGGCTCTCCCTGCAGGTCCTCCTCCCTGCGGCTCTCCCTCTCTCCCTGCGGCTCTCCCTCTCTCCCTGCGGCTCCTCCTCCTGCGGGTCCTCCTCCCTGCGGGCTCCCACTCTCCCTGCGGCTCTCCCTCTCTCCCTGCGGGTCCTCCTCCCTCTGGCTTCTCTTCCTCTCTTCTCCCTGCGGGTCCTCCTCCCTGCGGCTCTCCCCTGCGGGTCCTCCTCCCTCTGGCTTCTCTCCTCGCTCTCCCTGCGGGGTCCTCCCTCCTCTGCGGCTCTCCCTCTCTCCCTGCGGGTCCTTCTCCCTGCGGCTCTCCCTCTCTCTCCTGTGGCGTCCT